>CP053136.2:6250000-7500000 GCA_022674325.2 Grapholita molesta | reverse complement strand
TTAAAAAATGCTTGAGATTTCCGATCCTAATGAACGTCAACTTGTTGTTTGGTTGGATGTGGTTGTTATCGACAAATAGTGTAATTAGCCTTTAACGTTTTTTTACATATAATTACAATCCTATACAATACGCTTATGGTCTGACGTTTCGTATCGTTAACATAAGACACAAATAACTCAAATGATATTACCAAAACTGAACCTAATCGTATCAATTCAAGGACGTTATACAGTCAAGTGTAAAAATTCGTTCACTGCCAAATTTTCAAAAATATCGACGGTGGAAATTTCAAATGTCGTAAGGGACATACTTTTATATGCGACTTACGACATTTGAAATTTCGACTGTCGATATGTACCGAGCAACTCTATTGTTCAGTAAATAAGGTTGTAGGACGTATTTATGAAAGGATTCTTTCGGTACCTACGTATTTTTGCACTCGACTCTACAATAAGAATCACGCTGTTCAAATAGTTACTGTAACTAAATATAAATCAAGACATTCTATTAAATAATACATACATTTCAGTTATAAGCACTACATGCTTCTAAATACAAAACAAAGCATTAGCTATGCTATGACAATTTCTCACAAATGTCTAAACTCAAACCAAAACATTGTGTTGTAAAAAAAGCATCTGCAATTAACCTTAAAATGGCCGTACATAAATCGGTGCAGTGTATCGCATTCACTATCTGTGGACAAACGAGGTAGGTATATAAAATGGCTGTGACGCAACTCAAAGGTAGAATAATAGATGTGATTGGTTCCTTGGACGATTACGGTTGATGGCGGTAGGAATTTTTACATTATAATGTCATTATTTTACTTACTCACTACCCCTTTAGATAGTTATGTTACGCATTTGGCTTGGAGGAAATATAATTAAAGTTAATGCAGTCTAGTTTTAAGGATAAACTATAAACATTTGCTTAAGTTCTTTATGCCATTATGATGAGGTTCATAAGTTTTGAATTTTTGTGAACATATTGATTGATAAGTAACTAACTATTGGTACATATCAGATAAATATCAGAATATAATAAAACCAATATAGAGGTGACCTTACAAATAATTATTTTAGTCTGTCGTCGTATGTAATTATAATTGATTGCTTGCAAGTTATTACGTCAATTCACTTTTCCATTGTGCCTAAAACCTCTTTTTATTTTTTATTACAACACTTTAGAAATATAGTCTGACGTATTCTTATATAAAACTGGTATGCTTTCACAAGTGAATTTAATGCTAAATTGTTTCATAATTTTTTTTTATACAAGACTCACCAGCGTTTGACCTCAGTCGCACCTGATTGTAAGGGTCGACGAGGTTGAAGGTGTAGCATTAGCACAAACTTTTTAGAATACAAATAGAATTGCATTACAATGTAGGGAAATTCTCTAAAAAATATCAGTTTTCGGTTTTGAGCGTATACCTACTTTGGTTTACTTGGATCTGATCGGCGCGCGCGCATCTCCCCGCGCCACACGAGCCTGCGACTACAGCGTGATATCGCTGTGATGCACCCCAGCTGACTTGCTATTTCTGGGAGATGCAGAGCCGCACGCTGTAGACGAACAGCGTTTTTAATGTTTTGCTGATGTATCTGGTTTCATTTTGGTGCCGTGACCAGGATACCAATTGAAGTATAGAGTTTGGCCAGTGAAAAAAAATTGGTTTACTCACTCAAAGCATAGACGATTGAATCATACCGTCTCTTTCTTTCGCTTGCACTACGACCCCAAAAAAAGGGATGAGTATAGTTTATTTTTTCAACTTTAAGAGTAACAATCGAGTAATAATTGGTTAGCCAGACTCTACCACATTACGAATATAGTGTTACGATTGTTCTTGTGTCTGTGTATATATTATTTCTACTGTTGTTCCACCGTAGCGTAGCATTGAATCTTTACGAAGTATTTAACGGATCAACTGTTTCTATGTAAACAGTGTTATTCGCAATGTTTCACAAAGAAACGGTTGCCAGGTTTGAAGTTTCTCCAAAGGTATATTTGCCTAAAAGTAATTCAATAGAAAAAACAAATTTTAGGTTTGGTTAGGTTTTATATCAAATAGATAAAAACAGCAACACTCTTAACTGTACATTGGTGTACATGTACAGCTAAGAGTGTTGCTGTGTGTACATAAAGAAAAATCCCTATTGGTGCAACTCTGTCTGTCTATTGTGTGATATATAGAGGTGCACCTAGCGTGCGCTCGCGCCTGTGACGTGCGTCGCCGACGTCGTACGGCGGGAGCGCTATCACAACTGCACACGTGTCACATGTGGCTATTAACATGCGTGTTTTCATTCCCTTTCCCTCGCGTTTATTGCATAAAATGAACAACAGCAACTTAATTATAATTTACTTAAAATATCAAAATGTGACTTCCTATTAATAATAAACTAAATTAAATACGTTCAGTAGATAAAACATCTTTATGAAACAAAGTTAGAGTTAAGTATAGATTATTTAACTTACATCACCTATCAGTAAAGCCTGATCAGGAATATAGGTAAGCCCTTCATTATAGTCACAATGTACATTAAGTAGTCTCTTTGATATGATGTTACCTTGATTTGTTTACCTGTCAGCAATGATGTTCATTTGAAAATTTATTAGCGTAAGTTTCATTTTCCGTGCGTTTCATATCCAGCAGTTTATCGTATGCATTATGTATATTGTTTTACTTTTAACTATGAGTTATTATATTGCAAGTTCCATTAGTATTTTTGAGTTTTCATTGAATTTGTATATTTAGGTATACATAATAGAATAGAATAAAGCATTTGTTTCTTAATTTACATTACACTGACATAACTGAACTCATGAGATGATCGATAGACGCTCCTTAATGCGGCACTAGATGAACCGTTAACAAAAGCCAATAGAAACGTTGATATGTTACGTGTACCTATATGTAATTCATGAGAATACGTCATTTCAGATTATCGGTAATCTAGTTATCTGTAATTATGTATTTAAATGAAAAATAATTTATTGACCAGATCTATTTAAGTAGCTATATAGAGAATTAATACGGAAGTCTCGTCAAAATTCGGTAATAAAACGCCATCAAGTTAATATAGACATTACCTACTACATAAGCGCGGTCCTTAAGTTAAGTGTTTTACCCATTTATACCTACTCATGCATTATACTTCAGGTAAAAGGGAGATTAAACCCGACGCGTAGATTTTATTCTAGAACGTGTTAACACTAATATAAATCGAATATTTAATAAGCAAATACGTTTAATCTCATGGCGACCCACGTTCGCAAACACGACTTCCTTAAGAGGTTATTTAATATATTAAGGCTTGTTTACTTAAAATATGTTACACTGAATACATTAGCGGTCCCATCGTGCTATGGATTGTATGGGCACGGTAGTTTCACAAGGTTTTGTCAATTAGTTACACGTTGGAATCACGTCAGAAATGGCCGGCATTCGAAATAATTTTATATTAAAGGAATGTTTATTAATATTATAATCGGGAGTTGTTCAGAAGTTATGTCTTACCTGGCGAATAACCATAGCGTCTGTATCTTAGGAAGGATGCACTGAGATGTACATAAGCTATACATTAAATTAACCGCCTTTTACACGATGTCATATTTCTCTAGCACAGAGCTTGCTTAAAAGAATCCTTTCATAAATACGTCCTACAACCTTATTTACTGTACAATAGAGTTGCTGGTACATATTTTGATACTTTGGCAGTGAACGAATTTTTACACTTGACTATAAAAACAACCTACGATCCTAAAAGCACCTACGTAGTGCGCGAGTGCGCCCTAACCCGTAATTGCTATTAATATAACCAAATATCGATAAAAACAAAAACAAAAAAAAACACTATATTTTTAACCAAACATCGATATGAAGTTTTAGCACAATCCCTGACACGAAATCAAACGCATTCGATATAAATAGAGTTGCATAGTGCAAGTGACGGGCGGGACACCCGACACGTTAATGTGCGTTGAGCCGATACATATGGCGTCAGAGTGGCATTTGCGAGCCTTAGCAGATTGATGTACTGTATTAATAGTACGCGAGATCGAATAGCATTGTACGTCACCATTAATTACTATCGCGGATCGTCATGTCAGCTATAAGATTTCTACTGGAAGAGTGCAGGACCAAAAGTCTTACAACGATCTAAATGTACGAGTACGCAGCCGCAAGCTAAACTGTTCAGGCCCGGTACCGCGAAAATAGAAGTTCGTATATTTCGAGCATCTTTCTCTTTTACTCCAATTAAGGCATCAGAAGAGTGACAGAGACAATCGTCCGAAATATACGAATATCGTGTTTCGCGGCAGCGCCGCAGTATTTTGGAGAAGTGTCTTTACGTGATGAACGAATGTACGTAGTCCCTACCACGATCGCTACGAGCTACGAAAATGAAGAATAGATTACCAACGGAGTAATGGTGCGAGGCTGTGTAGCTGTATATAGGTAAATATAGCCGCATAGTGATTCCATATTGTTTAAATTTCGGGACGTAAAATCTGAAGTACAAGAGTGGACGCTGGATGTCGTTGATCAGTTCTAGAAAGATAAAAACTAGACTTATTGGCAATCGATTGACATAGAAATGGATTTAAGTGCACATTTGAGCTAACATGAAATCTAATATTTGTAAACGCGACACACCTTTCAATTTAATTATTTACTTATGGGCCTGCCCATGCAGAACTGCACCCTCGCCTACTTCGTCTTTCTGTCATGTATTTATTCCTGCTCATTATTTTTTCATAACGACATCACGCGCCCGAAAACCAACATACTCTTATTACACGCAAAAGTGCCGGCACGAGGACAAAACGAAGATTCTCGGTCCCTCCGATCGCATGCATCCTTTACCGTCACACAGATAATTACTTAAGTACGAGTGTGATAGACGATTTGGTTGATGAATGGTGAATAAGAGACGAAGGGTAGCTTGAAATAGCCCGCACGGGACATGGGGGCATCTGCTGTACGTAAATAGATGCCTCAATGTAGTATCAAGGACGTGCATGTTTGTGTCGTAATTCCATGTTTGGCGGTTGTTTTGGCGCGTATGTATGCTGCCTAGAAAAAAGAAAAAGCCAATAACCGTTTTTAGTTAAATCTTGGAAGTGCTCTGATTTGTGGTTTCTAATGCATCGCTGCTACATAGGATTTAAAACGAAAGGATCATAAGATTATCCTTGTGTATCAAGTGTTGTTTAAATGTGAAACTGTTTATGTTACCATTTATATACTCTTACACAGAAACAGATCATATTTGTCACAGCCTATGAAATTGATATTCGTTTATTTTTATTTTAATAATTCGTTTAAAATGTCCTGCTATTTCACTTTCCCAGGAATATTTTGGTAATAAATAACTTAGCGAATAAATGTCATATCGTATCGCAATTATTAAAATTACAACTTCCTTCGCGTATGCATGGAAATCGACACCGACATTTGGTTAGCAGTTTTTGCTCCGAACATTCCTATAAAATGTTTATCGCCGCCGGTGCGCCGGCACATGTGGCTCCAGCCCTCTTCAGAGATTATTCTAAAATTTCCAGATTGCCACCCCAAGCAAAAAATAAATAAATCCAAAAGCCAGAACAAAAAATGTCCCGAATCCTTGAGCCGACGATTAAAATACCCTTGAAATACAAAATTTACAGTTATCGTGTGCTTGAAACGTGGATAAAAATGGTCTGCCATCGCTTACGCCTATATTTCATTTTGAGATAAAAAGATCAAGAATAAGTACTTAGAATTTAGTCTAAAGGTTATTAAGAGCGCGATACCGATTTTCTTGGAGTAACTGAACATTAAGAGTTCATTATTTAAATTTGAAATATACAAGCGTGCAGCTACATTAATATCGTTTTGCATGTGTGCGTTTCACGACCTGTATTTTTCGGAGGAGGATGAATTTTGGTTTATATTTGGCGTTCGTAAGTGTGGGTTTAATTGTCTGTTTACGTGCGCCTGTGTGAGGGGTGCAGGCGCCCGACCCGCGGGTTATCATTTCCTGTTCTCATTTAAAATTTACAGCATTCAATTTTTTGCTCACAAAACTAGGGAGTCTTCAGTCATGATATTATTATTAAGCTACGCTTTCAGGCATGTTTGATAATTACCGTTATATTTAGAGCGAATTTGGCGTCGGAAATACATTTGCTTTACTCACGGAGCACGGAAGTGCAAAAAACATGTTTATTTGGGTAGAAAACTAGTTGTTACTTGTAACCCATCTTGTTTATATTCTGTTTTTTGGCTTAGCGAAGCGATCTTATCCGGCGGGTATATACGAACTGGCTTTCCATATTATTCGTTTTGCAAATATTGTCTTTAAGATTTTTCTAAAGTATTTATGTTTACATATACCTACAGTCGGCATTTTCATTGATTAGTGTTCCGTGTTCAATATGTTTTAAAACAATATCGAAATCACAAAGCCAGTGGATTCCACTTTTAAGGGGGGCACAGCAATAAAAGGCGGGCGACTCGGTCGATAAAATACCGAACAGCATTTTTACACTTTATTGCATAATTGTTTATTAAGTCCCGGCATGGCGGTGCGGCGGAGGCTTTGTCGGGCCCGCGACAATATGCCATTATAACCACCGATTCGATTTGCCTCTAAGAACATGCAGGTATTATAGATATCCTTCAAGTTGGTGTTCGATAACATAATACCGGGGATCGATATATTACTGACTTTTTTTATACAACGACGGTGGCAAATAAGCAAACGGTCCGCCTGTTGGTAAGCAGTTACCGTAGTTTTTGGACGCCTGCAACTCCAGAGGATTCACTCGCGTTGCCTATCCTTTAAGAAGCTATACACTCCTTTTTTGAAGAACCTCATACTGACTAATCATGTCTCATCTACACTAATATTATAAAGGCGTAAGTTTATGAGTGTGAGTGTGTATGTTTGTTACTTCTTCACGTCTAAACGGCTGGAGCGATTTTAATCAAATTTGGCATGGAGTTAGCTGACACCCTGGATTAACACATAGGCTACGTTTTTACCCTAATAAACCGCCGGTATCACCGCAGGGCACAGCTAATAACAAATAAACAGCACTTAACCGCGTATATATATATACGACGTTGTCCTCGTGGTCTCGGATATAGACTGGCAAAGTTCACATCAACATCTCTTGATATCTTTTCGAGAGAATTTAGCGACAGTTTTTTTTTGGTTTTGCGTTAAACGATCTTCCCAGACGTCTCAATATGAACGAACAAGAAAGCTGCATCTATTACCTTTAAGAAAGCTAAAAGGATAGGTACCGATATCAGTGTGTGATCCAATAGTGGCGGCATTTACAGAAATGCTGTTGTTTGATTTCTTAGCTTTACCTATCAAAACAAACCACGACAAGACTGATCCTTGCCGTCTTAATACAAGGAATCCTCGGGAACGCGTCAAAACATCCCAGAACCCTTTGATCAGTCCCTAATTACACTTATACGGAGAAATCACTTAATGAGTTGTACGAAAACAAACATACTTAACTCATGAAGGCAATGCTTGAAAGGGCTGGTCTACTGGTAGGCTACAGACTGTAAGAACAACCTATTTGAATTTTATGAAATTAACACCGAAATTTCGTTATAATTACTCCGCGATTTACATTATTATATTATATGTTAAATGATTTACAAATCAAACCGCTTAATTTTAAGGTACGTCTAGAAGTAGACCTAGTTATGGGGCGCTGAAAGCGCTAACCGATCGCGCGCACGTCACTCCGAGGTGCGCTTGATTTGTTTGGACAGCGCGATCACAGAGGGGCCTGCAACGTTTCGTCTTTACGACCCGCCCAACTGTGCATCACTTTGTATCTTGATCCATTGTTTTATCAATTTCTATAATTTATCTCCCGAGAACGGTACGCGTCTCTCCTCAACTAAAATATGTGATTCTTGAATTTCTCAGAAGTAAACAGCGTTTTACTGTTTTTGTGTGATTGTTGTTGAAGTTGATTTGGGATGCGGATGTGGAATTTCCATTGAGAACCTCAAGGTTTTCCCCTTGGAATTGATAGCTGAGCGACCCGTTGTAAACATTACGTTTAGGATGGAACAGCTCGTTATGTTATATAAGATTTAATAAAAGAAAATATAGGTGGGTAATGATTAAAACTTTCTGGTTGGAAACTACGGTTCTTACAAGGAGACAAAATAAGTCTAATATGTGGCCTTATAAGAAAAATATAGAGAAATCGGGATATTTACTGGGATCAAGCATGCCTGTACGTACGCTAAAATATAATAAGTTTCCTTTTTTTATTATAAGCTTTCTCATTTTACTCAGATAATTTGCATATTTGCAATGCTTTTAGTATTTTTGCACTACTAAAATTAATCCAATTAGTGACTTGGAGCGATGCAATCAATCAAAAGGTTCGCGTATAAAGGCCAGGGCGCGCCACCTACCGGGAAGGCGTGGCGTCGTAATGAACCTAGTCCATTACCCGTTTACTGGCAGTTTATAGGTGTTTTACAGACTGCTTTAATTATTCTGAAACATGCAGAATGCCTGTGAGTGATGGCGGTATCAGTTGGCCTAGAGATCGACGGTGATGGGGCTTACAGGATTTAGGAATGAAGAAGAAATATCCTCTGAGATTAGTCAATATAACTGGAAAATAAAAAAAAAGTTGAATGTACATTTTAATAAATAAATAAATAAATAAATAAATATTTCGGGACAATCTTACACAAATCGAGCTAGTCCTACGGTAAGCTCAGTAAGGCTTGTGTTGCAGGTACTAGACGACTATATATATAATAGATAGATACATATAAATACTTAAATACATAGAAAACAACCATGACCCAGGAACAAATATCTGTGCTCATCGCACAAATAAATGCCCTGACTGGGAATCGAACCCAGGACCTTCGGCTTCATAGGCAGGGTCACTATCACTACCCACTAGGCCAGACCGGTCGTCGGCCGTCATTTTAATATATATTACAGAGCAATAAACAATCGTTCAAAATCTTTATGCTATAAATCTTTCTCTTCGTGTCAACCTTCCCAATACACAATTCGGACAAAGAAAATAATACAAAATTGAACTTAAAGAAAATACATTTAACTTTTTATTAATTTATCATAGGCATATAACATAACATCAAATGGTTCTATATCGATTTTATAAAATTTTATGGAGTTATTGATATTAAAACATACCCTCAATAAAAAAACTAGTATTTCACAAGATGGATATGTCCAATCTGAAACAGAGGCTCTAGTGTAAGTTTCTTTTGACGTAAAAAACGTTTACGAACGCGTAAGTGATCATGTTATTTATATGGGAAACGCAAACGCATTCGTGACATAAAGTTACGTTAAAAACTTACACTCAGGGCTCTGTTTCTAGTTAACTTTCGCGTAATTTCTCCTCAGTAAATTAATATTATGAATATTTTGGATTAGTGTGCGGTTCCCCGCCGCTCTCATCCCTAGCGAGCGAACAATCGCCTTCTTCTTATTGTTCTGCAATCACTATCAATATGGTGCGTGCACTCCGGGTTGCATGCTACGGGCAATTATTTGCAGGTCTGATGTATTCGCCTCAATGTTACAAACGGGTTTATGGTTCGCTGTGGAGGTTTATGACGAGATCTAGTTTTTGTAAGGCAAATGTTTCAGGAAAACATGGAAACTATTATTACTGTAAAGATTAAGATCTTTACAGCCTTTATGATTTATGCTCATGGGCTGGCCTAGTGACAATTTGAAATTAGAGTTCCGTCTCTGTCAGAAGATTTACGTTTGATTTTGATTCATTCAACGAGACGCAATCTAGACTGTTGGTCGAAATGTATTAACTTAAAATTAAGAAGATAACACAGATTAAGGCTTAATCGTACTATTGCTGATCCACATAGGCGGGCCCCCCTTTGTGACGTGCGTGCGGCGTGATTGATCACAATAACAAAATATTTATTGTGGCATTGTTCTCCAAAATTATTCAATAATGAACTACCGTTTTCTTGAATTTTTTAGCGGGTATACTCGTATTAAGGTAGCCATTCAATTAAACGATTGAAATAAAGTAATTGAGTTTTAGCTATCATAAAAATAAGGACTAATGATTACTGTTATACTATACTCGTCCTCTGTAATATTTATAAGTACTTACTTACCTATTTGCTCATTTTTGAGTATTACTCTTTAATAACATATCTACTTAATACATATTTGTTCTGTGTGAGTACGTTACATTATTTTGTGTACAACACAATTAATTTACACATCGTTCGTCGCAACACCGCCCGTTCTCCCATTCGCGTGAATTAGCAATCGGCAAAATAAATTGCCCATGAGAAAGCGCAGCAAAATTGAGCGATCATCTCCTAATTAAAGTTCAATTGGCCAGTGCGGGGCTATTGTGCCACGGAGGCTATTCTATATCGAGGGCGATTGGGTGTTAATTAAAAGTGCGTCGATAAATCTTCGCCCCGTGCGAAACGACGTGTGTGATGTTCGGTGATTAGAGGGAGTTGGAATTATCACTAGTTCATTAACGGGAAGGGAGGTTTTATAAATATATCGAGGACTTTGGAAAGCGGGCACACGTGTTGTATGCGTTTTGTGTACAATTTGGGTTCCAAGAGTTCAAAATGTGATTACCGATCGATTAGAGAATACCAATACAATTACTTTGTCCTACACTTCATTAGTTCACTATAAATGCCTACAACAAATGGTTAAAGAGAAACACGATTATAATAGGAAATAATGCATTTGGGGAACGTAGTTTTCTTCTACTCTACTGATAAATATCTGGTTATTAAAAATTATGGTTGTAAGGAGCCCAAAAAAGTTTTTAGAAACCCCATAACTTTTATAGTTATTACGAAACGCTGTGGGAAACGCAAATAAGAGTTACAGTACACTTACGGTAAAACTGAAAACACCATTTTACAATATTGATAAAAAATAATTTGTTCATGTAAATTAGTGCTGTATTATTGTTATAAAAAAGCTTTATTCGACACGAATAATAAAACCCTTTCATTGTGAATTGTACCTTCAAATAATTGATATAATATAGTTATTATAATACATACATATTTTATTACAATTTTACACCATTGTGTAAAATATGGCTCGTGTTTTCTTGAGCTGTAATTATAATTCCGTGCTTTCTTATGATTGGAGTTGAACACTGCAACAAGCAAAATTCGACTTTAGTTACTAGGAATACTGGTCGTTATTAATCAAACAGTGTTAAGAACCCGTATAATTTCAACAATAATTTTAGCAGTTCAAAAAATATGAAAGAAAAATTATGTTAGTAAGTCATCATCATCATTATACGTTCCCCCAGTAGGTACTGAGAATCGAGACTTTGTCCTGTTGAAGACAATATTGGTACATATTCTATCTTTTACCAATGGCATTGCCACGTCTAGTTGTTAGTAAACTAACCAAAATAAGAGTCAAAAACGGACCAAAATTACGTCCACTGAACGACTCCGTAATAGGTAAGTTCAATGCGACTGTTCTATACGTAATTATATCAGTTTAAGGAATGTTAATTAGGTAGCTCATTATTTTGGACGACACGTGCAAGGCTTACGTGTATTTATCTCCGTGCTTAAATATTATTATAAATACTTAAAGGTTAAGTGATAGATTAGGTGTAATGTCTGGTACGTTTTAAGCAAACTTATCTTTTTTGTTTAGATTTTTCCTTTCAATTAGCCAATGTACCGTTTAACATGTCTTTAAAAGTTTAAGCATTAACCTCCCAATGTCTGAGATTTTTTACTGCGAGCCTCTAAATGTCCACATCTGTGATTGCCCCAATGTTTAAATTATAAAAACTCGGTACTCCATAATCCCCACGCCGCCGCCATTGTCTAATGGCAGGCAAATTCTTGGAATCATCCAATAACGTGCCGTATCTATTCACTTCCTTTCTGATAATAAAATAAAGATTTTTACTCTATTGTTTGAGCATTTCTAAAATTATAATAATCGCTTTCAATAGTGTTTTTTGCCAGTCTGGCCCCGGCTCCTATTGTTAACAGTTTTATTGCAGTTGATGTTATTTTTGGAAAAGTGACCATTTGGTGATAAGAGCAGTTTTATTATTCTCGATATTGTAATGGGGATGTTATTTGTCCGTGTTTGTTAAGGTTCAACTTAAATAGGTACTTTTAATAAATATAATCCCTTGGAAATTAATGTACCTAATTAATAATTGTATTACACCTTAATTAGTACCACTAAAGATGAGAGTGTAAAGCTCGTTTGTTCAGTACACTAAATCTAATTACAAACGCGTTGTACGGTAGCATTATATAAACATCATTAAGTGTTGATAATAATTAAAAAAAACTGTACTAATGACATGATATGAGCAAGTACATTTTGCCATAGTTCAATGCTGATGTACTTAAAAGTGTCAAGAACTTTGCTCCCGACAACTGCAGCTTTCATCAAAGCGATGACATCATCAATGCAAGTTAACCATCAAATTCCCAAATTCAGGCACACCTTTCTCGGAATTACTGCGGACATGAGTAACTAATGCCCTTTTATCGCTGTGGTTTTCCGTCAAGAACTTTCTCAAAGTTTCTATTAAAAAGCTAGATAGTAATATTTTCTTTGTGGTGATGGTTGTGAGAGATTTAAGTTTTCATTTGTTTATTACGAAACTAACAAAAAAATATATCTAGTGAAAAGTACGTGGTTTCTTTGTTGTTAATATAACAGAACTAGCAGATTTTGATTCTCCTTGTGTAACCCGAAAATAATAGGCACTATAGGATTATTCGGTGACTTTAACACTGTGCTAATTTAATCCTGTCCAGAGCAGTTGCGTCTCAATGGACCTGTCCCAACAGCCCCGTATGCAGCGCCCGTATCCTCCGCTTTACCCCATCACCCCATTTATTAAGATATCAATAACGATACTTGCCCCACGCAACATTCTATAGCCGGATTTAATTGATTATTTGTGAAATGTAATAATTTTCTGGTGAATTTGGGGTTGAGTGTGGGTTTTGCAATCTATTTTGTATGACAGGCCCTGTGTGATTGCATGACGATGTGAATTTATAGACAATATTTTTGCTAATAGACTTTGGTCTAAGGTATTATTATTTTTAGACAAATTCTTAAGTTTGTAAGGGATTAAAAAAACTACCTACTTTACAGAGTAAATAGGGGTTAAATTATTGAAACTACTTAAATTGATTAACTGAATTCAGTGATACTAAGACTAACTTACCGCAAGCAAAAAATATATTTGAAGCCTGAAAAGTTTAATTTGTCTATCCATACTTTAAAACCACGCCTTTAAAATGATTCCTAATACCTTGAAGGGATGCATTTTGTAATCAACATATTTTGGTTTTAATTTATATAGGTTTAGATATAGGTTTCCTGACGCTGAATTTGACAAACATCAGTAATTAATATTAAGTAGTGTAAAACAATGTTAAGGAGTAAAGTTCTGTAAAATTCATCCAGAAAAAAACTACAAAACAATTCCATTTCAGAGAATTGCCTTGCCTTGCATATTGTATTGACGCGATTGCTATTTATAAAATTACAACTTTAATATGCTTATGACAATAAAACTTATCTCCAGTCGTCGCTGCAGCAAAAATAGATTGTATAGCCGAGGGATTAAAGCTTAAATTCGTTTATATTTAAAGTTGATTTAGTGCTCGGGAGGCAGGTAGGATTTTTTAAATTTCGAGTGATCACGTCTGGCGACAACCCCTGCCAGCGCGCGATGGGGTGGAGCTGTATCTCTAGCGCGCCGTCTCGTTCTGGCAGACTAGTTTCGTTTATCTCCGTCTCGCCTATTATTGTCATATCAAGATTCGAACATCGCATTTTGTTTCCAATTTTCAATTTAGTTTATATCTGATGTTGGCAGGAGTAGGACGTCTGGCGGTCGGCCATCGCTCATCGCACGTGTTGATGTCGCGCTGCCGCGTTAGTATTTTTGTGTTTGCGATAAACTTGTGAAGTTTCAAACTTTTTTGTGATTTAGTCGAGACTGTTTAGTGAGTTGTTATTAAATGGAATTCATGGATTTCTTCAAAACGCTGATGGAGGAGCAGCCGCAGACGGGGCACCATGAGCCGCCGAAGATGCCCAACTTCTTTGAAGTTGATAAGAAGAAGGTACATAATCAAATGATAATTAATTTGTTATTTCATTAAATAAATCAAAGTATTAATACGTTTTATTTTTCCTTTTTTATTTTATTGTTTTTTTTTTTTAATTTACTTATTGATATAATAATTAGGTAACTTTCTTGGTTTTTTATACATACCTAGCTAGAATTAAGTAGGTATTTTGTATTTTTCCCAGGTTACTTAACAAACATATTATTATTGTTTTAAAGGTGTCAAAGTCAACAAATATAATATGTTTTTATTTCGCGATAAAATACAAAAATGCACCTCGACATGTGAGCTTACTCAAATTAAATTTTATAAATTGTAGGTAGACGATTTTAATAATCATTTAGCGTACGCATGTTAGCCATACAAGTGTCAATCAAAATTAAATCGGTTATTAAAATTAATAAAATTGAAGATGAAGTAAATATTTCAAGTATCTTTATTTAATAATCGACATAGTTGTTATTTTACCAAATTGTAATACTTAAATGTAGGGCTTTTTTAAATTTCGCATGACCCTACAGTCTGGTGCCAGTCAACAACCGTAAACATTCATCCAATTATCCGCCTTATGTACTATGGAATAGGATGCAAAATTGTAAACATACTTTTGACAACCCTAAAGGGTTCAATAGAAATAAAGCAACTTACAAAGCAAACTTTGAAACGTTAATCAAAGATACCAAACATAAAATTAGTAATTAAATAGACGAATGAAGCGTAAAAGATAGATGAATATTAAGTCGGCCGATAAAAACGGCCGATCTGTTTAAGGTTTTTTTTTATGTGGAAGTTAATTATACTTTTAATATAAAACGATACCAATTTAATAATGCGAAGCGGACGGATTAAAAAATGGATTCGATATAAATTCGAATTATTTATGAGGCATTTATTTAATAGGCATTTAATCTCCCTGTTATGCGAGTCAGGCGTAAAGAGCCGGTGAATGATTTTGTTTTGAATTTGTTAAAATTATAAGTTTTATGACTTGAGATTTATATGTTACGGTGTATGCAGATGCGTTCAATTAGTTCGATTCTTGGCTATCGTAGTCATACTCGTATGTATTTATAAAGTAACATAAATATAGGTAACACCTTTTGTTTTTTCCTACAAGAAAATTTTATTCAGGTACTACCCATACTCACATGCTTTATACTTTTGATTGCTTTTATGAAGCATTAATAAGAATAATATATTAATAAACATTAGAACTACTTTAAACCTTAGGTAGTTAAATAAAAGTAAACAAAACCTACCCTCAAATGGCTCCTTAAGCCAGTCGACGGTAGATGAAAAGATTACACGATCAAATAATATAATTAAAAGGCAGGTTTTTAAGTGACAGATTAAGGCGGTTTTGTATTTGGTTGGTTAACCAATAAATGTTACTACCTACTTAACTACCCGAAAATGTACTAATTGTTTGTTTACTTCTGTCGAATAAATAAATATCGAAATCGGTTTACGTAGAAACAAATTGTAATCTAACAAACAAAAAAAAAATATGACGTACATATATGTACAAGCAAATTGAGTACTGCTTCTTTTTTTGAAGTCGATCAAAAAACAGGCGCGATCGGTACGACTTAGGCGCGTGTCAAATACAAAACCATTTCCTTTCTGCCAAATACTCGCCACCACGGAGGCGTCTTTAGGCCACTGGGTCACTTTTTTTACACGCGTTAGGGGTGGGCATTGACATCCGATTACTTTTATGACGGACCGATTTAACTGCCGGATAAAGCGTGAAACCCGCGTTTTATAACCGTAGTTGAGAACGGATTAAACCCTTTTTGATGCGTGGTGATTTATCTGTGGAACTAACTCTTTAAATACAAGAGGATGTGAGTCATGTTCACATGGATGTGTAAATAGGTTTTGCGTTTTGTTATCTGCTCTGCAATATGTGAGGATATTGAATAATGTTTAGTTTCGTATCCATAGATGGATGTTTAGTATTTCCTTTACATCATTTTTACCTAGAATCTACCTAATGACTTAAAATATTTTAACAGATACAGTGTTAGTTATGGATCACAAAAGTTTTAAATTTAAATAAGTGCCTTTATAATTTGAATTGAAAGAGAGGATTTTGCTATAGGTACGTCCATACCCCCTGCACACTGAACTTACTGTACAGGACCAAGGAGCAACTTAACGTTTTCCTGGTCCAAAAACTCTTGATACATCTCTGGTTGCATTTGAAACGTTCATCTCTGGTAAACCAACAGTTCGTTCTTCTAAAGGAATGATGGTCTTACGAGCATGCTCTTTTTTATTGGATATGTATTCGTAGCATTACTTTTGCTGGCTTGACCTCTTCGAATCTAAACTGCTGTTTGATGCCTTCTTTCCGGCTTATGTGAATAAATCCTCAGTACATTACAAGATATCATATTAAACACGGCTTTTGACCATCTCTGGAAGCGATTTAAAATAAATCGGCATCAATTAAACCCAGCCATACTTTGCTCTTCTGACAAATTATGTGGTGTAGGACTATACTCTGTGCAGAATAGTTTTAATTTTCCAATGCTCATAGATGCCCGTATCTGCTGATATACATGTCTGTTATCTTCAATAATTTTTTGCCCAGCCGCGACATTTTTTGGTGTCGGTGTTTCTGTAAAAGGGTCAGTACAGTAAAAGATAAAAGATCTTTATTTTTCAATTTAGGCACATTACATGCACTTATGAACGTCAAAAAAAAAAATCTACACCGGTTCAAACCCTACACCTCTGACCCGTGAAGATACCGGCAAGAAACTACGGCGGGACTTATTTTTTCAAAACAGTGATACATCAAATCTTAAAGTACTTACATACTTATGCGTAGTCCGGTAAGAAAACATATCAAACAGTTTATTACAAGATAAGAAAATACTAAAATATAAAACTAAAAATAATAATGTATAAACAAATTCGACTTCACAAAATAGACATACTTTAATATGCTTTCTTATCTGAACTGTGTCATTTACATGATCTGGCAGTACATACAATTGTTGGTTTTGTTAGTTTCTGGTTTGGGCCATGCATGTTTGTCTGTCAAATAATCCTCTACTCTGTAATAGCCCTTAGACATCAAAGACTTTTTTAAGTAATTCTTAAGTACTGGGAAGGGTAATTTTAAGGCATCATCAGGTAACTTGTTTATAAATGAATACATTGCCCAAAAAATGATTTATACACTTTACGCACACGACACTTTCTAATAACAAGCTTATTCTTATTTCTAGAGTTATAGGTATGGATGTCACAATTTTTGGTAAACAACTGAAGGTTTTTGTACACAGTACTGAAAGAGGCACGAGCCTGTCGATACACCGCATACAAATGACAATATGTCGCTTGTATAGGTGCTTCCAGATCATAAATAAAAACAAGCTCTTTGAGACACATTCATAACCGAGAGCTGATCAATGATTGAGTAGTGAGCAGTCATGTATGTGTGCGAAACGGCTTATGATGGAAGAACAATGATGTACATCTGTAATTATTTCATACACCACTGGACATACCCATGTATTTATCCACTGCATTGACTTAGTTTGTAATTACACTCAAGAGCAATATAAACGGGTAGTTCTATACGGCAATGCCTGTACAAAATGACCAGTTATAATTCCACTTGCGTGTAATTCCTGTTGCATTATTTGTAAATAATAAATAAATAAACATTCTTACACCTAAGTACAAATCAAATTCGTCCTATAGTATGCTAAAGAAGACGTGTGTTGTAATAGGTATTAGACGATACTGTATATAATAGATATATAAATACTTAAATACACTGATAAAGCCTATGACAGCGGAACAAATCGTGATAAACAAACTGCGTGATAAATGCTTTTACCAGGGTTCTAAACTGGACCTCAAGCTTTTCATAAGCCACTGAACTGCTTGCCTCACTAAGCTATCATCTGAAATCCTGAGCGTGCCTAGCTATAGCCAGGCCACATGAATGGCCCGATATGGCCACTATGACCAGGCCTTCAATGGCCGCCATTAATGCAGCATCAATGGTCACGTAATTGACACATTGCTAACACGAAGAAACTGTTGCCTGCACATGTGCTGTGTAGAAACAAAAGGTGTTCGTGTATAATTGCTGCATAGGCTCTTGCGACGTTATTGAATTGGACGGCGGAATTAGCATGTCGCGTCTTCGAATGTTTCTGTGTGCGTCAGGGTTGCCTCGTGATTTTTATTTAAAGTTTTTTTACTTGAATTGTCATTATAATCATATATTTGTCCGGCTGCTAGGAATAGACTAGAAGGTTTATGTAATGATTATAAGCAAAAATCTTGATTTTTTTATACTTACTTTCTGACCATTATTGTCTCTTCTAACAAAGCTCTCTACAAGCAACACTTCTGACATTATTAAATATAAATATTATTAGAGGTGAGGTAACAGAGGACAGACAGGAAAAGGAAAACATACTACCACCATCTCTAATGGAAAGGATATGAGCAAGCCAATGGTTAATGGTTGGACATCGCGATTGTATTATTTGGAATAATGTAACACACACAAGTAGGTACTATTTTAGTACCTTACTGAATCTGCCCGCATGCAATTACAAATTTTCAAGTATAGATATACCTAGTTATACCGGTGTCATTTGTGTCAACACTCAACTCCGCAGTACATTAATATCATTCATAAAAGTTAAGAATGAACAGTATTACGTATTACCGAGTAATGTCACAATTTTCTAGTCGCGGCAACCCTAAGCACACAGGGAAAGCAGAGTGCGATGACCGCTTACACCTGCAAATGCAAACTGCATCCGAGCGGCCAATAAATGTTTCCGTGTAACCGTGTGCGTGTTCATTAGGCTTAAGGCGCGTGTACACTGCACCGCTAAAGCCTAGTTTGCAGTTGCAGTTGGCGAACATATAGCAGTCGAAACTGACTGCCCGGAGATGGGCTTAGATTTTAAGCTAACTTGTTCGCTGACATTTCAACTACTTACTATTAAAAACGGAATGTTTACCTTGGTAATTAATTCACTGCCACCGACGCACATGTGCGTTCATTTCCATACATTTTTGAAGGGGGTGGCAGCGAATGTGTTAATAAATTAATTATCGTGAAAATTTTAGTTTCGAGTTCTTGATATTTTGACAGTTTCTGTGTTTCTCAAGACTGGTGTGATATTGCAATGACAACATACTTAAATTTCAAACCGTAATTCATAAAATTATTTTGTTTTTTTTTTTCTTGTAATAATCCACATTTAAAAAACACCGTAAATCGGTTTCTTTTATACCGAAACACATCTGCGACTCAAATTATGAAATTAGCAAAATACAAAACAATGTATCATCTCCTTTACATGTACGGGTATGAATTATTTGCTTTGCAAATGCATCTCGACGCATCCTCTAATTGCAAACAGTATCGTGAAGTAAATAAAAATATATTCTTGGCTTAAGCCGTATCTTATTTTTAATGAATGTAAATTTGTTTCATAAATACTTGGCATTATTATATCGAAATTTATTTAATGATATTTCGGCTAGTATTGCAACAGAAAAACAAACACTGGAGATCATTTATAAACCTAAATCATAACACCTTGCTAAAATAAATACATTTTTCAATTCAAAAATGTATCATTCTGTATAGACATTTTATTTGATTTATGTTTGTCTTTTGTTATTGTAGTATAAAATAAAGCTTCACTTTTCACGCACGCACAGGCATGTGTGCGCCTCACGCACACATGATCACTCGCTAATGTTTCTGAGACGCATAACTCGCGAATTGCACTAACGTGTGACAAAAGCCTACATTGGATGTGGCATAGTGTTTGCCTATGTATACTTGTATAGGTATACATTTTTACATCACTTCCAGAGCTAATATTTGGGATAGTCTAAGTGTCAGTCGTAATAATATATTGAAGATATCACGTGACTTTTCTTTAGTGTGTCATTTCGGTATATTTATACTTGTCGATCGGCTTCGTCATTAGGCGAATTCATTGAGGCTACGCCCATGGACTGATTTATTACATTCATAATTACACAATATATACTATATTATATTATATCAGAATTAAAAAAGAAACTTGTTCGACTACGTACCTTGCAAATTAGTGATGATTAACTGATAGCTATAGGTTTAACTAAATGATTAGAAACTGTAAGAAACTCAAAATAGTATTGTATACAATAATCAGTATAATCACATAACTAGGTACCGTCTATAAAAGGGAAAGTATTAACTTGAACGGAAACGGAATAACTATCAAGACTATTCTAAAGCCAAATAAAATCCTAAACAAATTGTAATCGGTGTGTTGCTATAAATTTACACGAAATGAGAATTCTTTCAAATCGTAATAAGTTCTTTCATCGGTTTTCGTACCCATTCGGGCTATAGGAGCTTACACGCTCTGAATGGCTCGTATGTATGTCGTGACTCGGATCTATTATCACTCAGAATTTGTAAGAGTGTCGAAAAAGGAGAAAGAGTGGAAATAATTGGAGATACAATCCAGTGCCAAGTGCTACAATCGGCTTCGTCTATTTTAGTACGATATGGATGACCAGTGCATTATACTTTCTATTTAATTTTGGACTAGTTGCCTACTTTTGAAACCTTACAACGTACATTAAGGATATAAGTGTGTTAAAGTTCCGCATTGATTTTTAAGGGCTTATCCCTTTACAACATAACTTACAATACTTCAACATAGTAATCAAAATAATTCTAATCAGTTCTAACGTTGTGATAACTTAAATAAGGTTTTTTTCCTATATTTTCATCGAACAATCTTCAAAAGCTTGATTATTAATATCAGCTATAGACAATAATCAACACCCTACTCATTGAATCGTTGTACACAGCCGTAACCGGATCGGGCCGGACATAAGCGGCTTTATCCCCCGCAAGATAATTGCGCCTAGAGGCTTGGGCGGATTACCGCCCAGCGCCGCCCGCCCAATGAAACGGCTCTTTATCACTTATTAATCGTTTCAATGTCTTGCGGTATGCTTTTGTCGGATTTGCTGGTGGCGAAATGTGATAATTTGTGTGTGTCTTGGAATGCGATATTACACTGTTCTCATGTCAATTTTTTTTACATATAGGCGTGTAAAAGTATATACACACCAATTACGTACTGTAAAATTTGTTAAAAAACTTTTATCTTCTTATGTGATAATTGCTCGTATTGTTACTGATGTTTTTTTCGTGAAAAAAATGCATTTCCGATTAATTCACTTTAAATTACTTTTTTAAATAAATAAACACCTTTAATATCAATGTATGAAACAGTCGCGTTATCTAGAAACAGGACAACGCCATTTAAAGTAAAATATAAAAATTTAAGCGGCAGTCAAAAAATTTTATTTAAAAAAATTTACGGAGTTGTGGTCTACCTCTAGGAATATGTAATACTTAGGATTGTTTTACTTGGAGATATCTGCTACTAAATATTCAAACTGCGGACGGCGAACTACACTAACACCTAGTAACAATTGTTCATTATGCCCCTCGACCCAAATGCAATCGTGCCCACTCAGTGTACAAGTAGGTAACACCTAACATATCGTTTGACAATACTCCCCTCGATGATGCGAACCCCAAAATGTTCATCTAATTGGAGATCAAAGGAGGGCGTGTAATCGCGTATACTACGAGGATATAATTATGTGGCCGTCTGGATGTGGCTAGGACTGTGTGCCACGCTTCGCTGGTCCCTGCTTTTAACAATTAATATAAAAAATACAAGGTAGTAATGTGACCAATGATTCAATGTAAATGTCTATAAGATTTGGTGCAGTAACCACATATACTTTAAATTTTATAAGTATAGAAGCTATCATTAAAACAGTAGCCAAGTTTGATTATGTACATATATGTTTTGATGCCAAGTTAATTCTTTTCAAATCATAACTGTATGTAATAAGCGTTTACTGTTTATTCGATTTCAAGATACAATAACAAGAACAATAACATGGCTTGTGTATTTGTTTTAGGGATAAATATCGCTTCAAAATGCGCTTGATGTAAGATATTGACAGTCACTTGAAGTTCGTTGTTTCTAATAAAGGTCAAACGTATGGACGACTGTCTATTTCAGCCTAAACGATATGTTGCCGCAGATGACAAAACAGTCAACTAACGGCATCGGATCTAAACAATAGGTTTTCGTAAAGTTACCCGTTATGTTTTTACAGAATGCGCTTAATGAGGAACTTACCTGCTAACGTCCTACATGAAAATTGTAGTGTGTAATGAAATCTATTAATACAATTTATACAAGATTCTCTTTGGGTTGCACTAAATGAGACGTACAATGTGATTGCTTTTAGGTTTGGATAAACAATGGAAATTTTACATTAATATATAATTGTTTGACGTGATGTCAAAGTATAATTTTAAAGTGTTTTATGGAAGCCACTGACGTCTTTCCATAGCCTCAATCAAAGAAGAGTTCAAATAACAATTTGTAGTTAATATAACAATATTCTGTATCAACAAAAAATATATCTTGCCTTTTGTTTCAGTTATGTTTATTTGCAATTAGATTTCGAAATATAGATTATTGTCTTCACAAAAACCAACAACATAGTAAAATTATTGATTTAGTACCTATACTCAAAACTTATTAAAAACAAGCCCTGGTGTCCCTTCTCGGTGGGATTAGTCCCTTGACCACGCGTTGATGACCGCCTCTCATTGTTTTTGTCGATTACGCACTGTCCGGAATAATACACACAGGGGTGGTCACTATTCGACACCACACGCCAATGCATTATAGGATAAACAAAATATACCTATTTTCATATTCAACTTAGCATACCTAAATATGTACCTATGTATCTGATTAAAATACAGTTATTTACTTAATCGTCTTAATATTATATTAGAGGTAGTTTTAATTTTGATTGATGATCGTGTGTAATTTCAGTAGGTCAGAATATCAAATAGAAGATATACCGATATTATCTAATCTTGGCAAATACCTACCTAGTTAGATACATTTCTTCACATCGTTTGTATGCATGTCATATTCATGTGGTTGACGAAAAAAAAATCATAAATGGTTTATATTAGAACTCTGAGGCGCTACCGCCAAAAACGATATTCGTAAATTTCGGGCATCGTTCTCTTTTACCCCAATTAAGATGTCATGAGAGTGACAGAAACAATCGTCCGAAATTTACTAATATCGTTTTTGGTGGTAGCGCCTCAGTTAAGCGGTACATTAGGCTTTTTCATGTTGTCAACATTTAGAAAACAGTGAAACCTCGGGATATTGTAATTTTCACGTGTCGAGTTGGATACAAAGCGCACAGAGATTACCCATCAATCTCACATTGTTATTGTTATGCAAGATAGCTGCGTGCTGTTTTAGACAACCACTTATTTAGTTTTATCGGCAACCGTGAACATAAAGTCCATAAAATCGATGGAAATATAAATTGAATTTCCTTAAGTACATATTGATTGGCAACCGGAGTGTATTGATGATTGGATGTACAACTTTTCTTACCATGTAGATCGTATTGTTCTACTCACCAAGAGTAATCTAAGCTAAAGGTACTATTTATTGAGTCACGCAACGTAAATGCAACTCCTTTAAGAGTTTTGCTATTAAATCATCTTTTCCAGTATTTTCGCTACTATGGTTTTATGGCCGCTTCAAAACTTATCTTTAGGAATTAAAGCAGCGAATTGAATTATTCATTATTAATAATAACCGTAATTATAACTTACGGCTAGAGGTTTCCTGCCTTAAAAATTAAACAGGGACTTTCTAGATCATCAAGTCGACCGGCGTTCAATATAAATTAGATTGTCTAATGATGTTTAAAGTTCATAAAATGATTCTGAGAACGGTATCATATCGATATTAAAGTGTTTAATCGAGTCACTAATTTGAAACTATTTGGGAGCAAACAAAAGTATCGTAGGTCAATTGGCGCCGTTTGATGATTAGTATTGATTATTGTCAGTGACATTTAGTCTTGAGTCCACGCTCTCGCAGAGTCCGGTGCAAAAATATTTATCAGTTTTTATCCGGTCATAAATATATATTTTACGAGTACGACTTAGTCTCACTGACACATCAGCGATGAGACTTATTTTTGTATATTCAGTTGTAATAAGGCGAAATATGTAAACATATCTTTGACGGCGACTGTACCTATTATAAGGCGCAATTTGATAAAAAAGCAGGTTAAATTCAGACAGATAGACAGCGCGTATCCGAGTGAATAACAGAATCGTTTTGTCACCCATGTGTGAACTCCAATAACTTGCCTATATTATTATGTATTTATTTCCGTTCTTAAGATAGGTTCTTAATTTTAAAATATGAGTAATAAGTTCTTATTTTTAAAATATGAATGCAAAAGCAAAATAAGATTTTGTTAAAAAAGTACTAACTTTTATTAGCGACTGTAGGTACCTACTTTTTTTGCAACGACGGGTTTTGTGTAGTTCAGGAGTTGCTATGGCTGCCTTCTGGCTCAAGCATCAAATAAGATCAGTGGTACCAGATTATTGCATTGTCACCTAACTTAAATACACAGATGTGCTAAATTTCAGCTCAATCGGTGAAAGAAATCTGCTTCAAAATTGAGTTGCAAGATTTTGCCCGATAATAGTCTTGATACTGAGGCTCAGAGGCTCAGGTGAGCCTATTAGTAAATCCGCGTCTCGCCAGTTTCGACACTGGACATTGACTTGTATCAATCGTGCCTTTGTCTCGCGGCCGACGCCCCCTCGGCACTTTGTGTTTAAACTAAACCTCGCGGTGTAAATTAGAGAAGATGGCGGAATTCAATAGGATCATTTCCATAATATTATACCTAATTACGCAGTTAAAGTACTGCTTTGAAATGTACGTTTCATGTTCTTGATTACTTGTCGTGATAATTTGGTGGTACACCTTAGTCTTAGGAATGTACATTCCTATACTCACAGCCACGATAGCGTCCACTGTCGGAGACGGGCCTTTCCCTTAGACCGCCACATGGAGCAATCTCTCCCTTGGGTTGAATGCCACGCGAGTTTATGGTGGCAGTATGTATCACCTTTTTAATGGGACGCTGTGCTGCCTGTCTGCCTGTGGTTACTGGTCGCAGCGTAAGGACCCCGGGTCCCGGGTTTTAGTAACTTAGTAGTAGTTACAGTCATCTAGGAGCATATACAGTTTTGATAAATGAAAAGTTCAATGTCGAAAAAAATTGAAACGTTATTGATTGATGTTAATAGGAATACTATTATTATTATTTGATTATCGTCAAGATGCGAGATACAGCCGTCAGTGACTTAGACCAAGCGCCATGTTTGTTTACCTTATTACTACTCCAGTTAGAACTACGCTACTGGCACCTGAGTTGTAACTGTAGCAATTTGACAATAATACGAGTATTTTAATATAGTGAGAAGACATTAAACTAAACTTAGCGAGGACTATATACTAGACTACAAAACCAAAAACAAATAATTTGTCATGATGAACATTCAGGCACTGGAAGTAATACTAAGCCAGTAATGAAAAATAGACTAGCTAAAAGATTCAATTTTTCATCGTATTTTATCTTATTAACCAGTATCTTGGTTGTTTTTCTTTAAAATTACGCAATTCTCACCAGTCCTCATTTAAGCCATTATCTTAAACTTGTAGTTAAAACAAATAGTGACAACTTAAAAAATAATTACAATATCCCATAGACAGTAGAGCAGTTCGCAATTATAATTAGTTATTACTTGCCGATAGCGATAGTTCAAAATGGGTCGAGTTATCAAAGTGCAGCCTGACACGACGCGCGCGCACGCAGCCATTACGACGGCCATTAACTTGATGGAAAACTTACACTGTACGCGAAAACGGAAAAGTGCAATGACAAGTTTTACGCACCTATTAAAGGACTTTTATAGAGCCTACTAATGTAGCAGACTGTTGCAGACTATGTACATTTGGCATCATTTTAAAAATACGTATTTTTATTTACTGAGCTAAGTTTTTTCTTGCATTAACAGCATGTGAAAGAATGAAATCGTGCACACCGATGAAAGTCCAGCGATGTACGTTAATATTTACTAAGGTTGTTGTAGTAAAACTTTTGCCATCCCATTTAATTTCCATGATTTCCATATCGGTGCAGCATTACTTACCTCAGATAGGATTCTCGGGCCTTATTTATAAATCTACCCTCTTATTGCGAGGCTGAATTATGGCTAGCAATTTGAAATTGTCTTGCGGCGCGGCCATACTTCAAGAAGGGCACCCGAGCCCGTCTGCTGTCTCAAACGTTATTTAGCAGATTCGCTTGTCCACACATGAAAATTATGCACAATGTAAATCTTGCTGGTAACATAGAAATTAACGTTTTAATGGGACTAGTCAAAACAACACTTACTTTTATTTCGACAGAACTCATGTTGCTTGCTAGTTATTTAAACTGATACATGTACAATAAGCAATAAGCTGTTTCTTCTTGAATTACAAATTTAAGACAATCCAATTAACATACATTGAATAATAACGTGAATATGTAATTTTAAATATTGTTTATGTATGACGATAAATAGTTGTATAAGTGTCTATTATCAAGCGTGTACAACATGCGCGTTACCTACATAACGAAGGCCAATACACAATAAAAACAAGCGCGAATCGATCTAAGTCCCAACACAATAGTCTATCAGAACGGTCGCCTACGTCTATGTCAAATTTAAACGTTTTCAATAATAATACACAAACACCTTGTCCTATTTAACCGCGATTCAATGTTGTCGGTTTGATTTATTTCATTCGTGATACATCTGTTGTCAATTATTGTATTCGACTGCGATAGAACTTCGACAGGATCGACTTCGACCTGATGATACGATGACTAATCGTTCTAAAAAAGTTATATAGAGGCTATATGAATTAAGTTCAGTTGCAGAGTTGGGTTGAGAGTAAGTACTACTACTATTTAGGTTCCTCACGTTTCTTTTTAGTCAAAGTGTTCAACCATATTATATCACTGGAAATAGAGGCCTGTATGTTTACTCAAATTATGTTATTTAAAAAAATATCTAGTACCTAAGGAATCTTAGGCAAGTTAGGTAAAGTATGTAATAATAATAAGCATTAACATTATAAGTCGTTATTGTAATATAGCAAGTATAGTTTAAATATTCACTTTGAAACTCACATGTAAAACCATAAAGCATAAACGATGAACAATTATATGTGAATAAAACGTGCGCAGTGCGCGGTCACTCGATGACATGGTTCCACGATGATTGGCATTGTCTTGCCTATAAGTCGTAAAATCAGCAATGTGCATACATTTACACATAAACTTAATAACGATAGGTTTACATTGTCGATCGTGATAGCCTTGTGCGACGTGTTTAGAACTATTTGTTGTTACGCTATAATGCATGCAAACACTAGGCATTCGATACTGCTCAAAGTCAAGTACTTTAATTATGATATGTTACAAACGTCTGATTAAAAGATTTAAAAGGCATTACCTAGACCTTTCTAGCGCATCAGTTTGTGATATCACACATAGATTTTAAGTTAATTTATTGAAATACTTGATTTTTACGAGACGGCAACAATGCATGCAGTTTTGTTATTATATTGAACTTATTAAATAATAATAAAAAATAGGTACTTAATTACGTCTAAAACTTACTTAAAGTCTGTCTAAAACGTACTAGTACAGTATAGTTATATGTGAAAAAAGATATGTTTGCAAACTATTCACAAACTAGTGTGTGGAATTTCAGAAGCAGTCACGCGGTGCGTAAATTTTTCACATAGCTGGCATCACAATGACACTAGGTCACTGTTTATTTTCAAGTCCGTTGCATTATCCGATTTAATATTTGATTTATTCAGGCGGAAGGGGAGAGTCGGTAATTGGCGTGGCACAATGGAGATTACTCGGCTTAGCGACAAGTTTTGTGATTCAAATATTGACGGCCCGGTGGGCGACAATGCCGACCCTGTTATGATAATATTCCTGTCTTTTCATACAATTTGCCCGGGAAATGTTCACATCGAGACTCTCATAGTTCTTGTGAGTCATAAATCGGGTGGACGCTAAGTTGTTCGCGCCGCTTCTTATGGTAATTTATCAATTATGGAGCTCTTGCACCAACTTAAACATTTTTTTAATTGTAAGTGCAGTCAATGTTAAGTTATAAATGTGTTGATAATCCTCTTTATTAAGCTCGCTTCAATGGTTATTTTTAGTTCAAAATGTTTATTTTAATGGAGTAGGTTCACACAAAATATGTCAACATTTTTTTTGCCTACCATGAATACACCTGTTGCTATTGCTGTGGAGTACTTACATATAAATTAGACAACGATATGATCTTATATTAACCTAGTGCTACAAAACAAAACAAGGTAGGTATATTAAGCTGAACATGATGCAGATAAGTTGTCGTCAGTGGTATGAAGTCAAGAGCCGCTTACTCGCTTGACTCGCATCATTCACTGGTTTAAAAGGGTTTATGTGAACTAGAGACCAGGCCAGTTAGTTCTTTTCAAAGGGAGCAGTTGGAACACGTTCAGACATCAATCTTCGCGATCGTCACTGTCCGCTCGGCCCGCCGCGATTTATCACGAGGGAGAACGTTTTCGATTAGCGCCGGATAGTAAAAAACGGACCAATTATGAATCGGTCTTCCATTTAAATTAAAACGATTGGAAGGGTTGTCTCTGTTTGACGATTAGATACTTAATAGTGCATTATTTATAATAAAACTCTACTCATATTATAAAGGATTCGTCTGTCACAGCACTGGATGCAAGTCAATAGCAATTATATGTACACCGAAGTAACCTACAATCCAAAGCACAGAATAAGGCTAGTGTCTTTACGCAAAATGAATGTATTTTTAAATCGGGATACATCGAAATAAAAGCTTTCGCACTTCGTCTTTGACCCGATTGCGTCCATTGTCGTTAGTCTTATTTAAATATATCAGCCGGAAACAGGAAGCGTCGAATGGCGTTTCGTTGTTGTCCACGGCCCAGTTCGCCGTACGGCTAAGTGCCCGATGTAATGTCTGCAATGCAAATAGAGGTGTTTGATCGCGGGCGCCGCGCGCAGTGTTTTAGCTTTGGGGATACATGCTTAAGCTGAGGATGTGGCCTGCTATAAACTGAGCGGGCAGCGGAAAATGAGTTAACCATTTGGTATACTTTGACATGCCGATGCCGATAGTTTATTCAAGTGGTTCAAACTCTTTAAAAAGGAACATCATAATACATAATTCCCGTTTTGTCCCATGCAGCGGCTCTCGATGCAGATGTTATGAATTTTGTTTCAGCCCTGAAATAACTCTTGTTTTATACCTCGTCAAATGAGTGTTATCCAAATTCTCTAATGAAACAATCCTGCCTCATATCAATTAATTATGAGCTTTATGAATAAATATCCATTATTAAAGTCATTTGTCCGCTATATACTCGCTTAACTGTTCCTAATTGAACACAGCCTTAGAAGGAAACCTTACATGGTTGTTTAACGGTTTTCCTGCTCTCCAAACATATGATGTCAGATCTTTCGAATTTGAGCAATGACGCCTTCGCGACTTTACTGAGATATTAATATTTCATGTCATAATTTTCTCGGAAAACCCAACAAAAGCCTTTGTCTATTTATGTTTGAAAGGATCTTTCTTAGTCACAGGAAGAGTTAAATTCTCATATCGACTTCAAACAATAGCATTAGTAATATTTCTGATACAAACACAAAATAAAACGAAATACAAGAAAGCTGTTACCTAAGCTTAAGTACCACATTTATAACTGTATGATTATGGAGTCCTGGATTTGCTGTCAAGAATGTTATCTGTGTCTTTAATTTCAATTCAATAATTATTTATTTCAATTCGTGACAGATATAAAATGAAGATTGACATGAATATAATTATGTATTTTGTTTTTACACTTTTAGTCACCTCCGAAAACAAATTGCGACATATGTGTTACCGCATTGAAGTACAATACCTACCTGAGGCAAATTTGACCTGTTTAAGTCGTGGCATGGCCAAATGTTTGCTTTTGTGAGTTCGTAATATACGTATCATTCGCGAATTTATTATTCCAACTTTTAATTTATGTATATATTTTTAGTGTAAAGTACTCAAGTGATTAAACTTATAATTCCGACGTGACATGTATTCAGGGTTGCAAAGCAATGCAGGGTTTCACAGTTCGAAACTATCTGAAATTTAAATAAAACAGCCTTAAAAAGATGAAGCCTGGAATATGGCATGCGTATGTTGTTTTTGTGCCTTTTGTCTGATACTTATTCAAAGGGCGTTTATATAATTCAGCCTTTACGTCATTGGAAGTAGTTCGTCACTGATCGTTTAACGTTTATCGTTCAGTAAGTGATGCACGCATTATCTGTACGTGTTGCACTTAAGTGCCGGAAATCGCCGCAATTATGCCCAATGACACGCTTCTCGGGGTGCCTACATTACATCTGCTTATCGGGGTCCCTGTGTTTATAGGCGGTCTTCAACGTTATGCCTTCTGGTCTTATTCAGGCATATATCTCTTGTATTTATATGATACATATTTGTACATCTCCTCTTTGTGCCTATGGTCTTCCATCCAGTCATAGTATATATTTTGTCAATATTAAGCTATAAGTACCTACTTATATCTTCGGTCTGCATAGAGTGGTCGTCTTAATGGGTTCAAATGTTCGTCTTCGCCCTGTACATTGCATCTTTCCCGAACTAGCGCAGTGGATGACACTTGGTGCTTTATTAAAATTATGAAGCTTCCTTAGAACATAGATTTACTACCAAATTAGACACCGGTGAAGTCGTTATACATCCTCCTGTGTGTGTAAACATTTGAAAGGCTTAATTAAAACGCACTTCGCATGACATACTAGTGTGGATCGGAGTAGTAATGCAATTCCTATGTTACTATACTTTGTATCCGGACATGCGGGCGCACGTGGTCACCGCGCTCTGTTGCGCATCCTACAAGTAATTATAAATACAAATAATGAGGCTTTCCCACATAATACTTAGTAATAATAGTTTATTAATATTTACTAGGTATATTAGTCTACCCTAGGAAAATGTGTTTCACATGTGTGAAATGAATCGGTCTAAATTGAGTTAAGTTAAACGATTATAATAATTTTATAGCGACCGGATCCAAGAGCGAATAGATCAGCAATCTGAAAGTCTACTTCAAGAAAAACTTTTATTACTTGATATAATTTTATCTACATACTGTTTGCTCAATTTGTACGACAAATACCAACCAAAGTGTGCTAAAAGATGGTTAACTCAAACATGCCATAATTTGAACGATCTAGCGGTTGTTCGATATTTACAAAGGGTGCGTCACAGAACACCGGTGGCGCCAATTTTTTGCGACCATTTCTAACCTTTTCACAAAGTTTACAATACGTATACCGTATTATGCGAACCGTTCAAACTTATAAGTACCATTGTGGTTAAGTTGTATAAAGACATGTTTTGATAATTAATTCTCTTGTTACAGTTGTACGAAATCAGTGATGACCCTCAACGGAAGGAATTCTTAGATGACCTCTTCTCCTTCATGCAGAAACGAGGTAAGTTTCCCACAAGTATGTCCTGTTGTTCTTAGTCTTGATTAATCCTCTGCAACGATTTATACATTTTGTAATTTATCATTAGTTTAAATGCTTCATTCACGATCATCGACGATTGAAATGATACGGTCAACTAGTTTAACATGACTCGACTGATTGGTTAGATTTTTACAAATCAGAGCTCTTGTTTAACTGGTGATCGAACATAAATTTAATATAGGTCTGTATCAGTAGTATTGTAAGTACGTATAGGAAAACGGTTTTATATTGTGGAGATCGGTGGTCAGATGATAAGATCGGGTGATTGATGACCACGGATCAGTATGCGAGAAGAAGATATTAGGAACAAATAAATAAGTATTATTTTATATTCACATAAATCAGATGGTTAAAGCTGTGTGAATGTAAAAGGTAGTAAAGGCTGCGATAAACTGATAAATATTGTTTCACCACAAGGTTTAATTTTGTTACAATCTCTATCATATTTTAAACTTCGGATCCTGATAAAAAATGCTACTTTTCGTCACTTGTCGTAATGTTTGGCCTACCCTTCATGTAATATCGGAGACTGGATTCATTTATTGATTGCTATTCTAATATACAAAATGTTGAAAAGACATACCAGCATCAATCAGTCATTACTAGATTACCAATTTCATGATTTACACATATTTCGAAGAATATTTGGTTACTGGCACATTTAAGGTAGTATCGATCGAGAGTAGGTACTTAATTATGAGTACAACCGGCGGGTACAGAGACATTTCTCTTGAATATGTCGATTGGCTTTTAATTTAAAGACATGTTACGCGGGTCTATAACTCTAAAAGAAGATTTTAAGTTTGTTCTTAATAAAAGTGATTGAACATATACAGAGTCATTTCAAGGTAGTGGAGCAAAAGGACAAGCCACATAGGTAAAGCTAATTATGAGCATCATTAATTAATTATTACCAAAAACCATAATTATTTTTCAGATGGTAATGAAAAAAAAATGCTTACAATTTGGTCAACCTACTCAATGTGACGTCTTGTCGCTTCCCATACTGCGTATGCCAAAAAGCATAGGGTGAATTGATTCATTTATTTTAAGATGAATATAATTGAAAAATGCAGAAAAGATAATAACGTTGCTTTGATCAAATACTACCATAAGATAACATTGATCAGTTACTGGGTTAGAATAACTGGTTCTGGATCACGACCCAGAAATTATCCTGTACCTATATGTTATTATTGCTATACATAAAGGCTATGGTATAATGACTCCATATCCAACTTAACAAAAGGTAATTTCTTAGCACAGCTCGCACCACGGCTTATTATTCAACGCCTTTCTTATAATAAAACTAAATAAACTGGACTGAAATCGTTATAATGCACTTAACGACTAAAACATATTGCGTCCATATCGCACGCTCGCTCGTTTATTATTTTCACTTCGTATTAATTAAGGCTACACTGCAACGAGTGTGGGAATTCGCCATGCACTAAGGTGATCATTATACTTTAAATATCATAATAGAAATAATTAAGCGGGAGATCGCTCGATCGCCGCGAGCGCTTAGATCGTGCGCGGGCACATGATTGATAAGTCAAACTCCATCTCTCCCGCACACATCACTCTAACATCTCCCATCTCGTTTTAGCATTAATTGATCTACGTTGTAAATGGCGCCATGATTGTCGCTAGATAGATCATGTTGATACAGAACCGCCTAGTTGTTAGTCGAATCAATACTCATTGTTACACCACTGTTATTAATATGGTCGTATTTATTATCCGGTAAAAGCAACGCAATCCAATACCTAGCAACGATTGCCTTATTACACTATATATTAGATTCCGTTTATTAATTTATGAATTATGATTATTGCGAAATCTAAATTCAATTACTTGTTTAAATGTTCCTTCGGTTAATCGTGGAGGTACTAAGATCTATACAGGATGATTCGTGAGACGTGAGTAGGAACGAGGCCACAGACACAGTAAATGAGACTGTATCGATTAGTATCGCACTTAAGTAAAAAATATGCACCGTTTTCTTTTTTTTTGCACTTTTGTTAAGAAACAATGTCTCGCTCAGAAATTATGGCCGCCCTACAACTAATTAGTGAACATAAATCCTATTTATTGTTATGACAGATCTTTGATTAAGAAGAAAGTAAATTGTCAAAAGTAGGTAACCGGACTGATGAGATGATGATATCTAATTTGGCAGGAGCATTGATATTGTAGGTTGACCATGCCGTTTGTTAAAAACTTAATTTTTTAACACTTAAAATAAAAAAAATATTATTATTTTCACTAAGACTGTTACGAACAGTAGCTTATTATTATCTAAATACGTGGGCTTGGTCCTGCTCATGTCTCCTGAATCACCCTGTATAGAACACCGAATGCGCCATTATTGCTTATAGTTTCTTATGTGGATGCAAGAGGCAAGTAACAAGCAGGGGTTGTAGATGAAAAAGGAACAAATATCTTCATCAGGAGCCATGAGCTGCTGTGCCGCATCTACCATCTTTTTGTGGCACGATGCGTAATTGAAACAGAATGGCTGTGAATTGGGGATGTATGTCACACCGCAACCGAACAACTGCATAACAGCTACAGCCTTAAATCCTTAATGTATGAATACTGTTTTATTAGCGTGTCTAATTACCAAATTCTAATTATGTATAATGTTGGTTGTGAAATTATCGATTTAATTCCGTGTCTAAAATGTCTAAATCAGTTAGATTATTTATTATAATCATAACTTACGTACTTAATGAGAAGAAATAAGCCTGTAGCTTGGATATCAACGATAATTATCTACGTATTTCGCTATGTATTTGTTCCTGAGTCATGGGTGTTTTATTTATGTATTTAAGTATCTTTGGTTGAGTAATCCGCAACACAAGCCTTCTTGGCTCAGCCAATTTGTAAGGATGACTTATAATATTTCTCTATTTATTTAATTTAACGTATATTCTTTAATTCTACGTCTCTATATACGTTATTGTCCATCTTACTAGTAACAAATAGGAAATGAAATCGACGAGTCCTTAATTTCCCTATCCTGTTTGAAGTTTTTGTGAATATATCTACTGCACATCATATCCTATAATTTACCTAATGTTTTACAAAACACATAGCAATCACCATACAAAAGTAAAAAGCAATAGATTAAAGGCATTTCGTACATTATAATTTCATCCAATCGTAATGTAATATCTTCTTTAAAATTCGGTATCGGTGTAATGGGTAGCCGCCGCACGTTGAGAGTATCACACTTCGCGATCACGGCTCTGCTTATCTCGTTCGGAATAAATTATTATTCAATTTATCACCTCCGAGCATGCTCAATAAACTTCTGGTTGTTATTACGCGCCAGAGATAACGAAACTAATCGCTACACGACGGATTTCAACGACGGTGCGCGCCGTTTTTTATCCGGGTTGTAAATCCTCGACTACATTGATTTTACAAGTGTATAACTTTTACAACGAATAAGGGAAAGTGTTGCCCTTCCCTTACGTTCTTTTACGTCTATACATATACACGATGATTCAGGAGACGTGAGCATTACGAGTATAACCCCAGGAATTCAGTAAATAATAAGCTAACTGTTTCATACCAGTCTTAGTGAAAAAAAGTTTAAGCATTAAAAATAGAAGTTTTAATTTATTTACAAAATGCATGGTTAACCTACAATTTGAATGTGCTCGCCAAATTAAATGTCATCAAGTCCTTAGTCTGGTCACTTTTGTAATTTTTTTAATAATGACAATTTGTTTTATTTTGTTCATAAAGCATCAGTTAAACATTCAAAGAGCATTTATGTTCATTAATTAGTTGTTGTAGAGTGACCATAATTTTTGTGGACGAAATTGTTTCTCAACAAAAAGTGGAATAGAAGGAAAAAGGTGCAGTTTTTTTTGTTAAACGCAATTCTAAACGATACAGTATCATTCACTGTGTCAGTAGGATTGATCCAGCTCACGTCTCACGAATCACACTGTAGAGAAGCTAGAACTTGATGGCCAGTGTGCCAAAATGTTACATAAAGTAAGCCTACGTGATAACTTCACGAATAAATTCCGGAATGACATATAATAGGTATCAGATTAAACTTACCTTCAGTAAAGTTCGACGTCAATCTTTTAATTATTAGTTAATGCCACATTTGCGCTTGTGTGTGTTAATGTGTGTGTGTTCACTACGTCCACGCGTGTGCGCATCACGATGATCTCGTATTATTAATAATGTTTTATCATTTATTACCGGAATGAGTAATGAAAGTTCCCCGCCACGCCTCCTCCGCACTCTGTCTTCGTCTTCATGCGGATTAAAAATAAATTCACTTTATTTTTTTATTTGGGACGTTTAATGCGGATACAAATGATGTTAAATGTTAATCAAGTGTTACCTTGGTGGTCACTAATCAATTTGGTTTTTATGTCCTAATAAGAAATGCAAATTTAATCGGTTTAATTATTCTTAAAAGTGCGGCTTCAATATATCTAAATTTATTGTTTAAAATGGGGTGTACAAGCGTTGTATCTAGAATAAATATAAAAGAAACGCGCTTGTGACTTCCCTGGTGTATTTCCATCAGGCAATCCGTCTGCTCGTCCACTTTTGTCATAAAAAACATGAAAAGTTAAGTCGAAAAATATACCTACTTGAAACAAAGCTTATATCTCGATATCATTTAAGTACTGCGATACTGAGTAGTGAGGTTTGTTTGTAAACTGACAATATTAGTTTAGATAAAGTAAAGCCTATTACAATATTAGCGTTGCACTGTATCGTACTGTCCTGGCCTAACCTCATTGACCCGGGATTAAACCTCATAATAAAATGTAAAAGGATTATAATGAAGAGTGTGGTGAATGAGTGGGGGGTGCGGGGTAGGGGGTGTTACTACGATGCTCGTTAGCAGCTGATTGATCGGCTTCGGAACGATGTTCATAGCTGTGTACAGGCTGCTCCTATTAAGATAATATAAACCTACCGATCGTTCGCAGGGTCATAAAACCTAGCAAATTGCAAACTGCTTAATAAACAAGGTAGACTGTCTAACGTGACATAAAGTAACTTAATATTTGTAGACCACTCTTATAACAGTTATAACTATATTTTTCTCTTGTTACTCGAACTTCAAACGGTCATAAATAATTATTTCTCTAGACAGTGTAATGGCAGTCCGGTGCTAATGAGTTTTTCTGCAACTACAAACTTCTATAATACTGATTCAGTTCTCCTGTTTCTGCAGCTCTCCTGGTATTTTTTTTATTGTTTTCCAAAATGATCACGATGTATGTCCACGCTATTGTTTCACTTGTTAATAGCGAGTGTGGTATAACTAATAACATCTCATTCGGATTCATTTCCTGTGATTAATTATCTGTTTAATCGATATAAGATGTTGTGCCAACAGCCTTCTCAAGTTTCTTAGGCGTTAAAGCCTCTAACACAAATCCGATTTTTAACCTTATGCTTGATAACATATGGCCGAGTTTTCAATGAAATATGATTGATGATAGATTAGGTTAAAGAGTTGATCTATCAAATTTTTTTCATCTCATTGAAGATAGCTTTTGTTAGAGGTTTAATTGGTGTCTAAACTGGCTCGTGGTTAATTCGATTTCTGGCCGAGCTTTGCCCATTTGTTTTTGTCTGTTGTGTGATGTGGTTCATCTAAAGTTGATTGATTAGAAGAGACTTTGATATTTGTGGGCGGGGTGAGGTTATTGCTTTTTGGGAATGGATTGTGGTTTGAGTGCTGAATGAATGAAATCGTAAAATATGTTAGCTATTTGCATCTGTTTACTGACCGTAATTAAAATGACGGAAAAAAACTAATACTACTTTAAGAAATCGATTACTTGCTCATTTTGTTTGGAGAGCAGCTGAAAACTGATTTCAATACATGGGGTAGGGGGCAAAATGGACGCACAATAAAAAGTAAGTGTACAATCTAAAAGAAAGTATCGTATTGGCTATTTGCCTTAGATCTCAGAATCCTCAGATAATGTAATTAGATTCGCCACACCACCACCACTGAGATCCATACATTTTGACTTGTTTGTTGTTAATCAGGCAGGAATCTGCCGTGACATAATGTAGCGAGCTCACAGACGTGGCAAGCCTACGTAGGGTTTTCGGATTCCTCAGTCCGGCCCTTTTATAAAAAACAATTATGTCACAGTCGCTCTAAAATTATACAAAGATTGATGATGTTAGTACATTCCGCGTTCGAATTAGAACAAGGGTGAAGATTGATGGTGTATGGAACTCACTGTTTACAATTACTGACAGATATTACGATTGTTGAGAATGTTAAGCAATCGAGTTTTGCTGACTCAAAGGGATACGCGCTTAGGTAAACTGTATGGGAATTTTGCTAAGTACTCGTATGTCAAGTCAGAATAAGTATTTCGTATATTTACTACTATACTTTGTGTTTGTTTTGTTGTCGTGTGAAAGATCATTATCTTCCAGGTTTACATTTTTCAATTATTCGGGTGTCGTTTTGTAAAGTAGCTAAAGTTTACTGAAGTATAGTCGAATATTTATTCATATACAATTATATATTCGGTATTAAATCCGTATAGTAAGAAAATTACAATATTTATGTATGTATCTAATCTAGAAGGAAGGTTTAGGAAATTCTATCTAAATCTAGATAATAAAGAAATCTAAATAAAAAATAAAGTATATATAAGAATCCCTTTACGGACATTTATTGGCACCCTTTCTCGGTAGTCTCGGTACTGTCGGTACATTGTGACGGTCATCTCGCGGCAATAACGGTAGCGGTGCCGCACCGTCATCGGCCAGCGGTGGCGCAAGCCACAAGACATCGCAGAGAACAACATTACTTAAATCTCCCTTGCTTATGCCATGGTGCCTAATGTAGTTCAGACCTGACTTGAGTACACTGGGAGAAAGTAATTCTTGGCTCTTGGCCTGTTAAGTATCTGTTTATTTAGACAGAATTCTGCTCAAATCACGCTAAATATGCTCTGCGGTAGAGTTGTGGAAACCTGCCCGTACTGAAGTAGTACAATAGACAGAATTCGGATTGTATTGAGATTATTATGTATTCTGTGGTTGAAGTGTGGTTCTGTATTATCGTTATATCGAGGGTTTCGTGGTGAAACTCGATAAATCGATATAATTTTTTACTAGACGGACAATTTAACTTATTTTACGTCTAGTTCTAAATTCAAAATCCCATTTACTCGACTTATCGGGTTTCACTACAAAACCCTAGATGTATACATTTTTAAACAGAATTTTACTAACATCAATAACATCATCCTTGTAGATTGGAGATCAATGAAAAGCTGTGTACGCTGCGGAAGTGTCTTTGTTTTCCTAAAATACAAGTGGTAGATTATATACGAAACATGTGTTATTAAAATGAACTATTCAACATCATTATATACATAATTATATGATAAATGAAATACATTTTTTTCCGCTTATGGCTTACACCGCGTCGTACAGTTGGAAACAGAGTATGTTTACCGATGTACAAGTGTACACACCGTGAATGTATTTGATACAGTTATTCACCATTACAACATAAAAGTGTTACCATATATTGTCATCATCATCACTTTAAAATGCTTTCATATAGTTGAAGGTAGATTTTTATGTATAAACATATTGTAACTTATCACATGCGTGGTTTTTATAAAAAAGTTTTCTCGTGCCAAATTTCATACCAAACTGAAATAGTTCCATTCATTCGAAAATTAAATCTTTCAAGTTTAAATGGCTATTTACAGCAAGCGTTTATAACAGGCCGGTACGCAATTCAACGAATTCCACAAAGATTATGATCGATTATATTTTCGTAGCAATTTTCGCCGTCACGAAAAATATGTCGAGACGTTTTGTCGTCGCGCTCGGGATATCGGGATCAAACACTCTGCCAGCTGTTTAATTCTTATACAAATAAAAGTGGAATTAATCAACGCAGACATAGTGATGAGACATATTTCCACGTTGGACATAACTCGCTTCATAGGTGTCTTTTGTATTGATTTATTTTTTGTGAAAAATAACGTTGATTTACTGTTGTTTCATTGATCAAAGCGTGGTATTAATTTGTTTGGTGAAAATTAATAGGTATACTTAAGTTATGTCAAATGATCATTTCGGTGATGTAGTGCCACGTTTACACAAACTTTTCGTACAAACTAAGGATGAATGAATATTATTGTAAAAAAAATATGTCGTCCGACTTCTGTATTTAATTCGTGGAAGCACATCCCTAGCGGACGCAGTTGATCTGAACTAGTTTCCTGCAAACTCTTGCGCCGATCCGATGTTAATCTCGCGACGAAAGAATCAACAATATATCAAAGTCCTCACTTGAATAGCCGCTTTACTCTAAATTTTATATTAAAATTAACGTTCTCTAGACATTTAGTGCTCTATTAATATCCTTTTAATGTAGCTTAAACGTTTTGTTTTTACTCTTTATAACTTTTATTACAGCGACGTCTTTGATCTGCCGGTTCTATCTGAATATTTGAATGTTACATTCTATTTTAATTAATGAGATTCGGTTTCTGGTATAAAATTGTAATATTTCTTAAGGGTGTTAAACTTGAATTTTTATGACGTTAAAACCGGTTTTATGTCCTGGTGGTTTATTATGGCATTATAATGGTAATGTTTATTGTTCAGCTAATTTGTCCACCATAAAGGACGAGACTTTCGCAATGTTGCATACATTTCGTTTCGTTTCGTCTTTGCATACGCTTATGTTCACAAAAAATAAAAGTGTTTAAGGGTCATGACCACCGACGGATTAATGTTTAACATCGATATCAAGAGTTTTACGATTGGCAATTTGTTAGCGTCAATTTTAAAACACGTAGTTAAGACGAAATCGATTTATTATTATTTGCCTGCACATTATCGAAGGCACGCTCGGCGTTTTATTTCTTTAAATATGATGTATTTCGGTTGTCTATTAAATTCTAGTATTATTTCGTGATAAATCTCTTATCGCCACAAGGCAAACATATAAATGTTAAGCTGAGTATAGCTGACATGTTGTGGTTTTTTGTAATGACTGGCCGGCGCGTGTCAACGACCAAATTCGATCGTCGAATTTATGCCCGAAATATGCATTGTTTCCAATGCCAATGCGTGTTTAATCGATTATTTTAGGCGTCGAATTCGATCTCATTCCAATGTTTGCGATTTAATCATTGTTTGCAACTCGATGCTTCGCTTTTTTTTTCTTTTGAATCAGAGTTTTACATCTGCGAGTGGCATATTTAACCAATTAATCCATTGTTAAATAGTATATCTCGGATATCATAACGTATTTGTATTACATACCGAAAAGACATAATTCAAATTTTTGTTATTCTTAGCAAGTAATTGCACTTTAATTTTGAAGAGGATAAGCTATAAAAGTATTCAGACTAAGGGAGAGTGTGACCGCAGTAATACTAAAACATGGGCCGATTCTTTCCTCAGTTTGTATGAGGCTATTGTTGTCCGTCCGTCCGTCCGCATCATGCCAGGCACTAAATCACGTTCGTCGTAAATTCGATACGAGTTATAATAACTTATACAATGAGAGATCTGTTCTCGTTTGAATTTGAATATTTCTCATGTGTGACATTGGTTTTTTAATCCGAACGTGGCTGTGTGAGTAAGAGGTTTAGTTTATTGGTTGTAAAATGGATTTGTTCATAAGTTGTTAAAATCATCGCGTAAGTCATCGAATGGCTGAGCTATCAATATCGGTTCTGTTGGAAATTGACATAAAAATCACGTTGACTAAATAAAATATGGTTGAGAGCAAGAACATTAAACATTGGTACTGCTTGTGTTTTTATATTAAGTAAATCCGTTCTTATTTTTCTAAGTGTTATCATAGACAAAGAACTGTTGACTCATTTTGGTAAATGTACTACATTACATTGTTGTACAAGTTTACTTTACTTAACAGACAACAATTTGCATTATGCAATGGAGATAACGATCCGAATTAGTAAGAAACGATGATTGAAACTATTACAATTGTTCACGACTTACAGAAAGTACAAACCATGCTTTAGAATAACACGTGTATTAAAAATCATATTTCATTACATAAACATTAATTATACCTTACTGTGAAAAATTTAGAGGCAATTTATTATTAGGTCCCGTTTGTTTCAAATACTTAGCAGGTTTTTGTTATTTAGTTAATAAAGTACTAAAAGTCAGGAATCTTTTGTGTTTCATTTATATAAATTTTGAGATGTTTGGTTTTATAAATAAGTAATAGCATTCTCGAATGGTCAGTCACTATTGCTAGGTATGTTTGCTATAATAAAAGTGTGAAGTTCTTACCACCCATAAGTATAATATTTTGCTCGAGAAATAAGTAACTATTAAAAATTGTATCAGAATTACCCCTAGCTTTTGTTTGCGAACGCGGGCCCCACACATCACGCGTGTTTATGCGACAAGCACGTACGGCTTACTTTGTCGCGCGACATCTGCTCCCCTCCACCGCGACACGTGCCAATACTCTTATTACCTTAGCTTTAAAGGTCAAGTTGCACTAACGCAGCAACACGCCTTAACGGCCTTAACTACTTACTGACAGATGCCTTTATTTAAAAAAGTGTGAAATTTATTGACGTTTCATGTGGCATGATTTTGAAAACGTATAATTTTATTTTTAATTTTGTGTTAAAAATAATATTATAGCGATAAAAGGGCATATCGGCGACAACTTCATCGGAGGGCTCGTAAAGATGACCAATTTGTTATCTAACAGAAACAAATAACACGGCCACCTACACGAGCCTAAGCGGAACGTCCATGTGAAAATAGTCTTTATATTGCCAGAAGGAAAATTGAAATTCGATTGAACAGTAAATCTCGGACCTACAAAAAACTGATACGTCCTTTGTAATCTTTTTGACGCCACGGAGGCTTACTCGCAAGTTAATTGCTTTCGTTTTTTTCACGTCGTGGTCGGGTAAATGTTTTATTATTGTATTTTGTCTACCTGAATTGGTGGAGACATTGCAGTGATACCGAGACGGTGAAAAAATATCGATAAGTTTGTCGGAACCATTCGGTACTGAGTCACGGGGGAGCGATGTTGTACCTACGTGATAACGCAGGTATGGAAGGATTAGATACGATTGGTGAAAATGTACGTTTTGTATTTAGAGAATCTGGTTGTGGTTTAATAACCTAAATAACCTAATAAATAATAATAGATGATTAAGATTTTCTTAGAACGATTAAGATTAAAATTACTATTACCTTGATAACAATTTTGAGGGATAGATTCCATACGACTACAAATTAGTACTATTACTATTTAATTAAGTACCTAAATTTGTACAATCTTCGTAATAGCTATTGGTGCTCATAAAAGTAAAGAAATTAATAAACTTAAATATTACTTTTGAATTGTATAAAATAAAGAAACCAAAATGTAACCACATATTCGTTTTTCTATTTTATACAATTCAAAATGAATTAACAACCGGATGACTAGAATGACATCTGCACCCCTAATGTGACTTCCTCCAGATTTGCTCGCAGTACATCCCCCGCTGCAAAGTTTTTTGTATCCATTGTTTCCGAAACAATTTCTAGCAAACATTCGACTATCTATTGACTGGACACACCCTTATAAAGTTTTTGTAAATCACTCAAAGCCGCCAGATTTCTCGGAAGGTAAATTTTATGGGTGCATTAAGAAAGTCCAAGATAATGAACCGTTAGAAATTAATACAGAAATAATACTTTATTGAGGAACACGGTGAACAAAGGGCCGTTCTGGTAATGTCAACGTTTCCGTCGCCGCATAAGGAAACTGGGGTGCAACAAGTGATTTGCAACAAAGTCTCCAATGCAACTAATCCACATAAACGCGGCGGATAAGCGTCGTAAAATCGGAAATTCGAAACAGATGTTGGGATAAAACAACGTTGCTTATGTATGGAGTGGAACTGATGACGAAGGACGCTATGAAGTTTTTACACAGGTTTTTATTATTGCAACAAAAAAAAAATGAAAAATAACAACAGGGTAGAATCTATCGCTCTATGTACTCGTAAGCGTTTATGAAAGTTATTCTCCTGACACGTTTTCATTCTCGAGCCGTTCACTGTGTATTGTGTAGTGTGTAGCTACCACGCGGGGCCATTAGTGACAATTTCCCTAATAGCCGGTTATAGGATCGTCCGTGTCGATATCGATCGTGATCGTGTTATTTGCGGCCGCTAGATGGCGTTTCGCGGAAGCGTGACGCGCGGCGCCGGCGCACCGCAGCCATTGCTATGTAATTTATTGGTTATTTCGCAGTAATTGTACCCTCGCCGCCCCTTACTAAATGGCTCTACTTGGCGTGCAAGACGTGCTCGCTAACATTGTTTTGGATTACTTAGAATGTGTTTATCTTTTCGACTGTTTTGATCGGCGGTAGGTAAGCCCTTTTTCATTCTTGTTTTGATTAAATTCATAACAAATCAACGTAGTGTAGTTTGTTTTTATCGTCTTTTATTTTTCTGTGTAGCGTCGATTTAATTTATGAATTCCTTGTTTTATCAGTAGCACCTTAATCTTTTCTAAATGTTTTCTTCATTTTTACAAAAAAAACCTCTGGCTTTCTCCTCAAACTCCAACTGAATGGAGCAATTAACTTAATAAATTATTTGCTCTAAGTTGCCGGACGAGTGGCTGGATTAAACATACTTGTCCAGGTTTCGTTGGCAGTCACGCTACTTAACTATAGGTTAACAAACATGGAGGTTGCGGTGCGACCCGTTCTTAATTGTTCTGATCATCAACTTTCTATTTACTTAATGCTTTACTGTTCAAATTTAATTTATAACCTTTGCCATGTCTCTTAATATGATACTGATTACCTGTAGAGGGATACGGGGCTGATAATTTTGCTTGTAAATGTATCAATGGTTCTTACAAGTTTAATTTATGTAGATTTTCTTTTTTAATTGTAAGAGTTAATTAATTGTTTTACCACAATAATATAGCATTGAGGTTATTAATCTCACTAGGGTGTGGTTATAACTGAATTTGTTTTGTTTTAATATTTAAAAACATCGGAGAAACTAAAGTTGCGTTCACAGATAATATTGCAGAGATAAGCAACGTTACCAACCCCACTGTTTAGTTACGAAAGAATTGCGACGGGAAGTCATTGTGGGCCACTTAATTAAAGTAATTACGTAATTGTAGTTGAGATTACCTTACCTTTGATAACGCGTGCGTATTATATATGACACTACAATTGTAATTGTACAGATTGTGTTGTTTTTTTATCCAAGTGTCGCGTTTCGTCGTTACATAGATATGTGTTCGTTTCGCTAGATCTATAGCGTACAAAATCAAGTGAAACTTAACACTCCTATGTTTTTTTAACGTAATCTACCATTCGTATCTAGTTCAAAAAATCCTAGTTTTTGAAACTGTACCTACCTAGGCGGTAAAAGATGTAAGACCTGGTCAGTAAATAGACTTGCTAAAAGAATTGCGAAGGGGCTTTAATAATTAAAATTGTTATCACATGCTATTAGTATGAATACGCTCCCAGCCTGATGTCAAATTGTGTAGTTGCTGGTGACAAATTGTGGATGTAGTGCGAATAGCGACGGTCTGTCTCGATAGGATCTGGGTCAGTGCCGATGTATAAGTAGAACCAATGTTATAATTGCTAAAGAGCTTTTGGGTCATACGGACACTATTCCCAAACTTATAGGGACAGGAGTCTTTTAACAGCAAATAAACTTCTTCATATACAAAACATGTATTATACTACATATGCATAGCACTACTACAAATAAAATTAAACCAAATTCAAAAGAGCGTAGGTACCTAGGTTATAATATGATAATCCGAAACATGTAACTAACCTATAAATATGCCTCTACGATCAATCGATCATGCACCTACAGGGTACTTCAATAAAAAATGTATTCGCACAAAACAACATAGGAAACAATAACTTAATTCTAAACTATCTACATATTACAACCGTATTGATAATAGAAAATACATCACCACAAAATTGTAAATACTCTGACATATTTATTAATAAATCATAGATATTTAGGTTTACCGAAATCAACAGCTTTTGTTTTAAACGTATGTTTGGAAACAGCAAATATCATAGATTCGAAATAGGCGAATGTTGTAATCGTCTAATTCTAGAGAAATAGAATAATACCGGCGGAGGCCGGCGCGGCTCCTCGGCTGCGCGGTTTGATTGTACATTTGTGAAACCTGACGCGGGCGTTTTAATTCATAGATTTGATTTATTTTTAATGCTCCACTAATGTCATCATCGCTTTTTGCCAACTGTTTGCAAGCTTTTTGTATGTTTATTACAACCATTGTTTATTTTAAACCACTACTTTTGCAGTTTAACGATTACTTTAATTTGTCATACGTCGTTTGTTTTTTCATTCCGTAAATTTTCGAATTGACTTCAAAAAAGTAACGATTGTATTTTGTTTTTAATTGTCTGCTGCAGGCTTTGATATGCCACTAACTTCCCAATGGCCTATTTCGTCTCTGTTCCCCCCGCGCGGTTTCTAAATAAAAACCGCTAGATTACCCCTCATTAATCATCCTCTCGGCATTGTCACAACATGTCCCGCGCTCTCTGATCTCGGTACGTTGTAGTTGTACATGTAAACTCTAACGCTCTCAGATGGACGCTAATTGCCCTCGATCGAATCTAATCCGTTGTATGACCACAATACTTTATTTGTGGATACTGCTTGTTGAAGTTCTATATATCCTCCCAAAAAGTAATATGTTCCTCTAATTTAAAATAATGTTAATTTCTAAGAAAATCAGCTCTTTGATATCACGTGATTCGAAGATAGGCAAATACACAAATTCATTAAAGCAGTGCGGAATGTTGTGTTAACATTATGATAAAGTTGGCTCGCAACCAACATTGTCGGAAAAAACAATCCTATTTAGATATTAACAGCACATTATTGAAAACTTTCCCACTACGTATCACCAAAGTTTTGATCCGATAATTTTCATCATTTCAATCATTTGGTTCAATCCATACTGTTAGTCTAACAAACCAAGATTCTAAACTAAGTTCACCAGATTTACCTACAGACGGCTACCAACTATAGGCTATATTACCCGCTATAAATATAAAATAATGCTAGTTCATAAATATTCCAAATAATTCTACCATTGTTCTACTCTATAAAATTGTTATTTACAAGGTCCTGTCTTTGATCACAGAAAGTAGCACCATTATATTTGTCTGACTAGAAACAGTATTATCAAATACGTTTATTGCGGTCTCGTTAGGGATTAACTGCCGTGGATTTAATTTAATTTCTCAGAACAAGCTATCAAATATTTCCTACTATAAACCATGTTATTACAGCTATAGTCACTTGAATGGGAGCTATACCGCGGCGGCTTGGATACAAGCCAATATTTAAAGTATATTCATTATTTCTATAGATTATGACATTTCATTTTGATACGACACGTTTGGCGCGGCTATTACACGTTTTGTCACGCAGGCCCGAACGCTTTGATAGTCGAATCAAGAGATCAGTCATACAGAAATATAGTAACTAGCGCGTGCCCTGTAACCGGACCACCGCACATCTGCTCGGTCACATGAAAGATTAAAAATAAATAATAAAGAAGCAATCAAAGAATCCACCCGGCAAACAAGAAGACACGAATCTCCCGCGACGTCTGTCAAATTAGCATCACAAACTAAAATAGCGTCATTTTAATTATTTTGATGACTCAACCGAAATACAATTAATCTTGCCGCTTCTGTGAACTGTCTGACTGACGGACGGACTGAAATATCGTCGCATTTCGCGATAAATAAACTTGTGAGTCGAATATCGCATTTCGATTCCATCGGTGCTGCGTATCAAAGATTTTATACGCGTGTTAGGTGGCGGGCAGCGGAGCGCAATGCCGCCCGCCGCTGACGCCGGGTACACTCGGCGCGAAATTGCGAGCTTGTTAAATACTGAAGGTATATTTTTAATCCAAAGAACCGAATGCTCAGTAGCAGAACGTATAAAAGCATTTAAAACCAAGGAAAATATACCCTGAAAACATCATACTAAAATTACAGTGCTCCTCTAAAAGTCTTTAAAGTGTCTATCTAAACATGGTAACTAAATTTTGACTTCATATATATCATCGGCCTATATGTTTACTAAAAAATATATTATCTCGTTTTCACGTCACACAACTGATTGATGGTGATGTTAATGTAATTATAGGTAGGGATTTGGCAAACATAAATGCTTCTAACTACCCTAACTCTACGGCCATTTCTTAAATGTATCTCTGAATGTTTCTTAATAGAGAGTCCGGAAATCAGCTGTCGCACACTGATTCCGTCTGGGATATCGGCCAATGTCTCGCCATAGTCGGGTTCCTAGAGATATTGGTAAGACGAGTCGCCGGAACCCTGCCTTTTAATTGGCTGTGTAAATAAACTTGCATTTAATGTCCCTACTAATTACAAATTCACGTTAAGTCTTAGATAATTTATATAAACATTCATCTAGTTGCTTTGTTTTATTTATAACAAAATATAGGGATGGTGTAATGTAATATATTTTTAAGTTACATTAGATCTATGCCATTCTTAAAAAAAAAAAAACTGAATGAATACAGTGGTAGGACTGTTCTTGGCGTGAGGTTTAATAAGCTAGACATAGATAGCGTCACCCCTTTGTTCCTTTGTCGACCTCGCGCGCTAACGTCTGCGCAGCGTCTAGCTAGCCCTCCACATAAATCACTCCCCACAAATTGGAATCGCTAAACTCACTATAAAAACCCCAATAATAACCACGGATCTAAATCCCATAAAAATATGATTTCAACTTTAATTCCGAAGCGGTTTACGACGATATAAAAATTGATTAATAACTTGGTGCGGTGCGGGGCTTGTAGGACATTGTTGCGTTGACTTGACCCATTTACAGGTTGTTATTTTGGCGGGAGGTGCAGACGAAACAAGCCTGAGAAGGGATCCTGAAACGTGACTCATAATCGAATGCTATAAAACAATGTTACCACGAAAATGTTTAATAAAGGTAAAAAAGAGGTCTCTCCTTTGACCGAATAGCGAAACTCGTTTATTTAGATTATTAACTGCAATGTTCTGAACGGTTGTCATAGTTGCCGTTTCATTGTCTATCGCGCAATCCGTCACTCTTGCACTCACATACTTGTTGAAGCGTGACAGATATTGTGAAAAGTGATATTAAGTGATGGCATTAAGTTCACCTTTTGTACATAAAGTAAGTTTTCTTTTGTGTAATAAAGATTAAATAAATAAATAAAAACCTGACCATGGTAGGCTAGTTGTTCTCATTTGTTTTCACTATAATCGCGCCGTTTACGCTAAAATTGTCGAAAACGGGACGTTTTCGTTGTCATAACCACGTGTTAGTGAACACAAAGCAAATAAAGTGTTATTCGTTACGATCCAGTACCTTAAATGTATTTTAGTCTTTATTACTTGTTACTATTTACTCATAGTAGGCAGTTTTACTACATACTTATTGACAATGAAGTATATTTTACCGAAAGGCGTCATAAATATAGTTATATAGACTCGTCAGCCTACACACGTGTCAATCAGTGCGCGCCGGATTCCGCATCTCCACCCGATGGCGTGCGTTATTTTTCGATCTGTCACATGATTTGAGCGGAATTCGGCACGACAATGCTTAGACGTAACCTTCTTAATGACTGCCGTGATATATTTTTGAAGAATAGTTAATAGTTCTAGCTAGTTTTATAATATAATGTTGTTATTAATGAATAATTCACGTCGCAATTGTCCAAAAAATATAATATACTACAAAGACTTGCTCTGTAACTTAACTCGGTTCATAAAAATCAGCTTATTAGATATTCGTACAACGACAGAGGAATGCCACATGTAATAATTCTCGTTACAGATCGAATTTATTCATCGGCCACATATATTTTATTGTTGTGGCTGGCAGCCCGGCCCGCCGCGGGGCCTTATAAAATTATTCGAATAAATAAGAGGGAGATCGCGCCGTAATTAAAAACATAACTTATTAATATAATCGTTTAATAGCACGACGGGTTTCGCGCCTCGTGGCGTGTTTAGGGAAAATCTAAATCATGTCGATGCCTTTATCGCGTGGCCCGGAGGCAGGCTATATTTACTCGATGCTTTGACACTTATTGTAATGAGAATTATACGTTTAGATTTGCATTTTTTTAAATTTATAGTGTCAGCAAGGAGTTATCATACTAGAATGTGAGAAGCCTAATGTAAGTCAAAATTGATACTTAGGAACTTATTTACCTACGTAGGTATAATTAAACAGTCATAACTATAGGCTATGTACAACAGTTTTCAATACATCGCGTTAGGAGCTAAAAAGTGTCAAACGCAGATAGTTTATTTAAAGCGAGCTGATGCTATAAATATAAACTATTAATAAAGTGTAAATTACGGTGAAAGCTAAGTGTTCCCCGAGGCTTATAGAAATCCTTACTACTTGTGGGTGTCGGCTTAGAAACTTATTTTTAATAGCATCGCTATAAATTTCAAACAATAAGATAAGTTGTAATATAAAGTAGACACGGAACCTAATAAAACGCTTATTGATTATTGAGCTCTGTAACACAATATCCTTACTCAGAACTCCATGGTCCTATTTGTATTAAATACTTGTACTTTTTTTTGCCAACTGACGTTGAATCCTTTAAAATTTTCTTGTCTTTCAGTTTACTTTGTTTTAGTTAATATTTAAGTTCAACTTATTCCTCAATAATTGGAATATGATAGTGTGTCAAACATTAACATGAAAAGTTTAAAAGGGTAATCGTAAAGTGTTAAGTACTATTAAGAAAAATTGTAAACGGCATGTTATCAAACAACACCAGCAACAATACTCGGTTAGGCGAGAAGAGAACAATAAAGGAATGATTTATTTAATAAAGAAATTTATGGCCGCTTACAAATTGGCCTCGTGACGGGCTTATCGAGTATCGACAGTCGATAGTCGATAAAATCGTTGTCGATCTCGATACCGGGCGGTTATTAATGGTAAAGTCATTGTACATGTTAATAAGATTCGAGTGCCATCGCGCCTAGCTTGAAGAGGCACAGTGCATAGGCTGGAACTATTAGCAGTACATTTTATAGTCTTTAATATGTCGACAATAAATATAATAGTCTGCAATCTATTACAATTTCGTCTACTCCTTTAATGCTACATACAAAATTAGGAAGTTAAGAATAAGTCAATACACACACCTGTCACTTTGTGAGACATTTGTAGATTTTTTCAATATTACATTACATATTAGTGTCTTTTCAAAAAGACTAATATCTTTATATTAGCACGAGTTATTTCTCTAAGAAAACCAAACACAAACATGCCATAGAGAACAGAGACAAGTAGGCCTTTTTGAAAAGACATTCCTTACCTATATAATGTATAAATATTAAATACGTATAGTATTTTTTTTATGGTATGACACCTGTCATTTTCATACTATTAACATATATCAAATAGGTAAATTCACTATATTTAACATTGAACTATCTAACACTTTAGTATTAAACTTGTGTTTGGAATGACAATTTAATAAAAATATCGACTAAACGAAACTGAACCAGGACTACGCCAAAACGTTCGACACCCCAGCATAAAGCAATCGCATCCAATGCTGATAACTCATCTCGGCCGGCAGTAAATCGACTCGTTCCATAACTCTCGCTGGTTAATTACGAATAAATAAATAAATAATTGAATGTGAGCGGCCGCGGGCCTAATCGGCCGGGTGTCGGAGGTGCTAACAAGGACCCGACGGCCCGCGCGAAATGCTACTGCAGTGTCTGATAACACCCGTGATAATGTACCTATTTATTATAAGTAGTAGGTACACTTGAAAGAAAGTATTTCTTATCTGACTATTAGTCGTCTTTTAGTTTTCAGTATCAAGGAAAAATTATATTTCATCGCGGTACGATTAGGTTATATAATCTTTTTATATAATTGTTAATTATAATTTCGGTTATTACGTCCCGATTATAATGTGCCACAAAATAGTATAATCATAGATATTTATTATTAAAAACTACATTGTTTACACCTACTTATCTACACCCGGGCATGAGGACAGCGGCGCTACCGCGATCAACGATATTCGTAAATTTCGGACGATTATCTCTGTCACTCTCATGACACCCTTTATTGGAGTAAAAGAGAAAGATGCCCGAAATATACGAACTTCGATGTTCGCGGTACCGCTCCAGGACGCGGATATAATATAACAATTGAATACATAACTTAAAATTCTTCGCAAAGATATAAATATCACATCTGTCAAGTTGCTTTCATTAGTACAATGAGTACATATCATGAGCTCAAACATATTGCAGGTAGCAAAGAGCATCGTGAATATTTATAGTTCCAAAATGAGCTTGAATGAAACCGATACCATCCAAAGATAGTTCAAGTCCGCGGAAGACGAATGTATTGTTTTCTTCATCCATTTTTCCGGCGACGGACGATTGACGCGTATCCATTTCCCCGGACGAGACGAGAATAGCCCTCGTCTATGTAGTGCTATAAAATAAAGGGTATCACTCGTCACCGCCGACCATCGAGATATACCGGCGATGTCACAGATCGCCGCTCGTTAGAAGGTAATTAGCTCACGGATCACTCAGCGCCTGTCTATTTAAATCAACGGGAAAAATTTATTTAGGTTCATATATGCAATGGATACGGGGCTTAGATCTGCCTCAAGCTGCTGGAGTTACTAGGTTGGTTTAATTACTCGTACCCAGGCTCTCGGTGTACAGACGCCATCAGATAGATATATCGGAGCATTGCCTCTATTGTCAAGGGGATAAAGTGCATGCTCAGATATTTGTGACCACCTCCTCAGCTCCGATATACACCAGATTTACTGCAGGAAAAAGCTTTTCGAAGAACGAGGAATTGGTATCACTGGTAGTGCTTTTCAGGCTACTTAATGAATGAATGAACAGTCGCCATCAGATGTATCGGAGCTGTGGAGGTGGTTAAAAATATCGGAACAACGCCTGTATTGTCAAGACGGTAAAGTGCATGTTCCGATATTTATGAACAACAACACTTTATGTTATGACTGTATGATTACTTTTGAAATAGCAGGACATAGCTTAGATATACTTATCGGTCCTCAGTTGTGACAGGAGAAGAGAGCGATTTAAAAAATAGTATTTTTTTTAAGGTTCCTTATGTAATAAGGGAAAAGATTCACACATTATAAATATTCGCTAAAGGAAATTTTTTATACTTCCACGTGCGATTTATAAGTTCCTAATTTAAGTCGCATCTTTGTACACGTTCCGTAAAACATGATTCATCAGTGGTCGCGAAAAACTAATCTGGATGTCGTGTTAGCCTTGCCGAAAATAAGTGCGCCTACGCATAGGTGTATTGTTTACCTGAGTTCCGTCAGTCAGGTGTAGGTACACGATCATGTCATGATTATTGAAGACCGGAAAAGAAGACGAAAGCAATCTTCATCAAGAAATTGACACGTGAATACTACTTTTTATTTGACTACGAGTAGTGACTGATTATATTAACAAAATAATAACTGTCGCGTTTTTATGTACCTAACTGCTTAAAATGGACGGATTCTTGTTTCAACTAAAAGTTAAACTTAATTTATAGTTTATCATGCATACATTCAATGTAAAAGATATAAAGATATGTATACTAACCTAATTATGGACTGAAATACGTTCGAAATAAATGATTTTAATTTTAAGTTTTTTTTTTTAATAAACTAAAATATCGACGGTGCATATTTATAACTTATAGGTAATATGTCGGTACCAGATTTTCAGATAGAAGTTCTCCTTTATTGCATTAAAGGCAATTATTGTTAACTTGCCTTCTACCTATTTAAAATTTTATTTTACGTGAGGCGCGATCATTATACTCCCGCAAAGTTGATCAATCCCCTGAGGACCGCTTTTAGATTATCGAGAAATCAAAAAATTCAAACACAAAGATTTGTCAACTTTTTTTTGCACTCATTTCATTGTTTCAAGCGCGATCTTAAATTTCTATCGCTTACATTGCCATATATACACAGTACGGTTTGTTAGTTGTTAGTTGTAGTGTTGTTAGTTTCCGACACAGTTAAAAAGTGTTGGCAACTGTCAACTATTGCCCACCTGGTTATTGATCCATTTACTTATTCGGCATGTTGGGCCCGATTTTCAGTATTTTCGTAAGTCATTAGATGGCACCTCTAATCGGTCCGCTGCGGCTGATGGATGAGGCGAGTGGCTCCGCCCGCGCCCGCCAAACCGAGTGATTTTCACGCCCCGATGACAGCACTTCCTACTCTATTGTGATAACCTCCTAAAACTTACATTAAATGAAATACTAAGGCGAAATATAGGTACTATTTTACCCCCGTTGTCGTATAAATCGTAAAAACCGAGAACTGGGTTTGTCATACTCATGTGAAATGTTGGAATTGTTGTATGTTGCCATATTGATTATATTTAGAGTAGTTATCGATAGATCTGATTGAATGAACTTTTGGCTTACAACAATTTATTATGAAATCCCAATATGGCAACACAATTTTCGTCTTAAGATATTATATTCATGTTAAGCTCCGCCATTTTGTAATTTCATGTCAATTTTATGCTATTTGTAGATACAGTTTGTCTATCGTATCCGCTGATTGGTGCTAATCTATCTGGGTACCGGATATAGCCGCTATCTTTGATGGCACGACCATATTCTTCACCTTCGTGTGACGTAATAAGGTTCATTTTGCGACGGTGGGCATTGTACTTGTAGTTGTTATCTCATATCCGCAAGTCGAGTGCAATAATGTGTGCTTTTCCCACGGACGTCGGTATGCTCGTGTCAACTGGAAAATGATTTTCTTTATACGTTAACCTTTGAACGTAAGTACATACATACGTATGCGAGTATTCATACACTACAAACTATATAACACCTATGCAATATATTGCCCATTACAATTTCTTTTACAAGTAAATGACAAAACTAGGTCATATTACTAAAATCCATGATTTATAAGCTTACGAAGTTTTGGTTTTATTAGCCATTTCATTGAATTAATTTAGTAGGTATTAATTAAATATTCTGTGGTAATGGAATTGTTTTCTTTTGGTTAGGTACCTACATATCTTATAATTAATAATATAATACTTACCCATAATCTACTTTTATTTATCACTACGTAGTTCGCGTCAACAATATAGGTAATATTCTAAATACAAAACACATTCGAAACTAGATAATCGTACTATAATATAAATTGCATAATACGTATAATAATTAAGCTCTACAAAATAAATGTTCAAAGTATTTCAAAGTTCATACTAGCTAATACAAGCTAATCATATTTACTACTTTTTACTTTATTACCATTTCGTTGCGACACTCACGCGCAGACCTCTGACATTTAGCATAATCGAATTACAGTCCAATATGTCGGCATCTAATCTGATATCGATTGTGGTAATCCGTGATGCTGCCTGCTTAGTTTCGTTTATCTCTGTATTTATATCTAAGTTTCCTGCGCCCACGTCGTCGTCTGCTATGGCGGACTCGACATGAATTGTAGCTACGTCAAACTGGTACGTGATTTCTATTCATTTTGTAAATAATTTTACACATTTTGGTCTTGTTGATCAATGCCTTTTAAATGCTCCGTATAGGAAACCAAAAGTTTGTGCCTAAAGCAAAACAAGCATCAATTGTTAAAATGATATTAGAAGGATGTGATTTTAATACTAAAATTTTTAATATATTAAAACTACGCAAATAATGGTTATTTGGATTTTTCCGTACCTATTCACTATTTGACCAAAAAAAACTTGTTGAAGTCGTAGGTTAATCAGCATTTAATTTACGTCACCTACGAATACTTATTTAATAAGCTTGATTCTATTATGACGTAAATAACAATTATGCTAATTAAAAATTAAACATAATATTCTATAAACCATCATGTACGAACACATCTACGTCAATTGGGTTTGTACCAAAAAAATCTCGGAGTTATTTTTTTAGTATCCTTAGGCTGTAGTCAAGATGACAATATTTTATAGAGAAAATCGAAATGAAATGCAATGTATCCGAATGATAGATCGAACGAAAAGTCATAATGTTTTCCATGAATTATTTTCGTTTCGATTGCATTTTCTATAATTGTTATATTGGCTACGGCTCCTGGCCTGTTAGCATGGCGGAGGTTCCTTTAAATGTTTTTACTTGTTGCTAGTCTACATTAGGATGAATTACGTCTTCTAGGAGTAACACAAATAACTACCTAATTGCGTCAAGATAACATTAAAATTTTGTCGCTTTATAAGTTGTATGTAGCCAACTACTACTTGCTACTCCATGTCTCCGCAGCCCAGCGCTGCGACCTGCAGCATCCTAAACTCTTTATGCTAATGCTTCATTGTGGCCGACACTTTCATTTGTTCTATCTCGACAAGACCCATTGTCATCCCCTGCCCTTTGACTCCATTGTGTGTTTTTTGTTACTTCGGATTATTTTATCTCCGTTATATGTTAGGCTTTGTTGTCTCGTGTTCATTATTAAATCAATTTTTCGACGCTGGTGTTTTTGTGGCGCCTTTTTTTGTATAATGTGTTTGGCTAGCGAGTTTTTAGTTACGTAACGGGCTATTTAAAATGTCATTAGCATTAATATTTTTTGTGTCTTTTAATTATTCAGGCACGTATATCTTGTAGGTATAGTATTAGTTTTTGTTATTTATTTCATCAAATCTATTTTGTTGGATTTTTATTAAGACTGCATTGAGACTGAAAGATGGTTGCTTAAGTTCCGTTAGTCTATTAATAAATTAGTTTGTTATCATAAAATATGTATGGGGATAAGTCGTAATATACAATCTGTTGAATATTTTACGTCACACAATAACTTATTAGTCTTCTTATTTATATCGTTACAATACACACGAGATCTCCAATGTTTCATTAGTAGCTATCTCCGATACAGTCCCATTCCGCCGCGTCACGCCCGGGACCCATTGTGATTCAAATTGTCATTCAGAGCGCCCCAAACCCGGTGGCACTCGGTTGTTCGACACCTTCGTACCTCGACCCTGTACGTCAGTCTTCGTTTGTTTTCTAAATGCTCTTCGTAAGCGTACAAATCGGAGAGTATATATTGAATACGTAGATTCTAGTTACAACATAGAATATTTGTTACATGGGTGTATAATAAACCGCCGCGATAAAACATAAATTTGTGATACGTAAAGATGAATAGATTCAAGGTTAAATAACATTAAACAACCTTTCGACATAATATAATTATCATAAAAAAAACTTCCTATTCAACATGAACATTATATACGGTCGGTATTAGGGACTTTGTTATATCGTAAGTTACGTAGGTACCTATTTACCAAATCTGCGTGAAATTGAATTACCCATTGTTGACAGTAATCGAAGGCTAAGATCCTGATGTTTATATAACAATAGTTGGCGTCACTGTATTTTAAACAGTTTGAATAATTTCTGTAAATTTTTGAATGATAATAATAATAGGCCGTGATGATCGCTAACAATTGTTAACAGTAATTTATACCGTTTGAGGTAAAATACGAAAGTTCTTGTCTATCACTTGTAACGATACTTGTAGTCGTATACATTTGTGTAGACGTCAATGCTCACAATAGAATATCTTAGTAACTACGGCAGTTTCCCCTTTATCGCATAATACGAAAAAGACATAAATTATTTTCCATGAACCGACAATGTAAAGCAGCTATTAGCAACTTTGTTCGCACAACGAAATGAATGATAAAGAAAATTAAAGGTTTCCAATAGCTTTTTATGATTCCTTCCAGCGACAACGAGGTGCTCATAAAACGGAATAGTTGCAAAAAATAAGCTATTACGCGAGGGGTTTTATGCTACGTTATTACTGAACATTTGTTTCTTTAATTCAAAATATTTCCAAGACGAGAGTATCATCAGCGCGTTTTCGAATAAAAACTTTCTTTCGATATTCGTTTATGTGGCTGCATAACTACGAGTACTGCGAAGTGGGAGCCACTTTGTACCATGGGGCCTCCAACTCGTTTTGACGGTCAATTTTCTCTCCACCCATAAAAAGCGCAAACATGACTACGTTTATAATAAATTACACACATCGACTCAGACGATATAGCCATTTGAAAATAACAAACGCTTAAAAACATTATCATTACTTTAGTATATTAAATTCTCGAAAACATGGTTCGCAAAGTTGGAAACAATGCTTAGGTATCGATGATCCTGATGAATTATAGGCGAGTAAATATGTGAGGCTTCATTAGTGACTTTGCATTAGATCGTTGACCTAATATCTGCCATACTGGCACGTCTCGAGCATTAACATCATGTTTTTATGGTTCGTAATTTTGCACACCCAGATACTCGTACAGTGGGAGAACACAATCGTGAGATTTATAATAATTACATTTCAGTCCGAGTACGTTCCTGTTACGTCTCATCGCACGCCTGGCAGGTTCAAATAGGAGTTTACGGTCGTAGATAGCTGCCACCATCGGAAGGCTTGCATTGTTGCATCGGCTGGAGAGGCCCGCGCAGTCGCGACGTCCTTTAGCCGCATCCGACGTTCCATTGTTGGGATTTTATTGCCGGTGTTACCGTCCCCGTGGCGGTCGTAAACCACGCGCAGGCGCGCGATACTATCCGGATCGCGACCGCAGCGCGTTACCGAAGCCACCACACCGCGGCCGCGCTTTCATTCGTTTCTAATAAATTGATAGGACGCGAGCCCGCGCGGCTACACCATCCGCCATTGGTCGAGGCGTTCCCGCCGCGATGCTCGGACCCCGGTTGTAAATCAACTTTACAGCCTTTAATTACAGATATTTGCCGTCCCATGTGAGTGCATGGAATATCGGAGGGCCGCGCTCGCGAAAATATCGCATAATAATGGGTATTGACCCGTAATGGCTTGCCTGTAGGTACATATCGGCCGCCTTTGTCTTGATTGTTCCGCGAGAGATATTCTTTTCTGAATGATTGCCAATTACATCGGCCCCTGAATTTTACAGTCGATACAATATTAAATATACACCTCGGTTTGAATTTGAGTTCGTATAAATGATTTATACTATATTAAAGTTAATGGGTAAAGGATATTTTTATTTGCTCGAGCCTACGTTCCTCTTCTGTGAGATGGAGGGGTTACTTGTGTCTATCTGTGTCCGTGCAGGTCGAGAGTTTAATAAGAAAGTGATATTGTTGCCGCGCGGCAACACTGTTGCGCCGGATAGGGCGGCCGCCATTTTAATGTCTCTCTGACGGAATTACGCTGGATTGTTCTCGGGTTTACTGCCTCCCTCGTGATTGATCGTTGTATCTTCAGCCTTATGTCATTCTCCTCGTATCTCTCGGAATTTGTAGGTACTAAGCAATAAACATGTACTGAGTTATGTGAACTACGGAATTATTGCATGCGTTTAACTCGCTCAATATTATTTAGTTTATATTGTAGAGTTATCCTTTATTAGTTTACTTATTAGCTCTGATATTGGTTAAATAACATTGTGTGCTAAATAAAAAATCAAATAGTTTAATTGAGTGAGTGAGAATTAGTCAACTAGAAATGAGATATTTATAGGTACCTATGTGGAGTCAATCTTTCTTTCATTTCAGGACTGAAAATAATCGCATTTATAAGTTTGTCGCCTATATTTTTGCAGGAGATTTATAGTTTTAATACCTATGGTTTTAAAATCATCAGTCGTATTACTAAAAAACCATTGATTTGTTTCTGACAGTGTAGTAGTTAGTTATACAGTACATAGAGTCGAGAGTGCTTGAATCTGAATAGTTCTATGTTCTAACAACTATCATGAGTTCATGAGACATTTATTCCGTTACTCACAGAAAAGTAGACCAATCAGAGGCGAGGCTTAATTAACTGTGATACCTAATATCCCATAGGCATCATGGACAAGATATGATACCTTTATACATTTTGAACTATTTCTAAACACTAGGATACGTACCTAAGATTCTTTCCAGTAAAGGTATCATATCATTTTCACGATGCCTCTAAAATATGATCACCGTTTAATTCAGCCCGCCTCTGATTGGTAAGCTCTACTTTTTTCCCCACACCTCACACCAGTGTAGAAGATTATGATTAGACAGATCGTATTTCTAAATGGAAGGCAGGCTGTAAATCCCCACATCCATAAACTTGTTACGAGTGTCTAAACGGGGAGTAGCAGCCGTTTATAACATTAATGCATGAATGTCAAGTAAAAAATTCATCTACAGCTACAAGATTTTCCTGACATGTCACGGGGTCCAAATGTTTGTCACGAATGCAGCTAGCTTAACCTCTAGCTGCCCGGGAACCTATAAAAAGGTCTCCAATTTAATGCCATTTTGAATTTTAATTATGACAAACCATAGTTGCATTTGGCCTGGCCAGTTTTGATCTCATGACGGCTAGAGGATTAAGTACATAATTAATTAGATACATTGCACTGCAGGGTTTGTTAGTGAAAAGTACCTACTTAGGTAAAGCAAATTTTCAGGTTAGGACTTAAAGAGTTTAATCACATTTAGAGCCATGAGCGGTTTTGCAAAATGGGAAAGCCATAAAATACTGATAATGACATTAAATGAACGAGAAAACCATCGTTGCCGTCAGCATGCCGAGAACATGTTTCAGAAATTTTGCTCACGAATGTGTCCGATAATTCAGGCTTCCCTAATCCGACGTTTTATTCTCCACCCGACACCTTCCGATCGACTTTACGAGGCCAGTTACAGGGCGAGTGATTTACAGACAGTTAAATTTGAAAGATTTGATGCTCAAATAAATATTTCTCACGCTTCAGACTCATTGGGTTCCTTTTTGCATAGTTTCACACATGAAAACAAATTAAGAAAAAACTCGTTATATTGATTTGCCAAAGTTTATTTGGTAGTTCAGTATCTTATTAAAAACATAAATACATAGTAACTAATAAGGTACATCATTTCTATGATTATTTTTGACATAGAATTGATGTATTCAAGCATATCACTCGACGTCATCTCCAGCGATGCTTCGGCAAAGTGTAATGTGTCTATTTATACTCATGTTAATATATTACCCTCAGTAATTGACGCTCACGTAGCTCGTAAACGCTCGCCATTTCGCGTTCTAATAGCGTAACATCAATCTCTCACTTGTGATTTTATTCATCACATACAAAAGTGGACATCTCTGTACACGCTTTATCGTTGTGTTTTTAATTTGTATACTTTACCAACATAGAGTTGTTTCATTAAAACTGTTCATTTAATGCGGAATTTAAGTGTGTTTTGTTACTTGGCAATTAAACGGCGTGAAGCGAGCCAGCTGAGGCGAGTCGAGTAGGCGAGCGATTTAGATTGATCGAGCAAGAATCGAGGGGGGCGGCGCAATCAAAAGCGAATCGGGCCAATGGGCGAGCGGCGACGGCTCAGCGAGCTCCGTCATTGGCCAGCCGTGGGGTTGAGGGATATAAAGGGCCTTTGATACAGCTCTCGATAAGCGGTAGGCGTCGAATACCAATTTGATCGATTATCGCCCATGCGGCCGCGAAGCACGGCCGATAGGCCGGCGTTCTTCCACGCTTCTGCCGGCACCGCCTTGACATTTTGATTATTGTTTTCATACCGCGCTGCAGTTACGACTCTAAATAAATTTCACTTTTTGTAGGTAGGTACGGGGCTTAAGCAGGCTCTTTTAATTTATAATGAAGTAATAAATGCAACTCTTTGAGTTAATCTGGGTTGTAAAATTGCCACAAATCACAGTTTAAAATTGCAACGGTCGGCGGAGATGCGGCTAATCGGCTGTTATTTACAATGGTTTATCAGTGCAGGGCGTGCGGCTCGGCGGTTTACGAGTCGCCAGTTTCGCGCACAAAAGAATTAGCACTTCTAAGCGACATCGAGTGCCAATAAATATCGAGCGAGGTGCGAATAATCGACGCAACACTGTAGCCGGAATCTTAAAGGGTTTCGCGGAGTGAATTTTCTCATTTTAGAATAGGGTTTCGGGAAGCAATAATTTGTGACAATTGGGTACGATTAGATTGGGTTTGCGGACGATTGGTTATAGTTCGTAAATTAGCTGTTAACCGGCCGAATGGCGCGGGTCGGCGCTCGGAGTCATTGATACGGGTATGGCAGGCTTTTAAGTATGGGCGGGTAGTGTTATGCAAATACGTGCGCGGCTCGCTGCGCACGCGCGTCGAATCGTGCGTTTTCCGCGCGGAGTTTGTGGAAATCGTTATTGGGGTGATTGGCTCCGACAATGGCGCTGTACGGGATCGCATTTAATCGGGTAACGGTGTGGCTTCGTGGGTGATAGCGGGTGACGTGGCGCGCCGTGCTGTATCGCGGACTGAGAGGTACCTATTGCGTTTTGAGGGCATGTTCATATTTAATACAATGCGTTTATTAGTTAGTAGGTATTCATTTTATTTTGAGATTATAGAAAAGGTATAAGTTCGCTACCATCTAAAATATATATGTAATATATAACTAAATCACTTATTAGTCTTCTTTTTTTCTATTTAGGTACTTCCTCATAGTTTCAGTAAATTACTTTGTTTACAAACTATCTTAACATTAAGTTTCTTGATATAAACCAAAATCAAAGTTTATAGTTAAATATTATGACAAAGTATTCCGATATGTAAACCAGCTAACACTTATAATTTGTGGTACCTAGGATGGATATAAAGTTGTGCATCATAAACGCGCCTCAAAGCAACACAGTCGGCAGTAAAGGTGTTAACGCGAGCGTGGGTGGTTAACACTTCGCACGTGACGCTTCACATGTGTCACTTTTACACATCAATTATAAATCAAAATCACTCGTCCGGTAGGTACCTACATCTACATATTCAATGCCCAATAATTCATGGAAAATCCTTTATGGCTTTAAGTCCTCAATTAGGTATAGGTACTATTGTAGTGCCTACAGATTAATTTGGTGGACGTTTTCTTCTAATCAACACTATTAGATACCTACGGTTTTGTACCTAAATTAGTAAATATAGTAAGTAGGTATGTGCCTATATGGTCTTGTCATTAGGGTGGCCTTAACATATTTTATACATAACTACTTTGTGTTACCTAGCCAAAATAATAGTAATATCAACTTTATAAATACATATGTAACTTAAATTATTATTTATAGGGTAATCTATTATAAGTTTGAGTGTGTGTATCTACCTAATAGTTTCGCTGATAAAGCCGTAAGCAGTTTCGAATAAGAAGATTGGATAAAAAATAATTTTATCGAGGGAAAAGTCTCTACATAAGCTTTCAAGCACTTATCTAGCTAAAATAAGCAGTTTAACAATCCCAACCCCGTTCCATCAGACTCAACACATCCTAAATACTCCTCTACGTATTTGCTCTAATTTCACCCTTAAACCATAAACGCGGCAATTAATCTCGGAACGGGTGACGTGCACTCCCCACACCCCCTCCCCGATAACGGGGAATGATTAACTGTAGACAGGAAGACAAATAGTCGTTTCGGTATTCGCTAATGCGCGCTCATCAAACGATCGATGTCGGGGCGACAGACGATGTCGACGCGAAATAACTTGGCTGTAACAAATTGATTGGGTGATTTGCAACTCGAGCTCGTAGCTCCAGTTAATGCTTAAGTTTTACATAAAATGTACCTATCGTGAGAGTGACGCTATGCCTAGCTTATAGTTCCACTGACTGTAGTTACGTATAGTCAACCAATCTGATTTCTAGGTCACTTTGAATCTTGTCACAGTGAATTTAATAAGAGATCTTTTGCGGCTTTCATATAGATTTTCATTGTGACGAAGTGGCCTATAAATCAAATTGGTTGATTGTACGTCTGACTGTCAGTTCCGATACATAAAAAAATATATCAATACGACTACGAAGGTATCTAAATGTATTGGATGTTTTGCAGCTATTATGCAGCTTTGTGCTAATGCAAGTATATCATTTTGTTAGGGATATGCTTCCAATATTAAGAAAGTCATTACTTCCTGCTCCGCCCAGCCTCACCGGTGCAAAAGCACCATAACCCACGTTGTAATTAACTAGCTAGCACATACGAAACGAGCTCCTAGTGTTTGCAGAAGCATCTGCTAGCAGTTGCGAGTGATGTACGCTAGCACGGTGCGCGCGGCCATCCGTCACTTCATTACGGTCCGCGGATTAGTAAATCAAGAACAATCCGCAAGAACAAACAGCTTCCGCGACGGCTACACGGGCCGCGCTATATCCAGCCTCGTAAACGGACGATCAGACGCGCTCGCGCACCCATAAATCATCGATCGTGCGATGCGATGCGATTTAGCACGCTCGCCGACTTTACGGCCCTTACCAGTTGTAAAGGGTTTTACAGCCTCGAATAGAGAATGCCGGTTTATAGAGTACGGCGATGTGGTTAACGTGCCTTTACGAGTACTGCTGGTCGTTCTGTTATTTTTACTTATCAATTAGGACGTGTTGTAAGTTACAACCGTTTCGGTGCTAAACAGTGCCGCTTAGTGCCTGAGGCTTCAGGAAGTCAACTTAGGATGTAATAAAACGAACGTTCCTGCTTATAACGTCATACCCTTTTACTTTTAAATATATAACGAGTTCACATTGTGCTTAGAATTTGCAGATAAACTTTTGTCTGGGTTGGGGTGGTTTTAACTACTCTATAGTTTGTTATTTCATGTGTTATAATTTGATTTATTAATTGTTCTAGGGACGCCAATAAACCGGCTGCCGATTATGGCGAAGTCGGTGCTGGACCTGTACGAGCTGTACAACCTGGTGATCGCGCGCGGCGGGCTGGTCGAGGTGATCAACAAGAAGCTGTGGCAGGAGATCATCAAGGGGCTTCGGCTGCCCTCTTCCATCACGTCCGCGGCCTTCACTCTGCGCACACAGTGAGTGCTTCTTCTTTCTTTCTTCTTCGTCCCCACTCTCAGCAAACAAAAAAACAAAAGATGAAACCTTAAAGGCGTTGCAGCTGCACCACCAGGTTCTTTATTTTCCTGTTCACAGCGAGCACAGAAAGGAGCCAAAGCACAATTTAAGGGGGATGCTATAAAAAAGGTTTTTAAAAATTTGACCAAGGAGTCATTTTTTTGGCATTTTCTAGTGGTCGGGTTTGAAATATATTATAGATCTATCTCCAAAAAGAACTTTAATAGACCATCTGTGTGGTCCTACGACAAATCGGGAGCCATCGCTCCATATTCGATGGAGACGCTTTGTACCACCTCCCAGCATTCAAATTCTCACGAATCGAAGACAAAGGGGCTGCGACAATGGCTGTACGTGAGCGTCCGACGCGACAATATGACATCTTCATAATTAATAACCTCTAACTCATCTCCACCGATATAATTTCTCATTTATCTTCCGAGTTCCTTCACCTCGTGGCTTTGTCGGCCGCATAAAGGTGTCTCCACTCTACATTTCTAATTCAGAGTGCGCACCGTTACGCACGACGCTTCGATTTTGAAGGCAACCTCCGTATTATGATTACCATCTTGTGTACTCCTTGCTTTCTATTGCTCAAGAAGCTACCATCGTGCGGTTTGTCGAACACCTTACTTATTTTATGTCCTCAGTAAACGGCCGAAGCTATTTTAGTACCTAATATCGAGATGCATTGAGATATTGCGGTAAGTCGACGATTCTACGGCGTTCTGGCGTTCGTAAAATTAGACGCGCGTAATGACGAATGTCGTATATTTAGCTTTCTCATTTGACAGTTTATAAAAAGGTAGCCCGAGTTTTTATGAAGACGCGTCGGTCCTTCAGTCGTTCATTGTGTTCTTATTAAATATGTGGCCGCTTAATATGAGTTATGGCGAGGAACGGTGACAATATCGTCGGATGAAATTGACTTGTCACAAGAATAGGATTAAGAATGTAATGGGATGTTCTATTATATGTTTGAAGGATAGTCTTTTGATAATTTATAATTGGTGTTGAAATATGATTTATATGCGTGTCATGTCATTTTCTGAGCGACGAATGCATTGACGTTCGACGTTATTTATTAGATCGTTCCAGTTAGATATTTAAATGAGATCGCATGTCACGGCAGTTATAATAATCTGGTAATTTATTTCAGGGCATAGATAAATGGGATTTAAATAACAATAGGAAAATCTTCTTGTGGAAAGGTCACTCGGCTTTATAACTATTTTGAGTCTTTGATATAATCCGTTACATGAATATCTCTGAAATGATGTATCTAGTAAAATGATAATCACGAGTCTTTGTCTCAGCGAAACTAATCTACATAAACCAAACCTTAACTGTAACTTTATTTGCAGATACATGAAGTACCTGTACGACTACGAATGCGAGAAGAAGAACCTGTCCACGCGCAGCGAGCTGGACGCGGCCATCGAGGGCAACAAGCGGGAAGGCCGCCGCGCGTCCGGCCAGTACGACGCGCAGGCTGCGCTGGCCATGGTTGGTTGAGCCCCTACATGTTTCATACTTTACTTAACAATTTGTGTCATTATCTAGGAAAAGGGACCTTATTTGTCGATGGCACTTACGTCGAATCGCGTTGCGTTTGTATTGTATCGTCTTGAACAACGACATGAGCGCCATCGACAATAAGGTCCCTTTTCGTAGATAATGTCAACATTTACGCACGAACACCGTGCAATCGAAATACGGCACACTCTGCCCTGACGCGTTATCAGGCTTCATGGATTAGTTGCTTGATTTTTGAGTTACCAATTAAATACTTAAACTCTAAATTAAAGTAGAGTTCTGCCTCTCAAATTACGTTACCTAAATACATAATGATGAACAATTTGTGGAATGCATGCCTGCTATCAGGAGATGACATATTGTTGTTTATCTAAAAAAATGGATGCAGTTCAAATCAAGATGTCAATACATTGTAGAATTGCATTCGATTGGCATTTAACTGTAACCTTTCTTTCGCAATCAATTTTTTTTTACTCAACTATAACTGATACCGTCTACTTTTAAATCACGTATGTAAATATCTGAACTCATTGCTCTCATACTAACGTTCCATAGTCTTCTCCCTTCCAGCCCCCCCTGAACCGGGTGCCCGCGTCGCTGGCGCAGCTCTCGCAGCACATGCAGCCGCTGTCTCTGTCGCTCGGCGGCGTGCCGCGCCTGCCGCCGCTGCCGCCGCACGCGCCGCACATCAACCAGCACGACATCGAGTACCGCGTGCGGGAGTACATGAAGATGATACAGACGCAGAGGGAGCTGATGAGGAACGGTGAGTGTTCACCGCGGCCGCTGTCTCTGTCGCTGACCTTAGTCATTCATTAAGCAATACCAGTCGTTGTAGTAAATATCAATAGTCAAATAGCAAGTCTACTTAAAAGGGAGTTTTCAGAAAAAAAGTGGCCCTATAATGAACGTGACTTGTAGAAAAGAGCGTATAGGGATCTTAAAGGCCGGCAACGTACTTGTGACTCCTCTGGTGTTGCGAGTGTCCATGGGCGGCGGTAGTTGCTTACCATCAGGCAATCCATCTGCTCGTTTGCCTCCTATATCATAAAAAAAAAAGTTAAGTTAATGTTAATGTCCACGAATGGGAAATGTGGTCAAGTTTCTAGATTCCATCTTAATGATAAACTATTATATCTGGCGATTCATAGGTTTCCAATTCTAATTGATATATGAAGATCTTACTTAACATTTAATTTGTCTGCAGGATCGGAATCACCCCCCGGCTCGGGCCCCACCCCCATGATGTCGCCGCGGGACGCCGCCGCGCTGAGCGCCATCGACGTGTCGCGGCTCACGCTGTGGTCGCTCTACAACAACAACAACAACAGCCCGCAGCCCGACCTCGAACCGCAACGGTTGGTATTTTTAATTCTTCAGCTTAGTATTTTTTCCTGTATACCATGGTTATGGTTCATCAATATAGTGATATGGACCCTTACTTTGGGGAGATTCAGCAGACTTCTTATTAAGTACATTGAATTACAAGATAGATGCATGTAATTATATATGGTTCTGGTTTTTAACGTCTGTAAACCTTTATTTTAATTTAAAAGTATATAAAGAACTGTCTCTTCCATCTCTCTTTTTGTTTGTGGTTTCTTATTATACCACAGAAACAGGCCCGGTACCGCGAACATCGAAGTTCGTATATTTCGAGCATCTTTTCTCGATTACTCCAATAAAGGCGTCATGAGAGTGACAGAGAGACAATCATCCGAAAGTTATTCGTCTTTCGCGGTAGCGCCTCTGTAGGTACTTTAGCCATATTAGATATTAAACAAACTATCGTTGTAAATGCTCAAATATTTAAATAGCTTGTGTGTTTTCTGTCTTATCATAGAAAATCTTCTCCCAACAGCGAGGCCCTGAACCTGAGCGAGAGCCCCAACTCGTCGCTGACGGGCATCAAGCGCGAGGCGTGCCGGTCGCCGCCGCCGCCGGCCAAGCGCCGCACGCCGCGCCCGCCCTCCCCGCGCGCGCCCTCGCCCCCGCGCGCCGGCAGCCTGCCCCCGCAGGTCAACGGCAACGGCGTCAATGGAGCGGCGTTCAAGATTACTACCAGAGGTGAGTGATTTTGAGATTGACGTAACATGAGGTGTTTAAAATTGACCTTTATTTCCAAAAGAATAAGAGCGTGTGTATGTCATTCAATTCATCTCACCCGCTTTGCCATTTCTGCTACCGCTGACTCTATATTAAGGCTCTGAAATTTTCTGCAAACTCACTTAATGGTGGATCCATTCTCTTAAGCAGTCTAGGACCTGTTCTCAAATAGATAACTGTTTTCCGATGGTTACTGAAGCTACATTAGTCTAACTTTAGCTATGCTAGTCAATAAAACTCTGTAATTATTACTCTGTAATGACTGCACATACTTAGCATCAGCAGTCATAGCCTTAAAAAATCGCATATGTACAAGATCGTGTGACATGGCAAAATCGGCATTTACATAATATACAGTCGCGTTAGTCCTAAAATGCTATTTCGTGGTTGTTTTAAGGTATACAGCTAAATATAATTATTTTTTCCAGGTGACGCGAGCACGGGCGACCAGCAGCTGGTAGTATCTATCGAGCTGAACGGCGTCACGTACGAAGGCGTCCTCTTCCCCTCACAGAATGCCGGTGGACAGAACGGCCACAGGCAAATGGTCTCCTAAGCTGCCGCTTGCTTTGCTCTTAAGGTCGAAATTCCGATTTTCAGCTCCTGATCGTTTAATGCAGGGAATGTTAGATGTGTTATGCTTTCGAATGTTTACGGCTAGCCTAAGACGCTTGCCAAGAATACGCTGTCGGTGATATTTTATAGAACTAAACCGAACGCTTGGTAAGAAGTATACTCTGAGCGTAGCCAAAGGGGAAGTTTGATTTGCGCACGGTCTAACCTACTGGTTTGTTCAGAAACGTGTCCCCCAGTCTCTCTTGAAAGCATATCATTAGAAATATATTTTCGTAGTTTAGATCTCAAAGTAATTTAACATTACATATCATCACAAGTAGGTTTGTACGTTTGGGACTGAAAATCTAGCACTTCCTTCAGTTCATTCTTTGGGAATGCATCAACCGAGTACAAAGCCTCTGATCATACCTACGAGTATAATACTGTAGATTCATTTTCTAATGTGATTTAAGTTTTTGTACTTCGAAGTATTTACGGTTCTCGAATAAGTATTATAAGAGTGTCACTGCCGAAGAAGCGTGAAGTTATTTATTAATAATAATTTCATATTTTTGTTATTGTATAATATTTTAATATTAATATTTTTTATAAATGCGGAGGAGTGACTTTTTGTACATATAGTTTTACGTTATTTATAATTCGTTTAGGAATTGACGGATGTGTGGTCGGTCGGTCCGATGGTTTTTTGTGATGTACATTTCTGTAAATACTTGTGTAGAGACATTTTATACACCGCCATATATTGTGTAGGTATGATTGTGATTAAATAGGTTTTTTTAAACTGGTGTATATTTTATACTTGTGTCGATGTCAGTATTGTATTTAATTATAGGTAGGTCTACGGTAGTCGCTTGGGCCGCGTTTTCTTTATCCGAAAGAAAAATATTATCCTAAGAAACAGAATACCTATACCTACTCTTCTCTGAAACAATGAAAGTTTCCTCTGGAAATTTAAATTGGATAAGGTTCACGATCATTCTGGCTTATAATTGATAAAAGCCTTAAAACGCCGCTTCGGGAAGCTTGTTCAATTTCAACGGTCGAGTGGAAAATCTACCCTTATTATGAGTTCAATACTCGATAATTACAGCTTTGGGCTGAACTATGATTGGCAGCATCGATCAGTGACGCAGGGCGTAACTGTTCAGCGAACCGCTGTTGCAACTTAAGACGTAACGCTTGGGCTTTAATCGCAAACTTACCTTACTTAAAGACCAGTACCCTTACCATGATTTGTGACATTAAAGTTTTCTATAACGAGAATCGAGTTTACTATCTGTGCTTCTCGCTTGTACTATTGTAGTGCGAACGAGATGCACAGATAGTAAACTGGATACTCGTTATCGAAAACCTCATTGTCTCAACACATGTTAAGGGTACAGAGTTTCTCTATCTCTGATAAATCGAAGGTAAGAGATATCTACGGAGTTTGCGATAGAGTCCTCGCTCTGTGTCACGCCGCGATTTTGCAGGTCATTTCTCGGCCGGAGTGAGGGAGGCTCGAATATTAGTTTTCATTCGGTCAGTGAAAACGCAGCTTTAATATAATAACTCTTAATACATTTTATTCTTAACGAATCACTGAATAACAAACTACTCAATTTTATTTTGGTAAACTTTCACAAGGAAAGCAATCGGCTTACTAAATGTTCTGTATTGATTAAGTCTGGTAGCGCTTTCATGGACGTTAAAGCAGTGTTTAATCTAAAGTGGACTTTAATAAAGAAAGCCTAAAGCATAATATTAAGTTTGATTAAGGCGTTGTTTTAATGTTCATGTTATTGTGGCTTCATTTGATTCATGTCATTACCTGTTACACATGTCGTTCTATCGTGAGCAATAACGATAACCAGTATCTCTGCCGTTTTGTCCATGAAGGCAGGTTTTGTCTCTAGATTCGGACATAACAGAAAAATACCGGTAGACTGCATGCGTAACACTCATACAAACATAAATTTGTGCAATAAAACTACAAACAAAACTGCAGTTTAAATAAACTCAAATTTAATTGGTAATTGCAATAATTGTTATAATTATAAGTGTAGCATTACTCTGTAAAAAGCTTTGTAATTAATTTAGACTGAATTATTTTAAAATAGTGTATTTGTAGGTAAATGTTTTATAACTGGCTAATTTAAAAGTTTAAATTAAAATGTACAATGCAGTTGTGAGGTACATATGTTTGGGCGATGTACGCTCTGTAGACATAGTAATAGTACATTCCCGAAGATGTACAATATGTTAGGATCATTTCAACACTAGGCCTACATATATACCTAGGTAGCGGCCAGAATAGCGCGTTAGCGTATTGCGTATTACACCAAAAATTTTGATGTATTCAAATAACTATATATGATTAAATAATGATTATAAAATATCGAATTTTACTTTTTTATTTTCATGCTCCTGCTTTATTAAACCCCTAAGTACCTACTTAGCTTATTTTTAATGTGACTACGGTGGCAAACAAGCATATGACCCGCCTGATGGTAAAGTTACTATATGTATGACTGCAACTACAGTGGATTCACATAAGTAATATGTACTAGTCCTCGTTAAAATGTCAAATATATTTATTGAAGTTAGAAATCAATATGTTGCGTTCGAAAAATCGCTCTGAAGCTTAACTTTAAACATATTAATTTAGATGGTGAATTGTGACATTCACACAGCAGTAACAAACTTCATACAATTAACATTTTATTTTCGCGAGTCAAAATAAAAAAAACCTTCAGTACGTACCAGTAAATAGAAATATTTGAGAGAGACGAGCTAAATACACCTTTGTCGGTGCTTTAGTATATTTAGTAAAATAAAGAAATAAGTATTTTAAACCTGGTTGTAATAAACAACAATAATGAATGAAAAACCAACAATAATCATCATGGCATAAGGGAAGTAAAGATTGTTAGGTATTGGCGTATTAGTGAAAAATGTATGTGATACACGACATGAATCAGAGGAACAAGGCACGTCTTTAAGTAATGATGGTAGAGGTATTATAACAACAAAAAAAAAAAAGAGAATACAGTAAAAATAAAGTTGCACAAACAAAAGCTTTACACAATTAATTTTCATACAATAAACCACATGAAAAACATATATTTTACGTATTACACATAAAATGTTAAACAGCGTCATCTATAATGTTTTGCTTGTACTAGAGGTATAATAGAGGTATAGGTGGACTAACGCGTAGCTATGAGTAGCTTCAACAGATTAGGGACCGCTACAGTTATGGGGAAATATAACAGATGGCGCTATAGTAAGCCCGCTATCTTAAGCCCGATGTTTACAACGCGGAGCAAAAGATGGCGTAATGATACAAAGAATTGCAATATGTATATGCATTTTATTCAGCTTTCTAAAAACTTTGAAAGTCTTATTTAATTGGCATGTATTTATTCACTTAACCCCGTAGGTACAGTCAAAGTCAAAAATATAGATGCGGACAAAGTGCCAAAATTTCTATACATGCACCTTAGATACTGTATTACGATTAAGGTACATACATGTACTTATACGTATTTTGGCACTTTGTTTGAGTCGATCTTTGACCCTGACAATGGGGACGAGCTAAGTTTTGGTTACTCTATTACTCCAAAACATTTCACTCTTAAATAAGTACATACGTAAAAGATACAATTTTGTATCGATAGTTTAAAGACGATTTTGTTTAAATCCTGTCGAAAACCCTTCGTAATCATACAGTGGTACGGACGGTAAGTCTTCTAAAAACATTCTGGTACACACAGCAACACTCTTAACTGTACATCGGTGGACTTTATGCCTTATATAATAAGGTCTACCAATGTATAGCTAGGAGTGTTGTTGACTGAACCAACCAAAGTATCTTTTATTTTAAATAAATAATGAATAAATATTTGGGGACAATCTGACACAAATCGACCTAGTCCTACGGTAAGCTCAGTAAGGCTTGTGTTGTAGGTACTAGACGACGATAAATATAATAGATATATACATATAAATACTTAAATACATAGAAAACACCCATAACTCAGGAACAAATATCTGTGCTCATCACAAATAAATGCCCTGACTGGGAATCGAACCCAGGACCATCGGCTTCATAGGCAGGGTCACTACCCACTAGGCCAGAGCGGTCGTCAAAATTTTAAATGTTTGGATTATGGAACTTCTATAGCTCGCTACGAGAATATATAAAGGGTGTAAAGTGAATATTCCGCACCACTCATAGCCCTAAAGGCTTCGTCGGACTGTAGATAGAAGGACATTGCACTTATCTTCGAGTCGGAGATACGATCAGTCGAGCGTGCAACGAAATTGGATGAGCTACCGAATTGCGTTCCGAATACGTAACCATGAAGGTACGCTGGCGGGCGGGAAACATAGGTACTCGTATATGTGGCTAGAGACAAGTTAATAAAAAAGACTTCATCCCGAATCCAACTAGAGAGTATTCATTACAAATCAAGGTCGTTGTTATAGTTTAGTTATTTGTTATACAAGGGGCCAAAGTTAGTGTTTACCTTCTCGTGCTAATATTGAGACACGAGTTAGCAAAAGATTCCAAAATTCCATAGCATTTCGAGTGGTCCAAAGAGTGGAATCTTGAGCATTGGGAGGGTCTCAAAGCACGAGAGGGGAACACACTTTGCTACCGAGTAAAACACCTAATTTTTCACCTCACTGCCGCGAGGAAAACATTTACTCCAAAACTTTAAAATAATTAATCAAAATTAATGGCATCCGTCATTCATCATTCAAAAACATTAAATAAAGAACACCCGACCAGGTCATAAGAAAAAAAACAATCGAATAGTAATAAATAATTTGTATGAAATTACTTTGCACTCTTGTGAATAAAATGCAACTTTGCTATGTTTTTAAAGAACAAAACAGTTCTTTCCGAGCTAGTGAGGTGAAATTATTTTTTCATCTCTCCTGTTCGGAAAGTTTGACTTTCACTGGTAGATAGACGAGTTGAAAATTGCATTTCCTCCTCTAGGGTGGAAAGTAATTTTTTTTTAATGTTACGATGAGCAATGGAGAATAAGCTTGATTTCATGCTTTTAAAATATATCCAGTGTCTGTACCTCCATTCATTCATGGCGCTACAGACAACTATTGCTATCTCTTTCTGGCTCATGAAAAAAACTAGTGTCTGTACCTCCATTCATTCAGAGTGGTACAGACACATATTGTTATCTCTTTCTGTTTCTTGAAAAAAGCTAGGTATTCAAATGTCTGAAACCACAGACAATCTAGAAATTGAATGAATGAATTATTAAATAATGGGCTCTATAGACTAAATTCGCACCCAATTTATCGGTATTATATCAAAAATCGTTTCCGATAGCAAGGCAAGGTCTATACAGCCCATTGCACTGAAACTTTTTAATTGGAAATAAAATCATAGAAAAGGCGGGAATAACGGATAACACAGGAAAATTTATCAGTTCTAAACAAAAATGGATTTATCGAGTGATTCTAGCGAAGAACAAGTTGATTTAACTCCCAAATCGATAAAAGTACTGGCGATCGATAGCCTGTTACCGGAATGTTCGAAAGCAAGATACATGAAGGCATACGACCACTTTATAAACTGGAGAAGCGCTAAGATTCGTTGTCGGAAACCGTGTTTCTGGCAGATGTCAGCGAAATGTCGAAGACACTAAAACCATCTACACTTTGGAGCACGTATTCAATGCTCAAATTAATCATTCGTAACGAGAATCAATTGGAATTGAAGAATTTTACAAATTTGTTAGCATTTTTGTAAAGACAGTCGGAAAACTTTCGAAGCAAGAAATCAAAGATTTTTAGTCGCTGAAGAGATTAAGAGATTCTTAAACGACGCTCCCATTGAAATAATAAGTACCAATTTGTAGTTTTAGTAGTGCAGCATTCTTTGTTTTTTCTATGACTTACCTAATACATTTGTTTTATGAAATGAACTTGTAGTTTTTTACTTTCCTCATAGTCGATATGAAAAGTAGAGTATTTAACTCGGTTGAAAGTGACCCATTTCACCTTCGAACTATTAGCGCTCTCACTTTGTTCGAGCGCCAAAATATCTCAAGTGCAATGGGTTACTTTCAACCCTTGGTTAACAATCTACTATTATACAATAAAGCAAATATGTATATATAGCACCGTAACCGTTCAGTGTCGGTGTATCAATTTATTACTTATGCCAAATAGAGCCAATATGGCTTTGACTTTTCTTTACGCGCTTAAGGAAAACTGGGGAACCGCGGGAAAATTAGTAAAGCCCGTACGAATAGTCTAGTATGGACGCGCCGCCGCTAATAGGCACGGGGCTTACGACATTTGTATACCTAAACCCCCGTCGATATACGGACAAAAGTAGCCTCTACAGTCACCACTCAAATACCTCATTAAAATAATACCGTGTGAATTGTTGTTACAATACAAATTAATCCAAATATTTATGCGAAAGCAACTTCAAAGCGAGATCCGGGATTGGGTTGATCTCTGATCTCAAATGTAAAATAATAACAGTTTTACTACTTTTTGTTGATAAAAGCAATCATATTTACTTTACAATGGGCATAATAGTCATTGTTTTCGTTCCTTTTCGATGTAATGTTATCTAATTAAAATTTGTAATGCAGTTTCTCATTTCTGTGGCACATTTTAACATAATTAATGCGTATATGTAATTAGAAAAATCGCACACGTTTATTTGATAATAACTTAGTTTTTTAATGCATATTTCATCTTTTACTTTTAGCCTGTCCGTATGAAACTAATTAACGATGACGTTAGATGTGCCAAAACCATTTCCGTTTTTAAAAGTAAATTGAATGAGCATTACTTGTCCCTTGGATAATTTGTTTTTATACTATCTGGTCTCGAAAGTAACTCAATACTGTACTTTAATATTATTTTCACCTCAGCAGCTCGAACATGACTACTTTCCTCACTCCAGGGAGTGAGGAAAGTGCGACTTTCCTCACTTTTAAAGGAGTGAGGAAATTTGGTACTTTCGTCACTCCAGGGAGTGAGACAAAATAGCTTTTTAATTGACGGCCGGTCTGGCCTAGTGGGTAGCGACCCTGCCTATGAAGCCGATGGTCTTGGGTTCGAATCCCAGTCAGGCCATTTATTTGTGTGATGAGGACAGATATTTGTTCCTGAATCATGGGTGTTTTCTATGTATTTAAGTATTTATAAGTATATATATATATATTATAAATATCGTCGTCTAGTACCTACTTACTGAGCTTACCGTAGGACTAGGTCGATTTGTGTAAGATTGTCCCGAAATATTGATTTATTTATTGATTTAATTTAGTGAAGGCCATAAACTGCCACTTATTTTTTCGGGGTCTATTATTATTTATTCGAAATACATTATTTGAACTTAATAGGCTATCTTTTTCTATTCTTTAAGAAAACAGAAAGTGATAGGAATAGGTCGATTTACAGTTCGAATTTCAAATTTCATTTTCGCACAAGGCACAAATTGATCAAATACCTATTATAATTTTACATATTTATGAAATGAAAAATATTTAAACAAAATATTTAGTATTTATCCTAGTGCAGTTGCAGATAAAGCACGTAAATGAATGTGGTTAACTTTATTAGATGTTATTTTTTTTACAAGATTTTATTTAACTTGATGTATATATTTAACCGGGTGGAATCTTGCAACTCAATTTTGACCATTTGATTTTTAACCGATTGAGCTGAAATTTAGCATACTTATTGTGTAAGTTCGGTTACAATGCAATATTATGGTACCACTGATCTGATCTGATGCTGGAGCCAGAGGGTAGAAAACTCCTAAAATACACAAGATTAGAAACCTTTCGATGAGTAGATGACGATTGTGCAAAAAAGTACAACCAGCAATAAAAACTTTTGGTACAAGTGACATTTATGGCAGAAACTTATTAAACCTTTAATATGTTCTCACTACTGAGGTGAAAAGTTGTATGTGTCACACGAGAGTTAAGTTATTTTACATCTCGTGTTTTTGAGTCCCTCGCTACGCTCAAGATTCTAACTTAGAATCACTCGCTACGCTCGTGATTCAATTATATAATCTTTCGCTTACTCGGGACTCAAAATAAACACTCGCAGGAAAAAACAACTTTCCTCTCTTGTTGCACAAATAACTATTTCCTAACTAGTGCGTAAAAAGTGCACTTTGCGCACGCTTCGCGTTCGGTTCGGTTCGGTTCGATACACGTGTAAAAACTTCTTTAAGACTCGGGTGATTGTCACCCTTGTTTCACTCGGGCTCCAACTTTCACCCTCAACGAAAAAAAATTTTTTTTCACTAGTATCGAAATGTACTATTATGGGTATGAATTTATTTTAACACTTATCACTCGGTTCAATTATAACCTTAGCTTCACCTACTCATTATAATTTTTTCTTTTAGCCCATCTCCACCATTCAAGGGTTGTCTGGAAGAGCTCTTTAACGATAATACTGCCTGTCACTGTATTTTTTATAGTTAGATTTATTTTTCTCTTTCTGCTGTAATATTGTAACAATAAAGAATATTGTATAGTATGGAATCAAGTCAGTTATTTATACCATGCTGGGCCGATTTTAATCTCTGATTTGTTGTATTCTTCTCTTTTCAGAATAGGCTAGCAGAATAAGATTTGTATCGTATAAATCGATTCGTTTCGTTGTAACGATCAAATAACTGTATGGGACTAATTAATTTAAAGCTACACAAAACTGCAGGGATCGTTACCGGTATTACTAAAAACCTAAATATTGTCGTTAAAATAAAAATAAAAACCATTATATATTTAAATGGTATGTAGGTAAGAATACTTTTATCTAGTTAGCAAATTAAAATGCAAAAATATGCAATAACAACCGAAATACCGAAATGGAATACCGGTTAATTTGTATGAAAATAATACCGGTATTCGAACCCTGCACAAAAGTCAGAAATTATCCTCAAAGACTGACATTAGAAATTCCCTCCCGACACGCTCCTTATAAAATGATATAAACAAATGACGTTACTCCCTCATAGCCGCGTTTTTTGAAATATTTATGGAAAATGGAAACTGTCATAAAACAAAAGGTGGTAGTGTGTAAGAACTACGGGCGAACTACTATACGGGCGAAGAATGAAACCAGACAAAAATTACTAGAATGCGCGTGTCAGTGCGCGACGGGCCGGCGACGCCATCAGCGAACCGAACGGACACTCAGCACTCTTAGTGGTTGAAAATGGACTCCTATGTTCTCCGAAACATGTCGCGCGAGTGACTAAATAAACGTGAGTAGAACCGTGTTAATCTTTAAATTACTAGAATAATCATTAACTACGAGGTTTTTTTATTTACACCTATAATAATGCCATATAATTATTATTTGTATGTCTTTCCCGTACACGAAACAATGGTGTACTGGACATTTGGGAGGCGTATGCAGAGCCGGATCGAGCCAGCGCGCAGAGGCCCTTTCGACGATTTAACTATATTTAAGGGGTACACTAAGCGGATGTTGTACCCTGTCCGTGTCATGGGACGCGCACACAGATAACACCCGCCATGGTGTGAGGACTATTGAGTTTTAATGAAATCTAGTATGTACAAGGCTATTGGGTAAAAAAAATGGACTAGCTACTGGGCTATTGGATAAAATAAAACTGGACGCCTGTAGTATATTTAAAATGGTATCGAATTTTATTTCGGTATACTTACATTGATATTTATATAGACATTGGTGTCATGGGTCCCTAAACAGTGATCGGACATTTATTTTAATATTCGGAAAAACGCATTTGGGATTTCCTATTTCCGCGTATTGTAACAGTAGGTACCCCATTGGAACATGATGGCATCATATAAAAAAAACTATTAAATCCGTAGAAGGATTTTTTCTAAGACTTGCCCTATTTTTAGTTCACTTTTTATTCGCCCCGCCCCGACTAGATTAAAATAATTTCCAGGAACATCTTGCCAGAGAACAGTAAACAATAAAAACTGTTGCACAACACTTTCGAGAAAACTGCTAAAATAAAGAGGCGTGCTTTATCGTTGTCGATTGTATTATTGTATTTGTAATTTCTTATGACTTGAATCATCGTTTGTACTCAATTCTGTTGGATGCATCAGAATGTAAAATGTGACATTATCTATGAAAAGGGACCTTATTGTCGATGGCGCTTATGTCGTTGTTCAAGAGGATACAATATAAACGCATCGCGATTCGACGTATATCCATCGACAATAAGGTCCCTTTTCCGAGATAATGACACAAATAGTGCTAATACGAAGTACTTATTTTGCTTTGGATACAGGAGTTCAGAACGTTGGAGCGAATGTTAGGATTGACATTATTAACCGTATTCTTGGTAAGTGGTGTACACCATTTGCATCTTGGTGGAGCAATCCAAAATGACAAACAATACGGCTTTGCAGGAAATCGATAGTCAGTTCTTTATTCGTCTTTAATAAGATAGAGGCCGATTGGTGGAGTTTTTCGAAATCACGAGGCCGATCCTATCAGCTAGGCGTCCGAGTGATCTATCCATGACGCCCCCTCCTGGCCCGTAGCCAACAATGAGAGGTGGGCATAGCGAAGTACCATCACGCTTGAGTATGGAAAAGCCTAACTGGGGAAGTACCTCCTCCTTACAGAAGACCACAGCCTTAATAGCACTGCTACCTTTTAAGTAGGTATGTATTTAGTTTTGTGTTCCTGATGGTGAGTAAGGTTCCCGAAGCTCCAACCCCTTTTAAAGGCCGGCACCGCTCTAGTGACTCCCCTGGTGATGCGGGTGCCCATGGGCGGCGGTAACTGCTTACTATCAGGCAATCCGTCTCCTCGTTTGCCACCTTTGTCATAAAAAAGTGCATTACTATTTAAATAGTTTCTTATAAACCGGAACTTTCAGGAATTTACAAAAATGGCGCTTTAGACTCGGCTTCCAGGCTATTGAAAAGAACTTGTTCTAGAACAAAAATATTCTTAACACTATTTTCCGGTGAGCAATCTCAATTAACCTTTCGCTTCCACGTCAAAAAATCTCTGACGTGAGTCAAAAAGTTTTGCAAGCAAGCAAAAATAAATCTTACCTCTTCGTACGTAGGTAATAATAATCTTACCTCAACTCGATATCAAGTCGTGGCGTGTGGGGCACGAAATGTTCGGTCTTCAATGTTGGCGGAAGGGTTAAGTTGTAGTGCAGTTAAGAAGTGTAAGAGACGTCTATTCACTTGACAAGGATTATGACTTTATTATATATATCTTCTAGCCGTTTTCGGCTTTTCTATAGCCGAGAATGTCGCTGGTACGCTCATACTGGCGAGTATCATAACTGCAAAGGTACTAAGTTAATCCCGATGGGGAAGGCTCAGTCGTTTCTGTCAAACTCTTATCTAAGACTTACTAGCCTAATGCCCGGAATACACGAGGCTAGTTTTTCAAGCCAGTATAGTAAGCTAGTTAATAAGCTAGTAAGCTAGTAAAACTGTCCTGGCTTGAACCCAGGCTAGTGCCGTCTACATGATGCCAGTAATTTTAAGTCAGTTCGAGTGCCAGTACGTTTGCAAAGTGTCGTAAAAAAAACGTCAATATGAACGTAATTTGTAAAAAATAACATAGCATGAATGAAACAATTACTTAAAAAACTATGTAAATGTGTACTAGATGAATTACTTGAAGATATATTTAAAAAAACGTGTATGGACAGATGGCACTAGCCGGACGGATACTAGCTTCACCGGCCGCACGAAGATAGCCAGGCTAGCGAAATCGGTGGTGGGGGGCGCTACTAGCTCAAAAAATAGAACGGCAAGCTATTAAAACTATCCTGGCTTCAGCACTAGCTTACTAGCCTGAAAGTTAAGCTAGTTTTGTATACACGAAGATAGACGCACTAGCTTGCTAGCTTACTAGCACTAGCTTACTATACTGGCTTGAAAAACTAGCCTCGTGTATTCCGGGCATAATTGATTGATGGGCATGAGTACAACGCCTTACCAAGGAGTCTGCCGCTCCGTGGCACGAACTCTTTTGACCCTATTATTAAATAAATATGCTTCTCACGTTCATAGTAAGTTTACCTACGGTGGCAGGCGTTAGCGCCCCTTAGAAACCGACGCCCCTGGCGACCATTTCTTCAGCCACGAGCTAGTAAGGTATGAGCTATCAGCTATTTCAAGGTACAAAAGATAATCGCTCTCGTGTAAATAATAGTTAATGATTATTCTAGTATTTTTTTGTCTGGTTTAATTCTTCGCCAGTATAGATCTTACACACTACCACAATTTTTTTTTGTGACAGATTCCATTTTCCATATTTCAAAGAGCGCGGCTATGAGGGAGTGACGTCATATGTTTTTATCATATTGTAAGGAGCGTCTCGGGAGGGAATTTCTAATGTCAGTCTTTGGGCATAATTTTTGACTTTTGTGCAGGGTTCGAATACCGTTATTATTTTCATACAAATTAACCGGTATTCCATTTCGGTATTTCGGTTGGTATTGCATATTTTTGCTTTTTATTTTGCTAATCAGATAAAGTATTCTCCTTACCTAAATACCATTTAAAAATATAATGGTTTTTATTTTTATTTTAACGACAATATTTAGGTTTTAAGTAATACCGGTAACGATCCCTGCTTTTGTGTAGCTTTAAATTAATTAGTCCCATACAGTTATTTGATCGTTACAACGGAACGAATCGATTTATACGATAAAAATCTTATAAACTAAACTAGCCTATTCTGAAAAGAGAAGAATCCAACAAATCAGAGATTAAAATCGGCCCAGCATGGTATAAATAACTGACTTAGTTCCATACAATACAATATTCTTTATTGTTACAATATTACAGCAGAAAGAGAGAAATAAACCTTACTATAAAAAATACAGTGATAGACAACAGGCAGTCTTATCGCTAAAGAGCTCTTCCAGACAACTCTTGGATGGTGGAGATGGGCTAAAAGAAAAGTTTATAATGAGTAGGTGAAGCTAATATTATGACGCCGTCGGGTGCATGCTACACTGCCACATCTCAAAAAACAGTTTTTTTGAGAAATCTCGTCTCAAAATTTTGAGAGTATAGTGTAAATAAAAGAGAGAGATATATATTTATAGCTCATCGCTCGGCGATGAACTACAATCGCCCGGCTATGACATATATGTCTCTCTTTTTTACACGGGATCGATTATCTTTTGTCCCTTGAAATAGCTGATAGCTCACAGCTTACTAGCTCGCGGTGGGACCAGTGCCTAAGGCCGGCTATGCAAGAACATAAGGCTGAACACTCACTGAATCGGAAATCTTACAGATCACAGAAATATTAGCTACCGCCGATTAAATTTATATTTAATCGATACCATGGTATGGTATGGGTCCTAGGTAGGGTTACCAGACAATACTCTATTTCTCCGTTAGAAATTCCTGACATTTCTATTATTGCTGACTACTTGGAGGGAAACTGCTTGAAATAAGTAAGTAATCAAATATCATTTTCACCTCACTATCTCGGAAAGAACTGTTTTATTCTTTAAAAACAGATAGCAAAGTTGCATTTTATTCACAAGAGTGCAAAGTAATTTCATACAAATTGTTTACTACTAATCAAGTGTTTTTCTTACCTTAGCTAGTTGGATATTCTTTTATGTAATATAATGTCGGTTCAAGAACAAAAGTTTATAATGGTAGCATGAAAACAAAGAATCACAAATCATTAAATCAAGTCATGTTGAATGGGCCAGTAGTACAAAAGGAACTTTTTGATATATTAGTTCTTTCACGCACCTATCTATATACATTAATATGTGATATTGCAAAGATGTTTCGAAATGTGTTTGTCAATGATGAGCATAAAAGCTTACAAAATATACTTTGGCGTGATGATACATCAAAGCCCATTCAGTGCTTGCAGCTGCAGACAGTTACCTACGGGTTAAAATCCTCTACATTCTTAACAACCCGCTGTTTGATAGAGTTGGCGTCTAGGTACGAAAATGAGTATCCTTTAGCTGCAAAGGCTATTAGGCAAAATACTTACGTCGATGATGTCATCGGTGGCACTGATGACATAGAGATGTTAAGAAATCTGAAAAAAGAACTTATAGGCCTACTTGAATTAGGCAGCTTTAAGCTGCACAAATGGTGCTCAAATCTTGATGAGGTGCTTACAGATATACCAAATGAACAAAAATATTTTGATCAGCTAGATTTAAATAAAGATAATGTAGTGAAGACCTTAGGGGTTAAATATGATGTCAAAAATGACTCATTCACTTTCGAAAGCCCCCAAGGGGATGAAAACACATTGAAAACTAAACGGGCTATTTTAAGCTTCATTGGGAGAATCTTTGATCCATTGGGCTTGATAAATCCAATTATAGTAACGGCCAAAATCTTCATGCAGGAACTATGGGCTTTAAAGGTTTCTTGGGATTCTACTTTACCTGATCAGCAGCTGGAGACCTGGAAAAAGTATTTGAAGAAATTAAATGAGATGGATAAAATAGAAATAAAAAGATGTTTAAATGTAAAAGATGTTGCGAAAGTTGAATTGATAGGATACTCAGATGCCTCATTTAAAGCCTATGGATGCTGCTTATACCTGAGGACAACTGATAAAAACAACAAAGTAGAAGTAGATCTTCTTTGCTCCAAATCTAGAGTTGCACCCTTGGGCAAAACTCTTACCATTCCTCAGCTTCAAGCCAATGCTGCCCTGCTTTTAGCTAAACTGGTTAGTAAGGTCAGCAAAACATTGAGTACACGATTTGATCATGACATAATTTTATACTGTGACTCACAAATAGTCCTTGCTTGGATCAATAATCCTCCTATATCTAACACATATATATATAACAGGGTAAAACAAATACATACCTTGACAGGTACCGCAAAGTGGGGCTATGTAAAAACCTCTGAGAACCCGGCAGACTTTCTGTCACGAGGGCTCTCTCCGGAAAAGCTGACATCTCAGGCCTTGTGGTTTCATGGGCAATCATATTTGTTGGATCCACACTTTGATGCAAAAGCGTACCCTATTAAATATGACTTACCAATAAAAACAGTGTTAGTTCAAACCACAGATAAAGAAGAAAATAACTGCCTGGATTTGCTTAATAAATATTCTGACATCAATAAACTTCAACGGGTTGTAGCCTATATGTTACGATTTTGCAGTAATTGTAAAAAACCTGACAATAAAATTAATGGTACCCTCACACCACAAGATTTAAACAAATCTATGACAGTTATCATAAGTCAAACTCAAAGACACTTCTTTTCAAAAGAAATAGATTGCTTATTAAAAGACATACCTATTAAGACTGGCTTAAGTGGCTTACATCCCTTTCTAGATCAAAATTTAATTCTCAGAACAGGTGGTAGATTGCAAAATGCTAAAAATATTTCATATGATAAAATGCATCCAATTATATTGCCTAAAGCTTGTCATATTACTCGACTAATAATACATAGGGAGCACTTAAGACTCTTACATGTCGGTGCCAAACTAGTGCTAAGTTCACTAAGTCAAAAATATTCAATAGTAAATGGTATAAGAGAGGTGAAAAATATCCTAGTAAAGTGTGTTAAGTGTTTCCAACTCAAAGCTGTAGCTGCTAAGCAATTAATGGGTTCCTTACCTGCTCAAAGAGACAGCTTCACGTCCTTTTGAAGTAACAGGTGTAGATTTCTGTGGGCCATTTAATTTAAAAGTAGGTAGAATCAGAAAAGCTCTAATTACTAAAGCTTATATAGCTATCTTTGTCTGTTTTGCTACCAAAGCAGTACATGTAGAATTAGTAAATGACCTAACTACAGAAGCATTCTTGGCATGCCTCAAAAGGTTTATAGCTAGACGAGGAGTTCCTAAACAAATATTTTCAGATAATGCCAAGACTTTTAAAGGAGCTTCCAATAAATTGAAGGCATTGTATGATTTAACTTCGTCAGCGGAAATAAAATTGACAGGTTTTGTTGTAACAATTGTGTAGAATTTAAATTTATCCCCAGTTACTCCCCAGAGTTTGCAGGCCTTTGGGAGGCCAGTGTAAAAAGCCTCAAGTATCATCTGAAGAGGGTAGTTGGTAACTTAGCACTTACCTTTGATGAACTGTATACAGTAATAACTTCAATTGAAGCAGTGTTAAACTCTAGACCCTTGTTGCAAACAAGTGCTGAGACCTCTGATTACAGATATTTAACTCCTGGGCACTTTTTGATTGGTGCTCCATTGACCAGCCTTCCAGAAGTTGACCAGACTAATATAAATGTAAATAGATTGAAATTTTGGAAAGTTGTTGAAAAAATAAAGCAAGACTTTTGGAAGTTATGGTCAAAAGACTACCTGACCCAATTACAAAATCGCCCAAAGTGGCAACATGTTCAGCCCAATTTAAAGGAAGGCGATTTAGTAATTGTTAGGGCAGATAATACTGCTCCTTTGGAATGGCCTATGGCCAGAATTGTAAAGGTCATATCCGGACCTGATGGTAGAGTAAGAGTTGCAGAGATTAAAATGGCCGGCTCTGGCAAAACATTTCTCCGGTCATACAGAAAATTATGTCCTTTACCTATAAATGATAATTAGTTAAGTTCTTTTTATGCATAAGTAATGCAAGGTTTGTTTATATTTTTTTTCTGTGTGCATATAATGTTTGCCGCCCCAACTATGTTCAAGAACAAAAGTGTAGTTTGTAATTTATTTGCCTATGGTCACTTGTATACTGGCAACACTCCTTCTTCTTTCGACCGTCTCCATAATGGCGTGTTGCTCAGTCGCATTTAAATTGTGTTTAATTGGAAATAAACGTTAAAAATATATTCTTATGTATTATTTCTAATACAATGTCTTTGAATGATAAATGATGGATATCAATAATTACGATTACAGTTTTCGATTACTCGCTATGCTTGTGGTTCAATTTCGGAATCTAGCGCTAGCTCGGGTGTCAATATTATTAACAAATAACTTTTGTTGCACTGTTATATAAAATTACAACAGGCCTATCGATTAAAACCGAAGTTTTTCAGACAACCTTTGGGAGATGAAAAAGTGATAGCAGATTAAGGGTTTAATTTAAAGCTAATTTCCTTCATGGATCGAGAATTTTTCCACACTTCAGTAATGTTGGAATATAAAATTAAAGGAACATAAATAGATCCTTTTGTCCGGTGTTAAAAAGCACCAGATATAATTTTTACGTGATCGGTTTTTGTGAACATATTATGTAATATGTTAAAAATGTACTAGCCTGGAGAATTGACAGATTGTTTGGTATTTATTTATTAGGAATTGTTGTACTCAAGGACAAGACGAGTTTAGATTTTAAAGGGTCTAGCCGTGTTTGTATAGGGGGTTGGCCCCAGAACCCAAATTGATTGCCATTTTGCCAATTTATTATCCCAGATGTAAGATATTATTTCAGCTAATATTAACCCTAAAATACAGTAGATTTTTGAAAAAAAAAACGAGAATTTCATGGTTTTTGTATTTGAACTACTGAAGCGATTTTTTGTAACTTATACACATAAAATAATTAAAAAAAATAAATTGAATTTTTTACTAAATACTTATTAACTTAATGTGTACAAAAATAAAGTAACAAAAATATCGCTTCAGTAGTTTAGATAAAAAAAATACCGATTTACGTTGTTTATATTTTATCAAAAACATGCAGCATTTTAGGGTTAATATTTGGTGAAATAATATCTTACATCTGAGGTAATAAAATGGCAAAACGCCAATCAAATTGGCATCTGTGGCCGATGCTCTATACAAACACGGCTGGACCCTTTAAACGATGTCTCTTTCTATTCTCGCTGCTCTTTAATAGGTAAGTGTAAATAAATGAACGTCTTAATGTTGTATATGTGTACATATTTCTTTATATTATTGATTGAAAGAAGTGTAGCGGGGAAGATGTGTGATACACATGATACAGTGTACTATATTTTTTATTTATACAATACCAGCTATACGAAGTGTTTATATTTTAATGTGACTTTTATCATCAAAGCATAAAAAATAATCCAACAGTATCCGTTAGAACGTACAATCACGTCGCTCGGCTCATATCACTAATGTGACTCCGATGTAAAAACAGTGCAGCCGCTCATACTAGTCGTATGCTGTCTCATGTTTACCACTCGTAGTCGCTCGGCGCCCGCGTCCGCCGCCGGTATAAGAAAATTAGCATATTAATAATGTAACGGTATTAAAAGTCGTATTTAATGTGAGTGGTTATGCTAACATTTTTCGCTTGGGCGGCGGCGCCTTGGGCGGGCGGCGGGACGTCAGTCGGCATGAAGTGTCCGCTCTGAGAGCACGCCCGGTGCTCTCGCGTGCGCTCCCTCGCGTAAATCCCCGTTAGTTACGAACCTTATTCAACGCTTAAACCATTTCTAATAACGCTTGTAACCTTCGCGGCTTAAAGAATTCAGTGTTTCATTGAGGTGAAAGAAAAATCTGGACTTTTAGTGACCAGTTTGGAACGTTATCGCGTAAGAAGCTTGTGTTTTGAAAGAGGTGAGTTACATTTATATTCAAACCGGGTACTTCTTTAAAATCCGCGATTTATGTAATGTTGGTTAAAGTTTGTTTTATGTAGCCGCTGTATTTCGTAATGTGAATTTCTTTACGTGTTTTGCAAGTAGTTAAAACTGTGTAAGTAAAGAGTAAACAGCATTGAGTGTGCTAATCATTTAGTCGTGGGGCTTGTCATAAGGCGCTGTAAGTTGTTGACACAAGATCGGCGGCCGACTTCCTGCAGGCGGGCTAGATATCACGTACAACTGATTTTTGACGGCCTCTGAATGAGACCGAGATTACGTTTATGACGTGTCGCAAGAGAAAGTGAGGATAAGAAACAGGTACAATCAAATTTTACCATTCAAACACGACTTACGACACAAACTTATAATGCGAAAAATATCTTACACACACTATAATGCTGACATGCTTTATTTTTCATTTTTGCTATGTAATAAAAATCGACTTCATCGTCAGTACGGGTTATATGATTACCAAATGTTTTTACACCTGCGAACCTGAAATATGTCATGAAAGTGTCAGTAGCTCACTCGCCTGGGTAAAGATGAGAGCCTAATAGGCTCTCAAGCTAATAAAGATCAAAGCTTAGACACCGGAAGATTTGCTATAGATATCTGTGGTTATAGGATCTATATAGCACTAAGATGCCGCTCGAGCAAGGATTATAAGCAAGGCGTATTCGATATTAATTTGTTGCATAATTACGAATGATTCAATTCATAAAGATTTAATTAGGAACATCGCTCAACACCTGTTGAGCGATGGTATCTACCTAGGTACCATCACAATACATTGGAGTGGCCACGGTACTGGTATAACTATAAAGAGATAAATGACTATGAGTGTCTTTGACCTCGAGTTGATCACTCTACTTTTTATATCAAATACGAATATAGTATATGTCAAATACACGGAAACATAACAAGACGGAGCAGAATATAAATACTTATAGTAATATGTTTTGCGTTAACAATTAAGTTTGTTTTAGTGTATTTTTTATTTTTTAAACAATTTAGACCAAAGATTTGTTTTATCTGTAATCGGCATTGCAATAGAATAGTAGAATTAATTTGTTTCATACCGGATTTTGTTGATGATCGTGCCAATCAGAAAAAAACACTTATATATAAAGTTAAACATCTCCTGTCTGAGCATCAGAAATGAAATATAAAATCACTACATGAAGGTGAAAATATAAAATGAAGACGAATGTTATAACTTATATGTAATATTGTAACCAAAGTATAAAGGAACTAATAGAAAAAAAACAAGGTTAAAAAACGCGTTCGTGATGTAATTGATCTTATAAGCTGTCTACTGATATGATAACAATATTTAATGGAGCTGACACGAATTCCTGTTAGGTTAGGTTAGTTAGTAAGTTATTTTTGTACCTACCTGTTTTTTATTGAAATGAAATTTTATAATTCTAAATATTCATCGTGCCAAGGCATCGTATTGTTTTATGGTAACTGAGTTGTAAACTTTCTTGATAATCATTGTAGGATACCTACAAATTACTATGTAAATGTAGACATAAGTCAATTGTAAAAAGATGGGTACAGAAATCGTTCCCACAGCTCTTATAGATGAAATGTCGTGGGACATAATTATGAGTGGATTAGATATCTAGATACAGTCGCTTTCAGATATATCGGAGCGGGTAAGGTGGTCACAAATATCGGAACAACGACTCTATTATCAAGGCGTTAAAGTGCATGTTCCGATATTTGTGACCACCTCCACAGCTCCGATATATCTGATGGCGACTACATATTTTTTCACTCGACACAACGAAGACAGGTATCTTGACGTCGACACAGGACCCATAAATAGGGCATCACAACTCTATTAGGGTTGTCAGGATCGTGGGCCCTTCGTATCCACAACGGCGAATCCGCCCTTGACTCTACAACGTCTAAACTTGAGGCACGTTTTTTTAACTGTAAACATCTTATAACATAAATTATAGCTAATATGTATGTCGTAATGTAATGTTAGCGTGAGCATGTATATTATTGGGTGTCAAACCAATTCCTACTCGTATTTCTCGATTGTGAGCCGAAGCTGTTAACTATAAAGGCACGACATTCAAATTAGTCTGTTTACTAAGTTAATTTTTTGTCACACTAAATAGTCAGGGATGGTCAGTTCAAGCAGACTTCCTAGAAATATAAAGTTTTCTTTAAAAAATGACTTTATCATACTCGTATAAACTGTGCTAAAACGGACACGTAAACCAAAAAACCGAAAAATGCAAATTTTCTTCAGGTGTGTAACTACGTATAGACCATTAGATCCAAGCATACCATGCAAGAGCTCAAAAAAATATCTAAACACGACTCCACTGCTTGGGCTAAAGCAGCGGCGACGCGTCCATACAAGCAGATTCTCGTCGGCTTAACTAAGTTTTCCACAGCTCCACCACCAAGTGAGTTTCTAGAGCTTTCCATGGGCTCAAAAACAAAAGTAAAAACCATGAAGGGTACGTCGTACTTTAAGAGATAATTGACGCGTCGCCTCTCTGGTGTAAAGTTTTAACACAAATTATTGATGACGACTGTATTTTTACACAGCAGGGTCCTTTTAGGGCACGTTAGGAAAATGATTTATGCATGAGGATTTATTAGGCGGTTCGCTAAGAACTTTTACTAAATCAAACGTATAGTATTAAGGCCTCGGATTCTCTTATAGAATTCGTTTCATTTGCGCAATAAAGATATAAAAAAGTAAGCTTTACACTCAGTAAATATTTAGTACTTAGATATCAAGTTGGGGTTTGGATTTGGTTACCCATTTAGAAATTTATTATTTTTCGTCACGTAGCGCCTCGTATATTGTATTACTGTTCTGCAACCCAAGCATTCCCCAATAAAACTAGTAAGCTTTATTAGTGCTTATAGATTTACTTAGAAGCTAAGCTAACATGTCGGTACAATAACAAAGATACGTAACATTATGAAAGATATCTACTATATATTATTATAGAATACCGTTTCACCGCACAATCTAAAAATATTCCTATATAAAATGTAAGTTATACGAAACATAGTAGCAGCATGCATTAGACATAGTACTGTGTAGATAAGCGGTCTCATCACCACGTTATCAGCGGTTTATCTCGCTGATAAGAGACCATTTAGGGGACACTTTAACCGGGAGTTATCTCGGGTCAGACGTCATGCAGTCTTAAAATAGTTAGTGGTTTACGATATGTTTGGAGAAGTGACGCGGGCCGCCCAGTTTAGAGACTTACAGTCTCCGATGACAGGAGCGGTACCGCAAACATCGAAATTCGTTTATTTCGGGCATAGTTCCCTTTTATTCCAATAAAGGTGTCATGAGAGTGACAGAGACAATCGGCCGAAATTCACAAATATCGTTGTTCGCGGTAGCGCCGCTGGTATTATCGGCTACGATATAATGGTTACGTTTTCATCGTTTATTGTAAATAACATTCGTTTTTTATGTTTGATTATCTAGACACCGTTTTTTTAAGGATTTATATTATAAATTTCAACGGAAATTAATGTTTTTAAGGTTCCGTACCCAATAGGTACAAATGGGACCTTAATATTAGAGAGACTCCACTGTCCGAGTGTCTCTATCTGTCTGTTACCAGGTTGTATCTCATAAAAGAGTAATAGCTAATAATTTATTAATTTTCTCTTATCATGTATTTTTGTTGCCGCTATATAACAGCAAAATATTAACAGAATAAAATAAATATTTAAGGGCGTAACAAACCTCATTATTTGCCGTTTTTTGTTCGATACTAAGAAGTGTAATAACGGCAATAGGTAGACGCTTGAAATATTCACGAAGGGGGGTCCCATACAACAAACAAAAGACTAATTTATATGGATGGCACACGGAACTCTTGACGTGCGAGCGCGACTCGGGCTTGTCCGGTATTTTTATTTTTATATAATGTATGTCACTCCTATAAATGAAACTAATATGTTTATATTACATGTTATACCTCTCACGTTGAAATCCATCAAACGATGAAGGCTTTAGGGCGTGCCAAGGAATTAGATATGTATACTGTTGAAAAATATAAGCCTTCCTTCAGTAAAAAGGAACGTTATATGACAAGTAAAGACGTTAACATAACACAATTTAATTTAGTAATATCAATTTAGTAGTAATTTCGCTTCATTTATAACAAAGAATGTTTACATGACGGTATCGAGCTATCCGGAGGCATTATATAAGTACGAAACTGTATCTTATCTTGGAGACAATAACACTTCCTGGGCTTAAACTCTTGAGACTGCTACCGTTAATGAAGGCGATAGGCATGTCTCATCGGAAACTGAACAACGGAAAATTGCGATAAATACAATTAATTTAGCTTAAACACGTGTATTACAAGTTTGTGTGACAATAATAAATAAATAATAAATAAATATTTCGGACATTTTCTTACTCAAATCGACCTAGTCCCACGGTAAGCTCAATAAGGCTTGTGTTGCAGGTACTAGACGACGATATATATAATAAATAGATACATATAAATACTTAAGTACTTAGAAAACACCCATGACTCAAGGAACAAATATCTGTGCTCATCACACAAATAAATGCCCTGACTGGGACTCGAACCAAGGACCTTCGGCTTCATAGCCAGTGTCACTACCCACTAGGCCAGACCGGTCGTCAAATGGTCAAATGTTACTTGCACTTGAACATTTATTAAAAAAACCTACTATCTACGATATTTAAATCGAAAGAAAAATAGAAAAATTTGACTCGGAGCCGGACTCGAACCCACAACCACTGGATCACTAGCCCAGTGCACTTCCAATTGTGCTATCCGAGTACCGCTTAGACTTTTCTATCTTTCTATCTTATCCTTCGTGGTATACGTCATCAAGGGTGACGTGTAGTCACATCTACCGTCAGCGTATTGAACACTTAACGGCATCGAAGTCTCAATTTACATTGAGAATTCATCGATAACAATGTGCTACCCCAGTCTAAATTATTTTTTATTATGCAGAAACGTCTGCTAGCGAATATCTTCGATATTTAAATTGAAAGAAAAATAGAAAAATTTGACTCGAAGCGGGAGTCGAACCCACAACCACTGGATCACTAGCCCAGTGCACTCTTATGTCGTGGTATACGTCATGATGAGGTTCAATGAGGTCAAATTTTTCTATTTTTCTTTCGATTTAAATATCGAAGATATTCGCTAGCAGACGTTTCTGCATAATAAAAATAACCTACTATCTACTTTTGATAAGAGGCAACTGTCTAGTTCATCATCATCATCACGTCAGCCGTAAAGCGTCTACTGCTGGAAATCTTCTTCTTCTTCTTCCTCGTTTCCTCATGGCTGAAGGTCGCGACTACATGAGGTCGTTGATTTATGCACCAAGGCTCTCCATAATATGACTTTTATCATCTTGAGGGGGGAGAAGGCCATAGTCGCCACGCTTGGCAGGCGGGTTTGCGACCGCGGTAGCTGTTGATTCGGTTTCGACGGACGCTGCTGCCAATTTTTTGGCCCAGTTACTGTTATGATAAAGATTGTAAATTGCATAAGCATTTCTTATTTGGCCAAGGCGATGTAGGTACTTAACCACAGCAAAATAATAAATACTGTACCTACCTACCTAAACTACTTATTTATACGCCCCACAAGAAGTTGTGAAGTTATGATTTATGAAGATATCAAGTTCCCTTTCAGGAAGAGATACTAGTGCCTTATTGCGTCAGTGCCTCAACGATTCGCAGATTCATTCTGTTTTCTTCAGCGCTTAGACTTCTGAATTCTGGTTGGGTTTCCACGGCGCCTTTTTTAGAACGGGAGTCGAGTTTTTTTTTAACCAAACGTCTAAGCGTGAAATAAAATGGACGACACTGAAACAGGTTGCGTTATTTACGTCATAGATGGCGTAGTGCAACAGTCTGAACAATAGGCAACCGACTTTCAATAGAGATTGTTCTTGTTTCATTCTTTATTCGCTCAGGATAAAGGAGTACATCTATAAGTGGCCGCCAGATTGCTCGCTCCATTATTCGGTGACGCGTGCTCGCCGGTTTTATGTTTCATATTGAGATTGCTGGTTAATGCTCACCCGGATATTTGTTGTTATTCTAATTCGATTCCGTTCTCGTTTGTTCTGCTTTTGAAATTAACTTTGTTATTCGACAATAAAAGGGGTGATAAAAATTTGCAGCTAGTAAATAAAGCTTCCTTCTGATGAAATACTGTTAGCAATACAATATTTTGTGTATTTTGGAATTGTTCACGTCAGATATTTCATAATATTGGATGTGTTCGTTATATACACTGCGTTATATACACTTTGATTCTGTGTAACTCTGTCTCAAATCTTACGATTGTAAATGTTCATTTATCTAAGAACGTAATTCCAATGAATGTAAAACTTTCTACACTTACCTTAAGTAATGCATGTAGATAAGTGCAGTAATGGACGGTTGTGTGTTGCCATAGGTTGGGAGAGCGCGGGCGGGCAGGATTCGTAGGCCAACCATTTTAACCAGTGGACCTAGCGAGTGCGCACACATTTGCTGTACATTGCTCACTTAATGATAATTGAGCTCAGTACAATGGCGATGCGCGGGCAATCCGAAAATAAACACAAATAAACACTCACGCTGTCTTCGCTAGATTTTAATGCGTATTAAGTTTAAGGTCAAGGCTAATTTAGGCCAGTTTACGAGAACCATTTATACGCATCAGGGAGCAAATAGCTCTAGAACCAGGATAACTTAATATTACATTTTGTATGTTTTGACACTAGATGTCAGGCTTCCATGCAGGCGGCACAGCCCAGCTACCATCACGATGCGAATGCTGGCCAACTAAGACGGTCCAGCGTGTAGACAGGGTAGTGGTGTCGAATGGCTAATGGTGCGGCGGGATGACATTTTTTGGTGCACATCAAAGGGAGTTGGATAAAATCACAACCGAATGTCGCTATCGCGTAGTGGCGTTTCAACAATCGCATGGCTGTCTTGCTGGCTCAGCGCTGGCCCATCATGTAGAGGAGCCATCACGCATACGCTAACGAATACGTTATTGCCAACTCGTAACTAATAGACGTGAGCTGTCCGTCCGTCTGTGCCGGGCAGCGATTGCAATACGTCCCCTGGTCGAACCGTGACACGTAACAGAGCTCGTTTGCATACTAATCGAGAAACTTATGCAGGTTTGTTCTAATGGTGCAGCTTTGTGACGTAGGTACGTGAAATTATTTTATTTGTAAGTGTAAGATTCAACATATCTTATAGAATAAAATAATGTTGAAACCCGTTCTCAATCGAAATAATTCATTGAAATCGCTAGGGTTGGCGCTGCGTCATGTGTGATACATTAAAATAACGACACTAAATGAGATTGACGTTACCTATGTGTGCTTATAACTTGACAACATTAATACTTATTCTAAAAATAAATAATAAAAATAGACATCAGAGAAATGTGTGATTCAGTTTCAAATATGTTAGGTCCATCTATACAGGGTGTCTGGCGGCTGATTTATAATTACAATAATTTAAAAAATATATTATTTAAAATATAAATTTATTATATTCATAGTTAATAACATCGAGTTGAGATTATTCAAAGCGAAGCCTCGTTTTTCTGGCCACACTGAAAAATAAATTCGGTTCAATGCTGCGGATTTCATGACGAATGTTTTCTTTTAGGGTCACAACAGTACGCGGGTTGATATTTTAACCAAGCACTTCTACTTTATAGCTATATGTAAGTATTGATATCATCCACAACATAATGAAACCTACTAATGATTATTATTATGGCAAATTGTTTAAACTAACTTTCACTGAAATTTAGTTTAATGAAATTTTAATTTTCATCATAAAAGCTTATATAGTTTTTTTCTGGTAATCGTTATTGACACTACTTAAATCAATTTGGCATAACAATAATAACATAATTCGCCTCGAGCCACAACGTCAATGTCAAAAGTTCCCCCTTTTCCGTAATTTAAATTGTTGAAATTGAAATAAAGGAGTGACATCGACTGGTTTTAGCAAACGTCAAACGGAAAACAACAAATTAGATTCCATGTAACGTATAGAAGTACTCGCAATCCATCAGAGACACCGTAAAAGATCACAGAAAGAAGAAAACATTTCTTAATTTTAATTTATATTATGTTTTCCTTCGCAACAAAATACAGAGAATCCAATTTCTGTGCTGTAGTAAATACAAACATGGCTGAAGTGCAAACAGTTTTAGCCTCGTATTTTCTTCGGTTGGTTTTGCCCCGCCCTGGGTACTTTACTTGCCTAAATATTGGTCAGTCAGTAGTCGGCAATTCGGTTTTATACTACGAAAGCCTAATACTCAATTTACTAAAAGCGTACACAGTATGTCAATTTACTAAAACCATTCAGTTAAATGCGGGCATGTCTACGCGACGAATAGGGTTGTGGTATAGGTACAAATTATTAATTTCTATCGACTTTTTGAATTGATAATTCAAAATTCGAAAAAAATAATTATATTCATTTATATTTTCATAACATCCTGTATTATTTGTTTACAATTAAGAAACTTGTGTTGTTAGAATAATGAAGAAAAATTACAATAAATAGTGACAGCAGTGCAACTTAAATTATTTAAATGGCATGGATTGCTGTTATTTACGTGATAAATTGAAAATAATTTAGTTACTACTTTCATTTATTTGAATAAGATCGTAAAAACTGTATGAAATAAGAAGTTATTCTAATGAAACGTATTTACAGTGGTTCGCGGTCATCTGTCATGAAGTAAACATTACATTACAGGATGATACTCTGAGAGATAACAGACTTTGAAAAAGTAAGGTACAGTAAAACACTAAACACAACGTGAGCATCAATTGGTATAAACAGATGATTTTAGTAAGTTTACATACTGTATAAGCATGGGTTAGCGACTACAGTAGCTGTTTATTCGGTTTTGACGGACGCTGCTGCCCATTTCGCTACCTCCTTTTCCTTCCGCGGGTTTCGTAAGAGGCGACGTAGGGAAAAAGCCGGGCGATGGACAGCAGGGTACAGTCAGCAGCAGAAGTGGCTAAGCGTTTGATGTGTTCAAAATGAGGTCAACACATCTCGATTGTCAAGAGAATAAGAGCGCGTGTAGTTCATTTTGAACACTTCAAACGCTTATATATTTTTGCTGCTGACTGTACGTAGAAACCGATTTTATTTTATTTTTATACGACTGTGGCCAACAATCATACGGCCCGCCGATGGTAAGCAGTTACCGTAGCCTATTGACGCCTGCAACTGCAGAGGATTCACATGCTTTAAGAGCCTATACACTCCTGTTTTGAAGAACCTCATACTGTAGCCCCTAGGGAAAACCTCGGCAGGGAGTTCACTCCACAATTACACGTGTTTCCGAAATGTACATCCAGATTAGTAAAATACATATATTATTATATTATAATACATTGACACATCCTGACTGTAACGCGTGCTTCGTATAACCAAGCGTGCGCGATTGATATTGAGATTAGAGAGGTGTTATTGTTTACTAATCTGATTATCCTATTTACCAAAACCTACACGTATCTCTAACTAATCAATATTGTATTATAATGCATGTAGGTCTATTTGAGAAAACCTGAGCTCATGTTTGAAATTATTGCAAATTCTATTGATCTTACGGTAATAAATCGACATTATCAACTAACTAAAATTATATATAAATTATAAACTCCGTAGGAATTAGTATGCACAAATTTGTTCAGATCTTTTTATTTAATTGTGACTTTACTTGTAATTATTATATTCATTTCATTACATTATTATATTCCATTATATTAACTGCATTCATTACATTCGATGTTCGTGGTAATCGATATGACCAATAACAATATATTGTATTTCACATTTCCTTATCCCTATCACATCATTTACGTACGCGTCCGTGCCCCACAACGACACGATTTCTGACTAATAAAAGCATAAGGCACACACGGACACGTCCCAGTGACGGCTTTCCAATAAAGCCGAGAGACACGCTTTGTGTCTTCTCCGCGGCACAATGGCGCAATTGTACTATGATTTAACGAGTCCGGGTAATACGCAACCCAACAAATGACGACCCATCAATTGGCGACCACTTTTTTGTACTCGGATTGATGGGTCGAGCATAGTTGCCGCGTAAAAAACGTGGCTTCGGATTGCTGCACCGTAACGCGTTTGTACGGACCGAGAATGCGCAACCCGAGAATTGACGACCCAGCAATCGGCGTCCATTCAGGTGACACGAATTATTGGTCGCGCATTGTCGGCCCGTACCAACATTGAGCGACCCCGGAAAGCTCAACCCATCAATTGACGACCCATCAATCGGCGACCAGTCTTTTCTAGAATAGTTTCATATTAAAACGTTGGTATTGACTGTTTGTTCGCGGTTAACCTAACACACTCCTCCTCGCTTCGCTCGTCGTCGCACCTATTTGGACTCTGTCACATATGATATTTCTGTGGCTTCCAATTGATGGGTCGTTAATTGCTGGGTCGTGCTTTATCAACCCGTACCAACAATGCACAACCCAACAATTCAAAGCCAAGGGACTCTGATTGTTAGACGCGGATTGATGGGTCGAGCATTGTTACCCTGTAAAAAACGTGGCTTCGGATTGCTGTACCGTAACGCGTTTGTACGGACCGAGAATCCGCAACCCGAGAATTAACGACCCAACAATCCGTGTACATCATGGTCGCCAATTGATGGGCTGTTCATTCCGGGGTCGAGCATTGATGGGTTGCGTTTTGATGGTCACCGATTTAACTATACATACGGTTCAACGGTAGCAGTTTCATCGGCGACGGGAAAACTCGTTTGTATTTAAACTAGATGTTACGTTTAATTGATGCTGACGTTATTGAGAAGGAATAGGTACTTTATAGCATTTATTAACTTTTTTACATTGTAAACTAGCTCCGGCGAACTTTGTACCGTCTGAAAGCCTGAGAAAATAGGTATTTTTGATTCATTGTTTTTTTTTTTCTTTTTTAAGCATACTATTAAACTTTTGACCAAGACGATCACAACGAACCCAAAGTCGTCCAAATCGGTTCAGCTATAAGTGCCAGAACTAACACAACTTTCTTTTATGAATATAGAAGATAGATGTGTGATAGAATAAACAAATGATATTCTTTTTACCATAAGCTGGCCAGCTAATAAAAGATGGGAACTGTCAATTGATATTCTATACTAAATAAACTACAGGTTGATTCCGAAGAGCTGGCTCCGTATGTCCTTGTAAATCTTGACAGTTGTGTACAAAACTCACGACAAGTTTCTTTTAACGTAAAAAAACGGCTCGAACGCGTAAGTGATACTGTTATTTATATGGGAAACACTAACGCGATGGTAAAGTAATATTACGTTAAAAACTTACACTCAGGGCTCAGAATTTTGACTTAGACAATTTTGACTTTTCTCCTGAGTGCTTTGTGAAGAACTTTCAACGTGATATAGGTGTAAGTAAAACCTACATTATACATATAAAGATTCGAGCACAGCAGAATTTTGTAGGGTCGGCGTATTTGCTATGACGAATCTATTGGAATATCAATGTTTCTGTGTAAACGGTATTTCGATCCCAGCAGTATATTTTTTAAATGTATTCCAAGCCTGCGGGAAAAAATGTGAAAATATATTTATATTAGTGGTTATATAGAAAATACTATAAGCAAAAGAATATTGTTTTCTGTCTCCGCATGGTAAATATTAGTAGACAGGTTTTTACGTATTACTGATTTAAATTTTCACGGTTGTTACACTTTATTATAATTTATAAATAAATGAGATTTAACCGCGTATATTAACTTTAAAAATTACCTGCGACGATTAGAGATCGACATTAACCTAGTGCTCTCAGACGAAGACTGGCTAAAGCTCACATAAACATATTCTAGCCGCGCGGGGTTTTCCAACTACCCGCACTTTTTGTTTACAATCCATAGTGTAAACTGTAGTGTGTCGGCCGATAAACGATATCGGTATTTTTAACTTGTGGTATTTAAAGACTGCATTTACTAATGACTGGATTCCATGAGAATGAGATCCTAAAACCATAGTCCCGATTGAAATAACATTTTTTTTTATTTCAATGGCTCCATGAACTTTTCTATTATAAAAACAATCGCGGTTAAGTCCCGTTTATTTGTAATAATGTTTGTATGTAGGTCAACGACAAAGATCCATTCAATTAATTGAGACTTTAACCATCCCAGTCCCCAGGCGACCGGGAATGAAACAACCCCAGACCGGACAATAGCCCATGAATGCCGATGGAAATCCAATACGATCGGCCAAACCAGGTTTTAATTCCATATTTCATTCGCTATTCAGAGATTTCCCCGAACTCTGACAGAGGCATTCTTTCAAAGGATTATATTTCATGAAACTGAATTCCTCTATTATGCGATATCATACCTAATACTTTTTCACTTTTGTGTATTCAGTAAATTAAATATTACTTTGTGTGTTGGAGTTGTGGAACACGCAAACATATAAGAAATCCTTAGTTGTCTAAATAATAATCTCTTTTTTCTCAAACATGCAATGAAATGTCTTCGTTACGTGCGTCATAATAGGCTTCGAAGTATCACGTTTAGGGCGGATCGACTCCAGAGGACAGGTAACGAATTTCATATAAAATTGAAGGCCTAGGCCGGGAAGTAATTTTTTTTTTAATTTTTATGTATACCTGGCGTCTGTGTTCATGAAGCCTGTTCAAACAGCTGAGTTATATTTTTTTATCATTTTTAGTGGCTAAAAAATAATCTCGCTTATTTCAGACGAAATGGTATGAAGAGATTTATTTTATTTATCATGTAATTGAATATTCATATCATCAGGTTATTACATTATTATATTTATTTTTCATGCTCTCAATTTTAAAATTGTATTGGCAACACCAAACACTACTCCACGCATGCGCGTTTTTGAACGCATTTTTGACTCAACCAATCACAAGACACTTTTACTTGTTTTAATAATGGCGGAATGGAAAAGTTTCTCGGCGTGTAAAACTCTGTTTATTAAGACTAAATAGTGGTAAATGGTGTGATTCAATGCTTTTGTGACTTAGATATAGTGTTACGGGTGTATAAACATTGAATAATCTAACCGGGCCCGGTTTTATTTATCTATATTTTGTTATTGTGTACCGCCAAAGGCAGATGCCGTAGCGCCATCATTTAAAAGGTAAGTGCATTCTTTTTTGGTGGTTTTTCTAAATGTTGTATATAGTAATTATAGCCAGACTATTTATGATAGTCATTAATTATTACATCGAAGGCAAAAATACTACAAAGCGGGATTGGAGGGAAAATTAAAAACTTATGTCGTGAAGCTGTTTTGTTCAGTGGTATTTTTATTTATTTCATTGCATTAGTTTGAGAAAAGCACTATACATGCCTAGCCGTGAAAGGGTCTTGAAGGCTTCGTATACTATCCGGCCTCCTTACAGTCGGCCGTATATACAACTCAGCCTTCAACCCCCTTTTTCCCGGCGGCTGCAGTAATGTACTATTCCATATCCAGGTATAAAAAAAATATACCGCCAATCAGTAAGTGAGTTCAATAAATTTTATGATTATATTACAAGTGATCAGATCATAAGTGCGTATGGTGTCATTACATTACATTCGTTCAATCAGACGATATATTATAACTATAGGGTGATGGCGCCAGTAATGGACAAGGAGCCAATCATGAACATTAGTGCTCATTTCAAAGAAGTCAATATGTGTCGTGCATTTGTTGATCCATATTCAATTTATAACGTTATGCTTTTTGAATAAAGAAATTAGTGCCTGACAGCTTAAAGTGTCCAACATTGGTGCCATCTAGCTAGTTCATAACTTTTTGGTACTAAGACACCAATTGATTTATTTTCTTTTTTAGAAACTGCTTAAATACTTTGAAGTAAATTTCTGTGACAAATAAATTCGACATGGGTGATGACCTGATGACTGATGGTGACACATGTTTGTAACAAAATTGACGTGACACTTGGGCCAATCAACTTTTAGACCGACATTTTGCAGAAACAAAAAAAAATTTTTTAATCATTTTTAGGATTAAGATATTAAACACTTTTGTATATTTTCCAATAGCTTAGACTTACATGATTAAGATACCCTGAAGGTGTACAGCCTTTAACATTTATTTATGTATGTTTTTCTTGAAAAACCATAGCGCTTCCCAAAATTATGTCTGTTGCGTTACCTTAAAAGAAGATCTTAAATAACGATAATAAAATACATTTGAATATTATTTATCAACATTGATTACTTTGGCTTGCAGAATCGGACTTATTCGAAGGTGCAGTCTTAATCAAAGTTACACGATAATAGTAAAAAACTCATTTTTATGTATGCTGCGTTACCATAGATACATAAATGTTCATTGAAATCATTATAATTCGGTAGCGAGACTTGTATTGGCATAAAAAAAATACTACAAAATGAAAATCGTATACTAATTTAATTACACCCAAAAATTCTGATAGATTTAAAGTAAACCGTGTTAAAAAAGAGAGCAAGTCTTATTAAAAAAATGTGGTCATAATAGTAACTCCAGAGTCAATTTGGTAACACCAAAGACACGATTTTCTCGGTCTTGAATATTTTGCAAGAATAGTATGAGCGAGTTCGGTGGTGTTTCAGCTACAACGATTAGCATTTTTTTCTTTCTTTGCCTGTATTTTTTCTTAGTTTCCATATGGTATTAACGATTTTCTTTTCCCGAGGTGATAAATCTTTAACGAGCCGTTTTATTAGGTGATAGTGTGTCTGTGTTTTCTTTTAGCTTCTTTATATGAAGCCTGAATTTATTTTCGTTTTACCCTGAACCTCATTTGCTTGTCAGCAGGTGTTAACGCCATTATAGTCTTAGTTACAAAGCCTGGTAAAGGTAACAAGTAAGTTGAAAGCCGGTTCAGCCTCCTAATACTTTTAGTAGTAAGTCAGAACACTTTAATATGAAAAATAAGAAAATGTGTAATTGGTAGGTAGTTAATCTAAAACAAAATATTTTGAAAAAGTCTTTGGAGTTACCGGAAATGTCTTTAGAGTTACCATGAAAGTAACTCAGTATACATGTAACGCAACTGACATTTGCCAGTATTCTTATAATGATCAAAAATGTATTAAGTTTTTAGTAATTTTAAACACACTAATCAAAACACATACTTAGAGCCCTTGACATTTTAAATGAATAGCAAAATAAACTCTTTTATTTACCGATGAAAACGTGGTCACTCAGCCGACAGCGAAAGAGACACGCACCTCAACCGATACCTCGAAACTGAGGGGCGGGCTGTCGGCGTTGTTAAAGGGCTATGCTCGCAGTCCCGACAGTAACGCAGCTAATAGTTTTGTGAGATAGAGTGCAAATTCTGTCTGTGTGAGTGTTTGTTTTGACGATTTGAAGGTAACTCAGTATACCGACGAAAATAAAATATTTGCCGGACAGTTTCTATATATTTTTTTTCTTTAATGTTATTAAGTTAGTTAATGTTTTGAACTCGAAATACACTTAATTCAACTGCATATAATACTCATAAAAATACAAAGTATTTACCTATATAGAAAATATTTATATTAACCGGAAAGTACAATGCAGCCTTGCGCATTGGACAACAGTTTTTTGTATGGAGCGAGGGAATTGTATACAGAGTTACCGTAAAAATATACTTATTTCATTAATATATCTTAATAGTTAGACATACATTGCGTTGCTAAAATATCTAGTTATACGTAATATGCTATTTTGTTACCAAATGAAAACAAATAGCGAAAATTTTGAACAAATCTTCCGAGGACAGGAAAATGTCGGTCAAAAAGTTGATTGGCCCACTTAATAACATGAAATCCCAATCAATCTATTGAAACATGTAACATATTAAAATGATTATAATACGAAATTTAAATGAAAGAATAATTTCGTTTCTCGCATATTACTAAGGCATAAAATGTACAGCAAACCTGTATCCATAAACGAATTATTTCAGCGTTATTAATGACCACAATTTTTTTTTAATATCATAAAATATCCAATGAATTACGCAGTGAGAACAGTTGCAGATGTTACTGCACAGTAAACTGCAACCGCTGTCCCCGAATGCACCATAACTCTCTGTTTAACTTGAACGGAAATTATCTCATAACTCATCCCATATTGTAGGAAATAATGCAGTAACGGCTTTTCTACTTTTACGGGTCTTCTGTACAATGAAATAAAGCACGATGTTTATGTTTTTTTATCATAATTGTAATTCTATATACTTTTGAAGATCCAACTGTACTGTAGGACGAGGTGTGTAACATTGTTATTTCTTTTCTACAGGTCTATTTATATTAAGGCGAAAGGTAGTTGCTGTTTTATGTTTAAATCGTACCATAACTGTCCGTACAAAGTAACGAATCTCTTAAAGTCCAGTACCCTTACCACGAGTTGTGACATTGACGTTTTCGATAACGAGTATCGAGTTTACTATCTGTGCATCTCGCTTGTACTATTTTAGTGCGAACTAGATGCAGAGAAAGTAAAATCGATACTTTTTATCGAAAACGTCAATGTCACAACTCATGATAAGGGTACTTGGTCGTCAGGTATAATATAACTTTACTATTACGAGTACATAATGGCATGCCTGCACGGTTTCAAAATGCGAGTCGCTGAACCTTTTACCCCGGAATACCGACATATTCAAAGATAATGATAAATTTCTGATTAGCAAAGGACGACTTACTACGTCTCCTAAGAAATAACTTACATTTACCCGCGTTCTCTTAGCCAAAAGGTGTGTGGGATCTATATAGAAGGTTTATGTGGCCAAAATGGTGGCATTTTAAATGTAGATCGACACAGCGCGATCTCACCGTCTGACGTAGACTCTGCCGCCGGCTCGGGCGTTGCTGACATAGCCGCATCGAAAGATTCACCATCATTAGACATAATTCGTAAAAAGTAAGTCCGTTTGCACAACTTCAAAATATTCTCGGGGTCACCAATTTGTGGGATCTATATAGAAGTAGAAACTCCACGATTAATCTTTGGAAACTATATTTTTTAACTTTAAAATATTAATTCACATCAAAATTATTTCAAGACATAGAAGTGACATTTTTACAATTGACATTATAAAAACTAATCTACGTACATATTAAAGGCTAGCAAGAGGTTCTATTCTGATAGAGCGAGAGCCACCACAGGTGAAAACCATAATTTCTTAGATCCTGGTTCTTATTACCAGACAACAAGGTTCAAATTAGTAGTTTAGTGAATATCGAGTTACATACTTAGGGTTGTACGAATGTGACAAATAATAAAGGGGTTCATTTTCTCTGAATGTCGAGGTTCGCAACGACAGTCCCTCAAGGGTCTGCTTGCAAAAGCTTAATTAAAACTACTACAACCTAGGTATCTACTACCTTGCTTGTTGAGATGATTTCACAGGTAGCTCAAATGTGTGTCGAGAGACCTATGTGTGAAAGAAAAAAATCACACAGCAGCACGTTTCAATCTCTTGTATAAACATTAAAAAATATCGTACGATTAGGTAATTAAAACAAAGAAATTTTGTGATAGCTATCCTGATCTTTATCATGTTAAAAATATTATGTTATTTTTTATTTCCGTATAAATAAAATAGTTAAAGACCAATAGAAAGACAGAAAGGTTAGATACCTTTCTGTCTTTCAGAAACTACTTGAAATTGTTGTAGATGAGAAAAATACGTATGAAACTATATATTTTAAAATAAATTAAAGTAAACTCTTACTTTTGGGAATTTTGAGAAAAAAAAAGTTTGAGAAGTATGTTCATTACTTTTCACAAAAATGTAAGTATAATTTGCCACTAAAAAATTTCATTGTTTTCTGGTAATAAAAGAAAAATATTTGTACTCACTGTACCTGTAAATAATGTTTTCTTTCGGTATCTAAATAATAGCTTGATACTTTTGTTGTTTTGACGTCCGGTCTGGCCTAGTGGGTAGTGACCCTGCCTATGAAGCAAATGGTACTGGGTTCAAATCCCAGGCTGAAAACTCTTCTAGAACATCCTCTACAGATATAACGTACATTTACGTACCCATATCGCTTCTTTTCAATAAATGTACCGTTATGGCTTGTCTTTTTACTCGAAGTCGATGTCTCCCGACAGTTCCGACATTGTTCGTCAGCCTCGAGCCAAATCTCGAGGGACCTTTATGGCAAAGGGTTCAGATTGACAGCCCGAACTATGTGTTCCCAAATATTGCTTAAACAAACTAGTATAACGTGACCTCAAGATCAGTAGCCGTTGTATCTGAGCAGCGTGAAATCGTATTGGGACCATCGGGAATAATTCGCTCGCGCTCAGTACGCGATCGAAACTACACCGCAGATCGGGGGTATCGACTGATGAAAATGGTAATTGGAAAGATAGGAACTTTTTCCTAACAATAAGTACGTACTTTGCCGGAAAAGATGGCCGGTTCTCAGCTGTGGAAATGATTCCGCAAATAGCATTAATTTTATCAAATAACGTGGTAAAGAAAAAGCATAAGAACATTTTTATTGTGTTTTCATCATATACTTTGCATATTTTTACCATTTTTTAAAATATTTTGTATTACCCATCTTATCTAACCATGCCGGTAATGCTCCAGGAAACTTAAATAATGAACAACATTAATTTCAAATGTCAAAAACGACTATATCACAAGAATCCATATTTTTTACAATGCTAGGCGTTTATATTTTTACATTTCGGCACTGGCAATAAATTATTAGTCAGAATCACTGCACGTTCCGAAAATATCTTGGCTTTATAAAATATCGTGCGACGAGTGTGACGTGATCGACGGCATCACTCACATCGCAGTGTATGAAGACAAAAAATATTATCTTAATACAAAATCACCAGGCTAAGAAAATTATAGAGTACAGAATCCGAGCGTTCAATGAAAATAATAACGTAATTCAAGTTGACTTGTGCGCGCGGATTATGATAAGAAGATGAATAAATTACGGACTGAAATATGAAAACCCACCAAGTCTTTCACTACAAATAAATGTACTATTATAATTATTTATTTTTATTTTTAAGTGTACTTTTAAGTTATTTTGCGGTTTTAATGTTAGTTTTGTTAGTCTTTATCACATGTTTCTTCCGTACACGGAACAATGGTGTTCCGGACATTTGGAAGGCGTACGCGGAGCCAGATCGAGCCAACGCGCAGAGGCCCTTTCGACAATTTAATGAAATGTAAGGGGTACACTAAGCGGATGTTGCCCCTGTCCGTATCATGGGACGCGCACAGAGACAGCACCCGCCATGGTGTAAAGACTATTGAGTTATAATGGAATCTAGAATGTACTAGGCTATTGGGTGGAAAGGATGGACTAGCTACTGGGCTATTGGATAAAAAACCGGACGTCTGCCTAATAAAATGGTATTCAATTTTATTTCCGGCAGACGGTGACTCGCCCTATGCGAGATGGGCCCCCACAAAAAGCGACATCAAAGATGGCTCAAGGGCAACACCGATGCATAGGGCTAAGGGTAGAGAGGTGTCACTGGACTTTAAACATCACATGTTTTATTATTATTCTTTATTAATAAAGAAGTTTAAGATCAATAAATGTACTAATATTTATCCATTAATTATAATTTCTTACAGAAGTAAAAAAAAAACTTACATTATACTTATAGTGACTTTAAGGTTTAAATTAATACCGGGTGTGGCCTGTAATAGGAGCTTTAACTTTAGGCACCGTTTCTACACCAAAAACGTAGCAACATTTGTTCTACGACTTTTGAAAATAACTTATAGTTTACTAAATATTAATAAAAAAAGATTTTCCAAGCAAGCAATGTATTGCAAAAACTTTGAAGTTTGTAGGCTGACAGTAAACGTCAACTAGACTATTGGATGCTGTTCATTGAAAATACTATTTACTTTGTTCGAAAAAATCATAAGTAATATATTACCCAATTATTTAAAGTTGTAGAACAAATGTTGTTACGTTCGTGGTGTAGAAGCTATCCCTAAATTTTTTGCTCCTATTACAGGCCGCACCCGGTATAAGGAGTATTAAACGTGTCAATTTTGAATCAGGATATATAAGCTTTTCCTTTGACTAATGCGGTGACTTTAAATAGGACAACAACATAGTTAGACAATAAATAATCTTTAACGCATATTAATATCATTGAAAGTCACAAATATACTGAACTATGCATTCGAAAAATAAATACACACATATACAATATACTTATATTATTTTAGTCGACAAGAATTAGATAGCAAAGCGACTTATTAATAGACAGAATTACCCACAAATCTCAGAATTTACGATGTTTTTAGGCGTATTTCAGTTAATTATCGGTCGATATGCCAACCATTTTAAAATATAATTAAGATTTAAGAGACGCCATCATGTTGGCACCAATTCTCAGTTTCGATAACAAGCTGTCAATTTAAATCACGGTAACAATTGTTTATGTCAAACCTTTTGGCGTCGCCCTACTCAGTTTATTAGAGTCAAGTGGTCCCGCTGGGGCCAGTAGCCGTAAGGTAGTATGTTTATATGAAAATATGATTCGTTGTAGCTTTATTTCTTATTTCTCATGTTGACAATCCGATCGTCAGATGTTTACTCGTTGATGTTCGTGGACATGAGATATACGTCATGTTTTTATACGATAAAATCAAACTATCTAACGATATTATCCTTTAATTAATAAATATCTAACTAATAGTGAAATCGACTTTAAGTACTTACTTTAACGAAATACATAATCCTTTTTTTTATCGATCGCCAAATCGAACGGACACTCAGCACTCTTAGTGCTTGATAATGGAGGCCTATGTTCTCCGAAACATGTCGCGCGAGTGATTAAATAAACGTGAGTAGAACCGTGGTAATGTTTAATTTATAATCCTTTTTGTTTTACACCTTTATATGGGATCTTTTATGGTGTTACATACTTATCTTTCAGCGTAGTCTATAAACTTCACCTAAACACCTCCGAATAGAAAGGGTGAATAACTTCCTTCACTTCATTCGTTTTACGCTTCTCGCATAAAACAACTCTAGTTACTCTCTCAATATCTTAATTCATTAACATTTCTGCAGCAAAATAAACTGTATTTCTCGGTGTTTGAGTTTAAATTGGATCAACCGCAATTGTGAAATTTGCGAGTTTAGGTGAAAAAGGCCTCTTCTCGTAAGAAGGGACGCATAGTGATGCTTAGAATGTTCGCACAAGGTTCTTGGCAATTTGACGCTGTCGCCCATTTGTTGAGAGCCACGTGACTGTGAGCTTTATGGGACATGAAAAGATGGAGTAATGACAGAAGAGGGAAGGATTTTCACGAATACTACCTACGAACGAAGTAGCAATCGGGTTGACAATGTGTATTGAAACACATAAGAAACAGATACTAGATTTACAGCCTTTTGATTTTAACATAGATAAGAGGAATATGAATTGAAATCGCAGGAATAAAACTGTAAAACTATGTTTAATACAAATTAGTGTTGACTTAATTTATTTCTAGTAAGCTTTATTATAAATAAAAATAAATAAATATTACAGGACATTCATACACAGATTGATTGAGGCCCAGGGTAAGCCCAAGAAGGCTTGTGTTGTGGGTACTCACTACTCAGTCAACGAAATACTTATATAATACGAAAACACTCATCATTCAGCAACAAGTATCTATGCTGATCACACACAAATAGGTTTTCAACTCAGGACCGTCGGCTTCATAGAATGGGTCACTACCCACTAGGCCAGACCAGTCGTCAAAATTTTGTTGTTGTTTCTATTTAATTTTCGTAATCATTAGGACAAAGAAGTAAGTAAAGTTACGTTTATAAAAATGATATATCTAAACGCCTAAGTGATTATTTTAGATATTGCATCCACAGCCTACAGTTATCGCTTTTATAATAATAACCAAACCGAGACACAGTAGAAGTCTAAAAATAGGTCTTACCTTGACTATACCCAATACTAATAACGCTTTATTAAGTAAACGCTAAAAATAAATCTATCCTAGCTCAGACAGCGTTCTTAATTATTCCTCATCGAGCAATTAACCCGCCATCGCTCCATAATGAAGACCCTAACTTAAGCTTACCGAGCACGGAACACGAAAGGATAGTTGAGTCTAGTGGGCCAGTATAAAGGGCTCTATGGTTGTTCGTACCTCCACGCGCTGATCGTCTACAAAATAAAGATCAAAAATAATGCTCGGGGTCGGCGGAGAGTGGGGACACATATACAGGGTTACGAACAGGGATTGTTAGCCACTTATGTCATTAAACATCGGTTGTCGGTTATTCATTACGCATTAGAAACATTAGCAAGTGGCTCCACAATCCCTGTACAGTCGCCATCAGATATATCGGAGCTGTGGAGGTAGTCACAAACATCTAAACATGCACTTTATCGCATTGAGATTAGAAGCGTTATTCAGAAATTTGTGACCGCCTCCACAGCTCCAGTAACATCTACATAAATCATGTCAAGTTAGGTTATTCGCAGTTAATATGAGAACCAAAATTGAGTTGCAATTGTCAACACTTAACTATAAAATAAGTCACTTATAAAATTGCACAAAAGCAGCAATTATGTGACACTCCTTTGGGTCTAAAATATGATAGCGTACTTTCTTGTGTAAGTGGTTGTACCCTACGATTGGTTTCTTCTTTTTTATTCTGTCAAGATGAAGTACACAAAACAAAACAATAACAACAAGCTATAAGTGATATCTAATGATCAATCAATACTCAAGGACGGTGTTTTTTACATCTCCGAATGAAGCGAACCTTGATAAAAATGTAGTTTACGTGATTGAAAGGATGTAACAAACATTTTGATTGACTTTACCGCACCGATTTTCCTTTATATAGTTTCGTTTTCATTTTTAGTGTAACAAAACCTCATCGATTATTCAAGAATATCAACAACATAATGAAATATATACTGACAATCGCAGTTTATCGGGAGACCAACAGATTTCTGTACCTCCAATTCAAAATAGCTTTAACCGCTATTGTAAAAAAACAATATTTTGCTTGAAATCATTTGATCGTTTGGGGTCTGATAGTACGCCAGGGATCATTTTAAATACATGCATTTATTTATTATTGTGCAAGTATTCTCTCGTTCGTTCAGTATACATATGTCCAGCCACAGAAGCTATCTATACTTACTTTTTATCATATAAAATTAAATTGCATCTAGTTTTTACGAATCAGAGCTAAACTTTATGCTGGTTATCTTCAGACGAGTATTCAACATTCTCAACAATGAGAACATGGCAGCCATTACCGCGGCCGCCGGGCTTTGCGGACGTGTTGATTGGTTTTATTGATATTGCGTAAGTCTATGATGGAAATATACGATTTTCCGACGCAAAGTTGTCTCGCAAGAAAAAGAAAAGTGCGGAAGGTATAAACGTTAGAGGCGCTATTAATTTCTCATACATTATGAATAGTTACGAGGAGAAAAAAAATACATACTCGCATACTCTGTTAGTGTCAGTATTTCCATATTTTGCAATTAACAACTGTTCTACCCGTAACTCTTGTTATTCTAACCTCACATATTGTAAAATATACTATAAAGTGTCGCTACGATAGATAATCAAGCTTAAAGAATTATCCCTAGCCAAGTCTAATAGGTGCCATTTAGAAGGCTCAAAGTCCCGTAGATCTTATTAAGCCTGGCTCTGTTCTAGCACTTTGCTAACGATAGCTAGATGAAACAGAGCGGTACATTTAAGATTACCTGTTGCACTGGGTTATGCTATACTAATTATGTCATTATCTAGGAAAAGGGACCTTATTGTCGAAGGCACTTACGTCGAATCGCGTTGCGTTTGTATATATACAATACAAACGCAACGTCTTGAACAACGACATAAGCGCCATCGACAATAAGGTCCCTTTTCCTAGATAATGTCACAATTATTCTCGACAACACGAATAAGATGCTTTGAAACTACTCGTTTTTGTCAAACACACACTGAATTACTCTTCTCATGTCATGGCGATAGGCTTGAAAGTATCATATTTCGGGTACTGAAACTTGAAACGTTATAGATACCTATTCAAACTGCGTAGCAATCCGATCCAGGTTACATTTAACCTCTACAAACAAAGTAGGATTAACTTTTACGTATAAAGTTTGGCGTGAAAATGTCATGTCCAGTAGATTTAGACGATCAAGCGCAATGAGGATTATCATCGCAGAGTATTAGTAATTATTTAGAATCATAGACATTATAACATAACAGTTTACACCAATGCATTAATAAAATTCATGAGCTGACTCGTCTACTAATTTAATTACTAACTTACTAATGTACTATTGCATCTTATTACGAGTAACTAGGTAGTTTATTTCTATTGTGCACTTGTGCACGAAAGGACGAGATACACAGATCTTCAGTAAAGATTTTTTTAAACAATTAAAAAATATATATGTATTTGAATGTTTTTATACATTTCGCTTCTGTCAGTCTTTACACAAAATACTATGATATGATTTAAATAAATTTCCGTTGTTTTATATTGTACAGTTCGTAATGTAAACTAAGGAAAATAAGGAATAAGAGGACCCAACTTTAAATTTTTATTAAATTGAGCAAATTTTCAAAAATTGTGTTTCGGTTTCTATCAGTTATTAAAATGTATAACCAAAAACATATATCGGAAATTAGGCCATGTTGCTTTTCTTATTTGGAGACTGCAACGCTTAAAAAGTGCATTAATTTTCAATGAATGACCTTAAATTGTACAAGAAAACGTGTTCATACGTTGACTACAATGAATGTGATCATACGACCCGAGAACATATTGAATGTATTTATTTATTTTGATTAAGTGCCATATCTAACAAAGTCATATTTAAGCCTCTAAAGAACAATCTAAGAGTTCACCCTTTCCCATCAATATGAGAGAGCAACTGCAGTTCTATGAGTATAAAAGTAATTCTCATTTAGGGAAATCTCATTTAAATTGGACAAGATTAAACAAACTCCGCGCCCTTGTAATATCTTAACAAACCAAAATATATTACGGATCTACAAAGTGACTTGTAATTTACTTCGGATTCTTTAAGGAATGTGTTTTATCGTTATCGTTATAGAGAACGTTGACTGTTTTCTTTACGTAGTACGTTTATCAGTTCTATACGTATGTCCATTCTACACAAGTCCGTCCACACCACTTTTATCTTTCAATTTATTATGCGTCTCATGTTGTGTGGGATTAAAACACATTTTATTATCAAGCCTGCAAGTAGTCAGGTTGCAGTAGACAATACTTGTCTGTGTAGAATCCTAAGTGTAATAGCCAGTAGTCATATTTATTTTTATATTGTCCTGGACACTTTCGGTAGAATAATTTATGCTTAAGTAGGTATGTTAATAATTGTATAAGTGACTTAAACAATGCAACGAATACAACGTCATTTATGCTTATTTTAATTGGCTTTTCGACGCCATTGACTTGATGCGAAGTCAGAACATTTCGGGCTCCACACGCCACGGCTTCATATAAAGTCGTGGCCTTGGACCTACGTCCTGAGAGATAAGGTTTATTTTCGCATGCTTGCAAAAACCTTTGATGATTTTTTTACGTGGCGGCGAAAAGGTTAAGCCCCACAGCAAGCTCAAAAAGGTTTCTTGGTACTCAAATAAGTTCTTGTACCTCGCGTGGTTCCGGCATTTTGCCACGGGTCATGGGAGCCTAGGGTCCGCTTGTCAACTAATTACAGGATTCGGCGTAGGCACTAGTTTTACGAAAGCGACTGACAACTGACCTTCCAATCCAGAGGGTGAACTAGGCCTTATTGGGATTAGTCCCGTTTCCTCACGATGTTTTCCTTCAAATGATATTACGTACCTGAGTTCCGAAAAACTCATTGGCATGCGTACCAATACCTCTTACTACTAGGCCACCAGCGCTTACTACGAGTACTTATCCGGGTCCTCAGAACACGATATTCATAATATACAAATATGTCAATATCTAAAAAACACCCATGACTCAGGAACAAATAAATACCCATATTCATCACAAAAATAAATGCTCTTACTGGGATTTGAACCCATGGACCGCCGGCTTCATGGGCAGGGAGTGACCCACTAGGCCAGACCTGTCGACACAATGTCTCAAACAATGTGTCTAAGCAAAGAACTATGCCGACATATTTTAAGATTGCATTCCATGGTTACGGAAAAGCTTTCCTTTAGCGGAAAACAGCGGTTGTATCAAAATATGTAGAAAATTATTAATTGAAGTACAAGCCGAGAGCACATTAGCTTCTCTTAATTAACGTGAAGGAATCCCATGGCGATGGAATTCAATATTCATTGGTTGATCAAGGGAGTGAAGGTATTTATTTTGTAGGTGTTGATTAATGTATAATAGAATTCGTTGCCTACACATTTTGCTAACTTAAACGAGGCTGTTAATTTAGGCACTGTTTATTACGCACTTTGTTGCGCCTGATTTGTTAAATTTTCTACATGATTTAATTAATGTATAACAGTATTCATTCGCGTGGCGAATGTGGTATTTACTATTTAGTCATTAAAGTCATTATTATAAATATTTTTTGTACGTATTGTATTGTAAACATTAGGTATTTTGAAACACTCATGTTCTCGTTCTCATAATTTCACAGGACAAGATGTAGTTAGGGATGACAACAAGGAAAGGTATCCAACTCTCCGGTTCCGATTTAATTTAATTTGATATATGTTAGAGAGTAGTCTAAAATAACCGACACGAATTATTTATAGCTGCCCAAACTCAACGTATTGCCCAGTATTAAAAGATACTACACCTACTCGTAACTCTTATAGACAGCGATGCTCAAGCAACTTACTAATGAATGGCTGGTTTAAGTATATATTTGAGAACAGGAAAATATAATGAGAGAGGTGGAAATTATTTTTTATCAATAACAAGTGTTTTAGAATTACTCATCGCTGAAGATGTAGGTACGTAAAACAGTTGTTTTGTTAGGAAATCTTGAGAGTAAGCAGAAATAAAAAAAAAAAACGTTCTCATTATTATTTTTTCTGTTCTCAATTCCATCTGTTTTAAATACCATATTCCATTCGCGTACCGTACGTAGCACATCCCGCACAGCTTTTGCAGCGGTAGTTCATGGCATTAGGTTTGTGTTCTAAATAATATATATATATACCAATAACCAGTTTATGAAAATGATAGAACATGTCTTATAAATGATATTAACGGCTCTACTCACGATTATTTAGTCATTCGGGCGACATGTTTCGGAGAACATAGGCCTCCATTTCAGTGCGCCACGGACCGGCGACGCGAGCAGCGAACCGAACGGACGCTCAGCACTCTTAATGCTTGAAAATGGAGGCCTATGTTCTCCGAAATATGGCGAGTGAGTGATTAAATAAGTATAGAAGGTCATATCGTTTATATAATATTACAATGTGTCACGAAAGTTTAAATACAAATAAAACATGTCAATTATTACAAGCATATCTGACCTAGCTACGAGTACTAGTATTTGTAAGTAGAATTACGCAGAGAAACTTACGTACATGCGTACCTACAATTACTTTAGTTTATTGGGAAACTTTTTCTCTTCATAAAAAATCGTCATGCTAATGAAGTAATGACCTTAAGAACAACCTCAAAGTTTCCGGTATTCACGACTAATACCTGTAACATTTTCTAAAAGCGATACATTAATTCATTACCCCCGCACTATATTACCTATAGTACAATAATTAAATTTTAGATATTCTGAAATAAATATTTACTCAAGAGGTAGTTTTCAGAAAAAAACATACCCAATTAGCGTGACTAAGTTAACTATTTCAGTTTTATGACGATAATTAAGCATTAAGTTTCTATATATACTTAGATTTGGAGCTCATTTTCATAAACTTTAAGCATAATACAATGCAAAAAGGCAAAAAAATAAGTTACATTCAGATTTCATGCTTAATTATCGATAGAAAACTGATTGATTGATGATCTTAACGTTTTTCATGTCACGTTAATTGGGGGCACTTTCTTTCTGAAAACTTCCAAGAACTAAATAAGTGAACCGGAAAGTCATTTCAGATATGTGATTCACGATTTATGTGAAACTGCATAGAGAACTGCAGAATTGAAAGGCCATCACGTTATCCTGCGAACAATGATGGTTTATTACGAGTAGCTCATTACATTCACGGCATTGCGCAATACTAGTAATGTGAAAATCTGTATAATAATGAGACATAGGATTCCGTGGGGAAAATTTTGTTGACAGGCAGGGACTTCCTATATCGACAAATTAAATTGTTTTTATTAAAAGTAAACAAAAAAAATATTAACTCCATCGATACTCTTTTTGGTTTTTAAAGACTATTTTATAAGTTTACTCGGCCTAATTTTTTTTCGTGAATGACCATTACTATTGTTAAACTAAAAAAAAACAGAATTTGTTCCATATATTCGGACGTTAATTTAATTACATTTTACCTTTTTGTTATAAAAAGCGATTATTTAAAATATGCTATGTCGAACAATGAACAAAAAACACATAATTTTGGGGGCGATCACTAGTATATAGAACAAACATCGATATTTAATTTGTCGATATAGGAAGTCCCTACCTGTCAACAAAATTTGCCCCAAGAAATCCTATGTCTGGTTATAATATAATTATACTATTAGCTAACGTATCATTCAACAACACTAATCTAAAAGTGAACTCAAGACAGAATAGTCACGTGAACTTTTCTTACCATTACGTATCTTCATGAGCATAATTAGGAAGTAATAAAGAAAATAATAAGAACTTTTATTATAACAAGTTAAAATACAATAAAGAAAAATTGTTAAGACTCGGGATGATCATTATTTACTAGCGTTGTCAATAAACGGTTGTCAGTTGGACCGCTAATTTGCTTTTACTCTAGACTGAGACAGAGAGCCTCTCTACATCACAAAAAAATGTGGGCCATTTAGATGGTATCAAGGTAAAAACAGAAACTATAAAATATTTTGTTACTTCAAACGTGTGTGCGCCTCCAGCCTTATATTCATGTTTTGTATAAATAAAAATTTAAGGTAGTTACAGAAACATTCGTACCACGCATTAGCAATAATTTATAGGTGCTCTGTGCTCGCAACGCGTAAGCCTCTATTCCATCCTCACAAAAGGACCTTTTACTCCATCATTCAGTCACATCAAAGCCTCAATTAGTTCGTGTAGTTCCATCCAACAAGCTGTTTTAGGTTTCTAATTTGAATTCGAGTACATAATTCGATTGATTTGTTCGAATCGTTATTAGGGTTTGGTATAGGTTTGAACTAAAACTAATACTAAATTGCATATTAAACTTTAATTGTAAAAAAATAATAATAAATAGATAATAAGGAGATCGTTTTATACAAATCAAAGTAGTGAGTTTTATATAGCGCAATACAGGCACAGAATGAAAGGCTATGAAAAATGTTATGAATAAGTAGTACATACATACATACATACATTTCAGCCGTATGCAGTCCACAGGCCTAACTATGTCCACCCAAATATGACTTGTATCATCTTGGAGGGTAGTTGCCATAGTCACCGCGCTTGGTAGGCGGGTTGGCGACCACAGTAGCTGTAGATTGGGTTTCGACGGACGCTGATGCCCGTTCGTAGGATTTTTCCCTTTGTCGCCTCTTACGACACCCGCGGGAGGAGATGGGGTTGTGCTATTCTAGTCAGCCGGCATCACACGGCTCCGTTATCGGTTTAGTAGTATGATTATAATATGGGTAACCTATAAAATAACGCTTACCTATGTGGAACTTAAAATTTGCTAAGTAATAGTCCCAAATTGAAACCCTTCATGTCATAACATAGAAATTATAATCTCAAATCACGTATATCGGAATTCTGTGATTCGAAAACTCAATTAGCTGGTCAATGGAACGAGAGCCGCTGTCAATTAGCCCTTGTCTCGAGTTAACAGCTTGAGAGCAAAACTTTGTCGGTCCAGATCATTGAGGATTATTTATTAACTTATTAAGTTAGTGGCGAAACAGGAGACAGGTTTAGGTCTTTTGAAAAAATTGTTACTATTAATTATCCAGTTATTATACCAGACATATTATTAATATTATTATACATATGTTAACTGATAATTCCTTATTCCTGTTTCCTAAGTAGCTCTAACATATTTGATATTTTATACCGCGTAACGAGGAGCTTTCTCAAGAGCCGTTCGCGTTGGGTGGCCGACGAAAGCTGAAACAAGTCGAGTAATATTAGACTTAGAAAACGTGAGTTGTGTGTTTTCATTAGACTTATTCAGATATTTTATTAGATGACGAAAATACTTATAAAGTAAAGTACAGTATTATCTTAGGTGTGAATAGCTGTCGATAATCATACATAACGCTGGGCGTGTTCTCGTAAAATGGATAATAGTCCGGTGAAAACACCGGACATCTACAAGCGGTCTAAGTGCCTACAATAAACTTTTTGGTAATAAAGACAAAATTGACCGTTTATCACAAAAAGTAAAAAATATAGCTTCACTAAGTAAACAAAATAAACATTTTAAAAACGGCCAAGTGCGAGTCGGACTCGCGCACCGAGGGTTCCGTAAAAACCTGCAAGGTTTACAAAGTTTATATTTATTAAAAAATATATATTTTGTAATGTAACTAAAAATTTAAGGTTTTCGGAATTTTTCCTTTATGTGTGCTATAAAACGTTGCTTCATGCCAAATTTCAAGATTCTAGGTCGACTGGAAGTACCCTTTAGGTTTTGATTCCTTGCGAGTACTTGCGAGTTTCAAAATATGCAGCTTAAATTGCTGTTTCTTTTGATTGCGTTGACATAGAAGTTTGATTTTGCTACAGCTTAAAGGTATTATAGACCTGAGTATTTGGTATGAATTTCAATTTAATATCTCTACGCGTTTATGAGGAAATGGGTAGTAAGTTTAAAATTATTAAAAAAATATATTATGTGATGTAACTAAAAATTATTGGTTTTCGTAATTTTTCCTTTATCTATGCTATAAGACGTTGCTTCGTACCAAATTTCAAGATTCTGAGTTCACGGGAAGCACCCTGTAGGTTTTGATTCCCTTGCAAGTGTCGAAAATTTGCGGCATAAACGGCTGTATCTTTTGATTGCGTTGGCTTAGAAGTTTGATTTTTTCACAGCTTCAAGGGACAGTAGACCTGAGTAATTGATATAAATTTCAGCTTCATACCTCCACGCGTTCCTGAGAAAAAGGGTCTTGACAGACGGACGGACGGACGGACAGACGGACAACAAAGTGATCCTATAAGGGTTCCGTTTTTTCCTTTTGAGGTACGGAACCCTAAAAAGAAGCTCATATAAATAAATAAATAAATATTTCTGAACAATCTTACACAAATCAACCTAGTCCTACGGTAAGCTCAGTAAGGCTTGTGTTGTAGGTACAGTCACGGACTTTAATTGTTGAGCCACTTACGGTTCAAGCAATAGTCTTTTGTTTAGTACTTAATACATAAAATGCCCAATGTAAAGTGAACCCTAAATGGCTCAACAATTAAAGTCCCTGACTGTACTAGACGACGATATATATAATAGATAGATACATATAAATACTTAAATACATAGAAAACACCCATGACTCAGGAACAAATATCTGTGCTCATCACAAATAAATGCCCTGACTGAGAATCGAACCCTGGACCATCGGCTTCATAGGCAGGGTCACTACCCATTAGGCCAGACCGGTCGTCATATAGAGAGTGTATAGAGATAATCAAATATAACTTAACATAAACCGGAGTAGGTATGAGGTATGTCTTGCTTGAGCTTGAAATTCTGAAGGCATTTCTTAAAGTTATACTCGTACTTGTGGTTAATTAAGCATTTTCCTTCGTTACAAAAGGCGACTGTAAATTGACAATTACGCTCAAATAACGTTATTTACGTTCCTTTTCCCATATAAACGTAATGTAACAAGTACATTTAACTTGTTACAAAGCGAAATATTCAGACTGCAATCGCGATCCCTAATAGGGTACAAACGTTTTTATTGTATTAAAGTACTTAAGGAACATGAAATAAAAAAGTCAAACAAAACAAAAGCGTCAAAATTGTAAAAACAAAGAGAAGCTGTTAACCAAACAGTAATTAAAAACAAGTCAAGCCGGCGGTTGTTTACCATTATGTTCAGTCCGACTGTTTTAATAGGGTGACTGTCGAACGGAAGAACATGCCGAATTATTCTATTTTGTTAATTCTAATTATTAAGATATGCCATTCTACGTACCTACCTATTTGTCTATTGAATAAGGTTTCTGTATAAAACGTACATTGTACAGTCAGCATTGTACGTGTACGTGTTACATTGACACGACTTAAGTGAATAAGGGTGTGTCAAGATCATTCTGAACACCTGGCCTGCTTAGCGACTTATGGTGTTGAATGTACGTTTCCGTACATTCAACACCATAAGTCGCTAAGCGGGCGACTTTGGCTTGGTTATTCGGTGATACTGCGCTATTAGTAAGTAAGTTGCGCCCACACCGCTGCTTAAAAAACGGAGACGGGTGCGGTCGAGTATCATGTCTCAATTCAGATCTCTGTCTATCTGTATATGCCAAGTTCCATGTAAACCCGTTTAGCCGTTATTGCGTGGTTGCTGGACAGAGAGTACCATTAGAGTGCCGTTTCAACCGAAATCGCAAAGAAACCAGACGTGGTTGACGTAAAGCTGGTGACCGAAGAGCTGGGGATTCTTCGCAAAACGTATCAGCATTGCGATACAGCGATGAAAAGCCGCCATCCTTGGTACAATGCATCACGGGCCATTTTAAATTGAATCTATGATCATTGATCAGAGTAGTTAGGTACTCGTAGTTATAGTATTTAATACCTAGTTAAAGTTGTATTTTATTTGAAAACTAAGATGATTTTAACCTCCTAAGGTCCACCATACAGGTAAAATCCTAATCCTAAAAGTATAAGCTCTTTTGTATCAAAATTGAAGGATACAAATAAAATTCAACGTTGTTTTTATTTATTTATTTATCACTGTATTCAATTATTATTATAACACAAATTACAAGAAACATAAAATAAAATGAGACTACTTTATCTATAAAATAAAATAATTATTAATATATTTATTAGTCAAGTACACGCAATTCAAGCCTTATTTAGCTTCCTGTAGACTAGGTGGATTAAAGATGGTCAAATGCATTTCTGATATTTGAGACATAGTGATACTGTTCCGCTTCTATATTAGTTGGTATCATCGATAAACGTAGATTCACAATCAGCCCCAAAAAAATGGCCTTAAAAAATAGCCGCTCGAACAACTTGGGCGGCACATTTAGTTAGTCTTCTTTGAACCGCTGTCAGTGCAAGTGTCAACAATGACTGAAAAGTTATTACTTTATCAATAGTGAAGTTTGATACTTAATAATTAGACCGCTGAGCACTTTTTTGTTTGTTTATGTTATATCTAAAATAAGATTATAAATTAGCATTATTAGTATAAACTGGAAAGTGATAGAAATCTCATTTAGTGCCATATTTCTGTACATAATTTGTTCGCGTGTAGGAGTCTATTTCTTTATGTCAGTGGTTGGTACTGAATATTCGTACGCTGTCAAGAGTTAGCTGCGTGGACAGCACACTTCATTTATAAAGAATATATACTTTCAGTCCATGTCTAGTTAAAAGCTCTCTTAATTGAACGATACTACGTTGTTCCATTAATAACAATTACGTGAACTAGCTACGCTACATAAACAAATTAGTATCTCCGCAGTATACAGGTTAGCACAGTATGAAACTTTTTACGGCACACTAGAGATTCCTAGGATAGTCCTAGACTTTGAATACTATGGAAACATTACTAACTTTAGTCATTTATTCATTAAAGTTCCAGCTTGGACTGGAATAGTTACAAACTAAAAATACAAGTCCGTTTATTTTTTAGTTAAGTACCTACGTAACATTTTATTCCGCACATTATATATAAATACTGGGGATTTTAGTCAAATTCTAAAAAAAAAAAATCTTAAAAATTATTTTCATTGAAATTAGCCTTGAGAGATTTATTTCCCACCGTTGTTCAAAAGTCACATTATTTCAAAAATCTTTTAAATAACGGAATCGTAACGTTTCACTAATAGTGACATAATAAGCTTCTTAATACTGTAACTTAATAGGACGCCTCGTGGTTTAAACGTACTCAACTGAAAAACTATTCATTATGTTACGATGCCAATGGTTTAAAATACTACTTAAAATGACTCTGGCTGGTAAGCATCGATTAGGCGAAATAATATTATTTCAGATAGCCATCCAATCTTATTGAAATAAAAAATCTTTTTTTTTTTTACATTATGAATACTTTATGACATGACTAATTGTTATATTATTCATTATTCAAGTTTGTATTGCGTTATGATTTGATGTTAGAATGTGCTCCTCTATATCTAATGTTTGCATGTCAGTACGCAGACTGAATACACCAGGCTTTGATTTTTGTATATGATCTACCAGTTAATGTATTTTGTGCTAATATTTTATTTGAATCTTTAATTAGATAATTTCCTTTAATGAGCAGAGAGGCAAATATGGTGAGTCCTGAACTCTACGAGCAATTGAAATTACAAAATTGTGGGTGTTCACAAGTAAAAATATTGGTGTCAAACCTTGTTTGAACGATTATTTTAAACTTTTAGATTTTCTAAACGTCTAAAATTGTAGATACAATGTTATATAGCTTCGTTTTTGCTATTTTTGAGGAACACGTGTAGGAATTTACATTCACAATCCTCGAGATTTATGTATTCATGTCATAACGTAGTTATAATGGTTTATAAGTATTTTGTAAGTAAGTATATCAAAAGCCCTAAAAATGAGGACTCATGTCGCTGCGAAACGAAACATGTTTCAAAAGAGTCCCATTATTGAGTCTCGTGTAAGGATTCCTATTCAGTCCGTTGCCAGGTTATTAGGAACGATCACTTTTATAATGTACTCTTATTATATTTATTCAACACAAAATTTGACCTTGGGGTTTAACCGATACAAATTTTTACAATTAGTTGGTTAATAGATTGTTCTTCAAAAGCAATATTTCAAATATACACTGTTTCAAGACTGGCCTATATAAATATTGACAGTTGAGTACAAGATTCACGCCAACTCTTGTGTAAGGTGGATGTACTAGTGCTCGACGCGGTACTAGTACTCGTCACCCATGGTTTTAATAGCGATTAATAAGATAAGATTACGGTTACATTCATCGTAAATAGATTTATTAGATGAGAAATGTTTGTAGCCTTCACATTTCACACGCCATATTATAAAATATAGAAACTTTTTTCAATTAATGAATAACATACGTGATGACATTGTCATGAGCAATCAATCTCTCAATTTTGTTAGCGATTTGGTTAAGCTTTGCTCGTATTTGCTGACTTATTTAAAATACTTTCAAGGTAAGTTGTGAACATATTCTATAATTGTGTTGGTGCTAGAATGTGCGGGAAAATATTTAAGTAATTAAATGTCGATTTCGTTCATTGTTACTGTGATAAACAAGCGTGTCATTTATTAGGACTGAAAACCGTCGCAAGTCTAAAACTCGACACAGCTGGCATTTATTGGGACTGTTACGTTATTTTCCAAGTCCCAATGTTTGTCGAGCCGTTATTTCAGGATATCACGATTAAAGTACCCAAAACGAATCGTTTACAGTTTCATATTATCAGCATATTTTTCTGTAAGTCGTATTAACTTTACTGAAAAAAACAAATTACATGCACATAGACAGTTTTTTGTATATCTTTAACGGTTTTAATGATATGTTTTCTCGTTAAATGTAGTGAAGGAAAGTTAAGGAAATTATTGCTGTCCTGGATTTACCGCGTCACATTTTCCTGGATCTGTTCTTCGTGATGCTTCCAGATACAGAGGTGGATTTAAACGACGAAGAAGTGGAGCCGGCAAAGTATTGCAGAACCTATGGAATACCATTTTTATTTTGGGGAAATCCCTATTTTACTTCATTACATATTTTTCTCAAAATGCGGAGCCGACTTATTCTATTTTATTACATAAATGTAACACGTAAAAAGTAAATGTTATCAACAGAATACGTTTTTTTTAATTAAATTATTTAATTTTGTAGTAAATTTTAACCCAAAACACTTGTTTTTTACTGTTTTTCCTGAATCATACTTAGATGTCATCTATTAGGACTGCCAGCAAAAGCACCTGTCAGTTATTCGGACAAGCGTATTGACTTACGTTTTATTTAATTTTGAGATTTTTTTATATTATCACTGTATGAAACTAATTGCATTTAAGAAATTTAAAGGTCACATCTCCCAAAAAAGACGGATATGTTTTGTATAGATGGGTAATTATCGTAATATCATGAAACACATAAATATTTTCCCTTAACCTGTCGAGCAGTGGTACATCCACCTTATAGCAGATTTAACTATTCTACGCTTTTGCCATAGTTTTAAAACACATAAAATCAATGTGTAAATTTAAAAAAACTGCATTGTATATCCACAAAATGTAGAACTTGTAAACAAGTTTTTCTGAAGTTGGGATACAATCAGTCAGAATAACAACATGAAAAAAAATCTTAACTAGTGTATAAGTACAATACAGAAGTGCTTAATAAACAAAATGAATCGACACTGCTCAGATGGGTGCCTTAATGCTAGAGTTTTGTGTTCATTGAAGATGATAAAAGGAGCGCGGAACGCGATTACTGCTCGCTGGGTCATTTCATCTTGCTCAGAAACGTACACTTTAGTTTATGGAGTTATAGAGCGTGTATTTTCGTAATATTATCTCTAATTTTAATCAGACATAGGCATTAATGCTATGAACCGATGAAAAGAACTCTTAACTAATTTCTGTAATGTATCGCTTCTGTCTTACTTGCGATGGCGTAATGTCACAACTGTTGCTTCAAATGTACGCAATACATTGCTGATCGAAAATAATTCCAAAATTAATAACGCTTTAGTGGTTAAGACTAATTTAAAATTACCTTGCAATATCCGTTCATAGAACGAAAGCCTACTATTAAATATACTCGCTGTATAAATGAAAGTATAATTCCAAAACCAAGAAATAATACTCGATCACACCACCAACATTGACTGTATCATGAACCCTTAATTTCACCGTCCAAATAAATAAGATAACAAATAAAATAATAATACTGGCAGTTAGTAGAAACGTATGTAATATAGTTATTTAAAAACGGTCGGTCTTACTAAGGGTCAGCTGCCTCAGATTGGAGTAAGATGACATTTGCTGTATCATTATCAAGCCCTTCACAATACGAACCCTCCAATTTGCATCAGTTGCATAAAAACTCGCTGCACTTACTTTGAAAAGCAGCCGACCATGTGCATGGAATACTAATGCAGGGATGACCAGAATGTACCTAATAAAATAGCCGGACAGCCGGGTGCATTAATTTGTAACCCATTCCGCAAAAAAAATCCTTTGAACTTTATTACAATTTGACAGCTCTCACAACCATAATACTCGTAGATCACAGATAAATGCACGTGGCAGTACAATATCAAACACAAACAAAACTTTATGAGACAGGTTAGCAAAGAATAAATGTAGCCCATCCCTTTACAGAGAGGTATTTTTGTGACCATATTTACACAACCCAGCATAGGGCAGAACACAAATAAAGGATGCTGTATATAATAAAGAGATACTTATATATACAGTCAGCACAGCAAAAGTTTGTAAGCGGTCGAGGTGTTCAATTCAAAATGAGCTTGACACGATTTTATTGTTAAGAGAATAAGAACGTGACAATATCATACTGAACACCTGGCTCGCTTAGATACTTCTGCAGCTGACTGTACATTTCCATTACATACTTATAACACATGTTTTGACGATAGGTCTGGTCGAGTGGGTAGTGACCATGCTTATGAAACCGATGGTCCTGGGTTCAAATCCCAGTGAGGGCATTTATTTGTGTGAGTACAGACATTTGTTCCTGAATCATGGGTGCTTTCTATGTGTTTAAGTATATGTATATTATATATACCGTTGGCTGAGTTCAACACGAGCCTTTCTGACTTACCGTGTGGCTTAGTTAATTTGTATAAGAATGTCCAGTAATTTTTATTTGTTGTTTATTTATTTACAACACATATTTGTCATAAACACCAATAAATGCCGTGGCCAGGATTTGGGATTTTGTACTGCTGACTAGGCTAGAAGCCTGTTAAATTAAAAGCATTAAGTATGTATACTATACTTATTTACTCTTTATTTACAGGTATGTCACATTCTCGGAGATATAAAGCTACATCAAATTCTTCCACGACCTTCAATAAAAAGTATGTAGATAAAAATATCCTTCAGCTTTTTTGCGTATTTGCGTAGGTACGTGAAAGGCTTATAATGAAAGTAAGTTTATTTTTCATTTCTAAAATATTCCAGGAAGGAAAAAAACAAGCTTGACTTTCTCTAATTATAATGGATAACGGAAAACTGTTTAAAGAAACATTTAGGGCTTTGTCCAACCGTGGACGCGCCGTTAATATCGCTATCCCACCGAAAGATTTCAAATAAAAATTACGAAACTGACAAGGTTAACGCAAAAAAAGTTATTACATCCCAGGTAAAGCTAAAGATCTAACCTTACACTCTGTTTTCAGAAGTATGGCTTGGCTGTGAGATTTTATACAGGGTGATCAATCCAAATGTAGTAGGGGAAAGTCAGAAACTATGAGCGATAGCGAAATCTGTTCTTAGGAATGGCTTCGATTTTAGATATTTCCATCTCCTCATACGTCCAAGCAAATCACTTCCATCGGACGTCCTTGCCTACGTGGGTAGTGACCCACGCCCGAAGAAACGCCCAGAATACGCACTTGGATTGTTCCAAGATATATTATAGAATTTTTTATAGAAAACTCCCGTGAGACTCAGACATACTAAAATATATATAAAAAAGTCCCATTCCGCATTATGCATTGTTGTAGTATTTGTGTTGTATGCATTCCGCTTTATATATATATATATATATATATATATATATATAACGGAATAACGGATATATATATATTATAGAATGTTGTCTATATAGTAAAAATATTATTAAAGAAATCAGAATTATCATTATACTACGATCACATTATAAGACAGTTCGTCGTGACCCATGTGTGGGGCACTGGATTGTGAACGTGTTAATGTTTACAAAGGTACTTACATTTTAACCATTTTTTTTTACATTTCAACCACACAGTCAGAAGCACAAGTTTTTAATCGGGCCAGGTGTTTAAAATGATCTTCACACTCTCTTATTCTCTTAAATATGTATAAAGTCATGTTAAGGTAATTTTGAGCACTCCGCCGGCATAGCAACTTCTGCCGCTGACCAGTGGCAGTGCGTCTTTGGAAGCCGATTCTTATTCTTACCGGCTTAATTTACCAACAGCTGAACAGTTTTTCTTGGGTTCATAGGGACAGTCACCGCAATTTAGTTAGTAGCAACAAAAGTGCCCAAATATATCGATACAGATCTTTATTTATATAGCAGTAAGGATGTGTTACAAAATATGTGGCCATGTAGATGTAAATGTAGTGTAGGGACGCCCGGCCGGACTCAGGGCGGGCAGTCGATCGCTGTTTGCAGTCATTAATTTTGGCCATACTGACTGCAACTAACTATATAATGCTGATTGGACAAGGCAAAGCCATATTGGCTACGTATACTATACTATAGTATACTTTGTATACTTTTGGCTACGTATACTTTAGGTACTCGCAAATTACAATTGCGACTATAACGGTACTGTTCCACGATCATCGCAAATAGCTGTGTTAGTAAAACGCGACCCATAAATTCTAATAGCTGCTGTCAAGCAGAACTGATCGCGTAATTTATCTAATGGCTATGTAAATTACTCCATGTGCCAAATCGCTGACGCTTCACACTTCTAATTGAGGCACTACAAAAATTAAAACAAGGAATTGGCGTCTTTAATACACACACAATTAGAACTCATATGCCTATTTAGAATATCTATTGTGTCGGCATGACAAATTGGCTGTTTTGGTTACAAGGTGACACAGCCGAGTGATAAATTGGTCGGAAGTAGACTCAGTCGTCAAATAGCGGTTATATTTTGAAATGCGTAGCAAACTAAGTGTTTGTGGTACTTTGAAAACTAATTCCATTGGGTGCGTTTTCATTTGAATAAACATAAACAGTAAGTTTGTTATGAAAGTTTAATGAGACCGATTCCGCAGTAAATTATTGCTAAATGGCAGTGAGTAATATGTAGTACGATCAATTTTCAGTTTAGTATTCGTTAGGTATTAATAGGTTTGTGTTGAAATTGAACTATGTAATACAAATTACGTAACGTGTAACGACCGGTCTGGCCTAGTGACCGGTCTGACCCTGCCTATGAAGCCGATGGTCCTGGGTTCGATTCCCAGTCAGGGCATTTATTTGTGATGAGCACAGATAATTTGTTCCTGAGTCATGGGTGTTTTCTATGTATTTAAGTATTTATATGTATCTATCTATTATATATATCGTCGTCTAGTACCTACCTACAACACAAGCCTTACTGAGCTTACCGTAGGACTAGGTCGATTTGTGTAAGATTGTCCAGAAATATTTATTTATTATATTTATTTATTTATTTACTGGTAAAGATTTCCGAAGTCCGCTGGATGTGGTTGACGCAGAGCCGTTCGCAGTGGCGTTTAATGGGGGATGCCTATGTCCAGCAGTAGACGTCTTTCAGTTTAAATTATAAATAGACACTATACACTACATATTTAAAAATCAGTCAAGCGTAAGAGCCATAATACGAAAAAAAAGACACGTTTTTTCCGAGTCCATACATTAAGGGGAAAAATAAATCTACCAAGAAACACGAGACTTATTAAATAAACTGACAGGTCTTATATTATTTAAGCCACTCGGTGGAATAACTACTACTAACGGCGACCAATTCTGTAATTGTAAAAATGGCGGAGAATTCCGAAAATTGACATTTTACTAATTTTCGTAGTTTTCTGCCATTTGTATACATGCAGAGTTATACATATACCCGACCCGAAGATACCGTATATATAACTTTGTATAACTTGTAAACGTTATTAACGTTCCTAATGCCTCCGCAAAGGCACAAAAACAAAACCTTTGCAAAGGCCTCCCGCAGGTTTTTGACCTAATTCTTATTCTTAAAGCTAATTTCTGGTCCCTTAAGCCGTTTAACGACTGAATTATGCATTCGTGGCTCATCCCTTCTTAGACCTTTGGGTATTCCTTATGCCCGAGTAATATCAAACAAACTTATTTTACTGTAATCCCTCCGAAAGAAAATTCATAATACTAAGTGGCAAACAAGCTTACGGTCCACTTGGTGATGAGCAGTCCCCGTAGCGTATGGACTTCGGTAAGTGCAAAGGATTCACAAGCGCGTTGCCTAGTCTTTAAGTCTCTGAGCTCTACACTATGAGTAATTGAGTATATATTACATTTCAGCCATATGCAGTCCACTGCTGGACATAGGCCTCCCACAATTTGACTTGTATTATCTTGGGGGTAATTGCCATAGTCGCCACGCTTGGCAGGCGGCTTGGCGACCGCAGTAGCTGTAGATTGGGTTTCGACGGACGCTTCTGCCCGTCCGTAGGATTTTTCCTTTTGTCGCCTCTTTCGATACCCGCGGGAGGAGATGGGATGGCGCTATTCTAGTCAGCCGGCATCACACGGCACGGCACGGCGTGAGAGTATATATGGTATGCTGTATATATGTTAGCTATTTAGGTATGATTTTCTATAAAGTGGAACTTCCCCTCTTGGGCCCCGCTCCAGATTTGTGCGAGATTTCTTTCACTGGACGTGCCATAACACACTTAGCAAGTTAAAATTCGGAGTGCCTGCGGCGTCTCTTTTGGACGTAGTTTAAGGACAAAGAGGACAATGTAGAGGAACATAGAAAACCGATTGATACATTTTTTACTGAAACCTACTAGACAAATAAAAAACAGCAATCTTATATATAAATATATAAGATTGCTCTTAATACATACTTATATGTATTAAGAGCCATCAATGTTTGTCAGAGTACAAGTTGTAGGTACGCATTGTGGTTGCATTAGGTACAGCTGACACGAGTAAACTGTATTTTCATATTGATGATACAAGCTATGCTATGCTGTATTACAAGCTTGTAACTTGCAATATAAGTATTTATGTAAATAAGTAAGTAGGTATATGTTCGGGAGAAATCTTGCAACTCAATCTTGAAGCAGTTATCTTTAACCGATTGAGCTGAAATGTAGCACACTTATGTAAGTTCGGTGACAACGCAATGTTATGGTACCACTGATCTGATCAAATGCTAGAGACAGAAGGTAGCCATAGAAACTCCAAATATACACAAGACAAACTCGTTGTGTTTAGGCTCGTTAGAATCCTCTCGATAAGTAGTTAATGATTGTGTAAAAAAAGTACAGTCGGCAATAAATTGTTGACAAAAACTTTTTTATGGTTAACCTATTTACTGTCACAACTAAGAAAAATCGATGACCGAGAGAGTAACAAATACAGAACAGAGAGAACAGTATAAAATATACGATAGACCAAAGGAAATGATCGAAAAACATAACTTCTCAGCAGTCGGGTAAAAAATGGGTACAAATAAACGATCAAACTGTTTGAAAACACGATAATAATCCTTCAGTATACCTGTTTGCATTGCGTTCATTGGCTTTGGCAACCGAAACATAAATATTATTACGGCTCAAGGAAAACCGAAAGTCTTTTGTGCCGTCTCGCATCTGGAAAGCGTCTGTAGTAAAAATGTTATTATTTGCACCCACTAATTACTGCCGATGCCGTGTCGTGTATGCGGGACTTGTAAACACACGCCTTGAGTAACAAACAGCGAAAATTCAATAAGAAACGCATTTAAAATTGAATCCTATCTCGTACCATTTAAGCTTCAAATCGTATGTAAGTTTGAGATTTGATTGATGTGTATTAGTAGCCAAAGAAATATACGAGCAGAACTTTTGACACAAGTAATTAATACAGCAGTGTTCAATCTCTGAATATAAACTACCTTAGATTAAACCATTTTAGTACATGTAGTAAACAATTCTATTTATAAATAGACATGGACATGCTGGCCATTTCACACTTATACTGGCTCTTATAAAAACAACGAATTTATGTCGTAGTTCTACGATAATACGAATATTTATTTGGATTATTGAAGTTGGATATATATAGGAATTACTTACCAATTCTAATTTTAATATTGAAATTTATTGAAACTTGTATAATATTGAAAGCTAGAACAGACTGCTTCAGTATTCAACGTAACATATTTACGTCGGGTCTGTCATCAATATTCATCATATAAATAAATAAATATTTCGGGACAATTACACAAATCGACCTAGTCCTACGGTAAGCTCAGTAAGGTTTGTGTTATTGGTACTAGACGATGATGTAGACGATACATAGTACACGTAGTTGGATACATAGAAAACACCTATAACTCAGGAATAAAAATCTATGCTCATGACACAAATAAATGGCCCAACTGAGATTCGAACCCAGTACCACCGGCTTTTTAGGCAGGGTTCCTACCTACAAGGCCAGACCGGTCGTCATATACATACTTTAATCATTAAGTATAATCCTCGCCAGCAACATTAAAACATTGTTCTCGATATCTCAAGTTTGTTAGGGTCTTCCTTGAACTACGTACTCGTAATGTAGGGGGGCAGAGGTCGAGGTCAACGATTCGTGGAAGATATGTGCGGGTCATTAAAGACCGTGGGTACGCTAGTGAGATCGATGCGAGGATAATATAATTTTGCAGAAACTTTGATTACACCCGATACACAGCATTCGTGTTAGTGCTTCAACTCTGGCCGGCGAAATATAATAGACTAGTTTATATACCCCCAATGTTAGTCTATTATAATAAAATGTTTGCTAGTTGAAGCTTAAAGATGGGTCCTTTTTTCCAGCAAGTATATCTAAACTTAGAAAATATAATAGAATATCGCATTTACGCAAGAATTTCTGGAAACATTTGTACATAACAAAAGATTTACACCGAAATAAGGCAATGGGTCAAAAATAAGGGCGGAAAATTGTTTACAGTTAAAATGAACCTACCTACAAATACACATAGGGGTCAAACTAATTTTTGTTTAGGTTTTGGAAGATGTCCCAAATTTAAAATTCATGACGTCATGATTTTAAAAACGTACCTAATGCTGATATCACTATTACTAAATAACATAGATAAGGAAGTTGATATTTTTTTATTGTTTGTAGTAATGTTGGTCATTGCCTACGGTTTTTGAAAACGTTATATATGAATTATGATGTGTGTCGGTGTCGATAAAACAACTAACTGTTAGTATCGCACCTATAAGGCCCCGCCGAACGATGCCTATATCATCATAAACATCACTGTCATCAAGTAACTAAGTAAGTAACAAAGAAAATTATCTTTACATTCCCTGTGTTTTCAAAGTTTACGGCTCTAATTGTTCCTATTTGCATAATTGGGTTACAATTAGTGTAACAGGATAATTTAATACTCCCGGCCTATAATGAATACCTGCAAACATTTAAATGACTGACGATAAGTTTTCATGCCTTTATTACACAAAATACATTTTGACTCTTAGTAAACTATTTCGACGATAAATGCGATATAACTTCATAAATAAAAACTTGTAGAATACTTATGGCGTTTTTCATAATCGCTTGTGAAACGTACCTAGTTAACAGGCCCCTGTTCCTTTCTGTTAGTAATAATTCCTGTTTAATAGAAATGGACAATAACTGTTCTGAGTCCTGAGTGTAAGTTTTTAACGTAACAAAACGTCACCATGTCGTCGAGGTCGAGGGTATAGCACGCTGATTCAGTAACAGCCTATTCACTCTTCCCTTGAAGATACCTAAATTATATGTTTCAGGGAATACTTACACTAAGCCTCTGACGTATTCCAAGTAAACATATAACTCAAAAATCAAAAAACACCAGAATTCACAACAGTTAAAAATAAAAGACTTGTATTTTAAAAACATATGCCGTGATCATGGCGTTAAAAAAGACGACTAACGTATCCCACAAATCACCTCAACAGACGAACGACAAAATTAAAAGTAATTTTAATATTTCCTGTCTTGATCTGCCAAGCGTAAGTTTGCGGCATCTCTTAGCGCTCGTGATGAAAGAACCCTATTTGCGAACGGCCAGAAATCGAATTAAAATGGTTCCGTAGAAGAATTTACATTTTATTTAGTTTTTACACGGTAGTAGAGTATCTAGGCATCTTTCCAGAAATATGCATCTGAAATGACTGGACTATACTTTAGAATAGATACCTACGACTAAACATTTTATTTATTCCCCTTGTGTCGTGTTGCATTGCTGAGGGTTGTGGCCTCCATGAATTATCTTGTGGACCACCGCATACTAACTACTTGTTGCAGTGTGTAACGCATCGGGGATGCTTGCTTTTTACTGCAGGCCCACTTATGCCCCAAACCCTCTCTATGTTTGCCCAGACGCGGTCGCCACTTCAAGACACACTTATTCTTACGATTGCCGGTTTTGCATGTGGCCAGACCATTCACAGGACCAGGTCATTTCAACCTGCTAACTTTTAGAGCTACGCCGGTTACCTTGGTTCTGACGAATCAGTTCGCTCCGTATTTTGTCGTTCAGAGAGATAGCTAACATAACTCTTTCCGTAGCACGTTGACTGACTTCAAGCTTGTAGACTAGGCCCACAGTCAGTGTCCATGTCTCGTCTTGGCTCCGTAGTTCATTACAGGAATGTATGCACAAATACAGCTGTAGCTTATGTACTTAGATACTTTTTTTAGCTTACATAGATAAAAAATTGTACTCGCTTTGAAAATCAAACTCAGATGTGTTAAAAATTAAATTAAATTGAAATGTGTTAAAAAATTGTTAAATTTAAAAAAAAGGTTCTTGAGGCATTGCACCAATGATGCTGGCGGCATTTCCTCGTTGTATTGCAATTCTGTTGTGCGCAGAGCCGCCACCTCTTCGGTCACCAGTGTAAAATAAGATTAAAAAAAAAACATTTGAGATATCATGTTTTATAGTAACAATTACTGCCTTTTACTGCCCATGAATTTTACAAGCGATATCCAAATAAAAAATGATGTCGATTAAAAAGGTGAGTGACTGAAATACATAACATCTATGATTTTTGAACATTTGTTCAAAAATCATAGATGTTATGTATTTCATGTTATAGAACTTTTAAGAATTTTTAAACTTTCGTGATACATAGTACAACTAAATAAACGTGAGCAGAACCGTAATGATCGTATTATTATATTTGAATATGTCAAAAGTTAGCACGAAATGAGTATAGCAAATCTGAAGATGCTTCAGACAGATACACGTCGGCTTTGTAGAACTTACTTATATTTTGAAGAGGAAAAATGTTTGAGAAAAGATCACAAAAATTCGCTCACCATTAGAATCCTACATTATCCCCGTTGAACATAAGCAACAAAATATGTTCAATAAACTTAGGGATTCGCATGAAATCATCGATAATGTATCCCAGGGTGTGATTTTTGTAAAATACTTACATCTGCCCATGCGAAGCTGGGACGGACTGAGTAGAAAACTAAATATATCATATTAATCGTACCATTTTATGTCCATTAAAATCACGAGAATACCTTGATAGCCCCTCTTAGGTACTAGTCTTGGATTCGTTGAGAAACGTGTTCTGCTGTGTAATAGCTTTTTACAACTTAAATGAGATTATACTTATCTGAAATGAGTTTAAGTTTAAGCTTCTGCGGTATATCTTTTGGTTAAAGCACTGAGATGAATACTTATTTAAGTTCAATTTTGTTTATAGGTAATATAAATTTATGACACTACCAGCAGCTAGTTTTTGAAAGTCATTTAATGTATACCTATACTAATATACTCAAGGACACTGAAAAAGTCTGCCTCTATTAAAACAATCTATTTGAAGTGACTTGTTTTTATTATCGATGACGATAAGTAAGAGACTTTTGTTTGGATTCAGTCACAGAATAAATCATAGACAGTGATCGCACCGAGTAGCGTTATTGTTCGCAGTAATATGAACATGAGTCCCAAATTAATTAAACAATTAATCGCTTTAATTTAATTTGGATACCAGAAAATTACAATTTATTCATGCCAATTTTAAACATATGAATAAAATTAGCAGTTAGTAAATCTCAGCGGATTTACATATAACATATATTAAAAATATTTCAATATTGATTAGAGTAATACATTGACCTGACCTCAGAAAATTTGGAAATAAACCTAGATTATAACTTATAATTATAATTTATAACAAATAAACAAGTTATTTACTCACTAGGAATCAAAATTAAATCTGAGACATGATGAAATGATTGAATCATTTTAGAGTAATGTTTACAATAGCGAGCATTGACGCTGATCGCTTATTATAGATTTGTATGTTTGACCATCTCTATAGAACGTAATGTATCTGTCTTCTTTACTGAGTAAATACTAAATACTGTATACTTTGGTCTGGATATAGAACTAGCGGACCCGTAATTTTGGGCAGTTGGCGTCAGTATGTACTTCTAAGGGCGCGTGCACACTAGCGTCAGACACTTGATGATTTCCTGGCGATTCCATAGTTCGGCACCACGCGGAATTTCCGCAGCGTGCAATTTTGTATAGGAACGCCTTGAAAACGCGGAGCAGAAACGCTAGTGTGACCACGCTCTTAATTAAAAACCACAAAGATGACAAACCACGATGTGAGTTACGGCTTTAGAAAGGGACTACATAATGCGATTACAGTCATGGGTCATGGCATATGTAACGGTTACGGTCTAACTTCTCGCCACTAGGCATTCATTAACGACGAGACACAAACTAGTTATATAGATATATACTACCCCTCTAAACGTCCCACGGTTCCTACTTATTTATTTTCTGTATGATCTTAAATCCCACATCAAAAGATATATGTATGTTAGTAGCGCAGTAGCTTTCGAAAGTGACAAGCAATAACAAGGTGAAGTAAAAATTCTAACTAAAGGGTATAGGTGAAAAACTTAAGAAAGTCACCATATCGATTAAGTTGTGCGGAGGAAGGAATCAAAATTTGAATATAGAACGCAGAAAAGCGTGTTCAGACACGTTACTACTACATAGACCAGGTGCTTTAGCTAAGTTTTTCACCTATACTTTGGGAAATTTAGTCGCTCTAGAGAGTAAATACTCGTAATATGTTACGCCTATAAAGCTTCGGAGTTTCCGATATTTCGGCACAATTGACGCCGTCAGTTATTATATGAATGGCGAATGTAATTGTGCGGAACTACCGGGAACTCGTATAAAGACCAGTAGTAAAGTATACGAGTATTTATCTTTAGATCATAATTTCCTAAATGGCTGATTGTGCATATACTTAAATAAATAATTTTGGAAAAATCTATTCTAAAAAAATTTTGTTTTTAAACTTTCGTGAGACATTGTAATGGAGGCCTATAATATATGTTCTTCGAAAAATGTCGCGTGAGTGACTAAATAAACGTGAGTAGAGCCATTATTATCATTTAAAAAATATTACAAATCGACTTTGTATCATAAGCCTAATAACATAGTTATGACCTATGTTAATGTAACTGCGGGGTTGAAAAAGTAAGAGCTCAGTCGTAGGTACTAAGGTAAATAGGGTAGAAATTAGATTAGGTAACCCTCTAAAAACCGTACCCTATACCAGAACAGGTATCTGCGTGAATATTAGATTGGCAACGTACCTCGATACAAGCCGTGTGTCTCAGGATAAACACAAGCCGCATTAAACTCGGACGCATCGTACACTGCCGTAACCATGTCCGTGGTGAAACGTTCCTAGAAGCAAAGTTATGTGTTCATGATGCGATGCTATTGTATAAATAAGACGCGTGCAAGTTTCCGCTGCGCAAGACAACAAAATTGCAATTGGATTGTAGTGCTCGAATAATTAGTATTGTTAAATATTACTACTGTCCTAATTAAGAAGGTACATACGCCGTATTAAGGTGATCACTAATATCTGAAATCTGAGCAATGTGTCTATTGCCAAGCTTTATTTTTTTATGACAAAGGTGACAGACGGATTGCCTGATGGTAAGCAATTACTGTCACCCATGGCACCACCAAGAGAGTTACAAGCGCGTTGCAGAACTTTAACCCTTTATAAGGCAGAGACGATTTGGAAACCACTTAGTTAATAAACATTTACAAAGAAAGAACATCCTCTTTTTTATTTAACTATAATGGTATTATATAGCAAATATATCAGGCTTTCTTTTCTTATTTATACTTTTTCGGTCATAATTTAATTTTAGTGTAATTAATTAATCTAAAGTTTGTGGTCAATGAATGCACTGTGCCCGTTAAGGGAAGCAAGCATTTGTCACTGTTTCCATTATAATATTAAAAATACACAGGTCGCTGTATCTAATAATTTCAATTATAGCTCTTGTAATTGCGAGTGGCGAGACTGTTATTGGTATGATAATAAGGTCTAATTTTGATAAATCCGCTCTCCATCGTGAATTGCAATATTTGCAATAACTGAACTACGTTGTTTGGTTTGTAGTATCAGGAAAGTGTATCATTTGCCACTTAATATTAATAAAATTATAAAAGATTACATGCTATATCGATAAATATTGTAATTAGAACTATTTGCATGAAGAAGTATTGAGTATTGCCTGTCACGTACCTGTCAACGAATAGGTGTATTGGAAACAGATCATCTGAAAACTCGAGTGCACTAACGGGCTGAGTGCATATAATGACCACATGTTTTTATTAATGATTTCGGTTTTTTTTTGCCGTAGATGTGTTCCCCAGTGCATTACAAACATGGGAGTGTATTTAACTTTCACGTAGCATATCTGTATAACTGCGGCCTTATAAAGGGTTAAGAGGGGTTGGAGCTCTGGGAACCTTACTCATCATCAGGAACACAACACTACTTACCTGAAAGGTAGCAATATTATTATGGCTGTGCTTTCTGTAAGGAAGAGAAGCCCAACTGGGGAAGTACCAGGAAGTACCTCCTGGTACCTTCCCAGTTGGGCTTCTCCAGATTCAAGAGTGATGGTTCTTCGCTGTGCCCTACCCCTCATTGTTATGTTCAGACATTTTTGACAATACAAGCATAGGCCTCGCATTATGGTAACTAAGTAGCTACCGTGATCGCGCGCAACTCCAGAGATGTCACATGCCCGTTCGTCGTAACTTAAAAAAACCGTACACTGAATTTTTCCATTCAATACACGTAGCCTAAAACTGATATCACACTTGCGATTTGCGAGCGAGTCTTGTATGGAGGCGAATCGCAAATCGCCCAAGTGTCATAACGCCGTTAATGCAATACATATATTTGAATTGAATTCCTGTCCTTTTTATGCCCCATACAAGTTCCGTATGAGTTTGACCTACTTAGATAGAGTCCGCTGCGGCGTCATCGTTAGAATGTTCTTGTATGACAAGCTTTCGACAGGAAGTTGGGCCATGCGCCACTGTATTCGAATTTGGTAGTTGTAATTGTGCTGCCCTTAACCTTGTAAAACGAGCAAGGAAAAACAATTAAAAAAAATAAGTTTTCACCTTAAACTCTCTTGAATTTTGACATAAGTTGGAAGCCACAAATAACTGTAAAACATAAATTATGCCATAGTCGTAGAGGGTTAATTCTTGATACAAAACCGTTTCTAGTTTTATAAATTACGGCACCGTATTTATGTACCTAACAGTTTAAATGAAATTTAAAAAAAAAAACCTGTGTTGGGTGACGAGGAAGATCCGGTAACCATGCTCATTTATATCGTTCCCACAATTAAAATGTTTACACACTGCAAGCTGTGTACTGTGCCAACCATACGTCGCACTCCAGCGGGCAGTTTGGTGGCAAGGTAAGGTTTACAAAAAAATTCAAGTGTACAAATTTATACAAGTATTCTAATGTACTTAGTATGTGTAACAGTTTATTAAAATTAATTACCGGTTATCAATTATTTCTTTTATTTAATTAGTTTTTAACGTATAGATACTGTGCAGTGATAACTGATAGCCTATTTAAGTGGCCACTTATAAAACGAATAAATAGCTGACATGTGTCATTATGACTGTCGTTCAAACTTATATTTGTATATTTGTTGTTGCAGTGCCATCTATTTAATAGAAAGATTTGCTTTATTTGTTAAATTGCATATCTGTTTATTGCAAATTTGCAATGGATAGGATACTACGACAGCACTCCGAACTTAGTCACAGAAAGGTCGCATACATTGCTTAATATGTAAAGTTAATATAAAGCCCAAAAAATATAATGTTGATCGGCATTTTTCGTCAAAAACACACGTAGTATTGAGAATAATAACATATATTGTAATGTATGTCACTGTTACATAATCCCTAAAAAATGCAATATTGTAAGACATCTTGTTTTGCATACTTGCAATTGTATTTTTATTTAAAATTGAATGAATACTAGACGTAATTATTGTACAACCTTAGTTGCTAAGATATTTAGAATTGTACATTATAAATACTAGGTGCCAAGTACTAAGTACAGATACTTCTGATTATTTGAAAATGAATTGATGTATTTGTGAATCTTATCTATCATTTTGACATGCCACCAAATTGCCCGCTGGAGTGCGACGTATGGTGCCAACAAATGAGACGTAACATAATTTACATAATGTATACATAAAAAAAGATTATTGATCCATGGACCATTTTTTGTTTCAAGATCTTTTTTAATGTCGAAAATCGCTTTGTCCTATAATTAAAAATCTTATAATTTAAATTTTATGCCAAACCCCTTTCTTTGTAGGTATAAAAGACTATTTAACGAGTGTAATAGGCAAGTCCCAGGTTCCAGCCACAGGATGGCACTAATTTGAGCCTGCTCTTCTTCATAAACTCTGGAGAAAATGTTGAACACTGCAAGGACGCCGCGCCACTGGGCATCGCTAAAGTATCCAACATTTTTGTTGGCTCACTACACAGTCTACACACGATCCTAAGCAAAGTAAACATACTACGAGTGTTACGGCGACGAGTATACATCGTACGTAAGTGGCGGAGGAGCCACTCAAGCTGAATTTATTGGACAGGTGAGCACACGGAGGGCGAGTCTCCATCCTCGGCCTCGGTCAAGGTAACACACATTCAGCCATGTTGAACTTACACGGCTTTGGATTGAGAATTTATGGGAGAATGTCACGTCCAAGGATTTTCGAAATAATTACATTACCGCGCTATTGAGACAATCCTCAGATTCTATACCATCGAAACAAATCGCAAACTTAGCCCCAATGTTTGACTGTAGGTATACTTCTATATTAATAATTCCGTTGGAGGGTACGGTAGATCCTTACGAAATTATACTGAAATAAAAGAGCGTAAAAAATGTATAATTTTGAATTGAAGACATGTATCGGCAAAATGCGTATTCTAGCGTGATTTGTGTTTAAAAGTATTAATTTAATGACATATTTGGTCCGCCATATTTAATTTATTGATTGACAACTTGACAGTGACGGGTGCGCGGGGTGCGTTCAGAAACTTTTGTTTGAAACGGCAGGCTTGGCCAAGGTTTATTGCCCGAGCGAAGCAGGGTTCTCATCTAGTATTACTATACTTATTGTCTATTTTGATTTATTATTTCGCCTTGCTAGTTTGGTACTTGTTAGTTTGACAAGTTAATTAAGTTTTTTACTTTACTTCACCACCATAAAAGTTATGGTACATTTAGTTTTTACATTTGTTCAAATCACCGAACTGGGCTGCGTCCAAACCCAACAAGTGGTTCTGCCCCAGATTACGTAAATGTAATGGATGCGCCAGCAAGGGCCGGGGCCTCTTGAACTGCCTATTTGTAACGTAAACTTCGGAAACCGTACAACTTTCCTACTTTACTCAATCTTCCGTAACCACTATTTTACAACTAATTCTATAGCAGTAGGTACGTCGAATTGATAAGTATTTAGTACCGATTAAAATGTCTATGTTATCATACTTATCATTATACAACCTCTTGTAGGTACAGTCAGCAGCAAAAATGGCTAAGCGTTTGAAGTGTTCAAAATGACCTACACGCGCTCTTATTCTCTTGACAATAGAGATGTGTTGACCTCATTTTGAACACCTCAAACGCTTAACCACTTCTGCTGCTGACTGTACTATAACTTGATAGCGGTCACACTAATGTTGGTTATAGTTGTAGTGACATAATTTAAGCTCCTTTTAGTACTAGCTAAATGAGGAGTGTTTTTTCAAAAGGCCTTATTTCTTGACATAAGGGCTTATTTCTATTAGTTTTTTTAGAGAAATAACCACTGCTGACATAAAGAAATAAGCCTTTTTGAAAAGGCTCTCCTCAAATGTGGATCAACTGGTCTGAAATCAAAATATTTTAAGTTATATTTAATTACAAATTCTATTCAATATATCAAATTTCTAAAATAAATATAATCTTGAATTTATGAGCAATATTAACTGTTTCAACATAAATTCGCCTCTGAAATAATGTTTGGGTTAGCAATTTCAATAAGAAACTCGCTCCCTACATATTTTATGTGGATATTATTACGATATTTAAGAGATAAGAACCAAAAGAATGGTTATTAGTTTTTTCTCGTACGTCATTATATCAAGACTAAGGATAATATTCCTAAGCAGTTGTTATTGTTATCCCTTTGCGTGATTCGCGACAAGCGAAGCCCTGTCGAGCCCCGAGCCTTCCTATCGGATTACAGTTTGGTGTCTACAGGCCCTTTAGTAAGCTCGCCATATATGTACGAGTAATAGTACTAAATAGCCTTAGTCACTGGTCCCACCGCGAGCTAGTAAGCTATAAGCTATCAGCTATTTCAAAGGACAAAAGATAATCGATCCCGTGTAAATAAAATATACATATATGTCATAGCCGATCGTAGTTCATTGGCGAAGTGACCTATAAATATATATCTCTCTTTTATTTACACGCGAGCGATCATCTTTTATTCCTTTAAATAACTGATAGCTCATAGCTTACTAGCTCGCGGTGGGACCAGTGTCTTAAGCTGCGGTTCCAGCAGAGATGAGCGCGCAGATGTAGCGAGGAATGTTTTTAAGAATCAAAAGAATCACATTATTCATCGAGGATAGGGGAACGTCTTAATTCTATTGGTTGTTAATAAACAAAAAATATTATGGTAGTAACTCTGCCTTCAATGCCCCGGTTCGGATGCTGGCAAGGACTTTTAATAATGTGTTTATCACGAATGGAAGTTAACATTTATCTATTATAAGTATCGTCGCCTAGTACCTACAACACAAGTTTTATTGCGATTACTGTACGCTAGGTCGGTTTGTATAAGATTGTCCCAAAATTAAGATATATTTATTTATTATGCTTTATTCAACCTATATACCTCGTTTTTTTAAGATTAGTAAAATAAAGATCGCCTTTGCCCGATTATTTCACTAATCTTTTAATAATCTTGTAAATAAGATTTAAGATTCCATTGTAACGTTATAGTGAAGAAAATAAGAGGCAAAATATGACAGCATTTAAATCGTTTTCCTAAAAATTACACGACGACAATCGCACGTCTTTTCTAATACAAAAAAAAAATCGATATAGCTCGATTACACTAAACATACACTAAAAAAAAAATGATCTTCTTCTTTGGGGAATTTTCCTTAACTTATTATAAATTTGATGTTACTAAAACAACTGTTAGATTAGAGCACTGTCAACCTGAAGGAGCAAAGTTGAACATAAATTTTGCTACCGAATACCCGTCCTTGATATTCATAAAAACGGCATACGAGTAGTTACTAAAGATATTCGACCTATCGCTTATTAATCAATACAATTAAAAAGTGATGGATACTAGAACCCGTGCTAGAGACTGTCTCCGTTATACTTACCTAGGTATGCATTTGTAGGCATGTATTAACGAAGCCTTATTATAAGCAACGCATAATATTGTCTAGAGTTGGTTCATCGGTATATTTGAAAGGTATTAAGTAGGTAAATATAATATATTCTCGTAGTTTTATGTAAGGTAAATATAATATATTAACGAAACCTTATTATAAGCAACGCATAATATTACTTACCTATTAGCTTCAAATAACCAATCTTGTCTAGAGTTGGTTCATCGGTATATTTGAAAGGTATTAAGTAGGTAAATATAATATATTCTCGTAGTTTTGAAAGTATATGAACATTATAATATTATAATTAAGGAATCTTACACGTACGCCATTGTAGTAGATTCACAGAAGCAATAATATATACAATCTCGTGGGTGAATTATATTATAAAATCATAGACGAAATAAAACAAAGTTGTTTTCTTTTATTTTGGCTAGGAAGTAAACGTTATGTGGTAAGGAATGCTATTTTAGTCCCACAGTGACCGCAAATATAGTACGATTGGCTCAGAGGCTCTTGTGTAAGTTTCTTTTGACGTAAAAAAAACGTTTACGAATGCGTAAGTGATAATGTTATTTATATGGGAAACGCAAACGCGTCCGTGACGTAAAGTTACGTTAAAAACTTACACTAGAGCCTCAGTAGCATTACCATGAGTTGTAACATTGACGTTTTCGATAACAAATATCGAGTTTAGGTACTATTTGTGCATCTCGTTCGCACTAAAATAGTACAAGCGAGATGCACAGATAGTAAACTCGATACTCGTTATCGAAAACGTCAATGTCACAACTCATGGTAAGGGTACTGTTATTTTGATTACGCCTTAATTGGAGTAAAAGAGTAAGATGCGCGAATTTTTCGAAACTCGAATGTTAGCGGTAGGTCCTCTGTATAATTTACGTTGACAATACCGTTAGTACGTTTTAGTCGATTCATGGTAATGCTACTGATGACAATAAAGCTGACAACAATCACAATAAATTGATCTTCTAATCGCTTGTAGATTGCGTTGGTATTGTGTGAATCACCTAATTGTTACATTATAGTCATAATCCATTGTTACATATATGTAAAAATAAAAACATGGTTGCCTAGTGGTCAGAGCGTACAACTTACAATCCGGAGGTCACAGGTTCGAACCCCGGCTTATACCAATGTGTTCTCGGAACTTATTTACGAAATATCAGAGAGCAGTCGCTTTTCGGAGAAGGAAAACGTCGTGAGGAAACCGGACTAACCCCAACAAAGTCTAGTTCAACCTCTGCGTTGGAAGGTAAGATGGCAGTCGCTTTCGTAAAACTAGTGCCTACGCCAAATCCTGGCATTAGTTACCAAGCGGACCCCAAGCTCTTATAAACCGTGGCAAAATGCCGGGACTACGCGAGGAAGATGATAATTGGAATAATATCCATGTAGTGACTATAGAAAATTTATGTGGCAATAAATAAAATGATATCGCTGTCAATTTATCTCATTTGATAATATGATAGTCATAACGACATTAAGCAGTTGAAACAATATGTAATATCATGTAAAATTTCTGTTACATAATTCTTTACAGAACCAAAAATAATATTCATTACGTACATACATTCTGGACGTATGAAGTCCACACCTGGACATGTGGACATAGGCCTCCCACAAATATGACTTGTATCATCTTGGGGGTGATTGCTATAGTCGCCACGCTTGGCAGGCGGGTTGGCGACCGCAGTAGCTGTAGAATTGGTTTCGACGGACGCTGCCGTAGGATTTTTCCCTTTGTCGCCTTTTACGACACCCGCGGGAGGAGTTGGGGTGGTGCTATTCTAGTCAGCAGGCATCACACGGCATAGTAAGCCGGCATCAAACGGCAAAATAATATATTTTTCCTAAAGTATTGATGCCATTAAAAGATGAAACATAGATTGGATTAACGCCAATTCCATTAATATTTAGGCTTTAATCTTCGAGTAGAAAATCAATTCCATCAATATTATATCTTAAATATAAACAGTTCTGTGTTAAAAATAAAGCCAATCTCACAATTAGCAAGGCGATGCTATCGAAGCACTTTGCAATATTAATAATAGGTCCATTACGATTAGGAATAACTTTTTATAAACACGCCTGTAAGTATTCATGATCAGAAAGCTCAAATAACATTAAGATATACGTTTTTATGTAAATATAATAACAGGTACATTACGAATCATCATCATCATGTCAGCCTAAAGACGTCCACTGCTGGACATAGGCCTCCCCTAGAACGACCCAAGAAGACCGATCATGCGCCTTCCACTGTTTCCTGTTTTGACTGCAAAAATTAAAAATCAGGTTTCCCATACAATGTTCACTTTAGACTCTGTAGATACTTTGTGATTTAGAATATAATATTGCGATATACAGTGTGGAAGTCTTATACGGGCGAATCTCTTAACGAAGGGTAGAATAGGACATAATAAATATATTTAGATAACTTTTACTTAGAAGCGCAATTAAAATTTTATCCATATAAAAAAATTCGGCCCGCAATGTAATGCAACACACTCGTTGACAGTTAGTTTCAAAAGCTTATATCGCGTAATGTTCGCAGTACATTACTGCTCAGAAATTTTACAAAAAATAATTACATGTGTATAATAGGTATAATTAAAGAAAAACCTTTTGGTTAATGATTATACTGGTAAATCCTATGTCTGGTTTAATTCTTCGCCCGTATTAGACTTCCACACAGTAGAAATGTAAAAAAAAAAGATTTATTAAGTTAAACGTACTAGCGCTCGACACGTGAATGCCCAATAGGTGACAATCTTCTGTCACCTCTATTGACAATGACTGAAAATTTAAGGTGGCAGCTGGCACCTGATCTATTTTCTGCAGATACTAAAATGACGACTAGATCTGCCTCAACATTTATAATGTTCGATATATACTATAATATATCGAACACACTAGTATATTTCATTACCGAACCTGTGTAATTCCAGTATTATTTTATATCCAAACTGGTTGTATTTTACCAATAATTATATTTTTTAGTAATATTTTGGCATTAAAAAGCGAGCAATTACGGTACCTAACCACAAATTCAGCTCGGAGCTGTCCTAAACCTGTCAGAAGTTTGAGTGATTCACCCTTGACCACACATTACGCGGTCACTCTGATTTTCAATAGTCAACTTACCGAAAAACATGACATGTGTCATCTATAAGCGCCGTCGTAAAGCTTTAATAGCGAATGGAGCACGTATATTTATTAGACTTACTTAAGCCTCTTTTATTTCATTTCATAATTTCCGTGCAAACTAAGTTGAAAGCTTTCCTGCGCGATTGGACCAAAAAGTTGGGACACTTGTGTGAATGCTAAATTATTTTTATTTGAGGGATACGGGCATATTTAAATGTAATTTGTCAACATTTCAACGCTCCGAGCTGTAGGGCCCTTATTTTGTATTTATCACTTTTATCAGGTAATGAAGAAATTACGTCAATCCCCACAGGTATCATTAAATAATAAACAAATAAATAAATATAGATTATATCATTGACGAGTATTTTTTACGACAAACGACAATACTAAATTTATCAAAAAGGCCAGTGTGTAATAGTACATTACATCAGAGGCCGGGAAAATGAGGATTTCCGGCCAAGTGGGTATATAGCGAATAGTGATACGAGGCCGGAAATCTGTTTTCACGACGAGGCATGTATAGTTCTTTTCTCAAACATATGAAATTTGCAAAGTCACAACTAACAATGAAATCGAAATGTATTAAAAATTAACATCAGCTGTTTGCTATGACACCCGCCATCATTGCCTCTGTATGGATAATCGTCGAAAAAAAAGTTAGTTTGCAGGCCGAGGCCTGAAATGTTATATTTCATTTTCATTTAAATTCCATTTCCGTCCCCTTCAGTTGCTGCGCCCAAAAAACCATACTTCCGAGTCTATTGTAAGGAATGTAAAGACAATATTTGCAAGAAATTGTGACACAATAGGAAATAAAACATCAGATATTTTTAATACTGTTCATATTTTAAGGGCCTACGCTAACTGACGCGGATGCCCGCCGCGTGCCCATATAAAAGTAGCCCGCTGCCCGCCGCGCGGATTATAATTTGTATGGAGAAGCGACGGGCGTCCGCGTCATTTAGCGTAGGTCCTAAGATCTCGTCATTTTGGTAAATGATAAAATTAACAGAATATAACACTTTTTCTACTAATGTTATTTTTTAAAGAAACACTCGGACATCATTGAAATCTATGTGCATTAGTCGCAACACCACATTATAGATACCAACCCAAAACAGCTCCCTTGTCAGACAAACATCTTAGTAAAGGAACAATCGAACGTGGGGTGCCCTTATGGAAAGATTTCCTGATATCTTAACCAAACTATCGGTAACTTTCTAGAGTGGATTGTAGATATTGGTTAAGAGGATTTCGAGTTATAAATCAATACGAAATAGTCATTTGTTATACAAGGGAGCAAATACTGTTCACCTTCTCGTGCTAATATTAAAACCCGAGCTGGCGAAAGACTCCAAACGAGCATAGCGAGTGGTTCAAGAGTGGAATCTTGAACAGGCAGGCTTTCAAAGCACGAGAGGGGAACACACTTTGCTACCGAGTGAAACACCCAATTTTTCACGTCACTACAGCGCGAGGAAAATGAGGAAAACATTAAAAATGCATTCAAAATTATTGACATCCATCAATAATCATTTAAACAAAAAATAGAACATCCAGGCTAGCCTGCCAGCACGAAGATTATAGGACAAAGTTGTTCAGGGAAGTAGCTAACGGAGTTTCAATACAGCTGAAGCTACTTGACCGATTTGGTCGTTAGCTCTCAGTCTAAACCGGCTAAAATAAAAATAATTTATTATATCTGTTTTTAAAGAATAAAATAGTTCTTTCCGACCTAGTGAGGTGAAAACAATATTTAATATCGAACTTTACAAACTTTGTCAGCGCAACATACTAACAGTCAACAAGTAGAATTAAATGAGACTTACGGTAAGTAGTTAGGTATTTAACTTATTATTAAAAAATACACGCCTTCACTTACGATTATTTAGGGAAAATGGAGACCTCGGTTCTTTGAAACTTATCGCGTGAGTGACTAAATAAACGTAAGTGAAGCTGCGTGTTTAATAAAATGTTAGAATTATTCACGAAACGTTACGTAAAAATGTTATATAACATCTAATAATTATACCTAAGTATAGTACAGGGCGATTTCGGTGTCGTTACCCAAAAGCAATTTCTCTGTACCTAATCTCACTCTGAACCTAATCGACATTGTCATATGGGAATAATTATCTGTATACTGTAGGGTGGTTAGAATCGTCCCATTCGCACTAAATGTAATAAACACGTTATTAAATTAGCATACAATTTAGTTTGCGTAACTTTGTTAGCCCTAAACCTAAATTGAAGCAAATTCAACCTTCTTATTTGTTGTCACGGAGCGTAATAATTGTCAATAGATTGACGTAACGTTTTAAGTTATAATAATTATAAAGTTAGTAGATAGCGATTTCACGAATTCCATAAAATACATAATGATTAACAATTAAATTAATTATTAAGATATCTCACATTGTTTTGTTATATTTTCGGATTATTACGATTTCTTCAAAAAATAGCGTGGTAGATCACCAATTTATTTACAGAAAGTTTTAACAGCTTATATACATCAACCCTCCCCAAGAATTGGAAACAGATATCACAGAAAACGATAGGTAAAATTCTTTCCATTTTTGCAACGTCGTTACGAATATAGTATAGAGAGACAGGAACGCAGCGGGAGACTTTGTTAAACATGATACTAATATCAGCAAGCAAGCTGATAAATAAAAATAAAAATTATTAATATCCGACATAAATGATATACACGAAAACATGTATCTTATATAATATGCCTTATAATTTATAATATTAAATTGATCGACATCTTTAGATATTGCCTCTTACCATCAAGTGCCTGCTAATAATTAATTATTGTAGGAACGTCACATGAACAAACAGCAGTATAGGAAGAAGACCGAGAATCCAACATTTAGAAACACGGCATTATTGTTAAAAGAGCCTTTCCAAATAGGAAAATGCATATTTTTATTAAAATAACAATCCAAGTTGGTTTCAAAATAATTTGCGTAATAACTAATACTCGTAAACCAATGCCTTCTTTATCTATTTCATTCAGCCCTTAACACCCGGATCCCGTTACATGTGCGTGGATTTAATACGCAGATAAAAAATGCATGACCAATTTGCACTCGTATAATTTAACGCCTCAATCTCAATTCAATTTTCTTCGGAGGCAAAAAGAAAATTATGTTCCCTCGAGGTGAGAAAAAAAGTCGAGTATAGAGCGAAATTAGAGAATATGACGAAAATGTCGCGTAAATCTCGAGCCACAAACATCGTCGGCGGACGAAAAGGCTTACCTAGTAAGTTCCCTGGGGATTTTCTTGTTTTTTCGTCCACGTAAATATCTGCAAAAAGGAGACGCATCAATAGTGTATGCTTACAAATGTCGATACATTTGCGACTTGTTGTTTCTTTATTTCTCGAGCCTGGAAGTTTATTTTGTGTACCACATTCAGTGACATGTTTTCTGGGTTGTGTTGTGTTATCTATATTATTAAAGGAGGTTTAAAAGTTTTACGTAACGACGTATAATTTATACATTTTTGTTTTATTTTTTTAATAGCACAACTTTTTTGTGATCATACAAATTCCTAATATACACGTTTTCTTCCTTATTCATTAAACTATCAGACAGTAATTTAAAATCATAATAATTGGATTCCTGATACATACAACACGCCACCGTCAATAGGTATGAATTTTGTAGTTTGTGAAGTTGGTCTCATATCAACTATGCCTGTCTCAATAGTTTAACCGCAGATGTCAACCGCTTCTCAAGAAACTTTGTCTACTAACTTAGATTCCCTTACTCTTAAGGTAACGCTATCTATTTTAACGTATGCCGTAAGTAATGTCTTTTATTTATGTGTATTTATACGTCAATACATATGTTAATTGACGCTTCGGAGCTTTCCGATTACCGCCCATCTCAGAAAACTCTCCAAGGCGTTTTGTTGTTCTGTTATTGGAATAAATTAATTCCTCATGAAGCTGACTGGCTTAGAACAAAGGAATCTTCATTGAAATACGTATTGAATGAGGCTTGGTTGCCCCAGTTAGATCCAATTAATAACACTTTAACGAAAGCGAGCGAAGTCAGTTTGCTTGCATTTCTAGGCTGTTTATTCGCTTTTGTTAGATGATAAATGCCGTCAACTTCATTTACAATTTAATCACTTAAAAATTTTGAAATAATGTAATTTGCGAATTAGTCATCCATGTATGCTTATTTTTTACTCGCTACTGAGAAAATTAACATAAAGAATAAATATTTGTAAAGTGTGTTTGTGCATTTGATTTTAATATATTTTAAGAAGATCAATGTTACCACGTTGCTGCACTTACGATTACTTTGAGTTGGTCTTATTTTCTTCTTCTTTTAAAATATGGCTTTCATGAATATATCAATGGATGATTTCGCCAATGTCAATTAAAGTAACAAATTAGTAAAATCACATATCATGATGTCGTTCGGTAGTAGGCCTTGCGTTTTGTAAAGTGGTAGCTGGACTTTACAGAAAGCCAAGAGGCAGCTGCAACCAAGGGACAGGTGATAATCAAAATAGTGGTGAATCGCGTTTTGAAATCAGTTCTTCATTAGCGGCACAATTCTGCGTTAGGTCACTGTATCAATATTACACATTAAAATAAGTTGATTTTATTTTACATTCACTACCAATTGACTTTGACAATCAATGTATGATTTTGACATAACCACAGACTACTTCTAGATGATACTTATAGTGCTTAGAACAAAGAATACCGGGTGTGGCCTATAATGAACGCAATTACTTTAGGGATCGCTTATACACCACCAACGTAGCAACATTTGTTCCACAACTTTAAACAATTGTGTAATTGATTACTTGGTATTTTTTTAACAAGCTGAATGGTATTTTCATCCAATAATCTAGTTGACGTTTACTGTCAGCCTACAAATTTCACAATTTATGGCTTGCTTGGAAGATCTTTTATTATTAATATTGAGTAATTATAAGTTATTTTCAAAAGTCTTAGAATAAATAACACATAGCGAATGTTTTAGGTATAGTAAACTATGCCTAAAGTTATTGCTCTTGTTACAGGCCACATCCGAAATAATTACTCACTAGCAAAATCAATAGGTTTACAAGATACTATCCAATTATACTACGTAGTACTAATACGTTTTCCTACTATCGCAGACTATTTAGAAGTTATGCTTGCTATTATTGCTAAGATTAAACTATTTCTCACATATTTGTCGTGAATATTTTAACAATAGGTAATAAATAAACAAGTAGAAGGTTACTTAGTCGGTAAGTTTTTGAAATATGGTAGAAGGTAGTTTTTCCTGTAGACTTTTTATACATTAGACGTATAAATCAAACCGTATGTATAAAAATCATAGACATAATAAAAAATAAAGACAAACTTTTTAAACATCATTGATTACCTTTTTGGAAATAGTACGTACTCTTTTTTGTTTTTTGATGGTTTCTTGCTATATAAATATCATAAATAAGTATACTTTAAAAAAGTATTTAATTATGCCTATGACAGATTCGCTACCAAAAATTTCATTTGTCAACGATACACAATAACTTAGAATGGAATTTCTCTTAAGGTTACGTAATTATCGAATGATATATTGATGGAACTCATGTTTTAAAAGAAGAAGTTTATTATAGTACGATGTGCAACTGCGCCCATCCAAATAATGGAACTAAAATGTTTAATAATCGTGAATATGATGTTATTGAAATGATACCTTTAATGCCAATACGTGAGGTCTTATTTACAATATGGGGAGTGTAATAGTGTAGCGACAAAGTATTTTAATTTATTTTCAAACAGAATCTTAGCAATTTTGTATATGGATCAAGAAATTCTACAAGGATGTGTGAAGTAGGTACTGTAGTCTCATTAGAAATGACGTAGCTTTTAACGAAATACAAATAAGTTATTACTCATTAAAAAAATATATATTTAAATTGCAATGTAAACAATAAGACTAAAGAAGAAAAAATAAAAGAAATTTAAAAAACGTCGTTAAAATTGGGCCCCTTTGGCATGGTGCCGTGTATGCTGGCATATTACTCATTTGTGTTTTGTTTACCCTAATTTATTAATCAGGGTTGTCGGTGAGCTAGAATAGAAGAAGTTTCTAAACGGGCTATTCAGAATGATCTTGGCGCGCTCTTATTCTTATTTTTGTATTAAAATATAAGTATTAAAGTCATGTCCACTAACATTATTATTAGTATAACGTAATAGAAAAAACTCTTGGTTTTTAGGAAAAACAACATTTTTCTTTTGAAAAAAAAAACACACATTTGTTAAATTAAATGTAAACTTTTTCGACATACGCTCAATATACAATGTGAAGGCAGTGATTCTGATTTTACGATCATAATAACATGATTGAAGGAAATCAATTTGTATTAAGGAAATATTTTTTAGATACACTGGCCCTGGCAACCCTAGCAACCCTAGAAAATATTGTACGTACGCAGACATACATTTCATCTTAAATTTATACTAAACTTTCAGGTCCAGTGACTGAGAACAGAACAAATTATTTTGTATAAAATATTTTAATTTTGCTATGATTTTTAAGTAATAACACTACTATACTTCAGGACTAGTATCAAAAATATGAAAATAAAAGATCAAAAGTATGAATTAAAATTGAATTGAAATTAATAAAAGATCAAAAGTATGAATTTTGCTATGATTTTTAAGTAATAACACTACTATACTTCAGGACTAGTATCAAAAATATGAAAATATAAGATCAAAAGTATGAGTGCATAAATGGATTTCCCGGCTTATTTATCCCAGTCGCATTTCAGATTCTCTTCGGACATATAACTTTATAGCTGCGGATTATCGAAAACCTTTTACCTGCAAAAATGGTCTTAAAAAATTTAGTCATTGGGATTAGAAAGGCAAAGAGAAAAACGTTGTGAGTGTACAAACTACATATGTTTTCTCTTTATTTAGGTAATGAACTCAAAAACAATGAAAGCGTGTCGCATTTTAAGGAATGTTTACTGAGTTTACTGCTTTTTGTACTATACCAGTAATAGCAAATTGTGCTTGTTTCACATACGAGGTTCAGGTATATGAGGATGTAAGGAAATGGGACGGAAAGGGTCGTACCGGAAAGGTCGAAGGAAGGAAGTCATCGCGACGTATATTATTCGATATTGGAACTTGTCGGCATTCTCATATCTTAGTGGACGAACCTATGTAGGGCGTTTATTTATCTAGATACTAGCTTTTGCCCGCAGCATCGCTCGTGTTAAGAAATATTTAAGTTATTTTTAGCACACTATCGTTCAAAACGTAGTTTTGTATGCATGCATACTTTTTGTTCGGAAAATGCCGTTTTATTCACAAATGCCTACGTCGTAGTAGCTTTATGCATGCAAAGTCTCAACCCGATCGGTTTAAAATTGACAAAGTTTAATGCAAACTTTCATCCCCTATTTTATCCCCTAGGGGCTAGAATTGATCAAAATCCTTTCTTAGCGAATGCCTACGTCATAACATCTACCTGATGCATGCCAAATTTCAGCCCGATCCGTCCAGTGGTTTGGGCTGTGCGATGAAAGATCACTATGTCATTCAGTCACCTTTGAGTTATATATTTATCTAAATATACTTACTAGATTATAATTTATGACTACCTTATTTGAAAGGACTATGTATTTTCCATTTGGAAAATATGAAGGGATGGGTTTTGCGTACACTGCCGCCGGTGTGATTTTTCCATTTAACAAAGAATATATCGTCATTAACATACAACCTTGGCAAGAGGTATTGAGCGCCCATGCTTTTTATAGGAAAACTTAATATTTTATTGTAGTACTAGAAATATATATAAACGGGTCACTCACGTATCTTAAGGTCGAAAACAGCTCGACATAATGTTTCGGTCCAATTCGAGAACTCGAAGGGCCGCCGCCAGCGACGGTGCGGCACGGAGCTCATGATTATGGTTCACGAATTGGGCCGAAACATATGTCGAGCGGTTTTCGACCTTAAGATACGTGAGTGACCCGTTTATATATATTTCTAGTATGTCTGAGTCTCACGGGAGTTTTGTATTAAACATTTTATTGTAGTATTTACATCTTTTTGACATACAATCTAATTTAAACTGATTAAGCATTGATCGTAAAATTTGTAAGTCACTTTGCTTTTTGATTCTTATTTAATACGTAAGTGTTATTAAGTAAAGTTCTCGTGTTGTACATACATTAAGATATGTATAGTTTGAAGTAACTAAAAAAATGTTTAACTGAATTTAGAAAGAGATAGTTTTAGAGTTAGAAAAAAAAAATGTGTGCTCAATACTTTTGGCCAAGGCTGTATTATGTTCAAGGAGCGGAAAAGCCATAGCAAAAACTAGAGGTCGAACAAATGACCATTATTTCTATCGACTTATCGATATCACGGAATATTATCGCATTAGGTATTCATAATCAGCTTAAAAGATTATTCTGTAACATTTGACCTCTTTGATAAGCAACTTGCATCTCCATATTAAAGTAAAGCATGTCAACTTCACATATGTCATTTATGTCACTTAAGTTTTCATGCGTGATTTTCGTGCCATGTTACTAAAATGGTTAATCCGAAAAGAAAAACCATAAACAAATGGATACAGAAAGATGCTGCTCTTAGTTACAAAGAAGATTCTTCCACAATATATTGCTCTAAATGTGACGTTCATTTACATCAAATATTTCTCGATAAGTCGATAAAACAGTTAGTGATTTATGCTATGACAAATTCCGCTCCTTGTTTATAAGACTTTATTTATTATCTACCCAAAATTACCTTATCGATAGTCGATAGAAATAATAGTCATTTGTTCGACCTCTAGTTTTTGCTATGGCTTTTCCGCTCCTTGATTATGTTAATTAACCTTATGATGTGAAAATTTTCATTTTGGTTAATTAGTAGATTTTATCAGAATTTCGTAAAATGTTTTATTTCTTAAAGGGATATGTTCGCATGTACTTCCTCTGCTATTTATATAAATTGTAGATATGTTTTTATTTTGTAATAAATTAAAAATAAAAGTACATCATTAGATCTAGAAAATACTGTGATAAAGTATGCTTATTTACTTATTACTTTCAGACTGAAAGTAAATAAGCTGTTAGCCTAAGTGGTTCAGTCCTTTAGCTTCCAATACTTTTTAATTAAACGACTTTATTTCTAAACCTGTGTAAGTTGCTGTAAGCTGAAATATTGCGAGGACTGCCATAAACTTTAAAATAAAGCTACAAAGAAAGCCAGAACTCCATGAAAAGATCTTTATTAGAAAAGTTTCGTATCCAATATAAGCTTAAAGACAGTAAATCCATTATTGCTATTGCTTACTTACAGCTTTAGCAAAGGTATAATAAATGCTAAACTCTTTGTGACCAAGTATTAGTGTACGCGGAATTGATAGGGCTAAATAAGTATGCTACATTCAAGCGGATAATACTGAGTCAGTAGAACGATAACACAATGTTATAATTTTTTATATAGTATTTTTTTTATTTAAAAAAGTATCCATAATTAAAAAGTATAATGTAATTTTAACAATTTGTCGGAGGTTCTTTGCTTATTTATGCAGTATGTGTGGGTGAATTCCAAAAAACGTGAGTCCTAGTTAACGTGAGTTAAGGCCTGCAATTAAGTCTAGGCCAGTTGCTAGTTAAGTGTCTTGGTGTATGTTGTAAACAGATGTGAATATGAGTACGTATGAGGTAGATTAAGTACCGTGACTATAAATTATAATACAATACAATATTAATAAGCAGTATGTAACCATATTTATGTAGGCCTTTATTTATGTTAATGTATCACAAATCCATATCTATTTTTAACATGGCTAAACATTATCTTTTTGAAAATTATCCTCATGCACCAACTTGTGTATCTGTTTTGTCCAATGGTTGACTGGCAGAGAATGCCATTTGTATATTTTTATTTGTTCTGTGTATAAAACCGGTTGACGACCGGTCTGGCCTCGTGGGTAGTGACCCTGCCTATGAAGGCGATGGTCCTGGGTTCGATTCCCAGTCGGGGCATTTATTTGTGTGATGAGCACAGATATTTGTTCCTGAGTCATGGGTGTTTTCTATCTATTTAAGTATTTATATGTATCTATCTATTATATATATCGTCGTCTAGTAACTACAACACAAGCCTTACTGAGCTTACCGTAGGACTAGGTCGATTTGTGTAAGATTGTCACGAAATATTTATTATATTTATTATTTATTATAAAGTGGAATTAAATAAATACAATTCATTAACTTTAGTAACGCAAATGAATTTATCGCAGGTCCTTAAGGTACATTGCAATTTAAGTGCAAATATTATATGTAGTTACCATCCCAATTAACGATATGTATCTTCTTGTTCCAGATTAAAATGAAGCCGTTAAGTGTCAGTGTTAGTGCCAAAGTGTAGTGCAAATGTGCCACCATGGGTTGCACGCCAAGCATGCTGCTAGACCACAAGAGCCGGCGACGCGACAGCAGCGGCTCGCAGGAGGCCGCGCTTGCCAAAGTGGCGCCTACGCCGGTGTGCAACAAGGCCGTGCAGGCTGCGCGGGCGCCGCGCGCGTCGCTCGAGTCCGACGGCTTCAGCATACAGCTGTCGAGCAAGAAGGACAGCTATGTGTCCCAGATGGGGAATAACTTCGCTACGCAGTTGCATATAAAGAGGATATCTGGTAAGTTGTATGCCACGTCAGTTCAGGATCGGTAAATATGTTCATACATTAAAAAAATGGTAAGTACTCTATAATCGTAAGGTATGATATTAAGAATAAGGTAATATTCACAATGAAAAAACATAGGGTCACTATTTGCAGAAAAGCTAAAGCAATACCAATATCAATAAGTATAGCAAATATTTTAGTCTTAACTCGAGTTTCATATACTTAATGATTGTAGACATTATGTTCTAGTTTCTATAAAATTATATATATTATATATTTAGGAAATCGAGATCCTATTTTATCTTATTTTGAAGTCATGCACACAATGCACGTAGATACAACGTAGATTAGTAATACGTACGACGTACGTAATAATACGTATTTATCAGACTATCAGTTATTTCAGAACTATCAATCCACTATCAACTAAAAACTTAACAGTACCTAACGCTAAAATACATATTTATTGGTAAAGTAATGAACAAGGAAAATGACTCATGTATGTAAATAAATTACTAATTACTTATAGGTTTATTGTAATTTTCTATATCGCTTAGAAGTAATAATTTAGTAAATACCTACGATTCCCGTTACCTAACAAGGGTATCATTTATACAGTCTAATTATGACCACGAGCTTAAAACCAAATAATGCCTTTTTTAACATGTGATCTTTTACCAGTGCCAAATGACCTTCCTGACTTTTGAATGTGATCAATATGACTAAAAAGTTCTTTCCAATTAGACTTGCTGTCTCTTTGCGTATGATGTTTATCTACATCTCGTAAAAGTTGCGATAAAACAGATATATTATGTTTTAGTTGGCACTCTTTGCTGTAATTGCAAAATACTTGTCCAAATAATGCGAAATCATTCAATGGGTTTTTGAAGTGTATACAATTCATATTTGGCATTCTCATATTTTTCCAAATTGATGTTTGAACTTTCAGTTTTCCATAAGCTACTTGAGTTTCCAAAAGACTAAATGACAGAGACAATACTGCAATTAGAAATACCTGCAAATAAGCAATTAAATATGTATAATCATACTGGCGGATTTATCACTGCCCAAATTCTTCAGATATCTTTTTTTATTTTTTTTTATTTATATAAACAAATGGGAGTTGCAATTTAGGTTTTTACCAAGACAAAACCAGCCAGTAATTTAATAATTAACATTGTGAATCAGAAACACAATTAATAGATTAAATAAATACCTTGTCCTCCATCATGACTTATTAAAAAAGCTACTAGGTGTTTTCCGTCCTCTTCCATCCAAATATTAGCAGCTAAGTAATTCCAATCTTACATGCAGCACAGTTGCGAATTAAAAGTTAATGAATACTTGGTAGTTCTAATTGAAAAGGCATTGGTCATAGTTATATAGAATGTTGAATGCATTATAATGTGTTAGACGTGTATACACGGTGAAATTTTATCCGTGATCAGGAACCAATTTTTCTGATTCAGTAATCGATGGTGATCACTTACACGGAACTTAGTTTGTTTTATTGTAGCTAATTTAAGAGGTGAAAATATTTTTTATTGAAAATTATTGTATATAATAGCGGTGTAGTCTAAAGAGTTTAAAACCTCTTTCGTAAGTAAGTCATAGTCATAGCTATAAAAACCTAAAAAAAAAGAAGAAATAATCTGTCGATTTGTACAGTTTGTGTAATGGCACTTGACGTACACTAATTCCCTTTAATAAAATTAAGTAGGGTGTCCATGTATCCAGTGGATATTCGTTGTTACGATTTAATTAACTGTTAGTTCATGACATTAATTAAGTAGTGATAAATTCCATGAGATCTTACGTATTGAATTCTATTTAGGTTAATAGTTAAAAATTTTACTTCTGATTACCGATTAAATATCACCGTGTATAAATTTTATAGTACCTAATAGCATAGGGTGGAAAAGTGTATAGGTTTTTATGCCATAGACTGTACATAATATACATAATCAATTACAACACGTATCACTGGTAGGGGTTAAACTGTTTTTTGTCAATTTAAGCTTTTCTATTATTCATGAGCAGAAGGAAAACTGCTTAAATTTATGAAAATAAGACAAGCTGACGAGAGTCGGGTTCTGTGAACGCGCTTCGGCTGATAATTATCCACTTAAAATATGTTTACCAGTTTTTAAATTCAGAACACATGCAGTTTATAACAGGGATCGAATACCGGTATTATTTTCATGTAAATTAACCTGTAATCTGTATTAATTTTCGGTATATCAGTAGCTATTGTATATTTATGCATTTATTAAAAGTTTAAAACTCCTTGCTAGTCAAAACTTCTTACCTAAATACCATTTAAGAGGATTGAATAAAAATTGTATATTAACGGCTATATTAAAAAAATTCGTAATACCGGTAACAATACTTGGTTTACAGCCTGTCAGAATAAGGTATAGACGGAACCCAGCACGTACTTATTACTTTTTTATCATAATAGAATCTAACTTTTAAAGAGTCGAAAGATAGTATGTTAGCATGGGTTGAAAGAAAGTGGACGTGAAGGGTTGAATGTTATTCTCCTCCCCGTAGCACGAGGTAGGAAACGGCAAATTTGCTTTTTTTGTATTTGATCTTCAATAACTCCGCTTCAATGCTCCATCCCCGGACAGAAACGGGTAAACGGGGTAAACACATATATGTATATATATATATTTATGGTATTAATTAATTTATATTATGTATATTTATATACCTATACATAGGTATATATATAAATATATGTGTGTAAGTATTTATATACCAATTTTACATATATGTATTAGTATCATAGTTATCCTGTTATTTTTAATATGTACTCTTTCCGAATATATTTGCGTTATATTTAAATCTTGATAAACTTTTGTCTTAGTTGTGAAAAGCACCGCCTACAAACTATTCTGTATTTCCCTAAGGTCAACTGGTAAAAAATGCCTCACAGCATTAAATTTTCTTTTTGTAGAATAATAAAGATTTAATGAGTAAATTAGTAAATAGACTAACCTTGAGCTAAAACAATTGTATTTTAGTACAACATTTCTCGGAATACCATTAAATTATGTAACATATTTTTTTTATTAAAACAAAATTATATAACTTGTGCACTGTATTAACTAATTAAAGAGTTTTGCTTAATTTCACGTCTTGGCTTTGTTTTCTGGTTAACTGTTACTTTGTTTTAATGTAGTTTATTTTAATAGTTCTCAATAAACAACTGTGTTATTTAACTCTGTATGAAATTTCTTCGTTTGTTACCTTCTTATTACGTGCTATCATTTTCAAACGCTATCCGAAATATAGCATATAATGTATATAAATAAATGTTTCTTTATACAGATATTCACTATATATATGGTATTAAATTTTACCCAAACATAAACCTGGATGCATATATTTTATGATTCAATGAGACAAAAAGCAGTTTAGTGCTGCTTGGTTGCGCGACTTCATCAGGCCCATTTTTTAAATGTTTTCGGTTTATATGTTTTGCCTTGGACTTTTCTTTTAATTTCATCATCATTGGATTTTTAAGTTTCTTCTTATCAGCAGGAACACATTCTTCATTGTTTTCATCGCAATCCTTACTTGCCTTTGTTTCATGTAACATATCCCTTATTAATTTAGATAAAACATAGGAGGGTGATACTGATTCACATTTTTCGTTTTCCAAAGGACAAGCTTCTCCTCTTTCGTATAATGCAAGTTTATTTAGTATTTCCATTAAAATGTTTGCGTCTACCTCTTGTTTGCTCTTCCATCCGTATCTTTGCCAATTTGTTACTTTAACTTTCCCTTCACCACCAGTTTTATTATTGTTATACTGTACGGTCCGTGTACGATTCTTACAACTGCACCAGTTTATTGACGATAATACAAATATGGCGAAATAAATGACCTGCCAAAATATTTAAAAGTACGAGTAACTTGTCATAATTCGATCATGGTATTATTAATTTATTTTATTGCCACAGAACATAACTTACCGTAAGGCCATTCATGTTTATTTTTGAACTTTTAATGGCTTTCAACAATTCGAGCGATCACTGATTGAGATCTCCCGAGTAGAGTAATAAAAACTGTTAAATATCCTTTGAGTTTTGACTGAAACTAATTCATTTGATTCACTGATTACTAAAACAATGAAAATTAAATTTCAATTAGCACCTGGATTCATGTCCAGCTTATTTCTTGTAATTACTGCTAATTTTACAAGTTAGCTATTAATTTTGTGTGCAAAATTTGAATTTAGTTTATATCAAGCAGAGAATTAGCTTGCATACTCTTTCCTATAATAATTCGTTTAATTATTTTAAATTGCCTTTCCTTTAAAATAAATGGTTTGAACTAACTTGTTGAACTGTATTTATCTATTTAGATATGTAGATTTATTCATGGGAGCCAGTGAATAAAGTACAACATCGATTTGTATTCGAATTTCCAACTTGATTCTCGATAATTGTAAAAGAAATAATAGTAATATTAACATTAAAGTAATTAAGGCCTAACGTTTTATATATAATAGTAGGACATTTGACTGTCTCTGAATAAATGCCACTGTGCACTATGTCTGTCCGTCGCCATGACGAATAACAACATCTTCTAAGGCACTGGTCCCACTGCGAGCTAGTAAGCTATGAGCTATCAGCTGTTTCTAGGAACAAAAGATGATCGCTTCCGTGTAAATATATATATATATATATATATATTATTACCGTGTCTATGATTACGTTTTGTCTGTGTCTGTATGCAATAGTTGTATAAGAGGGATCAAAATATCTCTTATACAACTATTGCATAAAATACCATTAGGTACAAGTATTCGAAAAAAGTAAATCGAGCAGTCTTGCATAGAGAATTAAAAAGGTCTGGCCTAGTGGGTTGTGACCCTGTCTATTTATGGGGCGGACGCGACGATCCTGGGTTCAAATCACCGTTCCCCATAAGGGTATTTATTTGTTTGATATTTATTTCTGAGTCAGGGGTGTATCCTATGTATATAAGTATCTTTGGCTACCCACAAGCCATAGTTTACCATACTATAATATTTAATTATCTATCAATAAGCTACATTGCTAATCTACATCATTGTCATGAACTTGTCACACAGAATCAATGTCAAACTTTAATCGCGAGTGAATAGAATTCCTTGTAAACTTAATCAATAATGAGACGCAAACACGCAGTTGATTTAGGTATGAAGAATATATAATATTGTCTTCGGTTGCCGCGATAATTACTCATGAAATAAAACAACTAAAACGGATTAAATCGCGTATACTAATTTAAACTCCACCCGATGACCACGAACGCTGCTAAAGGGTTCGAAACGTCGGGATGAAGTTTAAATTAGTATACGCGATTTAATCCGTTTTAGTTGTTTTATTTTATGAACAATATATTTAACAAAAGTATAAAAATAAGTATTGTTATTTTGGGATTAAAAAGGCAAATACCCAATATATATTCGAGTATGTTTCAAAGCCAAAAGTATTTTTTTGTTTTAAATAATAATTCGAAAATATGGCGGCCAAACCTACTCTATGCCTAGATGCCTCTAGCATAGATGCAGCAAATATCGAATGTGCAAATATACATGTCGTTAGTGTTTTTTTCTTCACGTGTAAGTTAGTTCATAACTATGAATTAAAAAATTACACATGTGCTTTTGATGACAAAGCACTTTTTCACGTTATTACAAAAATACTCTTAATGTTAAAAGAAGCCATTTTATTTGTATATTTATATTATGGTCTTTATGTTCTGTAGCCAAGTTTAGGTCCTCGTAATGATTTCAACATTTTCCTTTGGTTTTTCGAACCTAGTAACTACTATCTATCTCGTATTTACTTTTCTCCTGCATAATAAAAAATATCAACGAAAAATCAAAGACAGATTTGTTTTTTTTTTTCGTTTATACATTAAGAGACCTGCATAATTATATATATATATATATATATATATATATATATATATATATATATATATAACCTTTCTGGATTTGTATGTCTAAACCAGGTCCATTAAAGTCCATCTTAGAGTGTGCATCATACTACCAAATTGAAAAAAACGCACTATTTGTATGAACATTTTCGTTACTGACTATCATATTACTCGGGCGACGTGTTCCGGAGTGTATAGCTTTTCATTTACAAGGACTAAGAGTGCTGAGCGCTCGTTCGCGTCGCCGGCACGTTTTTGGCTGTCAGTCCGAAAATGTCATACGAGTGACAAAATAAACGTGAGTGAAACAATTCGCAAAACAAGCTAACTTAACGACCATTTTTTATCGGTAAGAGAGGAGTTTAGTAGTGATCCCAAAGGCCTTATCAGAAACACTGATTGCCTGTAATGTTGGCGTTGATTAATTGATTAATGAGTGCTGGTAATTTCTCAGTTGTGCAATTATAGCCAATACTGGTTAGGTATTCGAGTCGATATTTATCGGATTGGACTGTTCAAATTATAAATTATTAATAAGGCAGGGTTTTTATTTCAGATACTATTTCTTAACTTTTTGGTTTCTTACTTATTTATATAAGAAATCGTTTTTTTTTCATGTCATTCATTAAAATGAAAAATTTTGTTAATAATAATTTATTAGTATCTGATGTCAGCAGGTTAAACCCGGGTCGGATTAGGCCATCTAAAGTTGCCGCCTCTACTGTATAAAGGTAGTTTGACAATGAAGAGCCAACAGTGGTGTGTACATTTTCATCATTGAACATTATTTTCTCTTTGGGACGATTGTGAACTCCCACAATAAATAATTTTTGTGTAATTGTTTTACAAATACATATACATTTACTTATCAACACATATTGATTAAAGGAGTGTGTAGGTCCTTAAAGGGTAGTGGTGAATCCTCTGGAGTTGCAGGCGTCCATAGGCTACTGGAACTGAGTAGATTCAGACGGGCCGTATGCTTGTTGTTGTATTAAAAAAGTTGTCGTTGCTTGCCACCGTCGTTGTATTAAAAAAATACTACCCAAATAGAATTTATTTCTATAAAATATACATTATAAGTCCAAAATGGCTTGAACCTCTTTATTATTTTACTTAATAAAACATCAACCTTTCGTTGAAGAGTTGTGATTATTGGATGTAGAGTTGTTTTTCGTTGAAGAGTTGTGATTATTGGATGTAGAGTTGTTTTTCTTTGAAGATTTGTGATTATTGGATGTAGAGTTGTTTTTCTTTGAAGAGTTGTGATTATTGGATGTAGAGTTTTTAGAAGAAATCGTTTTATTTTCATTTTCTCTGTTACGTGGAGTACAGTCCCCATTGATTAAGGCTTTGGTTGTGAGACGAACCTGTTGCATCACTTTCACAATGAGTCTTGGTAAAACATAATCTATTGATTTATAGTCACACTTATTGTTGCCAAGTGGACAGCTTCGAACGCCATCAAACGCTGCAACGCTTTCCATTATCTTTCTAAAGCTCTTTATGGGAATCTCTTTCTTCAGCCCATATTTTTCCCATTGCGAAACTTTTATATTTCTGTCCTTTGACGTTCCAGATTTTGGTGATGTCTTAGGTAATATCCTCTGGCTTAAAGTGATTGTAGTTATCGTTAAAAGCATCATAACCTAAAAAAAAATATTGAATTTTCTATTTAGAACTACCAAATAGAAAAAAAAAATTTTGATGATAGTTTTATTTATGCACTTATTGAAATATATACATATAGTTCAACTAAAATTAACTAGGTTATTTTAAAGTTACTTGCCATATTTCTGTTCATAGTTGTCGTTTAAGCCGTCTGACAGAAATACTATGAAACTGATTGACGTGATGAAAGTCGATGGCAAAGAAATTTTATTGGCTACTAATTATTGTTTCTAATGAGTAGGTAGGTTATAACCTTAAATGTTGCCTCGTTAAATATTAATAGCTAGGTACCTAGTCCTTGTACACGCATCATATCATAGATGTTGGATTATTTATTAATTCGTGTGTATTTACACTTTGTGTTCATCATCATCATGTCAGCCGAAAGACGTCCACTGCTGGACATAGGCCTCCACCAAAAATACCAGTCCTGCAACATCCTCTTCCAGCTGCATCCCGCGACCTTCACCAGGTCGTCGGTCCACCATGTGGGAGGCGCTGCGTCTTCCAGTTCGTGGTCGCTGCTCCAGAATCTTCCGCCCCATCGGCCATCAGCTGTTCTGTGCACAATGTACATACCTCGCCCACTGCCACGTTTGGCGATCCGAAGGGCTAACTTTAATTATTTTTTATTATTATTTTTATTTTTTATTCAAGTACTTTCGAATAGTCAAATACAAATATAATTTTAATCTAATGATTAATTAATACAGAGCAATTCATTGGTAAAATTATTACAATATATACTTTGTTTTGTAATTTATTAAGATCACGCTTACATTCACTTTTATGTAGTCACTCACGCGACATGTTTCGGAGAGCATCCTCTCCATTTTCAAGCACTAAGAGTGTTGAGTATACACTTATTGTTTTGTCCCCTTAATACCCTATGGATTTTAAATCTCTGCCAGCATCTATCCATAGAAAGGAGACATGCGACTTATTATTATCCTCAAAGTATTTGTATTTTTAAACAAACTAACATAGCACGTGTCATAAAGTCGTATTAGGTACAGGCGCCATCATATATATCATATCTGAACAACGCGTGTATTGTCAAGACGATAACAACCTTTTATTCTTTGTAATATACACTGATAGCATTTCTTCATTCATTTCTACATGCACACATCAATATTCCGCCGCGCTGCTATGAAACCCAATCTCTTTGTTGTAAGCTTAATTTCTATAATAATATTAGTCTAGATTTTAAGCTGTTTTGTGTATTTTCTAATAGCTCGTGCGCGTGGGCGCACAGAAGCGTTCTGCGAAAAGTTGGTAAGACTTCCTAATTGTTAATGACGTCAGTCTGTTGATAATTTAGTCCGGAAATAGCTGCATAACATAATATTGTGCTACGTGTTTTGTAATTTAATTATTGAAGGATCTATCGTTCCGTGTTTCCATTTTTACCTGTATTTAAACAATATAGTATTCTTGTTTATGAAATACGCGTTCACACAAGCCGATTCCCGCCGGCTTAACTTTTCCACAATTCAACAGTTTTCCATGGGCTCACGAAGAAAAGGAAAAGCCATATTGGTTCCGTCTTACACGAGAAAAAAAAACTGACTTAGTTAATTACTAAGTTAATTCATTAGTTATTAGTGTTATTACAAATAGCCTGTAGAATCCGGCGGGCCTAATATTATTTAAATGAAATTTTAATTGTGTTAAATTAAAACAATAATGCCATTTTTTTCTTGTACGTTGTCCAATTATCCCACGGTCCTCCTTAAAATTACTTTATTTTTTTCAACGGTCAAAATTAGACTGTGTTCTCAAGTATACGTAATTAAAAGGGCTATGTATATCTACGTACAGTCAGCGTCATATAGTTCGTAGCATTCAAAGTACTCAAATAGTTCGGTACACCATACTAATTCTATGGTGTACCGAACTTTTTGAGTACTTTGGATGCTACCGACTATATGACGCTGACTGTACATAGTTAGACTTAATTTTATATAAATTTAAGAAATTTTTAACGTGAAGTCCATATTGTTTTCTACACAGAGCACACAATTATGTTCACAAAGTAAGTTGCATCCGAATCATGAAATAAAAATGTATCGTATCTGTATTTTTGGTCTAATCCATTGTTATTTATTTTCGGAGCTATTAATTGTATTCTGTGAAGTTACTTGTCTTTGTTTGTGTTGCGTACGCACTCAGGAGTTAATTCGTATAAGTAAGTTGTATTTTGTTAGGTTGCCATTGGCTGGTAAACTCATTACGTTAGGCGCACTCACGTGTCTCACGTAGCTCAATACTTTCTTCGTTGATTCACTTGTTCACGGAACAGGGCCTAAATTTCACATACTTGCGGAACTCGAATATGTGACAACATATAAAAAATATTCACATGAGGACGACGCGCGACGAAGCGTAATCTTCTTTCCTTGCGTAAATTTACTTAACTGGCTAAAAATTTATCAATGCGATGCAAATAGATTCCGGATTTGTGTAATATATCTAACATTATCACTTTCTGTAGTGTTTTAACGCTTCTGAGGATGAATATCTTAATTTAATCAAAATTGTCGAGCACGATTCGCTCATAATATGTCTTTCAAAATTGATTAAGTACGTAACTTGGGATACACGAAGGAAAATACTTAATTTTGTATAATATGTTACTATGATTTTTTTTTATATCCTTCCTCCCATGCACTTAATTGGCACAACGAAGACACGGTATTGGGATTACTGAATAAGTGGCTTATTTCAGTATTGGAGTCGCGAACATGAAAAGTGTTACACGTTCCGTTTGGAGCAAAGATCGCGAAAGTGATTTTTTGTAAATTGTAATTCTTGTAACTCAAAGAAGTTTTTTATCGTGTAAGTCTGCAAGATTTTCATAGTTACTATCAAAGACTAAGTTTGTGAATGTAATAACGAGATTCTCGAAATATATGCAATTTAAGATAGAAAATAGATTGTTAAAAGCTTGTTCTCGTATGATAGCTGTAATAATGTATGTTATTTAATTTAACGCAAAACTTGATCTTAATGATTATTATATAAGGGAAGGACGTCTGCTGCTGGACATAACTAGGCCTTCCCCAAAGTGACCCACAATTACCGGTTTTGAGTCACTCGCAACCTGCTGCTGCTTCACCAGATCGTCAGTCCACCTTGTTTTTTTTTTTTTTTTTTTATAAAAGACTGACCAGCATTTGACCTCAGTCGCACCTGATGGAAAGTGACGACGAGGTCGAGGGTGTAGCACGCTGGTTCAGTAACAGCCTATTCACTCTTGCCTTGAAAAGACCCAAATTATATCTTACCGGGAATACAGACGAAGGGAGCGAATTCCATTCCTTAGCAGTCCGCATTAGGAAGGTAGAAGCGAATCGCTTCGTGCGAATGAATGGAATATTCACAACGTAAGGATGAAACCGCTCCCCTCGTCTGGACGTCCGGTGGAGGAACGGAGATGGCGGAATTAAATCGTGCAGTTCCTGTGCACACTCTCCAAAATGTATCCTGTAAAACACAGACAAACTAGCAACCCTGCGACGGTGCTCAAGGCTTTGTAACCTTACACTCAATTCTTTCTTTCTTTTGTGTGGGGTCTTCCCACGCTACGCCTTCTGGTACGGGGTTGCCACTCGAGAACCTTTACGCTCCAATCCCAGAACCCGGGTATATCCTAAAACTAAGACGAAGACTACCGGGGGACGGGTAGCGCCATGTATGAAGTACGGTGGAATATTGCGATCGCCAGCCCGCTTGCCAACTTGCCAAGTGTGGTGATTATGGCATCTATCCCCATGCAAGGCACACGAAAACTTGATAAATGTGAATTTATGTATATATAGCATCAGTAGAGTACCAGCCAACTTTTTATTCCTAGTAAAAATGTTCGATAACATTCCACATACGACTTCATTGCGGACTCACGTTAATAGGCGTTAATCACGCATAGAAACAGTTGACATTTAAAGTAGTTTTTACAGATTTGTACAGGAAATATGTATTGCCACCTGCCTAAATATTTTCTTTACCTGCATATACATATTTTATTGAAACATCAATTCCAAAGATGTACCATTATATGCTAATGTGCTAAGGATGGCTACCTATTATAAACGATACTATGTTATTCATATTGACTTATTTATATTAATGATATAAATAAGTATTGACTAATTTACACGACATTGATTTAATGATACATTAAGGGACATTCAGTAAGTTGTTCAATTTAGGTACAATAAATTAATTAGATATATAAAAAAATAAATACAGAAAATAGTTAAAATAAACATTTTGGATTAAAAAAGATTTTATTTTTAAAATAAACCCACAAGAATTGCGAGCATTTTGTTAATATTCAAATATAAAGAGTTCTATCACGAGTACTATCCCCGTAGTTGCCATAGTCGCCACGCTTGGCAGGTGGGTTGGCGACCGCAGTAGCCGTCGATTGTTTTTTTTTCTCTTTGTCGCTTCTTACGACACCCACAGGAGGTGGGGGTGGTGCTATTCTAGTCACCCGAGCCGGCACCGCACGGCAAGAAAAATTTATGAATAATGATTATTAGGATCTCAATTTGCATGGGGAATAATGGAATAATTTCCCATTGTTTATAATTCGCGTTCCTTTATATTATGCTAAAGGGATTTAATTTTATATCTTAACTACAACAACTCGTAAGTATTTATTCCTTAACAGTAGGCAACATAGCATTTTATGAGTGTAAAGCAATTATATACCAGTTTAGACTTTACATGTAGGTACGTTAGCTGGACCCAGTTTAGGACCCAGTTATGTCCTTAAACTACGTCCAACAATGAGAGGTAGGGCACAGCGATGATCATCGGGCAGCCCAACTGGGGAAGTACCTCCTCCTTACAGAAGACCACAGCCTTATATAATAGTATAATAGCACTGCTACCTTTCAGGTATGTAGTGTTGTGTTCCTGGTGGTGAGTAAGGTTCACAGAGCTCCAACCCCCCTTAAAGGCCGGCAACTCGCTTGCGCACTCCCCTGGTGTTGCGGGTGGGTGCCCATTGGTACCCATGAGCGACGGTCATTGCTTACCACCAGGCAATCCGTCTGCTCGTTTGACGCCTATGTCATAAAAAAAAGTTGTATTTCCATAGTAAACATTTCATAACGAATAGAAATATTTAGCACGACGGTATGCTAGTTATTTCATGACAACACCTGACGGAGAGCGAAGCAGATTTTATGAAATTACTCCGTGCTGCGGTTGCCAGCTCTCAGAGCAAAAGCGGCATACCGATTTATAAAATCTGAACTCGACATGATAAAACTCTTTGATAAAAAAATGTATTATACCACATTCTACAGATACCTCTATTTATATATAGATAATGTAAATTAAAACAATGTAGTTGACTTGCCAATGTCAATTTAACCAATGAGATAAACTTTTTTTGTATTTTTTTTCTAATCCCGTATTGATTTCCTATGAAATACACTATATCGTCGCTACTTTGAAAAAAATCTCTTAATTGACACAGATACTCCAAGTTGAAACGCAGTAACATTGTCCTCATCCCGTATGTAGTTACGTCATTTTTCTATTGATTGCCAGAATGAGTTACCGAGGTTTTTTTGAAGTAGAAAACACAATACAGAATAGTGTTGCGTTTTTTCTCCATTTAACTACAGCTCCTAGGGGTCCACTTGGTTACCTGTACATAACTATATACGTAAACAATCCTTTTCCTCGAAGCGACTAGACAAGACTAGACTTAGAACCCTAAAGTCATACTAAATATAGGGCTGTTCCGTCCTCCTGGAGATAGTTTGATCACCGGGTACCGCTACCAGCTAGATATAGAATAATATTTCCGAAACAATTAGACACTACTCGAATTTTGAACTCAGGATCTTCCCACTTGGAAGTTGCATATAGTTTGAATACATTTTTTAATGATAACACAGATACGCAGCACAGCAACACGATGTCCATATTAGATCCATGACAGTTGATTCAAACACAAATGCTTCTACAGAGGTGCACGGATGCAGCTTTATGAGTAACCTTTATAATTATATTATATGTAGTACTGACACAATAATAACATGAAGTATTGAATTTGTTTGCATTTAAATAAAACTAAAAAGTGTGGTTAAACGACTGATTAGGATTACTGTTAAACTTTCGCGGTTTTTGTAAAATACACATTACATTTTAGTTAGCTACTACATTAGTACAGTCTGCCGTTGCAGAACATTTAATAGACTCAGGACCAAACCACTGGATTGAGCTACATAATCCTAAAATCCTTTTTACGGATCGTCGTTTTTATAGTAGAAAAGTTCGTGAAGACATTGAAATCTAAAAATATTGTTGACGACGTTGGTTTTAGGATCTCATCCTCATGGAATCTAGTCATTAAAATGCATTAGTAAATGCAGCCGTGGTATTTCACGCCTGCATTTAAAAGTACAAGTTAAATATACCGATATCGTTAGTGTATTGTTTGCGCATGTGCGCAAAACGTTTGAGTTAATAAACAAGTGCGGGTAGTTCGAAAAACTCGCGCGTGTACTTTAACCAGTCTTTATCCGAGACCACGAGAACAACATCGTTAACGCGATTAAGTTCCGTTCTCATGGTTTTTTCGTAGCCTGTATTGTGTCCCACTGCTGGACAAACCTCCCGGTTTATTTGTAATAAATCAACTGATTATCTCATAGGTAGCAGAAATCTCCAAATCTGCGGTGGCTTCTAATTGTTGTTTAAACTAAAATTCATTTGAAATTTGATTTGAACATTCGAACAATTTTCAATCTTAAAAAACCTAATTTAAATTATTTCACAAATTCCTTGTCCAAATTGAATTGAAATTCTTGCGGAAGAAATTATTAAAGGTAAGTTTTTTTTTTTTTTCAATTAAGTAATAGAAACACAGTAGACAGTAGTTAAGCCGGACTTTATCCCAGTTGTCAACTCTTGTTTATCTTTCGTGACCTTATTTGTTGAAGACAATTACATTTTATCTCGGTGACAAAACGCTTGGAAACTCGTTGTGGTCGCTCGATTAACCCAAAATAAATCTCAGATTTCTTTTACAAAAACGCGACTTACTAAATGATATCTCCCTTCGCCTTCGGGTCCCCTTTATTTCTCTTTAAGGTTTTCGTATTCAACGAGAAATTTTTATTCGTTTTACTATAGACACGGTGAAATTTAGTCACTGATCACGAGTTAAAAAATAGGTGGAGAAATGAAATATCGCTATATTTCGAACAATTTTCCCCAAATTTAACCAAATAAAAATTATCGCGTAAACTGCTTTTCACAAACCTAAGCGCTCGGGTACTAGAGCATCGGCCACTCGACGTTTTCCTGGCGATTTTACACAGTAATCGGCACGCCGCGTGAACGCAGCGTCTCCAAAGCATGCAATTTTATATGGGAACGCCGAGAAAACGCAGAACATAAACGTTATTGTGCCCGTGCTATAAGTGTAGGGCCAGAGTGGACGCTCGGGTTGGGCGGGCAGCGGGGCGGTGCTTGCGACCTTACCACATTTTTCTTTTGATTGGCAGAACAAGACAGTTGGTAGTCAAAGTCATAGTCATTGAGTGGTCATTGATTTGTATCATTTGACGAGAGGTTTGACTTATTGGGCAGTGAACTGAAGCCGATGGTCCTGGATTCAAATCCCAATAAGGGCATTTATTTGAGTGATGAACACAAGTATTTGTTCCCGAGTCATGGGCGTTTTCTATCTATTTAAGTATTTGTATATTTATTGAAATAATATACAATTTGTCCTGTTTTTTTTTTTTATCATGATTCATCATCATCAATACAGATCATGATTTAAACGCGTGGTCAAATCTGCAACAATTCGTATTGTTTATAATAAAATACCATGAATAGTTCCGAAGTCACATTAATTGCAGATGTTGCTTAGATGTTGCTCACCTTTCGTAACTCGCAACTGCCTTGTTTTGTGGACACGAACTGCGCTAACTTTATAATTAAATTTTAATTTGAGCATGTAATAAAGCACCGGTTGGCTTGCTTAACTCATTTCATTAACTTCCTTATGTTGTTAGCGGTTAATAGACGTAAAGTTTAATTTACTATTTGTCATATAGTAATTAAATGAATATTGGTATGTTGCTGGCTCCGAGGTAGCGGCTATGGGATATGATTTATTTGACATCTGACATTAATACCTAATCGTTAACAATTTTGCATTGTTGCCATAAAATTTTTGTAAAAAAACCTTGATAGTTTTAAGAATAATTCTTAAATGGCTGAAAAATGGCCTCGTCCCGTTGTCTATAAACAAAGCTACTATTTCATGGGAGTGTTCAAAGTTTTATATTTTACACGTAATTCTGTTCTTAGTATAGAATTACAATAGCATTGTATTTCTTATATATTTGTGTTTTTTGTATTTTACCGACTGGACTTGCAAGCTCTGATTAATTTTTTTTAAAATTGCTTTGTGTACTGAATACACGTCTGTTTTAGCTCACAACATGTGAAACAAGAGCGAGCGAGCAATAATAAATCAGGGCATACCCCCTACAATCATACTACTAGTTCAAAATATATAGCTTTTACTTGTATGGTTGGGGACTTTTTTAATTGTGGAGCCATTTAGAGTTCACTTGACGTTGGGCGTTTCATAGATACTTACTATGAAATGCCCAACGTAAAGTGAACCACAGGTAAAGTAAACAAAAGAAAGAAGCTTGTAACGTACTGGCCAATTAAAATCCGTGACCGTAAGTATATGATATTAAATTAAGTACAATACATATACCTACTACATACATAAAATATAAATATTTTTTTTGTTAAAATAGTAACAAAAAAAAGAATAGTAACTTCAAAGGGTAATTTATAAAAAAAAAACATCTTCAACGTTGCCATGTACAACCAAATTAAATTTTATCATGCGAAAGGTTTGTACTAAGATCAAATTGTATTTTTCGGTGCTACTAAATAATACTATACCAAATTGTAGGTATTTTTGTTAGCTAAAGATCGCGGTTCATAACCGGCTGCGGAGACTGATGGCCAATAACATATTTAAATTTGTTATTTCGATCATTAATTGAAGCTTACTAACTACCTACCTACTAACCACTCCGTTTCGCAAAGAGCTTAGGCTTGCAAAAGAAACATTTTTTCCAATTATCTTTTCGTGTTACGGAGAAAAGTTTTTTTCCAAAAATACAATTATTAAGTCGTAGTGTAATAGAAGTCTATAACAGTAAGTTAAACACAAGCAAATGAAGGTAATTTAAAAACTGCGAGAGTCAAATAAAGATTTTCCTTAACAAGTTTGTACAGGTTGCTGGGTTCCTAAATTACGCTTGAAATAAGAAAATCTAAGACGAGACGTCTAGTAGAAATAGTAGATTGTCAACCAAGGGTAATGAATAATGATGAACAATGATGAATAAACAACACATTTTATTAAATCATCTGTTTATAAACTATTGATGATATAAGGAATGGGACCCTGAAGGATTTTCAGTAGGTATGTATGTACTATGTAGTATATCTGGATTTTGTGTGGTAAAGTGAAGGTATCATTATCCTTTAATTTGACAAAATAATATAAAAAAACGTGCGTTCCAGCCTCGGTGGATCTGAATAGTCCTGAAATTTTTATATAAAAAAAACAAAAAGTGGTTAAATAATGGTACAGTGCCAAAAGAAGGGTTATACTAACCTTCTTCATAGTTTATTAACTTTCTAAAACTTTTTTTTTGGGTATTATGGTGAATCTTTGTTTAGGGTCATATAATTATACTTTTATCCTATATATTATATAATCTATCATTTATTTTATTACTTAATATTAAACATGAGATACATACGAAGATATATTAATTTTTCGCTCTTGCAGATCTAAAAATATATTTACTGTGAGAGTTTAATTATGTCATTGCTTAATGTATATACATTTTTTTTATTGGCAGGTAATAATAGTACCTACAAAATAAATATCACTGTATTTAGGTAGAATTAACTTAAGTATTTATTTTTTATTACATCGTAATTGTTGTCGTTGACGGCAGTGTGTCTATTTTAGTAAAAAAAATTGGGATATGGATCTCCAATAAACCTAGCAAAGCGTCAAGCATTGCGTTCTGCAACCAGCATACGAGTATTAAATCTAATTATACGCTGGATAATTTCGCACAGGCGCATGCGTTAAATAGGATGACGTCACACACATAAACTGCTTTAATCGAAAACCCGGAGCAAACAGAAACAAATGAGAAACGACGTGTGTAGGTTTATAGGTAGTTACCATATGATGGAGAGTGACGCCATTAACAAAATTAACATGTTACAATATTTACATTTTATATATGTATATTTGTGGGTTGAAAACGGATTATTGGCGCAGATGGAAGTCTTTATGACTATGTTTAACAGTCAGTTGCATCAAATTTTTCATTGTAAATTAAAACTGATTTTGTACCTAATCGTTGTTTCCTAGTGTCTTGTATTTGTAATATAGTGGTGCAAATGTGGTGAGGAAATTAAACGTTTATACAAACATTAACTACTGATTCCTCCTAGCCTCTTATTAATTGTAATTATATTGTTCTGCATATTTATGTTTTAACACTTTAACTGTTCCTCACTTTCACCACTGACATGAATCGATACGACAGTTATAGTATAAATACACATATTAATTGTCAAACTCGTTTAAAATAAATTAATCACTAATAGTAAAAAATAATAAAATTGTTTGTCATGTATCATGTATTAATCAGATTATTATAATAGCGTTACATATCAGTACGGTTAATAGTTGTTCTTCACTAGTTTTGGACCCGGGTATGTCCTTAAACTACGTCCAACAATGAGAGGTAGGGCACAGCGTTGACCATCACGCTTGAATCTGGGGCAGCCCAACTGGGGAAGTACCTCCTCCTTACAGAAGACCACAGCCATAATAGCACTGCTACCTTTCAGGTATGTAGTGTTGTGTGTGTGATGGTGAGTAAGGTTCCCAGAGCTCCAACCCCCCTTAAAGGCCGGCAACGCGCTTGTGACTCCCCTGGTGTTGCGGGTGCCCATGGGCGACGGTAATTGCTTAACACCAGGCAATCCGACTGCTCGTTTGCCACCTATGTCATAAAAAAAAAAATAGTCGAGATGTTGGAGTGTACGTTAAATTTTGACGTGTGAGGAACTTTTGACATGTATAGATATGGAGGATAAATGTGACAGAAGAAGAAAAAAATATGAATTTGCCTTTTTGTCATGAGCCCAAGAAGTGCGGGAATGGTACTCACCGGCGCTGGTACCTATGTGGGTATGTATTTTGTTTCTGTGGTTCACGATATTTAGCGCGAAGCGACGTTGCATTACGTTGTATATGAGTTGGAGCTTATCACATGTTATCAATGACGCAGTTCGCTGTCTGACACCTTTCACACTTTATATAGGTCGTCGTTTAACGAATCAATATATGTAAAATATGTCTAATATTATTTAATATATTTATTTTGTAATAAAACTGTACATAAAGCTAACTTGAAAAGTTGTACATATATGTAACCACACTTACTGCAACCACAGTGGCATTGTAACGATAACTCACCTACATATAGCCGCAGTGCTACGAAGAGCCAAAAAGTATTGAATCATGTTAAATTCATAACATCAGATTTTAGCATTGACATTCGAAGAAGTATGTACCCACGATAAATATATGTACCTGCTGTTTTATAACGTTAGTTGACTTATCGGGAGCGCTGGAAGATCACTACAGGAACTGAATTCTAAAGAGAAATTAAAAGAAACTCAAAACTTTTTAGATATCTTTGCACATCTTGCACATCTTTGCACATCGTGCTCGTATAATATGGTTCTAAAATAAAATGAACTGTAACAAGTTCAACGCCGTCTTGAGACAGAAAGTACATTGACGTACGTAGACGTAAGTAATGCAGTTAGGTCAGGGTAGGCGCAGAATCAAATTTGCCATGCGGGCGACGAGCTCGGCGCCTAACAAGCTTCACGTCGGATAGTTGCCGTTGGAGCAATATTAACTTATCGGTAAACTGTATTAACGATTAATTGTATTAGTGGTATACATGTTTGGTATACTTACTATGCTTAACGTATTTTGTTGCTTCAAAAGTCATAACGTGTGTTGCCACGCTCCGCGATCGAAATATCGTATCGCATCGTAATCCATGTAAAATACTTAATTTTAATATGCACATGTAAAGAGTATTTTACATCAAATGATCGTCCTTCCTAACTTTTGCTATTTGATTGAAAAGATTGAGTTTCAATGTTTGACCTACATAACTCTCACGAACCACACGGCTTTTGTTTATACCAGTATATAAAACCAAAGAAAGCATTCAAAAAATAATTTTACTTGATCAGAGTCCCTTCCACGTCGATATATTAAAATACTTATGTTTTAGTTGTACATTTTGTGTTGTGATAGTACAATTTTGCTATCTAATTCACTGCAATTATTGTACATTTATTTTACATAATGAAGCGAGCAAAATAGGTACGTGTGATATCACATTCAGGCCTTAGAGCCTGGTTTTTGTATATATTTAGATAAGTAAGAGTAGTTTTCAATGGTTTTACATTTTTTGCCTTTGCGCTAACGGCATAATAGGGTTGGCGTGCAAACAGAAATGGTCCTAATCTAGTTTTCGTGTGAATTGGCAAATGGATTTAAATAATTGAATCTTCACACCAAAATATAGTTGTGGAAATTATTATTTTTTATATTTGTTGATCTCGAATATATTAATGGGATAAAAAATTAGTTAATATAGAAGCAGTAACCGGTACAATCTTATTTTTTTATAATATGAGTCTTTTATTGCGATGGTTTTTTTAATTGCTTCGACAAAACCACCAATTTATAGAATAGTTTTTAAAATATTTAAATCGAAAGAAAAATAGAAAAATTTGACTCGTAGCGGGACTCGAACCCACAACCACTGGATCACTAGCCCAGTGCACTAGCAATTGTGCTAAACGAGTACCGCTTGGACTTGTCAAATGTTTCTATATTATCCATCCTGTTGTATGATTATTCATTTTTCGTCGAATATCGATCATATTGGCATAATAGCAGACGTTTTTAAAATCTACAAAATAGAAATATTTGTCAAAGACTTGAAGCTGGACAGGTCTTTGATTACACAATATTTATGTAATAATAACTGTATCATATCATCGTTATTAAGTTTTATAATAATAAATAATTCCACGAAGTTATCATGACGATTAACTACCGAATATATATCCTGAAGGACAGTACGGTCCACATATATCAGGCATGCCGCCGTCCCGGAGAGTCACTCAGGCATATAATTTCCGGTTGTTCTCATCTTGCTAACGGCGAGTACTTGCACAGACATAATCTTGTATCCAGGATTTTACACCAGCAGCTTGCTCTTATGTACGGACTTGCGGACCACGAAGTGCCGTACTACAAGTACACACCTGCGTCAGTTCTCGAAAATGGTCGTGCCACGCTCTATTGGGATCGATCTGTTATCACGCACAGGACCATTGTAGCCAATAAGCCTGATAATATATCGTGGTGACAAATCGATCGCAGCGCCGGGCAATGATCATCGACATCACCGTCCCATATGACCAGGACCTCATGAAGGCCGAGAAGGACAAGTCCAGCAATTACTTAGACTTGGCTCATGAGGTAACTTGTAGGAAGTTTATTCAGCGATAATTGTACCGATAGTTGTTTCCGCGAACGGTCTCATAGCGAAGAGTCTCGATCGACATCTTGAGAGACTCTCGCTACGTGGTTGTGGTTGGACCAAGGATCAGATTCAGAAGGCCTGGCGGTAATCCTGGACACGGCGCGCATAGACTGGCGATTCCTCTCTCTGCAGCCCGAATCACCGGCAGCCTGGGCCCTGCTCCGTTGCCGGCGACAACCTAAGTTAGGTTTTTTATAATATATTTTTTGTTTTGATATGTGTTAGATGTATCAAAATGAGAATAATAACTCCACTGTATGAATGTATTGGACTAATCTTCATCAGCTTTTTGATTCATATGTTTTCATAATCTGTGTTAAATAAATAACTATCTGAACTGAAGACCAAATACAAACTTAAGTCTAAGCAAAGCAATTGTGCCTCAAAATATAGCTAGTATTCACAAGTTTATAAAATTTGAAAATGAATTTGATACGTTTCTATAGAAGGGTTCCCTAACCTGAGGCTCTAGTGTAAGTTTCTTTTGACGTAAAAAAACGTCTCGAACGCGTTAGTGATAATGTTATTTATATAACTATGGGAAACTCAAACGAGATGGTGACGATTTTTTACACTAAAAACTTACACTTAGGGCTCTGATGTGATGTGTGAATAACAAAATTTATTTTTTGACAATTGTGTCAAAACGATTGTCTTCTTAACTTAAAATCGTACAATCAATAGGTATGTTTAATGTTTTATCATGAAAACAGGTAAAATGCGTCATCATGAATGAACTGTAAGTACTGCCTACACAAAAGACTATATCGAGCACTGAGTGGGAGGATTGGCAAAAACCTATACAAATAACAAACCTCTTGATTTTTTAATTTTTATAATGAAACGAGTAACTCAAACGGATTTCAGTTTATATCAGTGTCAAGTTCACCCACTCACCTCCATAAAGATTCTTCAATTTTAAATGGGGACAAGAGAAAAACAAGTGTAGGAACATATACATATAATTAAAACAGGAATCGTTACCAGCTAGCAATATCTGTCAAGTTCCAACAAAGTTCCAAATTTATTTTTTCCACTTTAGAGCTTAAAATGATTATAAATTGTAATAGATAGCATATACTCGTGCTTATAAGAAAAAGGAACCAGGCCCCCGAAGCAGGGTTTGAAGCCACACCCTCCAGCTTTCGCAGCCCCTGACCAATTAGACCACACACCGCCACCGACTACAGCGGAGCCCGTCGATATTTTTCAAGTATATACTATCTCTTAAAGGCACCATTGAAACCCGCACGTCCCGCACGTCTTAAAACTATTTCTCAGTGAACCTAAATAATTTGGCAAAAATATTATGAATTTCTAGTTTACGGTCGGCGGTATAGGTTTCGCGGTTGTTTTATATATTTAGATATAGATTACTACCTAGTTGTGGCGGCATGCTTATCACCCGACCTCCATCCAGTCTCGTGCGCGACGCTGACGTATGTTCGATAAACAGTTCACTGTTAGTCCCGATAAATGTGAAAATGTTTTCCATGTGCACTCACTTCGAAAAGAGGTTCTTAGCTGCAAAATAAAGACGGGATGAATTAAGGCACAACTGACCGAGTCTTATAACTGCGACTGTTATGTTACCGATTTAACGGATATTCGGATATAAACATATAACATTCTCTTATTAATGATAAAACAAAGTTACTTGTATGTGATAAAGCTTTTACAATAAAATTACTGAAGTTATACTATTGAACCTTAAACTAGAAAAATACATTTTAACCCGTTCACGGAAACAGATAATGAGGTTGAAATAGTTCATTGGCACCTTTTAATATTGACATACTTTATTTACGATAATTACAATATTACGAGTACTACGAGTAAATTGTTATATTTACTACATTAAACTAAAAAAGGCCCTTGAGGCATTGTACCAAGGATGCTGGCGGCATTTCCTCGTTGTATCGATTTGCTGGTACATTGTCAAGCAGACGCTTTGCGATATCTACAAAAAGTTTGTGCGCATTGGGACCCCATGGACCTAGCGTTTCTACGACAAACGGTACAAAATGACACTCCCTGCCCAGGCTCTTATATTAGTTCCAGTTAAACATGTCGGCGCATTCCACCGCTGCACCCGCTTTTACATTACTTCGTTAGAGGTGGGACGGAGCTAGTGTGTCTACGCAGGTAGAATCCCACACCAGCATCCGTCCCAAGCTCCAAGGAACCAGAGACATCCCATCAGGCCTCTTGACATACTTATCATTTTCAGATTAGAGTATAATACTTTTTATAATTCATGATAATGTAAACGAAGAAAGTACATCCTCCTCATATCAGCCACAGAGTTTTACTGCTGTACTGACCGTCACAGGCAGCATTTCCTTAGAGCGGTTGAATATATTCATCTTTAACCTGTATGCCAGGAGAAGTGATTATGGCGTTGAACACCTATGCTCAGAGAAACAATATACGAGTATATATTTTTTACACAAGACTGACCAGCATTTAATCTCAGCAACACCTGATGGTAAGTGTCGACGAGGTCGAGGGTGAAGCACGCTGGTTCAGTTGTTACCGAACTACACCCTCGACCTCGGTCATCGCCTATTCTCTCTTGCCTTGAAAAGATCCAAATTATATCTTTCCGGTAATACAGACGAAGGGAGCGAATCACACAATAGCGAATACCTACAATGTTTAAAATTAAAAGCGGCTTTATCTCTTACACTGCCGTTTCCACACGCATGACACGCACTACGTAGCCTGCCTACGACCACAATCGTACACACGCGGCGTTGGAGACGTCAATGATAAAACTTGTTGCATTTATAGATTTATAGTAATTGCTTAAATTATGCGATAGTATGCAGTAACGGCATTATCACCGCATTTTACTTGTAATGTAAGTTTAAGTGCGGCGCTACCGCCAACAACGACATTCGTAAATTTCGGACGATTGTCTCTGTCACTCTCATGACACCTTAATTGGAGTAAAAGAAAAAGATGCCCGAAATATACGAACATCGATGTTCGCGGTGCCGCTCCTGGTAACCCAATTTTAAAGCAGATATCTTTAAGCGATTGAGCTGAAATTTTTCATACTTATGTAAGTTCGGTGTCAATGCAATATTATGGTACCACTGTTCTGATCTGAAGCCATAAGGTAGCCATAGCAATTCCAAAATACACAATATAAACCCGTCATGTTAAGACTCTTACTGACTTAGAATTATCTCGATGTTAATGATTGTGCACGAGAAGTAAAGATGCCAATAAAAACTTGGAACCAAAAGTGTCATATCTAAAAGAAACTTCTCTTCCAAAGATAAAATAAATATAAAGCCCACTGCTTACATAAATATAATGCTTCTGATATTAAGTATAAACATTCAATACTCGTACAATATTAACTTTATTCTCCCGAGACACCCATCGTACAACTTTTTGTACGTGTAAAAAGTTGTATGACAGGTGAGTCCGCAACATATTTGGATTATTTTTTGCGAAATCAATAATTCGTAAACAAAACAACTGTTTGTAAGTCCCAGGAGGTGGTTACCTATAACATTTACATAAACAGTTATCACGTTGTTTCGACTGTAGAGGATGCCATAATAAATTTCATACCTAAATACCCGCTTGCCAACACATCCTTCCTTATTCATCAATCGGGAGAGTATATAAATAAATTTACCAAGTTTATACAGGTGTTCACGCGCACTTACTTTGAAAAGAGGACTCGAAGTCAGCTAAAGGGCATTTAAGAGCTAATGCTTAAAAAGGAGTAGGTATAAAAATATTGCTGGCGACATTGAAATACCAAAGGTAGTCTAAATTGATACCAACTTGCGTTTAGATACATTGAACACAGTTGAAACTACATACGTATACATTTTCACAATCGTCATTCGTCATCATCATAAAAAAAAACTATTTTACACCATTACCCTACTTTTCGTGTCGGTATCAGTCGGTTAAAATTCTGATATTAGGGTAGCTCATATACTCGTGGGATTCGTAATTCTGCAGGTTTCATATTCAGTAAAGATCCCCTGAGAAGGTATTGATGTTACAATATTTTCGAATGTTTTTCTATAAAAATGAACTTATTTCACAAATATAGCAGCGGACAGCAGTGAGCGATACACCCTCAACGCGATCGGTGTGTCCTGACTCGGCTTGAAGATGGGTACCAGAGCTTACCCGAAACATGTCGCCTAGTGCGATATAATTACACGTGAGTTTATCCGTTTGTAACTAAGCAGTAGTAACATAGCAACAGTTTTAATTGTATTATTTCACAAATATGCTTATATTTTTAAGAATATAATGATGACCAATGTTGCCTTAGATTACTAATGTCTTCAGGATAAAGAACTTAAAAAAGGATTTAGAAAGTTCCCTGGAAGTCCCCAAATGTCAAATGATCTTGATATGAAAGCAGCACCTCTATAACTAATACACAATTTTGGACCCGGGTATGTCCTTAAACTACGTCCAACAATGAGAGGTAGGGCACAGCGAAGTACCATCACGCTCGAGTCTGGAGAAGCCCAACTGGGGAAGTACCTCCTCCTTACAGAAGACCACAGCCATAATAGCACTGCTACCTTTCAGGTATGTAGTGTTGTGTTCCTGATGGTGAGTAAGGTTCCCAGAGCTCCAACCCCCCTTAAAGGTCGGTAACGCGCTTGTGACTCCCCTGGTGTTGCGGGTGCCCATGGGCGACGGTAATTGCTTACCATCAGGCAATCCGTCTGCTCGTTTGCCACCTTATGTCATAAAAAAAAAAAAATACACACCGAATTTCAGGATCACCTGATTTCGAGCAGTGTCATATTTTGACCTTTGAAACTCTTAACTTGTAACACAATTCTCTTTTTTTAAGTTATGTTATTACAAATGGTGTTATGTTTGTTTTACATGTTGCAAGCTTTCATGTAATGGGTTTGTAACGTAGGTTGTGGTCGATTGTTAAAAGACTGTAGTAATTTTGGGAAACCTTAGGCCGTAGACAGTTTTTGGTAAACGAAACGAGTAATAGCTAATTTATTACAAATCACATCAGAGACTAAAGTGTAAATTTCTTTTGACGTAAAAAACGCCTCGTACGTATCAGTGATAATGTTATCTATATGGGTAATACGCGATGGTGACGTTTAGTTACGTTAAAAACTTACACTCAGGGCTCAGGCGTTACTTTTGCACTTACTTTTATGTTATCAGGTAACAGCGATAGTAACAGACATTAAAATTTGCTAAAATATATATAATACCTACTCGTATTCAATTAACTATGAAACTAAAACTAACTTTTGTTGTTTAGCAATGATACTCTTTCTACATTTGGCGGATTTTTTACTCCTGATAGAAATCAAAATAGGTTGCACCGTGTGGATTTTTTTACAGAAAGTGACAACTTGAATTGCTTTTAAGAGTATTATAATTGTATCACGCCCAACAATTCTCTCTGTTGTATTCCATTTTGCAGAATGCTTATTCAGAGAATTGCACTAAAAGGAAATAAGTCCGCTGGGTACTATTTCGCACGTGAACGGTAAGCCGACTCAGCAATATGAGAATGCTTAACCCTTTTGCTGCCAACAACTTTTAGCTGGGCACGTATTAAATAATTGGATACATTTGCTTGGCACTGTCATATGAAGTTGAAATATGTAATTAAGGTCAAGCATCAATTTCCACTTTAATGTGAGTACTTGTACGTATCCGTCGTCGTCGTTATGGTAATAAATCCTTAAGTCTTTATTGGTAGGGTTAAACACTTGCATTAGATCTTATTTCACTTATTTCGCTTTTTTTTTACCAATATTGTCGACTATGGTAAGTTTCCTGATCTAATGAAATATAATAAAATAACTCTGTTATTTAAATCAAGTACAGGGCAATATCAGTATAGGTGAAAAACTTAACTGAAGGACCATGTCTATGTAGTTGTACGAAGAATTAATATGGAACTTACGTCAAAATTTGAATATAGAACGGCGAAATGCGTGTACACACACGTTACTACTACATAGGCCAGGTGCTTTAGTTAAGTTATTCACCTGTACTATCTACATTTTTAAAAAAAAGTTGTTTTGAGTCAATTCATATATTTAAGTAATTTTAATGCCTACAATCGAACGCTTAACAAGCAATCTGATTATACGCGGGGTCGCTCGACAATTGACGCTGGGTTTGAGCTGATTAAACATAGTTTTGATGCCTAAGTGGCATATCCATCCCATGCATGGGATATCTTTTGTGATCTTCCTAAGGCTTTTGATTGTGTCTGTCCTAAAATATTGATCAAGAAACTTACTAGTATGGCGTATTATTTATTTGCTTCCATAGTATTATGTTCTAGGGAATTTTACTATGGGGCAGTGCTTCAGAGATCAATACAATTTATTGTTCTGCAGAAGAGGACTGTTCTAGGGATATATAAGATGAAGTATAGAGCTTCACTTAGAGATAAGTTTGAGGATATTAATGTAATGATAGTGCATTGTCAATATATTATGGATATATTGTGTAGGAAACATGAGTATATTGTTAAATTTAGAAACAAATGTGATATACATAATATAAATAATCATAAACTCACAGTGCCCTTCACTCGGCTCCATACTCTTTAAATTAGAAAACCATTCATGGGTTATTGTGTAAGGTTTTATAAATAAACTACAATTGTAGAAAGTAACTGAATTGTCAATAAGAATTATCAATTAGGTAATAAAGCCAATTAAATCAGACAAAGCATAGTTGCGAGTACGGCTTTGTATGTATTTATTCACCTCAAGGAGCTCTAGTTTATACATGTGGTTACACATAAATAATATAAACGAATAACGCAAATAATGTTTAAAATGTGTATACCTAGGTACTCGTACATAAGATAATTATATTTAATATGTGCATAAAAAATCTTAAAAAAGTCGTTACTATACCCATTTATATAGAGAAAAAGAGTGGTGGCTTTTGCCCAGCAGCAACACTTAAACACAGGCTGGTAAAAAAATATCCAATGTCTTATTTACAATAAAAAAAAATATTAGTTCAGTAAAAAATAGTAAAACTGCTTGTTAAATATATTATTTCATTGTGACATTAGTTTCAACATACGTAATAAATTAACAATTTACTGATAGCTAGCGATAATAATCAAGATTGTTGGTCCTACAATATTTAGATGGTTATCGTGTTAGTTAATTATAGTATCAGCTTAGCCGTCTTTTATTAACACTAGTGTCGATATTCCTAGGACATGACTAGAATAAATATTAGGATGAACATCATAAAAGTTACTACGGGTTCCATTGTATTACGACATCATGGCAATATGCTAATAAGTTATTAATAATTAATTGATTGATGACTTTGACAATGATATAACAAAACCTTAATTTTAGTTTTTTTTTTTTATTATTAGTTGCCTTAATAAGCTTTAATTTATAACGCTTGTAACATCAACCCATATACAAATATTTATATATATTTAAATGTAACGAGTATGTTGTATTATTTTATATAACTAATACCTAACAAAACCTATTCATAGAATTTGTAAACTTTATGTCCTTGGTTCTTGAGTTATATAATAGAGATACGAATTAAGCAATTAGTGTAATAAAGCTAAATAAGCATAGCGTTATTAACCTTCTTTGATGGAATAGACATATTCGTATAAGTACTAGTATACATATATGTATCAGTTATATGTGTCTTATGTATAGGACCAAAAAATCTGTACAATTAAAATATTTCAGAATTATTTTCAAGCCCCGAAGAATCAAGATAACCTATAGAAGTCGGTTTAACCAACGGACATAGTTAACACGAACGACATTAAACAGTGTACTGTAACCCAATATATCGCCGTAAGGTTACTGTAACCGCATGGTTTGTCGAGCTCACGCTGCCGTATTGTTTACGAGGGTATCATATGACAAGCGATAAGGCGTCACCGACTCGATCGCTCCGCCGTGATAGTGTTAGAGCGACGCCGCGGCTACCGCAACCTATCGTGTGTACCGCGCTTTACCTTCACGCTGTTCTAATTTCAAAAATACTGCATAAATCGACATTATTTTTTCCCGTATAGTTTTATAACTGCCATTTCACGATACCTGTGTCTGATTCCATTATTCGTGAATGTTTAAGTGCAAGTGTAATGTTCAGTCTTATGCCAAATTTATTACATATATTTATAAGTTGAAGCATGCATAGCTGGAAATGGAGGTCGATACCTTGGAATTCAAAGGTAATTTATGAAATACTCTTTTTTTGATGAACGCAGCATCGAAATACGTCAAGCGACGTATGTATTATTATTTTCGCATTTTCCATATATTGTTTATAGCCAAAACATATACAGCGAATATTTGAATGAATAAATATGATCTATCGGACACTCAGCTAAGCCTTGTCAATGGTTCAATAATAATCAATTCACCGTTTGGCTTGAAGCCAATGTAATGAATTGACCGTTCAATTAAGTGCCATATTCCTCACATTCAGAGCTGAATTTAAATCGCCCGTGTTATATATAGATAAAGTTCACGTTTTAGGTTATCTAGCTACCATAGCCGTAGAGATTTGAACAAAAATCAATAACAATTTCTACGCGCACTCTTGCCTAGATAATGCTTATCTACTCGTAGATAAAGATCCTAGGATTCCTAGGCTATATAAATATTAAGCTTTATATATTATATCTTTTTGCAATATAATATATATGCCACGACATGCTTGTCCCTATTTACTTAGCTAGCTATTTACTAACCTTTTTATACCCTATTTACTAAGCTAAGTAAAAATCTATGACCTTAATTAAAGCACATGTTATTGATTTTTGCTCCTTTTTATTTTCTCCCTTTGATGTTCGTTATTATGAGGTTTAGTATTTTGTTACCTAAACGTTACATATATCAAACAAATAATGAATACCTTACTCCATAAAATCCAATATAAAAAACATGATTTTTAAGCTACGAGAACTGATCATTCAAAATTTTGTTAATTAATTTGCATCTACATATTATAATTTGACAACACGATTGTAATTAACATGTGATTAAAATAGAATTAAAATAGATACATATTACAGGACATTCTTACACTCATCCGATTTTGTTTTCTGGGAAAAGACAATAATCTTTCTTAAACACTTCAATACGAAAACAGTACAAAATAGAAAAAAAAATAGAGGTGAATGACAGGCTATCACTAAAGCGATTTTTTCCAGACAACCTTTAAGAGCGTGGGCAGACTAGCATTTCTGTCTCGCGATTTCTGGACATTTCCATATAAAATTGCACGCTGCAGAGACGCCGCGTTCCCGCGGACCGCCAGGAAAACGTCGAGTGACCGTTTTAGTCACATTAAAAACATAGTAACAAAGTCTTCTTTTAACAGCATATCCTATCTACGATGTTACTTTCCCTTGATGTCCCATAGTCCTGGGATGCCCTATATCTGTTAATATATATAGATATAGACTATTATAATTAATTATAAAATAAAAGTGTAACGACTTTTGAAAAACTTGTCACACACATTACCATAGAACAACTGACTAAGTGAATAAGTGTGACCGCTGTAGCAAGTGAGTTGACGTCACAAATTATCGATAGGTAGGTAAACGCATAAACTTCCCGCTCCGTGCATCATGAGACAATCGGCCACGTCCGGCGGGTTTGCAGGCCATTATAACTTAAGATCGATGTATATGTATAATCTGTATAAATGAGTATATTAGTCGCAATGGGTATAGTTTATAAGAATCGTAACAAGGATTTTTTTCATAAATTAGGAATTAGTTAAAAATCTGTGACCCTAGTGAAAAAGGGTATAAGTCAAATTGGTTCAGTAAAAAAGTCCACAAGTCCTATAAAATGTACGGCACTTGTACCCTTTATCACTGCGATAACTTGACTTATACCCTTTTTCACTAGGACCACAGAAATGTAATGAATGCTAATAATATAGGTATTTGACTTTAAAGTACTCCGAGTAATAGGTTTATTATATATTAAAATAATAATGGCACAGAAATACGTATAAAACTCTTATTATTACAGACGCCTTAGAGTGTCATGTATTTTTGCGATGCATTCGTTGTATTGTCATCACAATACAACTTTGTTTTGTTTAATTCAGTCAAGAAAGCTACTATTTGCGTATGGACAAGCTCCAAGTGTGCTGTCATTGTAAATTGAGCAAGATTACATTTTAAGAGGGATAAAACGAAGTATCTTTCTCATACCGCAGCATTACAGGCGATATTTCACCTTATCCCATGTAAAAAAAAAACAATTAATATTATATGTTGTCACGGAACCCACAATATAGCCTTATCAATCTTATTGTATGACTAAATTGGTCGATCTATAACATTTATTTAATAAATAATAGATAACATTATTTACGAATAAACAATATAGCCTTATTAATCTTATTTTATGACTAAATTGGTCGACCTATAACATTTATTTATTAATTAAAGGTAAAATTATTTATGAATAAACCACAACACAACTCAAGTAACTACGTGCTTCGTTCTCGAAGGACAAAAACACGATACAATAGCGTACAGCAAAAGGACCGCAATGCTTCTAAATCTTTACCAGCCATAAAGATAATCCGTATTAACATGGAAATGGGAATACAAAACGGCTTTGAAGCATTTAAACTCGTATAAAGGAAATTGTTTCAGTCATAATATTTGATAATATATCAAAGTAAAGGGAATCTACAGTACTTAAAGCTCCAAATAAATTAGCTTCACAATACGCCTGTACCATTAAATGAACACTGTATTCAGACGCTTTAGAATTCAATACCAGTATAATATTCATATTATTTTCGTTTTGTAATTTGTTTTTTTTTTCCTGATGAACATGAAATCTAATATACAACATGTATTTTTTTTGCATTGCAATATCGGTTATAGTTAGCTTACGAGACGAGCACCAAATCTAAATATTTAAGGCATTATCTACCAGTCACCTTAGGGCAAACAACACACAAAAATTTAATAAGAGATATGTGAAGTGATTATTATACGACTAGAATTGTCGGCAGCCAGGATATCTCGGGCCGGCTTGACTCCTTGGCACTGCGTAGAGATGTGGCCTCACTCTGCATTTTCTACCGCATCTATTACGGAGAGTGCTCCGAGGAATGTTCGGGTTAATCCCAGCTGCTTCCTTCCGCCAGCGCTCTACACGACAACATTTCCATCATCACCACATAGATGGTTGGCAGTCCTCAACTGTGCGTTTTTCTAGAAACTTCCTGCCTCGCACAGCAAAACTCTGGAATAAATTGTCGTGTGCAGTATTTCCGGACCGATATGAGATCCAAACCTTCAAGAAAAGAGCGTATAGGGATCTTAAAGGCTCCAACCCCCCTTAAAGGCCGGCAACGTACTTGTGACTCCTCTGGTGTTGCGAGTGTCCATGGGCGGCGGTAGTTGCTTACCATCAGGCAATCCGTCTGCTCGTTTGCCTCCTATATCATAAAAAAAAAATACAAACTAGCATAGCATAGCAGAATATATTTGGTTCTATATAACTATATACATAAAATACATAAACATCAAACAAATACATAATACACATATTATAAATACATACAATAGTTATTTGTGCAACAAGAGAGGAAAGTTGTTTTTTCTTGCGAGTGTTTATTTTGAGTCCCGAGTAAGCGAAAGATTCTATAATTGAATCACGAGCGTAGCGAGTGATTCTAGTGTTAGAATCTTGAGCGTAGCGAGGCACTCAAAAACACGAGATGTAAAATAACTTTACTCTAGTGTGACACATACAACTTTTCACCTCAGTAGTGAGAACATATTAAAGGTTAAATAAGTTGCCAAACATTTCATTTTTAGTACAAGCTTTTATTGCCGACTGTACTTTTTTTCACAATCGTCATTTACTCTTCGAAAGGATTTTAATGATCCTAAAACACCACGGGTTTATCTTGTGCATTTTAGGAGTTGCTTTTGCTACCTTCTAACTCCAGCATCAGATTAGATCAGTGGTACCATAATATTGCATTGTAACCGAAATTACATAAATTTGTGTGCTAAATTTCAGCTCAATCGGTTTAAGATATCTGCTTCAAAATTGAGTTGCAAGATTCCATCCAGATAAATATACAAATACAAACATCAAGTTAAATAAAATCTTGTAAAAAAATTAACATCCTGTTAACCACATTCATTTAAGTTATTTATCTGCGACTGCACTGGCTTCATTACTTATTATTTTGTTTAAATATTTTTCATTTGAAAATATATGTACATTTCAAAATTATAATATTTGATTAATTTGTGAGGGTTCGAACGTGGTAGTGGTGTTAAGGGAGTCCATTATGTCCTATTATAATAAATAGAAACATATAAATACTTAAATACATAGAAAACACCCATGACTTAGGAACAAATATCTGTGCTCATCGCACAAATAAATGGCCTGACTGGGATTCGAACCCGGGACCACCGGCTTCTTAGGCAGGGTCATTACCTACTAGGCCAGACCGGTCGTCAATTAAAAAGCTACTTTGTCTCACTCCCTGGAGTGACGAAAGTAGTAACTTTCCTCACTCTCTGAAAGTGAGGAAAGTCGCACTTTCCTCACTCCCTGGAGTGAGGAAAGTAGACATGTTCGAGCTGCTGAGGTGAAAATAAATATACTTCATAGGACTAAATACTACACCCTTGACCTCGTCGACACTTACCATCAGGTGGGACTGAGGTCAAACGCTGGTCAGTCTTGTTAAAAAAAACTGAGTAAAGTACTTATGGATTTACCCACAACACTGACATCATTTAACTCACGATAATTGGGTACATTATTTTCTGAAAATTCCCTTATACTCGTATGTCTTAAGTGAGTATGTGAGTGTTATATAGAAATAATTAACTCTTGAAAACTCATCGTCATTTTTGTTGTTTAGGTATAATCGCAGATTGTACTTTTCTTTCCACAGCCAACTAATACTCATTATGATTTTTTTTTATGACATAGGCGGCAAACGAGGGGCGGATTGCCGGGTGGTAAGCAATTACCGTCGCCCATGGGCACCCGCAACACCAGGGGAGTCACAAGCGCGTTGCCGGCCTTTAAGGGGGGTTGGAGCTCTGGGAACCATAACATAACACATTAGATTATATTGTTTTATCACAGATTTCCTATGACCATCTCCTGTCCCTATCATCAGATCAGCTCAGTGGAACCATAATAAATATTGCATTGTCGCAACTTATGTTTGCAAAATGTTCAGGTTCATCGGACACCGGGAAGTGGACCAAATTTAACTTCGTCTTCCTTTTCTAAGTATACCTATTAATTAAAGAGGGACGGGTATTCTATATCGCCGCGAGATACTGTCACGCCCATCATGTGCTAAAATAAAAATAAAAGCTTGTATAGTAAATTACAGTCAAAGTAACAATGTGATTACAATCACATTTTAGCACGTCATTTGAACATTTAAGAATGAATCCATGTTCCATGTTACCGCAAACCGTGCGTGAATCCGTCTGGGCGGTGTTTACGATTATTCGAAATAGAATAGTATCACGCTGGACAGCTGCCAATAGTGACAATGCCACCGAGGTATGCGATACCTTAGCCACCTGATGACAGACCTAATCTCACTAATGTCTATGAATTTATGAGTAAAATAGATATATATGTTTTTTTATGACAGCAATTTATAAAACCCTAGCTGTACCCCACCGTGTTACTCGCGGTTTATTAGGTAAAAAAAGTAACCTATGTGTTAATCCAGGTTGTCAGCTAACTCCATACCAAATTTTATTAAAATCGCTCCAGCCGTTTAGACGTGAACAAGTAACAAACATACACACTCGCGCACTCACAAACCATTATCCTCCTAAAGCATAATCCATACAAATAATATCCTACTTTAATTTGTTCTTTATAATGTAGGAAATAAAGTGGAATCTCTTTTGTGTCAAAACAGAAAGAAACAAATGAAATTCAACGCTGTTCCAATTGTATAAAATTCAAATTTCATTATAATAATTAGTACTACAGGTAGGCCCGTGGGCCTTACGAGGTTATAATATTAGTGTAACACATTAAAATTCCAGGTGAAAATATAAAAATAGGGATAGTAAGAGTTAGCCAGGCTATTCTAAAAATGGTTCTATTCTGAGTTAGATTGAGTGTTTAAGTTTTACGACATCAAAATGCTTTTTCTTTTTTTATACGCGCTTTCTTTCTCATGTCTTACATCTTTTGTTACCCATGGAAAACCCACTGAGTAAAACATAGTAAAGGCATTCAACATTTTTCTAGCCACTTAAACCGTAGCTCCAGAAAATGAAGAGTTTGCAAACACACTCGATTCGCATTGCATAGATAAACGAGTAAAAGTTTTTTAGTGAAGTGCATCCAGAGAGAAATAAACTAGAAAATGTAAGCGCTCCTCAACTCTCAAATTGCATTTACGACGAAACTCCCGTTTGTTGAACCTGTTCGAGAAACCTCACAATTCACATATCTCGGTCTAAATTCACCGTTAGGGTTCAGACGTGTGATATGATACCGATTTGATTATTGAGTGAATCAATTATTCTGTGTTGTTATGTTACTCTGTCCTATCCGCCAGAGGAATATAGCATAGTTTGTTAGAAGAAAGGTAGCACCGCGTTCTACTAACATGCTCAGTTAGGAAAAGAATATTTATAGTTAGCACAATTTTTTTTTTGTTTTTAGATGCCATAATATGTGGTTTTAATAGTGACCCACGGGACCGTAACCATGGAAACGAGATAAAATAGTTGATGGTAGGTAGGCCAAAATGGTAGGTATTGAGATATATGGGATTTTTCAAAAAAAGGTGTACTTAATTAGCGTAATTCATTTTATGGCAATTTCTTTTTAATATTACGAGTGTGAATAAGGATTCGCAATAGTAATATTAGAAATGCGAATGCAACGCTGGCTGTCTATTAAATATAGTAAAGATAGAGTTTTATCCCCGGAAAAGTATATAATATAGTTTTTATCCTAACTACACGGGGTCGGAAATTTGTATGCGCATTTGTATGGAAAATATGCACAGACGAATTCGTGCGAAAAAGCGTATCATAAAATGTTATACCTGAATATGATTTCGTATTATTCCATTGCGCATGCATGCATTCTGTACAAGCAAAGGCCAAAATAACTTATGCAGGTACATAAGTAAACTAAAACGCAAACTTTACGCTCCTTGAAATATGTATTTTACTGAGAATAACTTAGTTCTCTTTTCTCTGACGCAGTCGCACCAAAGATGGACTTAAGTTAAAATGTTGAATTTAAATAAACTCAACGGTGATGTTAAATAAGAGCAAGAATATTATTTGAAGTCATTTTCGTTTAAGGATTCACTCGCTTTGAAAATTGTGCAAAGGCTATGAAAATTATAACAATTACTTAACTGAAAGTGTTACAGTGGTGTCTCTAAATTTAACTTTAATCTTCTAGACTTAAAAAAAAAAAAAAATTGATTTATCCTACATAGATTTGAAGCTACAAATTCAAACAGATATTGTATACTTAAAATAATTTCTTCAAGCCCACCCATTTGCCATCCATTTCGTCCTAGTTGAGCAGCTCAACGGAACGCCGCTAGGACGCTTAATGGAAACAACGCGTTTTAGTCAAACAATACACATGCCCAGAAATATCTATTTCTTCTGCAAAACAATTCTAAGAACTTACCAACGTAATTATTTATTATATTTTGACAAATTAGCGAGATCGTGCTCATGTTAACACGAGAGCAGCGTGTTTGTTTATTTTTGTATTAGTCTTAATTGGCCCCGGGCCACGGCTCGATGAAACTGTCCGCGTTTATCCGCCCTAACGCTTTAGTCATTTTAATTAGCAGCAGCCTTGGAAGCCTTATTAAAATTGTTTTTAATCGCCATGTATATTTAATAATAAATGACATATAGATTTTTGTAGTCATTGCATATCGTAAAATTAGAACTTGATTGCTTATTGATGCAAATAAACATTAAATTTAAACAGCAGGTACGCATAATTTAATAACTTCACTTCATCATAACATGCGAAGGACGTCACTACTGGACATAGGCCTCCTCTAAAGCGACCTACAACGACGGCTTTTGTTCCATCCGCAATCAGTCGGTTCCCGCGATTTTTTGGTCGTCGGCGCAAAATCGCATTTAATCGATCAATTACGAACGCCCTGGAGTTACTCTGCCTACGAAGCTGGAGGCCCTTTCGGATCCTGACCGGGGCAATTATTTTTGTGCTTAATAAAATAACCTCATCTATGTATATAAACATGTAGCCGTATCTATTGTAGAGGTATGTATCATCGTCTAGTCTACGACATAAGCCTTATTGAGCTTAATATAGGACTAGGCAAAATATATATCTTACACAAAGCATTGTGTAAGATACATATTTTGGAACAGATATGTATTTATTTGGGTATATCTTTTTTTATATCTATTGTAACAAATGTTCTTTTTATAACATGCAGCATGGCTCCAAATATGTAAACATGCCAGTAAACTACAGAAACATATTAGCTTATAGCAACAGGTGTGGCAATAACTAGGCTAGAGCCATTTTTATTTTTTGTTGACTTCGCGCGTAGACCGAAAATAATATACTGACGCTGGTAAATGACCAGATGACGATCTTTTATTTTTAGTCGATTAATATATTTATATGCTACTAAAATTAACCCCGTAATTAACATTTCGATTTGGTTTACTTAACCACTCACGTGCTTTTGGTAGTTGTAGTTACCAGCTGTCACCCTTATTTTATTATAATAATAGAGGTCACTGAGAAATTTCAATCACGTGAGTGGTTATAGTAATAAATATGAGTACCGAAACAGCTCGTAAAAAATTAAGTGAAGTAGTAGTGGGTACTAATATTATGGTGTCAATTGTTTAAGAAACAGTACCCTTACCATGAGTTGTGACTTTGACGTTTTCGATAACGAGTATCGAGTTTACTATCTGTGCATCTCGTTCGCACTAAAATGGTACAAGCGAGATGCACCGATAGTAAACTCGATACTCGTTATCGAAAACTTCTATGTCACAACTCATGGTAAGGGTACAGAGTGATGATGTTAAACTGTATTTCAAACGTGGGCCGTTAATTTATCTTGTGAACAGCTCCGTCCATTACACACCCGCACTCTACTTGACTGTTAATTTTGTTAAAGCAACAACAACTATTGAAATACAGCGTATCGGAATTGCCATCCAGCGGGACAATTCCGCCAGCCTTCTGGGCACCCTACCATCCTGCTCGGAGCTCGACCCTATTTTTTACTTGTAAATATGTACAGTCAGCGTCATATAGTTCGTAGCATTCAAAGTACTCAAATAGTTCGGTACACCATACTAATTCTATGGTGTACCGAACTTTTTGAGTACTTTAGATGCTACGAACTATATGATGCTGACTGTACATATAATATATCCTTAAGTTAGTTTTTAATTTTGTGTAATTATATATAATGTTAAGTACTTTTATACGTAAGATAATGCTTGTAAATTTCAACAATATGTACCTAATATATTATAATATATATACAAGTATTACAATATTATAATAACCAATTTTTAATGTAATACATTGAAATACACAATTCTCGTGTAATTCTGTGCCTCTGGCGAGCTATAATTTATCAATTAAAAACAATTCTCAATAGCCGCAATGTAATAAGTGCAGATTGCTGCCATTATAATTATTTGTTTTTACGTCCATCAATCATGCTCAAACAATGGCTATTGACGTCGAGTTTTAGAACGATCTTTATTCTTGTTGAACTTGGTCTTGATTTAATGAACTTGGCAACTGGATATATTTCGAAAAAAATAAGGTCTTTTTATAAAATTTTATTTTACTTGTAATATACTTATGAATGCATGTTCATGCCTTGCTACCATGCTATTATGAGATATAGGCTTTTTGATATTGTGGTCGTTTTGCGTTCTTGACCTCATGCTAAACAGGTCATTTTGAGATTCAATCGTATTGATAGTAACCCCATAAATTTTACAATTGAATTGTAAAGCATTTATCCTCAACAAATTGAGATGAAATTTAGCAAACTTGTGTAAGTAAGGTGACAATTAAATTTTATGATACTACTCATATGATCTGACGCTGGAGCCAAAGGGTAGCCATAGCAACTCCTAAAATCCTTTTTGTAATCCTCAGGAGTAGTCATGATTGTAAAAAAAGTACATTCGACAATAAAAGCTTGAAAGAAAAATATAATTTTTGACAGAAAGGTGTCGTTTAATAACTCAAGTAGTAGCCCTGCCATGAAGTAGTTTTTCTCTTCACGTTTTTTTAATCTATTCATTAGCCTCTGTCCATTTTTTCCATATTTTTTTTTTATGACATAGGCGGCAAACGAGCAGACGGATTGCCTGATGGTAAGCAATTACCGTCGCCCATGAGCACCCGCAACACCAGGGGAGTCACAAGTGCGTTGCCGGCCTTTGAGGGGGGTTGGAGCTCTGGGAACCTTACTCACCATCAGGAACACAACACTACATACCTGAAAGGTAGCAGTGCTATTATTATTATAGTGTACACATGTTTTGCCAACTTGTGGTAATGCTACTAGTCCTACACACAGTGTGTACTTATATGTATATTATAAACGGCTTAATAAAACTCTAGCCCAGTACGCTTTAATATAATAAATCTTATTACGTACACGATATTAATATTACGCTCTTGAAATGATAATGATATCAACACGTGTCTATCGACGCGTCGTTTAGTGCCTAGTTCAAGTATAAATTGTATAGAAAAAGATTAATTGTTGTGAGGCAGAAGTAATTCTGCACTTGCATGAAATAGTCTTCGATAATCCTTCTTGCTGCATGTCATTATTTTGTTTTTGGAAAGTTCTACCTTTTACACTAGATAATTTTTTGAATTACTGTGAATTGAGAAGCTATTCTCATTAGAAAATAATTTTACTAAGACGTATTGGAATTCCTGTTGATCAAGCACGACTAGATGGACGAATCTATACCTCTACCAGGAGTTGTTGAATTACGTCACCTTTTTACGTCAATTTGTTAGGCTCTATACAAATAATTTACTCCAACGCTAGCGAGTACGTTTCTGCCAAATTGTAGCGGTACTTATCACTGGAAACAATATTTCCAAGTTCGACTCCCACTTCTCTTTGCTCAGATGGTTATTCTGCCAGCCGTGTGCTGATAAGAGATATGTTGTTACACATTGAACTCACGACCTCGTCCACGTTGATCACTGACTGACTTGAAAGAGTCACTATCGTTATCGCCCTCTACGTCAGATCGCATGCTGATAACACGCGCAAGGAGAATTCCTCTCCTTTCAGTTTTTGCGTTGAACCGAGACAATTGTGTTATTAGTGTTGATTTTTTGTGTTGTGGGAAATGACAGCGTGAACTGTGAGGTCATCATGTATCGGCCTTCCAAGATACGCAAAGGTAACATTCTACACGCAGTATTATCGCCGATCACGGTTAGATTAGCCTATCGTGACAATCGTGCGATTGGATATACTTTATAAAACGTGTTAAGTCTTCATTGAGATATTTTCATATTACACTTAATTAGACCATGCATTGCATGCATTTGCTGTGTTTGAACGAATACCTAAAAACGGTAATAGTAGCCGTAACATTTTAACCCATTTCATTTTTTGACCTGAAATATCCAATATCGCAGGCGAGCTATCCATATTATTTGTATTTATTAGTTGTCATTGTTGACACTGTGTACCGAGTAATAGATTGAATTGAAATGCGCCAATGTCCATAACCCAATAGCGCTTATCTAAGTTAAGGTCAAAGAATTGGCATCAAGCCACTTATTAACTAGCCTCGGGACATACATCTAATGTAATATATTAGTTCAGTAGCTTTAACTAAGTCCAAAAGTAGCACTAAGTTCCCACGAATATTTGGATACGATCGAACACTTGGTTGTGGATTCTTTTAAAATACCTTCAAACGCTTTCGTTGAAAATTGTATTGTACTTAAAATTGGTGAAAGTTGATAATTCGTAAATTATTATATAAAAGCACTTAAACTTATTGCTGAGTTGCCAATGATCAATGGAATATTCAGTCAATTCACCGACTTTGAACAGAAAAAGACTCTTACATAAATAAAAATCAATATGAATGTGGTTATTAAGTTTATGCTACAATAATATAGATGTGAATTTTGTAACATTGTTTTTTTGTACAACATTTTATTAAAACTTCTATAAATTAGCTATATCCACGGCATGTCTTCATTAATAACATGGCTCGATAAGACCTTGGCATCTGGAACGGAACAAAACTACAGATTTATCCGTCGGATCTGAAGTAGAGTAGGTTTAATCCTGTAGACAAATCCGTCTATGTATGGCGTGCATTAAATAAGTATATGTAGTTAAAATTATTTTGCTGACACGACATCACATCACAGATACCACCTTTATACTTCTAATTGTCTTGCAATAAGTAAATTAAGCATCCATGCCTAATGGAGTTTGAAATTTCAAAGTGATTATCAGATAATAACCTGAGGGTTGTTTTTCACAAAGCAACCGACTAGAGTAACAACATTATTTGAAAAACGCGCAGTCCCCAACAATCACGGACTGAATTAGAAATAAACATGTACCAAATTCAGAAACGCCAGTAATCGCGTTACGCCACAAATGTTCTAAGCTCGCAAATCGAAGTCACGATTCAATTCCAAAGTCCCTCAAACCATTAGTCCAAATAGGTCATCAACGTACACTCGGCGGAATGTGCGTCACATTATTCTACCTTCGTCAAAGTCTCTGGTTTAGTCCTGTAGAGGGTCAGATTTATAAATATCTGAAAATGTAACATAAAGTACAACAGCCTTTACGTCAATAATGTTTACCAAAATACAGATGTGGTACAGTGTTGCATTACCATGATTCGGCAAAAACGTATTCTTTGGCCTCTGCATAAAATATATGTAATTGCATATAGCCTAATATTTTTTTTTTATCGTGACGCATGTCAATTGTGTATGTGGTAGTCATAATAGTGCTTCAGTTTCTATTAAAACTGATTTACGTAAACCGATAACTTCATTCGTAGACGTATTTTTTTTTTGTTGATAAGTGAATAAGTTTATTATTATCTTGTAGAAAATGTAGCATAATTCATCATTCGGCATAATATGTTTTTTCTAAAACTGTAGATGTTTCATGATTATTATAAAACAAACCTAAAGTAATGTAATTAACAGGATGATGCTTTAAAAAGTCCTGAAAGTTATATGCAAAATGATCATTGATCAATTTTGATATTAAATTTTCTGTCAGAAAGAAACAAGCAGTAATTTAGGTATTATTCTGACTATGATATAAAATCGATTGTTAAACAACGATTTAATGATTTATAACGACATTTATGAATAGTTTAATTATAAAAAGTGATGCGTATAGAAACGTCAAATAAGTTTTTGCAGGAAATAACTGTTAGTCAGCGTCAAAATGAATGTTTTAAATCTAAAAGGTGAGGCTCAAATTACAAACTGATATTAAATAATTTTCCAGTTACCAGGTGAAACTAAATCCTTCACTATTTATTATACAACTGCATGCCAAAAAAGGCTGTGTTAATATATATAAGCCTATTTAAAAAAGAGTGTAAAAATAGAAATAGAAAATCATACAATCATTTAAATATATATTATGACGAGCTGAAAATAACCGCAGTTTAACCATTACGGAACATTAAAATTCCATAATAATAGTTGAAACACCGATTACTGTGTATTGATTGGTATTTTTTCTACTAGATAAACTGATTATCTAATGATAATCTAAGTCAGCTAGATGCGAGGCCTATATCCAGCGGTAGACATCTGTTGGCTAAAGAAATAATCTCGATCAAAAATATTGTTTTATAAATCCTTTCATCGAGCCCAAATAAAACAAGCACTTTCAAATAGTCAGATACCAATATCATCATACGCTAATATTGAATTAAGAGCATTGCATTGGTCAACTGTTACAATTTTATCACACAATCGAGTATACCTAATCAATTTGACTGTACACTAAAGAAGAAACACATAAGTTGTTATGGTGTTACATTAAGCGATGGACTGTACTCTTTTGTTTGTTTAGGCCTGATGGAACTTGCAATTCAGTTACTTAGGGACCAAATTGGTTTAGGGTACACTCTAGTCGTTATTACCTTCAAAGGAGCAAGTTATTAGAGCAGTTAAGAATAGATTTTTATTTACCATTAGCGAAACCGCCCTCGACATTGTCTGCGCCAAATTAGTATTAATGATTATTTACACAATATCTTTACCAACCCTATGTGTTATTCTGACGTATAGGTTAGCTACATCACTGTAAAAATCCATTAAAATCCATTTACATGAAAGAGTAACAATCATCCATACATAGTCACAAACATTCGAGTTTATGCTCGTAATATTAGTAAAATGTATGAAATAGGATTGCTTCTAAGCGTCCGTTTTTTTTTTTCAAGAAACTTCTAATAGTCAAATATAATATAAATATCATTTTAACCTAAAAATAATTCAGAGCAATTATTGCAAAATAACGTTTATATGTATGTCAATAATAATTATAATTTAACAAAAAGGTGATCTGAAAAATAACAAAAAATGCTTGTCTAGAACATTCTAGAATAAAATATAAATGACTAAAGTAAACTCATAAGAACAATTATTATCTACTTTTTAATTACATTTCATCCCACGTAAGGACAATTAATCCCACGGTGTATTTTTCAGAAATAAGTCTTTGCTTATCATAATTAATTTGAATGTTTTAATTGTTAATTCAGTTAATTTCATTGGTTATATTATATATTATAAAATTTATAAAACTTAAAACAATTACCCATAAATGAATTTAGGGATTGTACCTACATAAATCTTAATCATCTATGAAATTAAAATGCCGACGATCCCAGTGGTCTCTTTCTACATTTTGCCTTTTGCATGAGACACACAAGCGGTAAATACTAGGGCTCGCGATCGTGTCCGTGATTCGTGAACCCGTAGCCGTGCACCGTGCGCCCGATTTCGTGAATCACGGCAACGGTTTTCTGGTCCGTTCCGCACGTGACATTCGGTTACGTGAAATTAGGGTACGTGAACACGCCTTCACGTATCTTGAGAATAAAACTTAGTCCTTATTTATTATATTCCCGGGCGTGGCGAAATTACGAAACGTGCGATAAGTATCCAACGGAATCGAGCCCGAAGCTCCACACACGGACGCAGGTACGGGCTACGTGTCACGGCGTGTCACGTGAATCTGGATGCAAACGTAGGTACGTGACACGTACCTGGCCGTGTTCGTGAAATTCGTGATCTTAGTACCGGCGGTGTTAAGAACACGTAGCTACGGGTCGGCGTACATCACGGATACCAGGGGCCCTAGTAAATACTAATAAATCGAACAAAAATAAGTTTTTAATAGTTAAGGACGTTAATTAGGATATCTAGTTATCTGTACGTATCATAGCAATCGAAGTTGTGACCCTGATAGTGATAATCTTTATATCACGAGAACCGGGAATTACCGGTTCTCGCGATGCAAATTTGCAAATTTAATCCTTAAACAGAACAAATTGATTATGGTTTATTTTTATTTGAAAGACTAGCTTAGGTTCGTTGCTAGAATTAACTTGTGTCAGATGACTGACATATTTCTAATGAGACCTCATCAGATTCTGACTCTGAGTATTTAATTGCTTTTAGAATATAGTGCATAATATTATTGACTACCCTTAGTACTTTATTTAGGTATAATAAGTAATTTAGTTTACATTTAATTCAATTCAATATATTTCATTCAGACAATCCAGATAGTTCTAGTGTACATTCCCACAAACCTACACTAAAATCATGAAAAAGTATACACTAAGCCTTTGGATGTCATGTGTACATCGTTCTAGTACGTGTTGGGACTGGCCCAACATGTAAATATATATGTGTCATTATCTAGGAAAAGGGACCTTATTGTCGATGGCACTTACGTCGAATCGCGTTGCATTTGTATTGTATCGTCTTGAACAACGACATAAGCGCCATCGACATTAAGGTCCCTTTTCATGAATAATGACACATATATACTTACATGTTGGGCCAGTCTCAACACGTACGGGAACGATCGAACGTTCTGGCAAACGCACTAGTGCAATCTATCACGTTTAACAACAGTGGATCTCAGAGCCCTGAGTGTAAGTTTTTAAAGTAACATAAAGTCACCCTCGCATTAGAGTTACCCATATAAATAAAATTATCACTTACGTTTTCGAGACGTTTTTTTACGTCAAAAGAAACTTATACTAGTGCCTCAGTTCTATACTGGTTCTATAGAGATGTCTCGCTGTCAAAATAACTTAACATGAATCCATGTATTCCGATTAGTACCCGTAGCTATCCCCTCGTTCTGGCAAACGCACTAGTGCAATCTATCACGTTTAACAACAGTGGATCTCAGAGACCTGAGTGTAAGTTTTTAAAGTAACATAAAGTCACCATCACATTAGAGTTACCCATATAAATAAAATAATCACTTACGTGTTCGAGACTTTTTTTTACGTCAAAAGAAACTTACACTAGTGCCTCAGTTCTATACTGGTTCAATAGAGATGTCTCGCTGTCAAAATAACTGAACATGAATCCATGTATTCCGATTAGTACCGAAAACAGACAAATAGCCTAAGGCTGATATCACACTTGCGATTTGCGAGCGAGTTTTGTATGGAGGCGAATACGCAGCGAGTTCGTCGCGTACGAGTTTTGTATAGAAATCGCTCGCAAATCGCCCAAGTGTGATAACGCCCTTAATTTAGAATGAACGCAACTTTGTATAGGTATTGTCAATCCATTAATTCTATGATCGTTATATATATATGAGATATTCTAAGAAGTACGAGTATATTTTAACATGTCTTTTTCTTGGTTTCAGGTAAGCTTTTTTTACATTATGCAGCGAGACGTTTTGGTAAACATTACTGCTTTTCATTTTACTATTGTGAATAACTAGTTATGTTATTAAATTAGTAACCATGTAGTAGTTGTATTTGTAGTATATAATTCCTGACAACATAATTCCTGACAATTTAATTGACATTGTGTTAATTTAAATCTATTGTTTTAGGTATGGTCAAGTGGGGTAAGTGAAACATATATTGTCCTAAATTAAGGACGTTAAACGCTAGAAACCGTGCCTTCATCTGTCTCTATGACTCTTATTCCACCTGACTCTATCTCTAAATATTCACTTTACCCTAAAACTGAATACATAGGTTTATGCCATACTAGCATCTGCCCGTGACTTTGCCTGTGTAAGATCCTATAGGAACGCATTATATTAAGTATCCTATGTCTCAATTCAGATCTTAGTCTATCTCTACGCTAACTTTTATGGAGGTCCGTTCAGCCGTTGATTGTGTAATTGAGTAACAAACATCCCTACATTTTCACAATCTTTAACATTTATAAATTATAATATGACTAGTACAGGATATAGTGTGGAAAAAATACGGATCCATCAAAAATTTGAGGCGGTTTCATATTATTAAGGATTTTACTTGAAGGATCTTTTTTTTTAAAAAACTTACTGTTCAGTTCAAAGAACTCCATCGTCTCACCCGTTAATACATCCAGCTATATATTGAAAAATAAAGTCTGTCTATTTTATGCCACTTGTCCATCACACATACAATGTTAAAGATATAAGGTAATTTCTCCGCCAATGAGGCCTTTCACTCGTGTGTCGAATACAATATCAATCAATTTAATATTTATTACTAGTATAAGTTTATAACAGATATTAAGAACAAGATCCTCGATAAAGTAGACATATTTTAAAAATAACCTAAGGGTAGGGTAGGGTACGATCTAACTGTAGTGAATAAATTAAACTTTTTTTTTATGATTTTCATCAAAATTCGACAATTGCAATGGTGGTTTTAAAAATACTAGATAGTAAATAGTAGTTTTAGTGACTTAGACTTTTACTTGTATATATCAACTGTGGTAGGTTCTCAATAAATTCCTTTATTTATACCTAAACGTCAAAGGCTATGTAATATTTATATTAAACTTTTGGTACATTTAAATAAAGTTCAATTTCGACGGCTGCTATGCAACTCGTACGCGGCCCGCGGACTCTATAAGGACATGACATGCTCATTAAATTGACTGACGATCAGAGCATGCCCTAAATACTGACAGACAGATTGATAATGTGGAGCTTGATATAGTTAAGATACAGTTTAATGGAAAACGAAGGTAATTCACTTTGAGTCACTATTAACATATTGAATGTTGTGGTGGATATAAATAGAATTATAAACAAGGCCTATATTTGTTGACAATTTACTCTATTTGAATAAAGATATCATTTGGAATACAATCTGATTATTTTTTTTTTTTTTTTATAAAAGACTGACCAGCGTTTGACCTCAGTCGCACCTGATGGAAAGTGACGACGAGGTCGAGGGTGTAGCACGCTGGTTCAGTAACAGCCTATTCACTCTTGCCTTGAAAAGACCCAAATTATATCTTACCGGGAATACAGACGAAGGGAGCGAATTCCATTCCTTAGCAGTCCGCATTAGGAAGGTAGAAGCGAATCGCTTCGTGCGAATGAATGGAATATTCACAACGTAAGGATGAAACCGCTCCCCTCGTCTGGACGTCCGGTGGAGGAACGGAGATGGCGGAATTAAATCGTGCAGTTCCATTATAAGTAATATCTGATGAATTAATAATAAAGTTCTAGAAGAAAGTATTATGGTATCATACATACAGCTAGGGCAGGTGTTTACTGCACACTACCGATTCACCACCTCCCACTAACCTAACATTTGAGGAAATATATAAAGTATATATTATTTTTTGAGAAAACTATGAATAATTTTAACTCGCGGTTTTTACACATTATTATAAATAAACGGGGCTTAACCGCGTATATTACGTCGTTCTCAAAACGTCGGGGGTAATTTTTAAACTTAACATACCCATTTATTTGTAACAGAATATATTATTGTCACGAAAAAACTGTCAATAGATAAAATAAGCCGTAGTAATACTATAATACTTTATCATTTATCAATCAATTCAATCAGGCTTCAATTCAATTCAATTTAACGTTTTTACGTAAAAGCCAGCTGTTTCGGTAAAAGCTTGTTATTTTCAAAGTTACCATTTAAAATATACGAAACATCAAATTGTTGCTGTGTTTTCAGTTGGTGATTTCGCACGCGTACTTCCCTGTCAGTAAAAATCCCTTCAAAGTATCCGTAATAAATTCCGTATTACTTTATATATATTAACATTGCTGATAGATGTTTTGATAAATAATTTTACAGATACCTAAAAACAACTTATCCTTTACTGTATTTTAGTCTCCAGTTAGATTTCACATCCATAATTACCACTTCTTAATTAAAATACCTTAATAGAGTCCATTCCTTTAATAAATAAAGCCATTGGCATGTCAATCGCTATAGATATCTGTACCAGTGGCTGTGTATGGACACTATGGACCGCGCCGAGAGTCTTGGTCAAGGCGTCTGAGCTTAGCACCTACGGTCTAATTGGAACCATGAGCTCGATGTTTCTATGTAGCGAGTATATTTTATCAGTAGTTTCACTGGCATCGCCTCGTACAGAAGTTATTTTCTAAATAAGTTAGACTGCAGAATCCTTTATTTTTAATACATATATCCTAATTATTGATTATCTTAGACATGTCTACGATCTCTTTAGTCGGAATTTGAATAATTTACGCCTTTATTTTTTACCTGATCCATTGTGTGAGATCTGACACCCGTGACTACTCTGCACTGCAGAATCATTCTGGCAGTTTATCACGAAACTCTACGCGATTAACACGCCTTTTCTAAACCGATATTGCACAAACCGGTGCAAGCGAAAAAAGACATTTCAGTGATAAAGATAAAGTGCAAAATGACTTAGTAGAGGCTAATTTAATAAAATCCTCGTGTTGATAATAAAAGCGTGTCAAAGCAAGGTAGTGCGCGCAAATTATAGTGTCAGAGGTGGTATAATGTAAGATAATGGCAACCTTAGTAAAATAACACTTAGTTGATTACAGATAATGACAGTTGTGGACTAAAGTATAGTTAGCAACATATTATATCTGCGCTCCCAGCGTACCCATAAAAATCTCATCAGGAAAATAAAGTCGGAGTTCTTATCAACGAAACATATTATTTAAATAATGTAAACATCAGAGAAAGAAAGTCTACGTAATACCGGTAGAAATATTTTTTTTTAAATAACTCGGCACTAATGCAAGTAAACAACAGCTAAAATAATAGGTATGTTATCAACTTCCGATCATATCGGTTTACATTTGAACATAGGAAGTTTATATATACGAGTGAGCTGTCACGGTTGCAATACAGAATTACAGATTAGAGTTTTAAGTGTAACAAATTCAGAGATCATTGCATTCCTACGTGAATATTTGAGTACAGAGTGATCGATGCTATACCTATAATAAGTTTGATCATTGCTTGTACAGTCAGCGTCATATAGTTGGTAGCATCCAAAGTACTCAAAAAGTTCGGTACACCATAGAATTAGTATGGTGTACCGAACTATTTGAGTACTTTGAATGCTACGAACTATATGATGCTGACTGTACATTGACAAAGATAGATACCTATAATATAGTTGTAGATATAGTTGTTACTACTACTACTACTACTGACTAATTTGTTAATCAAGAACTATTCATTGATGAAAGAATTTGAATGTGTTCCGCATATAAACGTCCATATACAGTAATTTACCAGTTTTTCTTTATATAATTGTGACGTTTGTCTTCTGTCACTTTATTATAAATACAAATTAGGGCTGCGTTTAGCCAGTCCCGAAAAAATTACCTACAATACTTATTATAATTTTTTTTTTACCTTGTCACTATCACATTAAATGCGCGAATCGAGTGTAGTAAAAAAAAATTTTTTTACTTGTTTCTTCTTTTTGAGCGCTAGTGGCCTAGGGGTAAAGAGCGTCTGACTTGCAATCCGGAGGTCGCAAATTCAAACCCCACCTCGTACCATTGAGTTTTTTAAACTTATGTATATCAAACTTCATTCGATTTCGAAGAAAAACATCGTTAAGAAACTGGACTAATCCCAATAAGGCCTGATTTACCCTCTGGGTTGGAAGGTCAGATAGCAGTTGTTTTCGTAAAAGTAGTACCTACGCCGAATCCTGTGATTAGTTGCCAAGCGGACGCAAGGCTTCCATGAGCCGTGTCTAAATGCCGAAACACGGAGAAGAAGAAAACTTAATTGTTTCTTAATCTCTTTGTATCAAATAGATAATAAATTCTCTTTATTGTAGTCCTACATTCAGAGACGGATTAACTATTAGGCAACGTAAGCAACTTTGCGAGGGTCCCGCATCGGCAAGGGACCAAACGAGCTCACATAATTCGATATTCACCATCTTGAAAAAGTTCACAATTTTCAAACTGCTGAAAAATGCATTCCCTAGGAATCCCGACATGGTTAATCCGGGCCTGCCTACATTGTAGTTAATCCTCTTTAGCCCTGCTCTGCTCCGTGCCGCAAAAATCATAGTTTCATGTTACACCTGCGAGGTTTTTTTTTATTATTTTGCCAGCCGGCTTTGAGTGGAGGAGTTTACAGAAACGACGAACAAACGAACGTTTTTATGTATTTGTAAAGGTAACTTTTGCAAATCTGGGTCATGATGACTGATTTAAGGTGGAAACCCATTATACCGTGTCATGCCATAACCGTAATATGAACGTATCAGGCAGGGAATGTAACGCGACCTGGACCACTATACCCACTACAGCGTGCCAACACCATTTCATATCCGTGCATAACGAGTTGAGTGACCGTAGTGTCCGCGTAGCATCCCCTTAGCATATAAGCGAGTTTAGTGACCGTAGTGTCCGCGTATCATCCCCGTAGCATAAGAGTTCTTCCCCGGCTTTACAATTCTATGTAGTTTCGTCTGTGTTTTCGTGTGAGTCAAACTATCTGGAAGAGCAATTGAATACTTTCGACAAGGAATTCCTATACTTACCTACTTTTACAATGCCTATTAGAAAATTTACCATGAAGGAGTTAGTAATGATAGCCCTTATCTTAGACTTGGAAGATTAGTTAAATTCATATTTTCGAACAGCCTCAATCAATTTTTCGTCATCCATTATAATATCTTTAAGTATTGCAAATAACAAGTGTCTTCTAGGCTGATGGTATCAGACTGGTAAGAGCGGGTAGAAATACGACAACGCGTTTATAACGTTCTTAGAACGGTCACCATACGCGGTTATAACCCGTTTTGCCGCCTGCACGCACCGTTCTAGCACCGTTGCGTGCCATGCCCGGAGCGTTTCGACACCGGCAAAATATCCTCGCCGACGATATTTGACGGTCCGTGCATGGCACGCGACGGGTATGGTTGGTGACGGAATGGGCTAGTGGGCATGGCCTCATACTTTGTAATACAAAGAATATTTTTTTGTCTGATACGTTCATCGCACGGTTATAGCATGATACGGTATAGTGGGTTTCCACCTTTAAACATAAATTAATTACCTGTTTATGCGGATATAAATTATGGTTTAACGCATAAATTTATCAAAAATGGAAACCATTTGTGCTTAAGTGAAATGATTTATGGCATATTTAATATAGGAATTAATTAAAGAAACATTACAACAGGAGCGTTTATATCTAAACACCTATCTATTACGTTATAATGTCATAGTTAAATAAGTTTTTAGCAGTTAAGACTACGCGTCAAGCGACTTGAATATATCTACTTATTTAAGAAACCAAAACCCATCACAATCAACAAACACATAAGTAATAAAAGAGTGTATAATTCATATGTACATGATTTTTGGGGATATTTATATTTTATATCATTTATAAGAGTTTAAGACTAAAAGAAAAAGTGAATGAAATAGTAATAAAGGCATTAAATATACCTATCCCTGCCACAAAATTACTAAAAAATATTGATTTGTATACTACTGAAGAACGCGTGTGTTTATAAATTCATACAGCAATTAACAGCTTCCTGTTTGACAATTATTACTTACAATTAGTTAATTAAACGTTACGCGTTTGTGTTGGTCTTTATCATGTTAATCCAATTAACTGTACGTAATCCCGCGTTGTCACTAAGTTGACTAGCGGTGTGATTAACTTAAACCGCCAACGGTATTATCGAATCATTACCATGTAAAAGTCGTTGTGTTTCGACTATCGATATACCGAAGCGAAGTGTCTTAACATAATCGCCATAATTTCAGTCAGAATTCAGGCGCAGAGCTCTGAGCCAATCGAAATGCATCGATGTGTAAGAAGATGACGTTCCTCCAAAACTTTTAATTGCTACAGATTCAACACGAGCTTGGCACCAGCATCATAGGCATGTGCCTAATCAACCTTTGATTAGCAGAAGGAGTTTACAGTTAAATTAATTAATTTTACTACTGCTACAATTATTATGGCTACATAACTTGAACATACAATATCTATGTTTGATTAACGCCTGATCGCAATCAAATCGGATGTCGAGTTTGATTATTGGAATAGGAATTGACTCAGTCGACACCTTAATTAGTTGCAGTGTACTATTCTACTGATTCGATTATTTGATTCAATTCCTTAACATGAATAGTAGTAGTACTTAAAAATCAAAGCGAAATTGATTTGTTCTTAGTTTCAATTTCAATTACTTCTTTCTCCTTCTTTGTCATTAAGTTAATTTTAAATAACGACAGTTCATACCACCTAAATATTAAATGCGTCTCACGACAATCGTGATTCGTGACGGACTCACGTTGATTGTTACAAAAGTCAAGTTCGTTTGACTCCAGTGACCAACAATATCAAACAAAATCTGATTCTATTTACATGCTCCGAAGATTCGATTTAGGATAATGTAGGAGAGATGAACTACGCCACTACACTCATGTGAGAAGGGTATTCAATTTGCTTGTTTTATACGCCAGTTCGCTTCGCTGACTATTATAATGGATGCACTGACGGTTGGCTAAATAACAGAAACATAGATAATTGAAAGCTGAAATATAATTTAGAAATTAAGAATCTATAGTCTGTATTTTTATTTTTATTATTAAAAGTAAACAAAATTTACCCTCAAATGGCTCCGTAAGCCAGTTGAGGGTAGATAAAAATATTCGACGATCAAAAATATTATAGGTTAAACGTCAGATAAATAGAGTGACAGATGTAAACGATTTTGTTTTTGATAGTTAACCAGTAAATGTTAGAACTACCTGAAAATGTACAAATTGTTTATTTACTTTTTTTGTTTGTCATATAGTATAGGTAGTCAGTCGGTCATAGTTTTTTTGAAAATTGTTAAAATATAGTTATGTATTAATCAAAAATATATATTTATTCAAGTATCAACATTCGAAAACAAAACAAATACGACATAAATTGTTACGGGATTTGATAAAAGAAATTAAAAAAATTAAATTACGATTGGCCATCTCTCCCGGGGTGTCCAGGTGTGATGACCATACCACTAGAGGAGAGAGCCATAACATATTATTTGGTTTTAAGTATTGAGAGAGCTTAGAAAAGATGTTAACATTTGATAAAATATTAATGAATATTTGCGCATGTCTTCGTCAGTGCTCACTGTCTGCCGTGCCGACAGCGGCAAATCCTCTGAGCTAAAAGCATTTAAGGAGTGCAATTTATTATTAAATCGTTAATTTATCTGAAGGCTTTTCCATGTTAAGAATTTTTAAGAAAAGTATACCTTGGAGAAACGGAAGGGCAAAATTAGTATTTGAAGCATTTCATTTAATGTTTTATACACATATATTCTTGTTTTTAACTTTTTATGTGCTCTCTGCTCAAAATCACGAGCATTAAGTTTATATTAAATGGCCAACATTAAAAAAAAAAGATAAAAGATCTTTATTTTTTAATTTAGACACATTACATGCACTTAAAAATCTACACCGGTTCGAACCCTACGCCTCTGACCCGAGAAGATAGCGGCAAGAAACTACGGGGGTACTTATTTGGGATTTATTTCAAAACAACGATACATCAAATCTTAAAGTACATAATTATGCGTAGTCCCATAAGAAAACATATCAAACAGTAACAAAGAAAGCAAAACATACGGAATGCTCGTATTGGCTATTTATAGTAAATGGTCTCGATGTATATTTCATCCTACAAAACGATTCGTTAACGCTATAAAAAGAAGACCTCTAGAGGAGGCTACAAATCAAAAATAATGTAAATAAATACATGAGTGTAGTGTTTATGACAACTTTGACCCAAAAATATCAGTTCTTCAAATGTACCTATTAGTAAATAGGAAAATACAGTTTAATTAAAACATACTTAGATTTACCAGAATAGATCTAAAGACTTCTATTTTAGCTTGTCCTCGTAATATAAAGCTAATCTAATTATAGCCTAGTTCTTGTGACATAAGTTGTTTAACACATAAGAAACATTATTATATAAATTAACTTATTTAAATTAAGGTTTTTTAATTACATTCAAATTATATCTGATTCAGTCAGGAGCTAAAGTGGGAAGGCTAACCTACTCAAATGGGAAGCGTGTTCGAAATCATCTTGTCACTCCTTATCATTAAAAAAGCGTATTTGAAGAGTATTCTATAACTCCCTAACTAAATAAGGAGCCTTTTGATAATCTCGCGTGTATAAAAGTAGCGGGTACTTCCGAAAATTAATCAAAATCTTCAACAACTTCAACTTGTCTTCCATTGTTCTAAGAATTCATTTCGAAATTATCCGGCTCAAACATTTCAGTAAATAGCCCAATACATCTTATAGTTGTTATTTTCTAAGCTGACCGTTCTGCACTCAAGATCATTTTATGCTACCGCAAATAACAAATAATAGCAAGTAACACATCAATTCATACAAATAGCAACCATCTGCTTTGAGTCACAAGGTCGATATTGCAGTAATAGGACATAAAAGGCCGCACTCAGGTAGGTCGCTGGCCGTGTAGTGTGCCCACAAATTTTTATAACTGATTGATAATGTTGGAAAGTGTCCGGCTAATTGTTTGATGGTCAAGTATTTTTATTGCATTAGAGAATGTTTAGTTTACGTAGCCGAAATCGTAAATATTATGACCAATACAAACACAGCCAAATAATAAGCCAAAAAAGTCCAGGAACGCGTCAGCGGGTCGTTAGGTATGAGCGATATCAAAAATGGAGCAAAGTAATACATTAGGACAGCAGTGACACTTAAAACCGACTGAATATGTAATGAACATAAGTTGATAATAATTGCACCCCTTCTCCTTTTCATAAATAGGTGACTCATTACATTGGAATGCGGTGCGGCTTCTTCTTTCGTGTGATACATGCGAAATAGTTACTAGTATTCGGTCGGCTTTATCAATAGTATCATTGTTCTAAAAGACACCTGCACTTTAATGAATGAATTTACTGATAAGACTTTTACAGATTTGCAAATTAAAACAATTTGAAAAATATCCTACAATAACATTAGTTATGGACCCACTACATCGCTGCAACGCAGACCACCGGCTGAGTATCCATTTCGATGACACAATGCCTTTTCTAACAAGTAAAGCAATTGCAATATCGACCTTGTGACTTAAAGCAGATGGTTGTTATTTGTATGCATTGATGTGTTACTTGCTATTATTTGTTATTTACGGTAGCATAAAAGGGTCTTGAGTGCAGAACGGCCAGCTTAGAAAATAACAACTATAACTATATAGTGCTGATTATATGTAATTTTTAGTCTCATTTAGGATAAACGTATAATAACGATATATTAGTGAATCCTCAATATGCGTTGAGATTCAGATACCTGTTCATTGTTAACACACTCGACGTGCCTATCTAAGACCCATTTGAAGCACGCGTAAATCTCGGTAAGTCAGTCGACTAATGTACGATTCCCACCGACCTGGCGGAGTCAGCGCGCACTCAAGCGCATTTAATAGTTGCCAAAGAAATGTAGATCTTCTGTACCGTAGTCAAATTCCATATTTGAGTGTTTTTGGCGCCGGTGCCGGCCGATCGGACGCTCGCGGAGGTGGACGGAGGTTCTCGGCCGTCGTTGCGCGTAATCGGCTCCGTTCGGCCCCCCCGAGCGCCACCGGGCGCCACCGCGCTCCGTCCGGCGCAGGCACGTCCGATAACGTCCGATCGGCGATAGATTATTCGCCCCGAGAGACGCGGTCGGCTACCGCCGGGCGCTCAAGCAGCCGCTGACACGTGGTGGCAGCCGACTCCGCCCGACCTGGTCACTGGACGCCGTCGGCTTCCGCCGGCTGCACGAGCGCCCGTTTCGACGTGGCTCCGGCCGACTCCGCCCGGCCCGATCAGTGAGAATCGTACATAAGCAGCGCAGCGTTTATTCATTTAAGTATTTACTACATCTTTATTTCTAAGCACAACTGTATATAGTACCATAACGTAAAATTCATCAAACTAACTAATAAGCTAGCAAAGTTTGCATGTTGCCCGAGAGTTAATTTGCTGCAAAGGAATTGCGTGCGGTGGGAGCTTCTAATGCACACAAACAGACGGTTCAAACAATGCATGTCGTTTCTACTGGCCGTGGGATTGTATAATAGTCCTTGTACAGTGTTTAGTTTAGTTATTAGTTAGCTTAGCTCAATATAGAGGAAATTGGACTGATGAAACAAGTAAAGTGTTTGAAAAATTATAGATGTAGACAGAAGTAAAATTTTATGATACGATTTGATTTTTTTAATGTTGAGGCAGCTATTTTCTTTCATTCTTATTATAACAAACATGTTACCTAATGTCTCTACATTGTCTAACCTAAATTTTCAAAATTTAGGTTTTAAGCCAATAAATATTCATTAAATTTATTCAACGTTCGTTATTTATTATATATCAAAAGATTTGATTTCATCTTCCTTTACCACCCACGCTGCTCCAGTTTATCGTCAGAAAGAACATCGGGTTATCTTATTTTATAAACTTTTCCTACTTTTCCTATAATTGCTTTTTCTATTCACGGATTCAATTTCCTAGTAAATCATTTCGTATTCTTGTTATTAATAAAATTGGTTGGGATTCGGAGCAACAGGAAATCGCATAAAAACTATTATTGCTTTTTATTATACTTCCTCATATAGGCGAATGATAAGAAAATGTTGTTGTCAAGTGCATCTCTTTAAGCATTAAAATTAAATGGCATATCTATGTGCTTTCTACCACTATTACTTAAGTTTACCTAATTTGTAATTACACGACGTACAACGAAAAAGCATTAAACTTTATGAACACATACATAATCTATGAGATCCTACGTCTCGTCTCATTCAGCCCAATCCCCCAAAAAAGCTCTTTACGCGTAATAATAAATTCTAAGTCTGTATGTAACAGAACTTATATACCTTTAATCGGATCGCTTGTATTTACTTAATATTCTACATATATATAATGTAACAATATACATTTTGACGGCCGGTTTGGCCTAGTGGGTAGTGACCCTGCCTATGAAGCCGAAGGTCCTGGGTTCGATTCCCAGTCAGGGCATTTATTTGTGTGATGAGCATAGATATTTGTTCCTGAGTCATGGGTGTTTTCTATGTATTTAAGTATTTATATGTATCTATCTATTATATATATCGTCGTCTAGTACCTACAACACAAGCCTTACTGAGCTTACCGTAAGACTAGGTCGATTTGTGTAAGATTGTCCCGAAATATTTATTTATTTATTTAAATATTTATTTATACATAGACACCTATGTATGTCAGTATCAATATTAACGAAAACTTTCCCCCGATAGGATTAGCTTATTCGAGTGTGAAAACGTTATATCACTCGAATGTAGTATTAATCATTTGTGACCAGTTTGCGCAGATAATGCCAAATGATTTATTACACACACCTGGGCCCCGACCGGTTGTGTGGAGCAAACCTTATACGAGCATGCACTCAAATCTAATGCAGGTTGGTATTCGCTTTGCTTATGTTAGGATAAGTTGACTTATACAAAAACCAGTATAAGGTGACCTCAGTATTGTTGGCTATCAAAAAGTATACAAAACGGGAGATTGAATTAGACATGTGAAATACGCATCGGAGATAGAGGTTATTATTTATCTCTTGTAATTTTTATGTAACTATTTTTTTTATACGATGCACGTATTGTCTTACGTCTACGGGCAGCATAACCCAATAATTCAAGGTCGTAGTCAAAGTCCTCAACTTTAGTATTCTAGTTCTCGGAGACCAAAATGGAAGATCCAAATAGTTACAATTCTTACTCGCCAGTTCTTGATTATGCATCGCAATGAATCCAAGCTCGAGGCCTGTCTATTAGGAGTCACGAAAGCGACACAGTTGCTGATTTGTAACCAATTACGGTTCTTTTTTTTTCGTTTAACGAACATGTTGGTTTGAATTCTCAATTCGTATCCTAATCCATACAACATATAGAACATCGGTTGACAATATTGTTGGAAACTGACTGTTTTGTATACATTTTGTAAATTAATGTATCCAATATTGAACAACAGTTCTTTAATCCTCAGGTAGATGGTAGAATATAATAATAAAAATTAAATAAGGATTCAATCGGACCAGGCTTTGTCCTTCTATTAACGGGTTCGAATATAAATGTATGTGTCTCCGTTATGGACATTATGTAGGTTTTAAAGTATTTATACGCATCTCTCTATTTATTTATATGGTTTGCTAATACCTACAACATACGCCTTCTTGAATTTAAAATTCAATAATATTATAAAAACTATTCTTATTCTATTACTATATATTGCTCGGGCAATTAATATATTTTACATTTCGTCTCTATTCCGTCACTGTTATCAAAACTCTAAGAAAAATGTATACTTATCGTAGGTATTATAAAAATAGTATTCTTCGTTATTCTGAGTTTATGGTAAAATTTTGCTCTGTGCGCGCATGCAAAAGTGACTTAGTACCTTTGCGTTGGTCTGATGATTTAAATTATTTTTCACTTCTCATGCTCTAAAAGTGTGTCATATTATGCTTGCCAAGGCGGACTAAAGTAATACATTTAGCCTCTTGGGAAAATATGTATACATATTTATGATATACAAAACGTTTTAAATTGACCAACCAGAACACTTCATCGTATTAAATCCACCAATCACGACAGATATCGAAGTTAATCCCAACTCTAGATTCTTTTTTGGTGCGAATACTGTTTAAAAATGTGAAATCATTAAAAAAACTTTGTATAAAGTATCAACCAATCAGACAATACCACTATATTAAAATCGACCAATGAGGAAACGCAATCAAATTGTCAAAGCATTAGGTGCTTTTTAGTTCCTACTTCACAAGCATTACAAAAAAGTTTTAATCTTTGGCAAACTCTTTGAAGCCCCAATTATACGTTGTCTATGGCATTTATTCACGGCGTATATATCCTATCTGTATCAAAGCAGTGAAAAAAATACAAGGACTGCCAAATTAAACATTTTTGACTCAGAATTCATTGCGGGTTAATAAAATTGTATTTATTAATTGTTGAAATGTTATTTTATCTTATTTTCTCGCAATCGAAGTGAAAACTAGTATGCATAACTCGGGTCTAAACGCCATATTACCCCTCGAACAATTTTCCCTCACTTCGTTCGGGAAAATAACCATCTCGTGGTACTATGGCCTACTTTAGCCCCTTGTCAAACAATCTACTATTAAGGTAGGTCATTTCTTTGTAGGTAGTTAGGTACTGAGTACCTCGCATTCCCCAGATATTCTCAAAAAGTAGTAATTAAATTTGAAAAGAAGAGCACAATCGGCTTTAAAATTATTTTTCAATAATGCATATTTTACTTGTATAATCGACTAATGATTGTAGCCTAATGAGATCGACCTCTATCTAATGCGCCGTAAAACTCGTGTGATTAACGAGGCATGCCCGAGGATCGTGTGACAAATTTGTTGGCGAAAGTTTTAATGGGAACCTTGTGCGTTGCGCAACAAAACACAGATTGTACATGTGGAGCAACAAGTTGGATATCAAGACGAATATAGCTATCGTGCAAGCGAGGCGCGACGTGCGAAGAATAGAATATCCGCCGGTCTATATATTCCGTCTTTTACAAAAGGCAGGCATCTTATGATACACCATGACTTACTGCAATTGTTGATCGTGTCATTCAAAAGAAAAATGTAATTTATCATGGGTTTGTTTGTGATATCATATCTAGTCTGTAAGGCTCTTATGCTTCTATGTGCGTGGTGGGATCGTTAAAGCGAATTTCGGAATGCACTTTAGTGCATATCCTTATGGAAGCTTTTTATGAGTTGCGCTAATTAAGCGTGAATTTCAAGCAAACTCACACGTTCACGGTTCATTTATTTTATTTATTTAGACCTAGTAACACCTACAAACGCTACTAGCAAAACTGTGAATAAAGACAGGTACGTTCTTCAATCTACACGAAAAGGGCGTACCTACTCCCATACCTACCCCCTACCTGCAAATTGTATTCTTAATCTTCTGGTATCGCGGGTATGAAAAGTCCCCGTACACATGTTTACGATGTTGCCGGTTTTGCTTGTTATCAGGCGATTCGTCTGCTCGTTGGCCTCCTATCAGGATGCAATTCAAAATTTCCTTTTTTAACGACTTATTCTGCTCATTGACCCATAAGGGCTCCAAAATGAGTGAATTAATAGTCTATGATATACCGAAAATAGTTTATATCAGTATCGTAGTACAAATTCAAAATCATTCTCCAATGTAGTTATATATACTTCCTCATATAAAATTTACTTATTACGTTATTACTTACTTTCAACCGTTATGCATGGTGAAGCAGAATGACAACATACAACCTTTGCTGACGCTTCAAAAATGAGAAACTACCAAGTTGTTTTGTAAAGAAATTAACTAAACTTCTTACCCTAGCAGGGGTAAGCATAAAAAAAATAACCATATCACTGATGTTATACCATTTTCTAACGATTTAGTACTGTGTTGAAATTCAATTAGCGAATAGCCTTCTATTCTATATATATACTTAGGATCAGCTGTGTCAGCAAAGACGTCAGAAGCGAATCACTGTTATCGTATCTTATCAGTGACTTTACAACAACGTAGACACATACTTCATTTTAAACAATGCATCACTCTTGATATGTTGTAGTTTCAGCACCCCTGGATCGATATAATATCTAAATCTTTTTTTTTATCTGAATACCACTCGAATCTCAAGTTTGTGTTTTCGCTCCATGCCCTGAAGAAATGACGTGTGGTGTTTGAGTATGATAAGTTTATCACTACAATCTTGTTGCTTGGCAAATAGGCTTTTACTAATTAGTATGTGTTATTTCGCAACTTGTCTATACTAATAAATGTTGTATATTGGCTAAAGCTACTACAATCGTAAAAATATTGACTATTTTTCATTTACAGTATGTTTGCTATGCTATCATTTAACTTTCACACCTTAACTTTATTAGAATATTTTGAAAAATTACGATATTAATTCCAAATTGAACAGTAAGATGACTAATCCTCAGAATTTTGTATTATTTATGTTTTTATTTCTCACTAGACGTTTTCATATTTAATTTTCCAAAACTTTCCATAATATGTTTCGAAAAATGTAGAATAGTTATTCTGTTGAACGATTATTCATACGCAAATTGTTTTGCACTACACATTGCCAAGGTTAGGTGGCGGCAATGACCCATTTCGACAACATGCTGTTTTTAATGCATGCGGTATATTATTTTGCGCTGCAGTTGGAACTCTTTAAAAGCTCCAAGCTTTTATTTTTCTGTTTAATTGAGAGGTAGGTTGGTAGTAAAATAACAACCCAATTTCAGTTTTATTACTCCAGTTTTAACTTAAACAACTCAAGTAAAATATTCAACAAAATTAAAAACAAATAATTTTAATATCTCATTCGTAGTAAAGTTTTAAAATTAACGAGTAGGTACTGTTTACCCATTAATATAAGGATCATAGTCCAAATTGCAAAAGTAGATTGTTAAATTATTTCTGACAGAGCCAAACAACAAGTAGGTGCCGCAGACCAAAATCCTAGGTGTATGTATACGCTCGTTAAATCTTTTCAGCCAACTATCTTTACTTAATCCTGGCATTATTCACAACCTCACTTTAGGTTAAAACGGTATGATTTACAACTCTCATGCCATTCTCCGTAGTTACGTGGTTACTTATACAAGCATGGAATCTGTCTTAATATACTCGTATCTAAATTTATCTTTCGATTTTCATGCCGCTATTGTAAACTATAGATAGTCCGTAAACTTTTTTTTTTATCGAGGTGCTCCCTAGCACCTAATTAGACGAGAAAAAATATATAAATAAAAAATAGTCGCCGATGCTAGACTTCAATATCTACTGTACAATTATTAATTGGATCTGGCCTTTTCATTACCTAAAATAAACAAATGGCACGGATCCATAGGCTTTTATTAAATGCAACGAAAAGGTGCCGTACGTACGTACAAAAGATTAGTGCCGCCTAAAAATTAATATTTTTTTCATATATTTACAGTCATTCTGAGATATTACCTTTTCGTAAATTGTCTTTTACTTACATATAATCAGGATTACAGGGAGCGTAGCTTTCATGCCGATGACATCAAATTGACGTCAGGTTGCATATAGGATGATACTAATTTTTCTGAAATTATCAATCATTCATCAATCAAATTAATCATGAATCATTTTATTATATAGATTGTAACGATTATTTAAAATATGTTTTATATTAATTTCGACTGACATACCATGTCAATTTCCATCTGTATCAGTGCGGAAAACATGCCATTTTATTTTTCATTACTATCAATCAATTCTTCACTTTACGTCATGTTTCATACATCATGATCCAGTTTCTTAAATTTTAAATTATGCTCAATTATCACTGATATCATATTATGATATATCACAATAAAATATTATGTTATGCTGTATGAAACACACATGAATAAATGATTAATGATTGATGACTACAATAAGACTAACTGGAATCACCCTATATGCAACGTGACGTCAATTTGCTGTCATCGGCACAAAAGGTACGCTCCCTGAGGATTATAATTTACAAAATAATTTTCGAAAAAAAAAAAACATATTTTTATGAAATACACAACCAGACAAATGGGATGTTTAAAATTACTGGTTTCGTAGCCAAATGTAAGATCAAAAGTCTTCCGTGAGTTTAACATCAACTTAATTTAACAACTCGTGTTCACTTACTTTTACTTATTCACCCGCGCGACGTTTCGAAAAGCATAATTTAAGTCTCAATTTTCTAGCACTAAAAGTGCTGAGCCCTGTACGCATCGAGGGTACATCATGGACTCCATAACCTGCGAGTTAATATATAAAATGTGAGTTAAGCTGTAAAAGTGAGTTTTAATAAAATGTAAAAAGTTTACTGCCATATGAGAGTACGCCAGAGGGCGTGACGAGGCGATTAGGCGCGGAGGCCGGAGATAATTCACAGCCTTGTGCTAATTTTACATATTATTATTATTTATAGTGGTAGTAATCCGCGGCGACCATGCCACCGGAATAGACTCGTAAATTTATCCTCAGTTTTATTATACTCTAGATTTAGAAACGGGTACCGAAACATCAATTTTGTACGAGCTTCAATCTGATCAATAGTACATTGTACAACAAGAGAGGTATGAATTGAAAATAGATGACATTTCGTCACTACTTTTAAAAAACCTTGTAACTCATTCTGGCATTCAAAAGAAAAATGACGTAACTATGTATGTGATGAGACTGATGAGTACAGAGTTACTGCGTTTCAACTTAGATGTGATGTTTTAGGGCCCGGAATTTTGCGTGCGGTTTTGGAAAAGTCTAAGGGAGAGAACGCTAACATTTATCGATGTATCGATAAACCGAGTTTTTTATTAGCATTTTAATTAAATAACAACTAAAACTTTCCGTTGATTTTTGTCGTGTAGTAAATTTTTTAAATATTTAATTTAATTTCTCGCAACACTGCCATAAAACGAAGAACATAATGGGACACCATTTGCAGGCGTCCTCATTGAGCAGGAATTCGAAATAGCTATCTGCTTTTATTCGCTACTTTCTCTTTATTTACAGCCAGATTGGTGTAATATTTCAACTTGGTTATTCTTACCCATTTATCTAGTCCGCTCCTCCGAAATATCCGCCGGTCAAATTTTCAAAAGAGCATGAATATAACAAAATCTGTTTTATACATAGCTCGCCAATGAAAAAAAATATCTCGAACAAGGGTTATTTGTTGTCATAACAGTGAGCTGAATTCGATTTTGCTGCGAGTGTGAGACAAAATTATGTTGCAAATATAAAATATAATAAATTTTATTTTTCAAAGTAAATCAAGAATAAATGAAATAATTATAATATAAAAAAATGTTTTTTTGAAATAGTTTCGGAGTCTTGTACTCCTTAAACACCTTTACTCTAATTTAGAGCCCATAAAATGTGAAATCCTTGTTGGTAGACGGTTAGAGTGCAAATAAAACGTTAAGAATCGCATACGAGTATAAACTTTTAATAGCATAAACTGTTAAATTGTAAAATTATTGAAGTTAATTACGTATTTAGTTGAACAATAATAACAATGATGATATTATAGAATCTTTCACTTGCTCGGGACTCAAGATTAGCACTCGATACTAATACAAATTTTGGTCTGATGTTACCTCAATTCCACAATGCCGCTTGAAAGTTACTAAATAATATTTGCGTCGTTGCGCCCTAACTTCTTGCTTTCTGAAACGCGCAGCAGGTACTGAGCAAAATTAATGCATATACACTCTAATAATGTATTCACAAAGATACAACGTTTAAGCTCAGATTCACTGAATCGGTTTTCGTTAAACGCCGAGTGTATAACTAGGGAGCCCCTGTTTCATCTCACCTTTACATCGTTGAATATTAATGAGCAAGACTTGAGTATTTATAGTCTTGTCGCTTTACTGAATACAACAGCTGAGATAAGTCGAGCGGTTGCACCTGAGACAAAGGGTAAACAGGCATTGTGGGCAAATTAAAAGCAGTTTCTATTGAATTGGCGATTCCGAGAATAAATATTAGCCGTCTACAAAGTAATATTGTCTTCGGTGCCGCGATAATTAATTTTGAAATAAAACAACTAAAGCCACATTTAGACCAGGCAAGAACTTGTATACAATGTTCATTACATTGCGGGCTATCGGCGTACGGCGAATTCGGTCGCTTTATATAACCCAACAACAATGTAATGAAAATCGTATACAAGTTCTTGCATGGTCTAAATAGGGCTTTACAAATTTTATCGCCTATAGGTACTGAAATGAAAAAATTGAAATTTTATTCTGACTTTTCGAACCGCCCGACCGTTCGTGTTCACCGGGAAAACCTGGAAACGTCAGGGTGAAAATTAAATTCAGTAGCGATACCCATTTTTAATAGTTTTACCTTCTATAGAGTGTATTCAGAAAAGAATGTATAAATAATAAATCAATGTATATATTTAACTAACATCAATACACAATTAGTTAAGTACTTGTAGTTATCATAATACGATTGTAATTGCTGTAAATAAATTTCGTTTTAATGTCAAACTTTTTGTTACCAATATCTGTATATAAACAAACTACTTCTATAACAATTTTCCTATATTACAAAAATAATCAATTTTTAATAACTATCCAAAAAGACAGTCATGAAAATATGTAATTGATATTAATTTACTCTTATATAAGCTACCAGATAGACTTCAACAATATACTGTTTCACAAATAAAGTGATCATTGATGGATGACATCTCGCACATAAGTGTTGTAGATATTGTTGCGAAACTTAGTACACACAATTTTCTTTTAATAATCTTGTTGTTGCTTAATAAAACTGATTATAATGTGTTCGTGGTATAATTAACTATTTTATCAGTCGTTGCCATGGTTACCGCACTCTGGGTCACTCTTAAAATCCCAGATTATTGGCATCTAGAAACATGCATGTTCGTAGTAGCTCTATTCGTTTGTCCCTTTTGTAATGGGTCATTTACCAAGCTTGTTAGTAGAACGCGGTGCAATATGCTTTATTTGATCTTTAAGAAACTTTAAAGAAAATAAACGACGCACGGCTGCTAAGTATTAAGTTAACTATTATTCGTTAGTGATGTTTATCACATTTTATAAGATATAATTTATTAACAAAAACTCAGTTTTTATATCAACAATTGTATCAAAAACATCACAAATCATCCTCGGAATCTCGACTTCACGCATGGTATATTGGATTTGAGCGTGAATATATTTTGATAATCTCGATGAATACGAGTAGTACATATTTGTACGATACTCGATGGGAAAATGTATCGTGTATCTGATTTTCAAATGCCAGCCTCGTCTCCTTATTTGAGTAAGGAAATAAGCTGATTTCCTGCCAACTTTGATTAAATATTTTTTGTTATGCTGTTTTATTGATGATGTGAATAACCGTGACTACTACAGTTGTTATATTACAATAGTTATATTACTAGTATATTATTTTCATTTAGCCACTTTTGTTGTGTAAAAACTAAGCAAAATTCGAAAATTTATACAAGTAAAGTGAGATCATAGTTATTTGCACCTCGAGCCTATGAATCCCTCTCAACGCTCAATTAAGATTTTCAATTAGGTACATTCTTTCACTTGCTTAGGGTTCAAAATTGGCACTCGAAACAAATACGAACTTTAGTCTCTTCTTACACAAATGACTTATCACATATTCTAAAAATCCTAAATTAACCTATTATTAATGAAACTGTATTTCACACAAACAATTTTTTTCTGTAAAATGGTTATTTTATTAAGTTAATAACATCGTTTGGTTTCGTTATGACATTTTATTTGAAATCAGATGTCAATGGCAGACCTTATGCAAATCTCTCACGTATTTTAAAATGGTTCTTAGAAAAAAGTTTTTATTCACCGCCGTTCAAAATTTCGGTACTTTCTATACTTATTAATAAATAAAATAAATAAATATTGCAGGACATTGTGACACAAATTGACTGAACCTGGTTGGGTACTCAGCCAACGATGTATATAATATATAATTTTTTACATACATTATATAAACCACCCAAGACTCGGGAACTAATATCTGGGCTCATTACACAAATAAATGCCCTTACTGGGGCTTTACTTTTACCTTACTTTGAACCCAGGACCATCGGCTTCATAGACATGGTCACTGCCCAATAGGCCGTTAAAACTTATTACAGACAGAGCTTATTATGTATTGACAAAATGTCAGTGTACCTAAGGCAGTGTATATAACTACATAACAGTAGTACATGATTAGGCAATATCTAGCAGTAACAAACTACTATTTCATGTTGTGTTCATATTGTGGATTCATGTCATAAAGCTTACTATTATCAGCAATATCGTTAACCAATATATTGCGACACTGATGCCGTGCGATATGTAGTCTTACGAAGCGATGACGTATATAACTAATATTAATAATCCTATACAAAGATATCTATTACTCCTATTGTCTCCTGAATGACTTCGAAATAGTTATAGCTACAAATGATATCTCAGCTCCATTATTCACTATGGACGCATTAGTATAAGATTACGCCGTAAGAGTCAGAGATCACGGTATTATCAGACAAAAGCTGTCACGCTTGTAATGTACTTAAGCAAGTCTAAGGTGAAATACAATGGGAAGGTCAGCGGTATCGAGTTCCCCACGACGTTATATTAATGTATTTAACTTAAGTACTGATCGATGAAACTAATAGTTTCACAAATTCAGTTACCTAAGTTTATGAAAATATAATTAAAATAAGTACAGCTGTCTCGACGCCAACTACCAACCCTTTACTCTTTTAGTATCCATTAGCTGTAATCTAAGTATATGCATGGAATCATACACTGTGTTGGATGTTACTCGTCGTTATTATGTATTTAGTTTAAGTAAAGTATAAGTCTGTTATATTTGTTTCCGATCGCAATGCTATCCTAAAACTAATGTCAGAACTCACAGTGGAAAGTATAGAACTTAGTCTACATGTACCTACACTTGCAAATCTTGTCTGTAAATGTTTCAGGTCTATGTCTGTTTTTTTTTCCCCAATAAAGAAAATAAAACTAAAAAAATAAATAAAACTACGAATTTGTAGCTTTTGGCGTCGAGACACTCGGTCCGTGGGGCAGGGGCGCCCGCGGGCTCTACAAGACCTTGCGGGATACCACTGGTGACCCTCGCGCGGGCGGCGTTCTTGCACAAATAATTGCCATGAGAATTCAGCGCGGATATCCCGTCTGCGTGATGGGCACCTTGCCTATAGGGCCAAAAACAGATTTTAATTTTTAAGTTAGTTATATTTATAGATAGATTTAATTTAATTTGATGTCTCTTGTATGCTTTATTTTGTTAAATCACATTCATTTACAATATATTTACAGTGTAGGCTATGTCTCATAGCCATGAGACATAGCCTAAGCGTAGTAGTATATATTAATTAGGGTATTAGAACAAGTATACAAAGTATCATAACAACCCATCGGTTGTAGCGGTAACGGAAATATAACACATTTCGATATTTTGCTTTGTAGAAGCCTGTATGTGTTAGTTGCTTCTGAGGTAATAAAGAACAATATGAAATCTTTCCGATCTTTTACTAATAAGATTCTCACTTTTGACAAATATCATCATTGCCAAACATTGACGTTATGCTCATTTGTATCATGTGTTCCACTAACATGGCATTATTTTTCTTGTCAATATTAGAAATAACTTTTGTTTGATCTTTTTATCCTGTTTTAATTTAAAAAAATACAGACAAGTAACCCTACGGGGGATATATGTCCAATGGCTAAGGACATACAGTAGGTATGTATACTTATATATTTATAGGACCTAAAGGTACATATTTACTAAGAAACTTTTTGTTTTAGCGTACTTTAAAATGTACTGACTCCTTAAATCCATTTTTTGAGCTATTAATTGAGCTATTTAGTCTGTTCTATTTCAAATACTACTAAGTACATATTATGCTAAATGTTGTTGGTTAGATTAGGTATCAATTTCAACTTAATTAATTTTTTGACAAATAGCCTAGCAAGCACTTTCGAATAGTCGAACATATTATCATTTTAACCTAATAATTCATTCAGATCAATACCCACAGTACGTAGCCATACGTTTTGTCAAATAGATATAAACTTTTGTGTTTTATGTTTGCTTTATCACCGTCGCGGTCACCTTGTCGCACATGTCAATTTACTACGAACAAAAACCGTGCACTCATTGACATTTTCTTGTCACTCTTTTCCTTACAAGTTCTCTTAGAAGTCAACTTTACGATAGGCATTTGAAAACGTTTTGTATTGGAAAGTGACGTTCTTGACATAAAATGGCAGGTAACAGAATATAATTCTATTACAATACGCTCACTTTTTGCAGGATATTTTATTTACAAGGTAAAAAAAACTTTTATGTTTTTATTTGAGCTCTTTATAAGTAGGTCTAATAACTAGTTCCACTTACAAATCAGTTGAATATGCTTGTTGAAATAATTATTTATGTCCGATTAATCAATTTAGCCCGCCAAGGCTAAACAGAATCACATTGCAAGTGTTACCCTTACCATTACCCTTTATAAATAATAGATACATTTACCAAATAATCATCTGTATTCTGATCGATAAGTGTCAATACACCGTCTTCGTCATTTAAAACTTTGAATTATTCGAGAATTCATCCTAATTGCCTTTTTTGCTGTTTCGTTACAATTTTAAAGAGTATTTCAAGGAGGCGTGAATCCCCTGGCATGAAAGAATTAGGGTCAAGACCGAAACTTCGTCTTGGTTCGAGAGGGAGCTCTATCGATTTGAGCATTAGGATTACTGTATTTTACTGTATAGGAATTTTAAGTTTTTTGTTACGAATATTTATGTCTTGTGACTCTTGCGTACGTTTTGAGTGAAGAAGTTATTTGAAATGTCTTTTAATTTATTTAAGTTTAACTCGTTGATATAAAATCAATCAAAAGACAAAGGTGGCAAAAGAGCAGACTTGCCTCTTCTTCGACCGATCCGGAGGGTATACGTTACCACTGAATAAAGTACTTATACTTAAATTGTTAATCCCTGCATTATAGTCAGCTTTAAATTTCACCCAGCTAATTAAAATAGGGTGGACCTCACCATTAAAGTAGTGGTTGAAAATAATAAAAACAATCATCTCTGACGTAAACACTGCATTAAAAGCGCAAACAGTCACCATAGTTTTATCGAATAACCCGTCAAATAATCCGTCATTATACATCATAATTTATATATTTAATTCGAGTACAACAAAATACACTTTGCAGCACATTTGCAGAAATAATATTGATGGGATCACACATTCCCATCAATCGCAAATATACATTTTCAACCAAGTTAGTTGGAGGCTACAAGAATTCTTGTAGCTTGTAGGCATTGACGACAATTGTGATAGACCAACATACGTAACATCATCTATTAGTTGCTAACCTTACATACAAAACTAGAGGTTAAATTCCCGGTAAAGTCAATTACTTGTCTACTGTTACGATTTTTTGTGAGTGTTTTCAGTTTTGAAGTAGGCTGGTTCTTATTTAACTTTAAAATTACAAATTAATTTAACAGTGTACATATAAACATGTACAAGCTATGCATAATCTGAGGTCAATCTGTGTGATTTCTATCTAATAGTTTAATAAATATTTCATCAACTTATCCACCTTAAAATCAATGTGCCAGCTTTCGAACTATTAGTCATACAAATATAAATTACAATATAATAAACCTTATAAACTAAACTTATAAAATAAAAAAACAACAAATTTAACTAAACTAAAAGAAAATTCATACTACATACCGTAAGCCCTTACACTAGTCATGACGTGTGGTGATAGAAAATAAAGTTCAATTTAGGAAAAGAAATCAATTAGAGATAGATTACATGATGAACCATATTAAGCGATTAGTAAAGTAATATGTAATGTAATAAAGAAAAGCCCATTTGCCAGTGACGCTCTGGATTAGCTGGGAGCTAAATGGGCCTAAATATATGAATACGAAAGGAAACCTTGAAAATTACTAATTCCTCTCTAACAGTATATTTTATAAGGTGTTCCGATTGCTGAATTGTTTTTTGTAACTATACTCAATATCCATTTATTATTTGTTCATGGCCTTAATCACAATAAACACTTTTGAAGAATTATAAATTGACCGAATATTATACTTTCCAACTAACATTTTGCGATTGATTCGCTTCGACGACTATCCATTACCAAATTATTGTATGACAACGTGTCATTTGGTCGAATAATTATATTGCAAAATATCATAGATCTTATCATTTGTCAAACCTTTCACTAGGTCTAACAACTATTAATGGAATAACATTTTATCATTTTAACACCACTTCTTGCCCTTGCCAGCTACATTTTATGCAAAATTTGTATTAAATAAAGATACAGATATGTCATATGTGACTGAATCCAGATAGGTGAGACGACGAGCGAAGCTAGTATGAACGTCTTAGGTTAGCTGCGAGAAAACAGCAAGAACCAACTTATTAATATAAAAATAATAACATAAAAGGAAACTATTCTATAAAACATTTGGTTAATACAACACAACGAAATAACCAATACGCATATTAAAACTACTCGAAACACTGCATTTCAAAATGTGACTTTACAACAGAACAAACGTACAGTGGTACAGTCAGCAGCAAAAGTGGCTTAGCGTTTGAAGTGTTCGCAATGACCTACACGCGCTCTTATTCTCTTGACAATAGAGATGTGTTGACCTCATTTTGAACACCTCAAACGCTTAGCTACTTCTGCTGCTGACTGTTCATGTGAAGTGGCAAAGTTAAAAAGTTAAATTATATCGGTTTTGTCAAGATAATCAACCAATAAATTTCTATAAATAAATAGATTTGGTGATCGTTTCTTAAGCTATAAGCAATATTGCAATGCAAAAAAAGGCAACAATTTATTTCCATACAAACTTACACACAAAACTGAGTACATTTTATTCTAAAAACTCTCATAATATGCAGGAAGATATAAATACATCGACTATTATTTAAACTGTATCGATTTATAGAATGATAATGAAACAAAAAATAGTTATTAATTTAGTTCCCGAAATAAAAAATGTATCAAGCGCATTATGTATCAAGTAGTCAAGCCGTCTGTATAATTTGGTTAGTTTTTCAACCTCTTTTACTGGGTACAGTCAACGTCAAAGATATCGGTACGGCTAAAGTTACAAAATATGTATACATGCACCTTATTATGTGAATATATATGTTCATGTACACATAACTTGGCAATTTAGCGGTATTGATATAGTTTTCCTTGACTGTACATAAATACTCATAAGTGCTTTTAAACTAAACCCGTGATATCAGTTCAGTCCTGAGTAAATCCGGTATATCCTATACGAGCAAATAGTTTTCTACGAAATTAACTGCAAAGTTTTTCGAATAAATTGTTTTCAAATTGCGCTTGCTACAAACATTTCGCTGATAGCATTAGTAATAAAGCTAAATGTTTCTCGTTGTAAAAAGCGGCTCGCCTGGGGCTTACAAAACTGAGGGTCGGTGTAAGGGTGCCCATCGAATTTTTATGTAGGTCTCTCGCCCAAGGCATTCTAACCGGACGTCGGACCGAACTATAAGTTTGCGATGCTCCAGAGGCTCGGAATAGACTTTTTTATATTTAGTTAAACTCTGAAGAGTCAGGTATGTTGGAACACGTGTGTCCAACAAAAATGCGTATTCGGTAAGAAAATTCAGCATAACTTGTAAAGTTTACCTTGTACAGTCAAGGGCATAAATGGTCATTGCTATAAGGTAAAAAAGTTGATACATATGTATGTATCCCCTGGACGGTGCACATTGCATACTAAGTTATTGACACACCAGTCTTTGATGTATAAATAACCTTTCTCAGTTTTATTACTTAGTGCATTTACAGTAAAGTAAATGCGTGGGTCTGGTAACAAAAGATGCACTGATAAACATGTGTCATCAAATATAAATGAAACATATAGTAAAGAAACGTATGCATAAATATTTCCAATGGGTTTGACTCGACTTATTTCACTTTCTGCAGTAAACCCAGTTAGTTCCCTTTATCCAGTGACAGATCTTTAAATATACATGCACGTTAAATAGACAGAAATGACTTTGGATAGCGCTAGTACAGGAATAGTAAATGAACCAATTTAGTTATGACATTAACTGTGGCACAGTAGTATTCCTTGAGCAAGGCATTCATCACGACAACAGCCAACTAATTAAGGGGTGAGGGGGGCATACCCGCCTGTAATTTAGAGAGGTTGTGGGCAATTATTAATGGGGAGGCCGACTTGTCATACGAAGAGCCACGCGCATCTTGATTATAGAAAGGGTTTATATTATGTCTTGCAGAGAGCGTTCTCATATCAGCCCCTCTACCACGAGTGTTACTCGAAATTGTACAGAACCTTACAAATCAACGTAATATAACGCGACGTATATTAACTTTGACACCTCTGCGTAGAGGTGCCAAAAGCTACTGATCTTGAATTTAACTTGCATCGGGCGACGCCGAGTTCAGTCACAGTAATCGAGGGTTAACATAGCTTGCATCGCCACGCGGCTGAAGCATATTATTATTTATTATTATTCGGAAAATCTACAGCTATCGATAATATAATACAAATAATATGTAACAGAAAGCCAATTATAGGTTCCTACATAACATACGTAACTTTTCGTAACATACGAAAATATAACAAAACATTAAAAAGTCATTATGAAATAATTTTAGATTTCAAAATAATACATAACATAATGCTTGCTTCTGGCCTCTCTCTATCGAGTAATCTTAGCTCCAGCATACACTTGTATAAAATCAATGAGTGCTGTGCATACATGTGTGCTAGCTCGAGAACGAATACCTACAGAATTTTGTCTATCTCCGTCTAGATATGTCATTAAATATAGATGTAATATATGTTTATTGTGTTTTAGTTTAAAATATAAACAATAAAGTTATTAAAACTTACGTACAACTTATTTATATGACGTATAAATGTAATGTCAGATTGCAAATATATATCGATATTTAATCCCAAAAACATCCCTCGTCTAAGCACATTGTTAATGATGTTAAAACCCCACAGGTGTTAATTAGTTTTAATTGTCTTATTTTAGAACCCGACGGTAAAAATCTATTCGCTGGCGGCTGCGTAAAACATGTTTATGCAGACATAGTACAAATGATAAATCGATTAGAAACACGTTACGTATATGATAAGTTTAGAATCTTTGCAAATCCACCCTACTTAAGCTGTGGGGAGTAAAATCCAGAAAAGAAAAGTTGAAATCAATTAACACGATAATTTATATCTTCACTACACTGGTGCATCAGTAACATAAGAAGGCTGGGCTGCGATCGGCGTGGCATTGACATAAGTGACATAACTCCCTAATGGTCGATAAATTACAGAATCCACTTACGAAGGTGAAAACGATGAACTTCTTATTTCTACCCGTAGTTTGAATCATTAAGATTTAATTGTTCAAGTAATTAGTATGAATAAACAAATACATATGTTGCGGGTTGCAGTTATACGACGAGATTTATAAAATAGATTGATGTGAATAAAATCTTAAATGCATGTTCAAGTTATCAATTATCGTCGCACCGTTGCATCAGACGAGTATCAAACGTATTAACCGTTTCAGTGCGGATGACACGACAGGCGTGTCATCAATGTTTTTAACGAATGGCGTATGACACGAGAGGAGTGTCATTTTAAAATCGATTAAAACTTCACCAAATTAAGTTTCAGAAAGGTTCACCCCGAACAAAACTATTATTGTTTGTCGTGTAGAACAAGCTAGTAGCCTTCGTTTCTGAAATATTCAAAATTTTAAGATTTTTTTCAAATTCAGTTGTTAACAACCTTTTCATGCAGCACTAATTTTACTACTTAGCGTTTCAGTGCGGATAACACGACAGGCGTGTCATCATATTATAGAATGAATACCTATATTATTTTTGTAATTCCAGATAAATGATTTGTTACCTTAGAGCATTTAATGACTGGAGACGCCTTTATAAGTTTACCCTTCTGCCAAAAACTTGCACAATTGTGCAGATTGTTGTATAGACTGACGTTTTAGCAATGCCTTTGACACTCCCTTGCTCGCAAAAACCGACAGTCTATTTTGTACGAAAAATGGCAGCCAAGGCGTCTCCAGTTACTACTTAAATCCTCTAAGTTTGTTACCTATAAGACTCAAATGAATAGTTCAAGGAGAAATGTCGAAGATAGTAAATGCATAGGTTTAAATACGTCGCACTATAAAAATAATTACCCATTCCGTTACCCCACTATACATAATTAGCAGAGCCCGGAAAATCCATAGCAAAACAAAACACTGTCGTAATCAAACTAGTGTTAGAAACATTTTTTTATCGATATCGAGTTTATTGATGTGTTATGGAATACTGATTCTCTGAAGTTTATTATTTTCAATGAGATTGATTACCTCTTTGTCACCAGACTACGGCCAAGCCAAAAAGGAAGGGTTATTACTTAATATGAAATATAAATAACGTTGATGATTACGTTGCGTTTTAGATGAAATAACAATAAAACAAACCCTAACTTTACCACTTCTTTTGCGTTTGGCGTGAATGATTATAAAATAAGCAATGTAGCTAAACATATCGGTATGATTTTTAGACGATACTAACTCGATATCGATAAAAAATGTTTCTATCACTAGTTTGATTACGACAGTCTTTTGTTTTGCTATAGATTTTCCGGGCTCTGATAATTAGGAAAGTATAAACATTATACTTAGTAGAAAATGTTTGTGATATCTGAATTTTGAAAGTCACTTACCATCCATTTCGAGTAAAACTCGTAGTTTAAAAGCTACTAACAGTTTAAAACAATCTTTGATCAGTTCACTTCCTTGGTTAGATGTCAACTGAACTCAATCAAGTCAAAATCAATGAAAAAACGAAATTAATTCCGAATTTTATACACATGGCGGATGACACGATAGGCGTGCCATCATATTCCATGGCGTAAGGCACGCCTGTCGTGCCATGAAAAAATTGTTCGCCGCCACAGACTAAAGTTTTCGAAAATGGAACACGCAACGAATCGGTTAAGTCAATACTTTCGTTTTCAACTATGTTAATGAGAAATTATATATGTGTACAATAGATTGTCAAATCAAATATTGTTCGAAGTGGCAATATTGCTAGAATCTATACGATGGCCTATCGAACCGAGCAGCCGGTTCGTTAGCAAATGGCGTCTAGGTACAAGTCACGACAAACGCACCTCAATATAATGCATAAAAGGAGCTCGTGGATGTAGGGTCTCTGGAAGTACCTATGTATGTAGATATTGTAAGATAGCCGTGAGTTTATTTGGCGTGACGGAAAAAATGTATTATTGTGACATCTACATTGGAAATAGCTGAACATTATCGAGAAAATTATTTTTTTAGTTAGCTAAGTAGGTATATGTTATAGGTATATTAGCCGACGACGTTACTATATAGTCAACGCACACCGGAATCCTCATTTTTAGTCTCTCTGTGGTCCTTTGCTGATCTCAAACCATTTTCATATATATTCGACGACCGTTCTGGGCTAGAGGGTTCAAATCCCAGTCAGGTTATCTATTTGTGTGATGAACACAGATATTTGTTCCTGAGCCATGGGTATTTTTTCATATTTATATGTATCTATCTATCTATTATAGAGGTATATATCGTTGTCTAGTACTTACAACACAAGCCTTACTGAGCTTACCGTAGGACTAGGTCGATTTGTGTAAGATTGTCCCAAAATATTTATTAATTATTTATTTCACCTTAATCAGTTTGGCTAAGTTGTCGACACAGACACATTTTCGAGTTTATATAAGTAATATTAATAGAGATGAATTATAATGTATGGTTTTTAAAGATTAAAAACGGTATTATTTATTTAGATGGTTCTATCAACAATCATGTGAATCATATCACTCGTTGCGATTTTTCCTGAGTCACTCTTAACACGACAGTATTATGGCATTTACATACACAAAACATACATATTTGTGGTACCTATATGTCCCTTCCATAATCGTGGGTCACATACCAAGCGTGTTAATAGAATTTCTGTTGACCACTGGCTGATGGGATATAATAACAACACAAAATAGTTGATTCACCCAGTTACCTCTTTCAGTCAACACTGTTAGTTTACCTACAATAATATTATAGAAGTCGAAACATTAAATAACAATACAAAACAAAACAAAGATATATGATACCGTAGAGATATAAAACTCTCGTCACATTCCCTTTTGCCTATTATGCATAACAAACAGTGTCGCAAGCAGTCTCTTCCAGCACACAGCAACCTCACAGACGTACGCTCGTCCTACATTCACCCCCCTTCTTCGATCAACTGTCTCGACTTGACGACCATTACCTAACCGGCCGCTCTACAAACTCCTCGCTATAACAACTAACATACCAATCGCCGAAATGACACACAGCTCTTAATATGTAACCAATAAGGTCAAACATCCCGTGAAAGTAAAATTTTAAATGGAAATATTAAAATTGCCTGGTCAATCTGTTTACACTCGCTTGACGATCGTCATTTAATTAATTCTATACCCGAATGCACGCTGTCATATATGGACGTTTTGTTTTTGAACGCTTATTTTAGATCGCGCGTATTATATGTCTAGTGAATTAATAAATAGTGAGGTTTTTGTGAAACAATATGCGTTTTTTTAAGTTGTTAGTGTAATGTGAAAATAAGTTGCCTAAATATTGGCTTGATATAGAGTGGAACTAATCAAGTGAAATGAATGTAAATATGTGAATGAAAGATGCTGGCTAGTGAGGAGACTAGCATCGATATTGTGCAGCGATGGCTGATGCGACGAAGGAGCAGCGATGACACGGACACAGGTGGTGTATATAATTATATTTATTTATTATAAATCGAGTATTAAAATAACTTAATACTTCATTATGAGCCGTTTCGCACCGATCAATTGATGAAATATTTTCCTATTACCTATTACCAATAACACAATATATCTACAATGAGAAACAATTGATAAAGCATCGCGGAATTTAAATTCAATTAAATGTTTATACTCTTATTTTAGTGGGCTAGCAATAATCAGTACCTAGTAGTCAATAGAAATATGGTCCTAATTTTTTATCTAGCTTAAACCAATTCATTGGTGCAAAAAAAGTATTTAGGCACATGTTGACTGCCTGGTGTTCACGAAGGCTAAAAAAGTTAATTCAAATTAAATATGCGCTATATAATCCGTTTTAGTCGTTTTATTTCAGTTAATTGTAATTCTTATTTCATAACCACTTAATATTAACGTCTTAACGAATTTAAAGACAAGTCCCCAACTGCCTTACAAAACTTGTGTTAAATTAATATTTCACACAGTTGAACTTTAACTTTCTTCTCCGTCTTTTTAAGCTGGTAACAATTAATCATTCAATACTGAAAGGCAAGGCGATCGCTAGCGGCGTCATTCACACAACTTCCCTAACTAAGTTTCGCTCAGGGATTTTGATGTACTCAAGTATTCAATTTTACTTTACTTACAAAATCTGTGCCTTTTGTTCTGACAATCTGATCAACATAGGTTAAAATAAATCTAATCTTATTTGTTGGTGGCGTGATGACGTTAACCTTCAGGCACCTAAAGGCCTATAAAAAGATCAACCATTTCAAATAATTTGGATTTGACTAATGATAGTTATGACGAATAAAAATTGCATTTGACTGAGTAGATTTTGGTCTGTTGGCGGCTAGAGGATAGACATATTGCATAGCTTTTGCACACCCTTTTCCCGCATGAATCTCGCATAATTTTAACTCATTTACGAGATCATATTTGGGATAAATTAGGGTGGAGAGAAGCATGTTGGGTCATTTGAGTTCATTGCCTTGTAATTTCCGGGTTTTATAGGAAATGTATTTTACTAAAATCGTCTCAAAAAATATGTAAATCTTGTTTCAGTATGATTTAAGGTTAAAATATTCTGAAGAACCAAAATTTAGCTACGTGGGCATTCTAGTATTTTCAATGCAAGCTGATAATATAAGTTTTTGTTCTGATAAACGGGGAGAGAAGAATAACACTAAACCTTAATATTTTTTTGACCTTTTTTGTTTCTTTCATTTTCAATGCACATCGAATACATATTTACACTAAAATTGCTACTTAATGAAGTATTTGTTATGATCGCAATATCACGTGTTCCCACAATTACAACATATCATACAGTCATTTGAGTATGCAAAACAAATCAATTTGCCGAGAATCATAGTCATAGTTTTTATTGTAGATATCATAAGTAGGTACATATAAGTTTAATATTGAATCGTTTTCAAACCGATGACTCTCTATTTCTGGGTTAATCAGCTAATTAACCATATCATCCAAATGATATTAATACCACCCGCACTAATCTCAATTATGTAAGTTAATTAATGAAATATTTTAATCACATCATTATATTTAGTTAATGCTAAAAGCATATTGCGACTGCGGGTTATCAATGTGTTTTCACTAATGCAACGTGAAAGTGATGCAATTATTAACCAATGTATGTATGAAGGGACTGCTTACTTAAATGCGGATTAGAAAACTATATTATCCCTACAATATACCTAATTACAACGAAAATAAATTGGTGTATTATTAAACAAATGCCGATCCTAGTAAGGAATCAGTAAAGGAATAAAGAATAGTTTTCACATATTTTCTCACGCACCTTAACATAATTAAAAAATCTGTAATGTTTTTTTATATTTTGAGACAAAATTACACAAATCGATCTAGTCCTACGGTAAGCTCAGTAAAGCTTGTGAATGAATGAATTAATGAATGAATGAATATTCGTTTATTCGTAGGCACACAACACAAAGGTGACAGAAATACAAATAACATAAAACATACAAGGTGGAAAGTGCCACGAAATGGTCGCATCTCAGCATAATGCTGGCGACATCCAGCGCTGTGTCTTGTGTTGTAGGTACTAGACGATCATACATATAATGGATAGATATATATAAATACTTAGAAAAAAATAGAAAACATAGAAAACACCCATGACACAGGAACAAATACCTGTGCTTATCACATAAATAAATACCCTGACTGGGATTTGAACCCAGTACCTTCGGCTTCATAGGCAGGGCACTCACTACCCAGTAGGCCAGACCGTTCGTAATATGTAACTATACCCTTACCATGAGTTGTGACATTACGGTTTTCGATAACGAGTAGGTATCGAGTTTACTATCTGTGCATCTCGCTTGTACTATATTAGTGCGAACGAGATGCACAGATAGTAAAATCGATACTCGTTATCGAAAACTGTAATGTCACAACTCATTGTAAGGGTACTGCTAATTCCATAATTGAGGATCTTTTTACCTAACCTAATGATTTGTACCGACTAGGTATGATATGATAGTCGGTCAAAAACATTAGGTAAAAAGAATTGGTGCCACAAGTATTTTTCTTATTTTTATTTATTGGTATTTTTTACTACTCGTATTGAACTTGAATATTTCGGTGCACAACGCGAGAGCGCCAACAAATTCGAGGGAATAGAGAATAGAGAAATTGATGCCTGTAATCCCTTGGTTTACAATATACTTATTGGCCTTTTGTTTACAAGGGACGGTCCTGTGTACCTACTGCTTTGTCAAGTCATGGACCTATAGGCTGAAACTAACTGATGCCAGTGATGGCAACCGACAATTTCTAAGAATTAGAATGTAAGCCTCATACGATTGTTTGTCTGACGTATTGTGTCATGATGCGTCAAATCAGTAATCGGTTCATATTATTTAAATATGAATCCGTTCACATTTGTCTGATGCCAGTGTACGTCATACGTATGTGCAAATTTATGAAACCGAACTGGGGCGCTACCGAGAAAAATGATATTCGTAACTTTCGGACGATTGTCTCTCTTTGTAGTAAAAGAGAAAGATGCTTGAAATATACGAATTTCGGTGTTCGCGATGCCGGGCGTGTTTGATGCGACACGACGAAACACATCACGCACATGTGAATCTGGCTTAAACTGTAGTCTAAAAACGAAAGTATAGTAGTAAACTTAACAATACCCAAAAAACTTTTCTTAAAATAGACAACATGCGTGTGAATCCTCTGGCGTTGCGGGCGTCCATAGGCTGCTGTAACTGCTTACCATCAAGCGGGCCGTATGCTTGTTTGCCACCATCGTTGTATTAAACAGAAACTATAAAGTATACATGGAGATCACAGTTAAACATAGTAGGTACTTAGTAAAAGTAAACAAATAACTTTTATACAATATCGTAGATTATTTGCTTAGGATAGAGTTATTTGCTTACTTGTAAGAAAACATTGGAACGCGGGATTATATTTGTATAAAAAATATATATTACAGTGAAACTAAAGATTGTAAACATGCTTCTTCATCATCATATCAGCCGAAGGACGTCCACTGCTGAACATAGGACTTCCCCAAAGCGACCCAAAATGACCGGTTTAGCACCACCCTCATCCAACACAATAAAATAAATATATACACGACATTACTCTCTTGCACTATACGTTAAGTAACGTCACAATGTTGAATCAAGATCCACTTTTTCAAGATACTATGCCGCTCCTAGGTCCGAATGCAAACGCGGCAAGCAAATACCAGCGACCTTACATTTACTTAGTCGCAATTTCAAAGGCAGGATCTTGTAACCGTTGAGAACTGTTGAATACGATATCTATATGTGACATTATCTTTAAAAAGGGACCTTATTGTCGATGGCACTTACGTCAAATCGCGCTGAGTTTGTATTGTGCCATCATGAACATCGACGTAAGCGCCGTCGACAATAACGTCCCTTTTCCTAGACAATGTCACACCCGTCCTCGCGCAAGCAACAAATTTTATGATTTAAGCCCCATTTGGACCATGCAAGCACATGTATATGATTTTCATTACATTGCGGGGTTATATAAAGCGACCGAATTCGCCGTACGCCCTAAATGGGGCTTTACGCAATAAAGTTCAATAAGCTAATGGGACGAGCGTTCTAGCCGTTTTCTACGGGTCTTGAGTAAATAAGTCGGATCAGGAAAATATGTTAGTGTACAGTCAAGCACATAAGTAATTATTCAATTTTTCACATTATAGCAATGGTAGACGGTCTAAAAATGTATACATATTCATACCCTTGACTGTAATGGAAAAAAGACGTTTATGCACAATTGCTATGCTGCCTTTTACTATAAAAACTAAAATTTTGGCGAATACTTATTACGGATAAATCAGAATCGGTATCCTTATTTCAGAAGTCATTTTTATTTCACTATAAAAGTATAAAATAAATGATTCTGTATAAAATAACAGATTAGAAAACCACAGATTTATAAATTGAGCTCTGTTGCTAATTAAAACAAAATTACGATTGCTTTGAAAAAGTTTTCATTCCCCGCCATTACAAGTGTTCGTTTGTCCTTTCGTTTGCGGCACCAGAGACTATTATTGAGAGCTTATATTGTGTGTAGGTAAAGCATTGTATGTCACTGCACATAACTAGGTATAAAAATACTCGCTTGATGTTAATATGAAAACCAAACTTTTTCCCCCGGACCCGGACCCGGTTGGACCCGGGTATGTCCTTAAACTACGTCCAACAATGAGATGTAGGGCACAGCGATGACCATCACGCTTGAATCTGGGGCAGCCCAACTGGGGAAGTACCTCCTCCTTACAGAAGACTACAGCCATAATAGCACTGCTACCTTTCAGGTATGTAGTGTTGTGTTCCTGATGGTGAGTAAGGTTCCCAGAGCTCCAACCCCCCTTAAAGGCCGGCAACGCGCTTGTGACTCCCCTGGTGTTGCGGGTGCCCATGGGCGACGGTGATTGCTTACCATCAGGCAATCCGTCTGCTCGTTTGCCGCCTATGTCATAAAAATACTTTTATTTTGATGCCTTACATTATGTAGCAGTAACATAAACTACATACATACATACATTTCAGCCGTATGCAGTCCACTGCTGGACATACGCCTCCCACAAATATGACTTGTATCATCTTGGGGGTAGTTGCCGTAGTCGCCACGCTTGGCAGGCGGGTTGCGACCGCAGTAGCTGTAGATTGGGTTTCGACGGACGCTGCTGCCCGTCCGTAGGATTTTTCCCTTCTTCGCCTCTTACGACACCCGACGAACATAAACTATGATAGTGTAATTGTATTCATGTGGTATGTATTGTCGGCAGGCAGCTCGAGCGGGTCGCCGGGCGCGCGTGCTGGCCGGCGGTCCTCACTGGCGCTCACACCCGAAGACGAGCCTCTAGTCGACGTCACCGTAAGTACGCGTCTTCCTTACATTTTGTCTTATCCAATATTCTAATAAATATAAACCTGACCCTATTATAAATAAATATCGCGCGGGTTCGTATCTGGTGCGAAGATTGTCCGTCGCTATTCAGCGTGGTAACGCGGCTAGTGTAATGGGTACCTTTGCACCAGGGACGACTCGAGAGGGACTATGTGACTAGGCTTTAGTTAGTCTTAAGTTAGCCGGTAAAATGTATTATTATAAATTGAAATAATTGACTTATGATTGAGAAAATGTAAACATTTTAAAACTGATAGGCATAGTAGGTATAGTCAACCAATTTGATTTCTAGACCACTTCGAACCTTGTCACAGTGACGTTAATAAGAGATGTTTTGCGTCTTTCATATAGATTTTCACTGTGACAAAGAACGAAGTGGCCCAGAAATCAAATTGGTTGACTGTACCTTAATGTCTCGTTTATTTTGTCAGACGATTCGGCAATAACTGTGGTATATTATTAAATAGTATAAGAGTATTCGACATAATAGTAATATTTAGATGGTAAAATTGATACAATTCTTCTCTATCCTCTTAACCTTCAAGCGGATTACTACAGAAATTTCAGTTCAATATTGGGCTACAGGATGTTTCCCGGAACTTGTACTGTAAGCGATGGAGATGTGGATCCGGAACTCGTTTATTCATGCCTGGGAAATAACATGTTAACAACAACAACATAACATAATAACAACATTAAGGATTTTTCTGGTCATAAAAGATGTTATTTGACTAGACAGATTTAGGTGCGCGTCATTCCTGTTCGGTATCGCATAAGGGCGCAGTTTTTAGTTGTTAGTCAGCATAAAATTCTTTTTCTTTCATAAATATAATTATGAAAAATGAAAATTATTACATGCCTACAAGCGATGACAAAGACTCATTTTGTATCTATGTTATCTTTGTTGTCTACATGACCTACTAATAATGGTCGGAAAATGCGGTCTGCTTCATCTGGCAAATCACCCTATAAGCAAAAATGAGATCTTCCAAGGAGGCAAAATATTAACTTGTATTATAAATGCTTTCATCAAGGTACATTCAATGGTGCTTCTTAGGTAGTTATTTTAACTGTACACGGCTAAGCTAATGGTAACATGAAAAATAAGAGTGCCATTAAAAGTTGACATGAAATTGAAATATGTAAAATATCCTAGTAATAAATACGTTTTGGTAAATAAAGACTAAAGTTATAAGACCTGACTTAAACATAGCTTAAATCGGTCTTACCAGTTACATGAAAAAGGTGAAAAGTAGAACAGAAACAGACTAGTTTTGATGACACAACTTATAATATTATATTCAATAATCATCATAATAATTTCGTTAGTAATAATAAGGTACGCCTTTAGAAGGTCTCTTGTCTATTATCTAGGTTAACACCGTCGATTGTGATAACTAATTCAAAATACATCGGCGTACTGATGAAAATCAATGATTAAATTATTTTAATCAGCAGGGCTCTGATTGATAATGTTGGTGATATATTCTTATCACGAATATCGGACATTAAGACAATCGTTATTATGAATAGTATACTAGTCTTCCTTGGAGTTCGCCATTACGCAAACGTTTGTCGGACCTTTATTTCATATTAGTTTATTTTATCAATGAATTAGAGATTTGTTTAAAAAATCGTGTACAAAATGTGACATGTGTTAAATAGTGTACAATAGTGAATGAAGTGTAGACTAAATAACTGAAAAAGTTGAAGTAGTGATGTCTGTCGCCAGCTTATAAAATAGACCAAATAACACTAGCTATGGCGATTAACTTTGTCTGAATCATCGGTATACGGTTTCTGCTATCGAAATCGTACAATACTCTTCCAATCACAAAATCACGGTATTATCGGATAATAAACAGATTATAATAATACTTCCCGTGGATAATCCCCACAAACCTCGTCAGGAAGCAGCATCAATCATTTGACTGATAATATGGCAAATAAAGTTAATAATTCTTGTACCAACCACGGTGAAGGTGAAAATAAAGAAGAAGACGAAGAAAAGAATTTGGGATGTTGGGCTAAATTCAAAAGCTTGTTTGAAGATAGGGGATTTGATTTAGAATACGAATACCGTTCTCCTGCGGTGCACGCCTTCGAAACTGGACGTCATTCCGATGGATTCCGGCGTGTCACCGAAAGACGACTGTCATCCGAAGAGAAACGAAAAAGTTTCCAAGAAAAAATAGCACAATTTGAAGAAGAAGAAAATGTTAACAATTTCTATGATCAATTTGCTAACAGTCAAAATTCTTTAGAAATCGTTGATACTCAGAAAAGACAATCGAAGTTTAGGAGTCGAGTGTCCGTCAGACCCAGTATTTACTTAACGAATATCCAAGAAGAAACGAATAGTATTAAAGACTCTGAAACAGATGATTTAGAAGACGAATTAGAAATGGTAAGTCACTATAAATAAAGTCAATATGAGTAAGTGTGTGCTCTACGGGGCATCATGAACTGGGATAGCCAAGCCAGCCAAGATAAATGTATGGAATGACAGATCGAATGAAAAGTCACGTTATCTTTTCCATAAGTACCTTATTTTCGTTTCGATTGCATTCTATAAACGTTTGTCATTATGGATATAGTTCTAGTTAGATTTTCACCATAGCTACGCTTACCCGTATTGACCTTACTATCCCTCTTTTTTCAATAGAATAATGTTAATATTGCTTGAAAAACATCCCCATTAAAATATATATCAAAGCAATATAAATGAAGCAGTATGCCTACGGAACATGACTTTTTAATTGGATTAGAACCGTGACATTAAAATACGACTTGTCCGATAACAAATGAGATGAAAATGAGAAAAAAGAGAATGAGAAAATCGTGCGAATAGCAAATATGATAATCCCCTAATTGAATATATGTCGTTGTGTCTTAGGGACATATTGTCTTGATTCTAGATTATAAAGCATAATGAAAGAAAACTTATCGATAATACTCTAAATCTCTATAATATTCACATAAAAGGTACCTACCTAAAGTAAATAATATACAATATATGTATTATAAGATAGCATACCTACTCAATGGATTGTTTTGTAGTAGTCTGCTAAAAAACCCGAACCCTACGAAAGTGTTTATGGGCGTTTTCAAAAAATTGTGCACCCAATTAGTGAAAGTTGTTAAGAAAAGTTAAATCACTGTCAGTTTCGTGACGACAATTAAGCATTAAATATCGACAAAAGCTTGGTTTTGATGTTCGTTTTATAAACTTCAATCAAAGGTCAAAGATTTCATGATTAATTGTCGTCACGAAACTGACAGTGATTTAACTTTTTTTTACATTTTTCGCTAATTGGGTGTACCAAATTTTGAAAACTCCCTTATACACTATTTATTTTATATCACAAAATGTACCTACATATTAATGGGTTCTCTGAAACGAATATACGTGCGCTTCCGTGCGAAAATGGTTATTTTCTTGTATTGAGATCTCTCAATTTCAGACACTTCCACAACACAAATAACATTATAGGGTATGGTTAATCAGATTTCTTATTATCGAATGACTCCGCCCTACTCGTACCTTATGCAGCCGGTTAACTGTAACTGTTTGTAATTTGAATCAGTTCTCTACAAATTATTGGTTCTACCACAAAATAGACAGGTACAGAAGTCAATCAAATGTATGTACTTCATTTTTCATACCTACTCCCGGCGGTCGCTCTAGGGTTGCCAACTATGCTTATGCACGGAAAACTATCGTGGTACTGGCGCTCCTATCTAGTTGTTTGTGATTAATTGTCGAGAATGAAACGGAAAAAATCCTGACTATATAACTATCCTAACTAATATTATAAATACGAAAGTATCTCTGTCTGTGTGTCTGTGTCGCTTTCACGCTATTTTCAATAATATTGAACCGATTTAAATAAAATTTGGTATAGAGCATAGCATAGTTTTTGTCAATCATCATCATCACCATCATCACCTTGATTTTATGCAGACGAAGAATTAATAATAACTAGAATATTTTTATTTTAATGTTATTATTATATTACAAATTTGTCACAGCAAATATCTTGCGACGATTTCGACATTGGCAAAAACACGATTATTATATTTGAAAGTGTAATAAGTTCGCATTAAATAACGTAACCAAGAAACGGATGTCTGAGACGCTACCGCCCAAAACGATATTCGTAATTTGCGGGCATCTTTCTCTTCTTTTTCTCTTAATTGGGGTTAAGACGTCATGAGAGTGACAGAGACAATCGTCCGAAATTTACGAATATCGTTGTTCGCGGTAGCGCCGCAGTTATAATTGGAGAAAAGAGAAGATTTTTTTTTTTTTTTTTTATAAAAGACTGACCAGCATTTGACCTCAGTCGCACCTGATGGAAAGTGACGACGAGGTCGAGGGTGTAGCACGCTGGTTCAGTAACAGCCTATTCACTCTTGCCTTGAAAAGACCCAAATTATATCTTACCGGGAATATGTGGCATTATCTATGAAGAGGGACCTTATGGTCGATGGCACTTACGTCGAACCGCGTTATGTTTGTATCGCGTCATCTCTAACAACGTCATAAGCGCCATCGACAATAACGTCCCTTTTCATAGATAATGTCACACGAACTTCAATGTTCGCGGTACCGCGGTACCGCTCCTGAAGAGGTGAAGTGTCTCTTGTCATTCAATAGAGATTTGACAGCCATATCTTAGGGAATAAGGGCTAATTTATTAACAATTTGTAAGAAACTATCGCCTTAACAACTTTAGTGCTGGAATAATATAAAATACTCGCAAAGAAGCGAAAGATGTATGAAATCCTGCGGCGCTTATTGTTTTTTCGAGTTGATAAAGATTGTATGGGAGAAAAATATCTTCGTTTTTCTTTCGGATGGCACTCACGCTTGCAGTGGTCCGAACTGGTCCGAGATATCGTGTCTGTGAGCAGTGTCTATGTGTGCGTTGATCGAGCGCGCTTTGTATGGAGATTGATTTCTGTATCTGTCTATTTTGTGGTTCTACCTAGAAATAAAAAGGTAAAAGATCGAATTTATCGTTAGTAAAACGTCGGCCGAAGCCTACTGATTTACCCGACATATTTTCACACAATACGGGCTCTGAAAGAGTTAATCTATTGTGCTACGTAGAGCAGGAATTGCTGCACAATGTATGCATAAAGGGTATGTTATTGAAAGAATATCGGAAAATCTAATCTCACTGGTAACGTGCGAAGTTGATGGAATCGATATTGGTTTTTATAAGAATAGGTAACTCAAAGAAAACGAAGTTGGAAAATTTAAACATATCAGTTTTCTAAATTATGTTCTGTTATCCAATAATTTGGGAATTAAATTGAACAAACATAAACCGCGGTGCCAATTCGAAGACTATTTATATTATTTAAACATTCACAGTTTCTACACATTTGTGTTGATATAATAAGATTTGTGTGATTCCTGAGTCATGGGTGTTTTCTATGTATCGTTAGCTGAGTATCCGCAACAGCAGCCTTATTGAACTTACTGTGGAGCTCAGTCGATTTGTGTAAGAATGTCGTTTAATATTATTTTTTTTTATTAAAAAAAAAATATTTGCGTGTATAATATATACATTACACATATATGCCACCTACCGTGTGTTCCCAGACGGTTTGAATGACCTACGGTATCTAATTATGATGGCTTCCTAAGTGATCGTTTCTTTGTATGAACACATACAAGGCCTGAATGATTATTACATTATCATTTTTAAGTCCTAAAATGATTTAATATTGCTGTATATATTCCAGACGCCTTGGATCTTACGCAACAAGAACTCAGTTCTGATCCAAATAATCTATTGTTGCATCGATTTTAAATGTATATTATTTATTTTATGTTGGCTAAAAGCGGCATTAAAAGTATTTGGTTTAGTTATGTTCTATCTCAAATCTCAGACGTCATCTTGCGGCCACTTGAATTTGATGCTAATCCAAGCACCATCGGAAGTAGCATTGATTTAAAATGTGGAGTATTTCTCCATTCGGTGGATTAGGCCTAAATCCCGGCATTAAGCCCACATCGCCATAGTCGTACGTGACTGGAATGGGATTCTCTAAACAAATCCTCCGGCTGTTTGTGCGCTAAATTGAAATTTATTTGCACAGATTGTTGGGGATATACTCATAATATAACGTGCTTTAAATATCAGGTGAACAATTAGTAAAGTAATTTATTATAAATACCTCTATAGAAAAGGCCTCTGTACATCAGAAATCAACTGGTTTAAAAGTAAAACATACTGAACTTTTGAAGTCCTCAATTGAATTTGGCCCCTCGCAATTACCCTTCGTTCACGTCTACTCGTTCACAGTCTACCGACCGGCATAATTTCTATCGTTTCAGAAATTTGTCTACAGCTTCTGATAAAAAATAAACCAATTTAGCTTTGATTCGCCGCCACCGCTTCATTGCGTATGTACAGTGGTTTGTTACATTACATACTTATATACAAAACGAGATAAAATCTCATACGTTCAATAAATAGTGCTTGGCAGTTGGATTATTTTGTATGCCTAAATGTATATCTTTCGACACCAGTCTCGTATACTAAAGCCGGCTGGCAAGCCTCAGTCTTGATTTACAAACCATAAATAAGGCGAATAAAACTGTAACGAGTATAAATTATCGTTTACACTTTAACAACGTAAATTATGGTCATCAGCGGGAACACCCTGCTGGCACTGTTAGTACATTTCTGTTTTAAACATTGTTGACAATTCGGTTAATGGCTAAATATTAGGTGCCAAATACGGTGATAGGCTGATAGGTTAAGAAGTATAGGTTTTTAATAGGTATTCAGTATTCATGAATACAACAATACAATGATATGGGAGTTTACAGAAAAAATGTCCGTAATTAACGCGACTTATGGAATAGTTAAATTATGCCAGTTTTGTGACGATAGTTGTTGAGCATTACATTTTCATAAATACTTAGATTTGGTGCTCGTTTCATAAACTATGAGCAATATTTCTACAAGTCACTTTAACTGGGGTAAGTTTTTATGAAAACTCCCATGTACTGATTTAAACTTTCACGGCTTTTTGACATGATTACACGTACCGACATTTTGAGAACGACATTGTCTTCATGCTTTTGGATTAAAACTACTTGGCTAAAGTTGACATCTTCTAGCTGCGCGAGTTTTTCGAACTACCCGAACTTGATTATCTTATCAACATGAACGTTTTCTGCTAGGGATGACACGGTCGACATACTAAACTAACGATATCGATATTTTTTACTTGTGGTGTTTGACGCCTGCATTTACTAATGACTGGATTCCATGCAGTTGAGATCCTAAGCCATATCGTCCCGATTGAAATTACAATGTTTATGTCAATGTTAATATTGAGTTAATATTATGTTGTGATTAAGCCCCATTTATTTGTAATAATACAATGATATGTGTTTGAAAATTGTTTTATCGTCATAATATTCAGTTTCTATGATGAATGATTTGAATTTAACGTATGGAAATATATAAAAGTTTTTTTTTAGTCACATTACAATGAAATTACGAGTATGAACGTTAAAAATAAAACACTACACTTCAGACTCAAGACGATTACATTACCGGCAGTAAACTAAGCGCTCCTTTTTTACAATCAATTAGTAATAATTCTACCAGAAAAAATAACAACAACAGTTAAACTGTGTTATCTAATCGGGCTATATAATAGATAAAATGACTGTAATGCAAGAAGGTTTAGTTATAGTTTTGGCTTTAGTAATGCATGTTTGTCTGTAAGATAATCGTCTACCCGGTGATAGCCCATTGACATCAAATGTTTTATTGTAAGATTTATTATTTTGGGTTTCTGTTCAATTAATTATTTTGGTGGTCTATTCAATTAGAAGTTAATTAAATGCAATAGATTGCCAAAAGCATGCATGTCACTATCAAACAGAGTAGGTATTTAGCCTGTAAGCATAGCTAGACCGCTCCAAAGATAGACCAAGGAACGTTCCAACCACTTCGACGTACTACGAACGACTCAGTATGACCGTTCATAAGCCTTACGACTTAATTAGATTTACATTCGTATATACAGGTTGATTAACCATCCAAACTGGGAATGGGACTAGCAAGGAAATTGTGAAAAAAAAATCGTACAACTTTTTCCGTAGGTACTTAAACCGGCCAGCTAAGGCTACGATGGCACAGACGCCATATGTTTCTAACTTTATTTTATAACACTCCGCCGTCGCGAAGGTTTAAAGGCATAATTGCTTTATTAATTACAAGACCCCTGTACGTTTTAGGGTCGCATGTTTACACATGACATTAAATAAACCGAGTCTTGAATAAGCCGTTTAATAATTTCCTGCGGTTGTATTCAGCGGTGGAGTAAGATACCAAATTTTATTGAAATTTCTCTGTGAGCCGTAAAATTTGGAGCAATTAGGATATTAAATTAGAAGTCACATTTGTGTCTAAGACTAATACACAGATTATAGTATTAAAACAGAACCGTATTTTAGCGTGCAAGACAACAAAGATGCGAATTATATAAATAAATAAATAATTAACGATTAATACGGTACTACTCACGTTTATTTAGTCAGTCGCGCGACATGTTTCGGAGAACATAGGCCTCCATTTTCAAGCACTAAGAGTGCTGAGTGTCCGATCGGTTCGCCGCTCGCGTCACCGGCCCGTCGCGCACTAACGCGCGCCGCGCTGCCCGCGCCGCTCTTGATGTGCTTGAAAATGGAGGCCTATGTTATCCGAAACATGTCGCGCGAGTGACTAAATAAACGTAAGTAGTACCGTATTAATCGTTAATTATTAAATATGTCTCATGTAAGTTTAAATACAAATAAATAAATTAAAAAGCTTTTTATTTGTTACAAAAAAGTTAAACATGTTTATGTGAGAATTATTAAGTGCTTTTAGTAAGAATATTGTGTCAATGACTAAATATATTCTCTAAATATTTGTTTCTTCTAACTGGCAACTGCTAAGTTCAGTCCCAGTAATAAAACAGAAGAACTGTATAAGAATTAGATGGCAATCGGTTCATAACATCCAGTATACAAATAATTACAATATATTACGCACTAATTGTTAAACACGAATTTGATATACAGAATTAAGGCCATGAATACTAATTTTCCTGCGTTAAGTCGCTACTTGCTACAGCACCAGGTACGTCAGTTCATTAATGTAAAAGACATGCGTATACTTTTAATTTATAGGACCTATTTATTGAGAAGCACCAAGCATTTACATCCCAATTTTCATTCAAGTTAGGACGGACTATTATTGTGGAGATGACATGTCAGCTGAAGGCCGATATTTATGCAAACACGACCTGATACCTACTGACTCAATAGGTCCATATCTCCACGCACACTAATAGCTTTTAACAGTAACATTTTGTCTATTATTTGTATTCTTGTCTTTTTTACATAATTGTATAACTAAGATCCTATAGCTATATTGTAGTCGCTTTATTAGGTAATAATGTAATCGTTGAATTATTGCTATCGCAAAGATAAGGAGATCTTTTTTAGCTGAGGGGAGTCCCAACGCTCACAATTATTTGCAGAAATCTCAAGGCGTCTGGTTGACGCAACTTGTGAACGAAGAGCTTTCGGCTTCCTCGCACAAAGTATCAGCATTTCTATACAACGAGGAAAAACCGCCAGCATACTTGGTACAACGCCTCAGGGGTCTTTTTTTAGATTTAATCTAAAGTAGTCAAGTGTTGTTGTAATTTTGAATCAAATATTTTTTTCACTTTTCCGTTTAGCTGAAAGTTTGCACTTCACTTTATCAAAGTTGATGTGAGCACAACACACAAAGTCCAGAACAGGTGAACTAAAGACGAGTAAAGCTTGTAACAAAACCAATTTATCAACATAACCTATACATATGGAGGGCTTGTGAGAATCATTAGCAAAAACTTGGCAAATTACGAATAGAGATTTTTCTCGGAAGCTACAATATCTTCGCATTAACACTCGTGATAAAATATCCATTTGGGGGACGAAATTGACGTGTCCAGGCGGGGAGGTGGGAGTTCGGTGGAATTTTCATTAAGTCGGATTCGGGGGTTTCATTAATAACGTGATTAGAGATCGCCGCGCGCACCTACATGTTCAAATTGTTTAATATAGCCACAGTGGGATTTTCATTTTTTTCAAGAGTTCTTATTACACAAAAATATGTTTTAGGCACTGGTCCCACCGTGAGCTAGTAAGCGCGTATGAGCTATCGGCTATTTCAAGGGCCAAAAGATAATCGATCCCGTGTAAATAAAAGAGACATATATGTCATAGCCTGGCGATCGTAGTTCATCTCTCTTTTATTTACACAGGTTATCTTTTGTCCCTTGAATCAGCTCATAGCTTACTAGCTCGCGGTGGGACCAGTGCTTTATAGTAGTCAAATAAATAAATAGTGCGTATAGTATAGTGTGGTATGCTCAGCAAGTATTGTTTTACAGTAAGGTACTAGATGACGATATACTTAATACATATATACATAATGAATACTTCACCAGTAGATACCGACGATCTGGTTAGGGTTGTGGACCCGGAATCGTTGGCCCCGTAACACAGGACAGGTCGTTGTGGAAATAATTGGGGGACGCCTTTGTCCAGCAGTGGACGTCTTCGGCCGACATGAGATGATGATAAGATAACGATTGTAACCCTCAACAAATATTTGTAATATTTTTTTCATATACACAATATACATACATATATTAAAAGGGTGTAGCAGGATAAGCCTTAAAAATTGCCCGCAAAGCTTTGAGTTCTAAACTAGGCCAGTTAATGCCCCGTCAAATGAAAATAATCCATACCAATTTTTAACCTTCTACTGCCACCTGGAACCCCACGACATTCATTTAACCCTATAACGTATTTTTTTTTTCATAAAGTGTAAAAAAGACAAATTTTTCATAAATGTTCATGTGATCAATATAAACTACCAAAAAAATGAGCTCTCTACTTACTTATTTTCCTAGAAAAAAACCTAAATTAAAAAATATAACAGCCTGTATAACCATTCAGACTCGTCATCACTACATAATATGTAAGTTTCATGTAATTAACAAAGTTGGAACAGAGTGAAAATATAGGTGTATTGTTCAGTACGTACACACAGCAACACTCTTAGCTGTACATTGGTGGACCTTATTATGTAAGGCATAAGGTCCACCGAAATACAACAAAGAGTGTTGCTTTGTGTACCATGTACATAACACGTGTTATGTACATGGTACGATTACGGTGACGACATTAGTAATAGATATCGGCAATTAAAACTAAATACAGGATATATTTTATGTTAGTTAGTAGCTTAAAGTTAGTTAGTTGTCATTAATTTACATCTTCGCTGCGGCAATTAGAAATCGCAATTAACCATACTTGTACGGGGTCGCATCAACCCCGTACCGCAGTGAACGTGTTAAAATTTATGTTATGTTACTAAAAATAATCGGTTACGTCTATTTGCTTACCATATTGAAGTATATACCATCAGGTAGATAAATACATAACCACTTTAAAATGTGACATCTGGTTTGTCGTGTCTGTGAAAGAATCAATGATTGCCCCATAGCTTAGTTGATATTTTTATGAGACAGGTAGCATATAAAAGCATACAGGGAAAGGAAAGGAAAGGTAGCTGGAAGAGATCCAAAAAAGGATACATTCTCCTATATCCCATTGGACCTATGATATTTTTTGCTTGTGTTGTATCGTGACACGATCACACGATTAAAACCTAATAAAGCGTAAAAAACGCCACCAGAGTTGAAATACATAAAAAAATTTTTGGCTCTTCTAAATCTTTGTTATTTCACTGGGGCAGTTTCCGTCAAGATCCTTTTTTACCGATTTAATATTTTGATGTATATACAAAATGTACGTTATTGGTGAAAATTAAACCAAGTGCTTGATTATAACTAAGCATCATTTACGCAATTTGATTCATTAAACATTGGCGTCAGATGGATAATTAGCTTTTCGCAGCTAAAGGTCAACCATCACATTAAGTACGAATCACAGATCACCTCAACTATGTATATACAAGGTGGAATATAAATCGATTCTAGTGATCATCATAGGTTCTTAACAGTATATGGTAGTGTGAGTAAAATATTTGTATGGTGAAATTGTACACAGCCTCTAGGAATAAATTATGCGGTTTAAATAGCAATACAACGCAGGAGTCACATAATGATTTATGGATAATCCCTTAACAAGTATAGCAAACCGGTATGCGAAGCACGTTTATATGCTATTGACTAAAAAAACGTGACCTATGTCAACTGCTCTTGGTATAACTATTGAGCTAACGTATGCGGAGTGAAATTTGGACAAAGTTTGAATATATAAAATGTAAAAAACAAAAATCTAAAAAAAATATGTGTGTATGTCAATATCAAGTCTATATATCTGTCAATCAATCTGGTAAGTTTCATAAGGATTGGATGTTGGATTTTGTAATTATGGTAAATAACCAAGAACGCCGTCGTAAAACTGTATGTAATTTCTACAGTATACATCCCCTATGGCGGAAATCGAAGGTGGTGGAACATCTTGTACAAATGGGTGAGAGTCGAAGCACCATTTATAATATTTTAGCGTCTTTTACCTTAAAAACAACCACTGCTAGAAAGCCTGGTTCTGGAAATTATCCCAGCTTGAGCAAGTTTTCTGAGAGAGCTCGACTAAAGAAAATTACCGCCGGCCGTGTTGCTAAATCTTACAGAGAGCTCGGAAGAAAATTTTAATGTGACGGAAAAACTGTCAAAAATATCTTGAAGACATGGGCATCGATAACCGGTGTAGAAAAGTTAAATCCACCGTCTCCGAAAATCAAAATCCACTCAGAAAATACGGCTGCGTGAATTGGTCAAAGAAATATTTTACGCCAAAAACAATGTGACTTGCGTCATGGATGACGAGTCATATTTCACGTTGGATGGAACCGAGTGGCAAGGTAATTACTATTTTGAGAAGACCAATGGTCCAACTGATGAGAACGTGAAATATATTGAGCATACCAAGTTTCCTAAAAAAGTTTTGCTATGGCTTGCCATCAGGAACGCGGAATGTCCAAGGCGGTGTTCTTTGAATCAGGTTTAGCTGTGAACGCCGATCGCTACATAGAGCGTTGTTTGCCATTAGTGCGAGATTTCATAAATACGAGTCATAGAGGAGAAAATGTTGTGTTTTGGCCAGACTTAGCCTCAAGCCATTATTCCAAAACACTTAGCAAAAAGGCGGAGCTAAAAATTCCATATGTACCGAAGACATCAAATCCACCTAATGTTCCGCAACTTCGCCCTATTGAAGATTTTTGGGCAAATCTGAAGAGGCGAGTATATTGCAATAATTTTCGGTCCATAAATGTGCAAAACTTGATTCGTAAAATAAAATTGGAGTTGAATAAAATGCCCACATCTATGTTTTCGACAGCGATGGACAAAGTTCCTCAGAACTGCCGTAAAGCATCTCGCATGGGAGTAAACTTAATTTTACATTAATCATTATTAGGTACTTTATTATAAAAACATAACTATTTAAAAAATCATGGTGTTTTTTATTTAAAACAATATTGCACTTTGTCCAAATTTCACTCCGCATACGTTATTGCAATATGAAACGTGGTACGATACTATTCAGTTAGTTGCCCGAGTCGTAGAATTTTACGAATAAAATTTTGTATGTGTCTAGGTCAACATTTCTTGTGAGGGCTTAATAATGAGGTGCGGTGTCTACGTAGTTTGTGGTGCGGATATATAAATAGATACAGTTGTAATTAAAGAGCCGAGCGGTCAAGTAGCCGGCGAAATTGCAGTGATTTCCTACAATTGCCGGCCGAATGGGGCGCCGTGGGCCTCGAGGGTGCTCTCGGGGCTACAACACAATTTGATGTTATTGTTATTACATTACGGCTTTTTATTCGGCGGCAAAGCAAAACTAATAGGCGAGTGTGCGAGGGCGAAAAGATTTGCACAAATGCCATAATTGCCATTTGCAGGTACCTAAGTTTTACAATCATACAAAACAGGCTATTTAGCCGACATGTGTTCACATTCACAGGTTTTGGTTATACTTCGATCATTCGACAAAACAGTTGACTACACAGTGTTGCATTTAAGATTTTAAGCTTTTCCTTGTAAAAACCAAACCAAACCCAAGGCAAAATATAAATTAAATTATAAGTGGTAAATTAATTAATTAAAGGGGTAACAATCTCATGCTTAAGCAGACCTTAATATTATCCCATCAAACTTTTATTTTACCTTTAAAACTGCGTATCCAGTGCTAATTACTTAATTAAAACCGTGTTAACCCGTTACAAGTTCCCACGTAAGATTTTACATGTTCGGACTGTGTTTAAAATGAAATAAAACCGTTAAATGCTTTACACTGAGGCCATCGGGGAAACGGCGCTAATAGCTTTCACGATGCATTGAATCATGTCAACAGATTTATGTGAACAATATTTGAGGACATTGTTGTTATTGTGATTTTATTACCATTAAATTCACAATACGAACCTAAATTCGCGAGTACGATCAAACGGCAAATGTACAGGGTTGGGCATATTAACTGTCCTACTTTTGTATACTTCGTTTTATTCTAAACAGACGGGTATCATCGTGATTCGTCCCATTCTTTTTTCGTTCATTTCTTATGTCCGAGTCATTCTGTGTTCGTCACTCATTATTTATTGGCCTTGATCGCTATATGTCATATGTCCCTATCGTCTTCAGCCCAATTCCCAATTATGTAACCTGTCTCTTTCTTAATAAGTTTTTTTCGTTTTTCGTCACGGTCTTCCTAGCACTATGTCTTTGTTTGTGTCTTTTAGACGAAAATTAGACGAATAAGTTAATGAGACCAAAATCGAAAGGGAATAATTAAAAATGAGTCCTAGGAAGACCGTGACGAAAAACGAAAAAGACTTATTAAGAAAAAGACAGGTTACATAATTGGACTGAAGACGATAGGGACATATAGCGATCGAGACGAATAAAGAATGAGTGACAAAATGAGACGGACATAAGAAATGAACGAAAAACGAATGGGACGAATTACGCTGATACCGCTTAACAGTTGGCCAGAAAAATGCTAGAGTGCAAAAGTTCAAGGAGTTGCTAGCTTCGCACGAGGACGATTATATATTTTATTCCGATGAAAAGACGTTCTTATTGCAAGATAGTGACTATCAACAAAATGATTATTTTTAGGGTTCTTCATTAAGGGACATTCCAACTACAACGTAAATTTTCTATATTTTTAGTAAATAATATTTTTAGTATCAAAACTACAATTTCTACTACATTATGTGTAACCAAATCTTTTTGATTTTCCTACCAAGAATGTTTGTATTTAACATCAGATCAGTTATCTGTCAATAATTAAAACAAGTTATAGAATACGTAGGTATTATATTATAATAATGAATTAGTTAAAAAATTACAATTATTTATTATATACAATAATTGTAATATTATAATAACTACGAGTACTTATACTTGAGTATTTAGTATAATAATTTGTGTTTGTGTCATGAATGTGACGTTAACATAGTTACATATACTTATTCTATACTTTATTCATAAAAAAATACAATTAATTCCGGTTCGTTTTGATTATCTTTGGTAATATCTATAACTATAATTCATGATTATGAGTGTTAATAACATAATTATTGATACCTATCTACTCGTAATTATTTCCTAAGAGAATAAGCCCTTTAATTCCTATAAAATATGCCAGTCGTTAATGATACGTCACATGTAACTAGTGTTGTTGGACACCAAAACACAACAGCGGCACTACCGCGAATAACGATATTCGTAAATTTCGGAGGATTGTCTCTGTCACTCTCATTGACACCTTAATTGGAGTGAAGAGAAAGATGCCCAAATTATACGAATTTCGATGTTCGCGGTAGCGCTCCAGTAATCTTTATATTTTCTAAAATGTACGATATTTATTAGAATACATGTGTAGCGGTATACAATAGAGATATACAGTATACTCTCTGCAGGGACCTAAGTAGCTTTTCTCAAAGCCGCTGCTCATATTTTCCATCCTTTTAAATTCGAATGCATAGCCGCAGAGCACTATAAATAATCGGATCATATTGCTACTAGCGTCCCGGCCATCTTCGCGATCTCTCCGATCGCACATGCCGGCAATGCCGCCAGGAATCTCGCTCCCGGGAGACTAAACCGGGTTCCGTAATGCGATCATTCCTGCCAGAGACGAGTAATATAAAAACTGTTAATAACACCATTCCATCAACATCATCCTTAATATATATTGTTCATACGAGTATACAGCTGACTTTAGATACCGCTCTCCGACCATTCGTTGTCACCTATGGCCGCCGCCGTGTAAAGTTGTTGCCAATCTGTAACAACGCAGGTCTTGACTAAAGGTCCAGAAACGAAGTGGGTGTGACATGGCGGAGGCAACAAATAACAGAGAGTACCATTTAGTACCGTTTGGCGTAGAGACGCTATGTCCATGGGGTTACAATCTTTATGCAGAAATGGCAAAGCGTCTGATTGATGTAACTGGTGACCGAAGTGCTGGCGGCTTCCTCGCACAACGTATCAGCATTGCGATACAATGAGTAAATGCCACCAGCAACCTTGGTACAATGCCTCAAGGGCCTTTTTTAGATTTAATGCAATAACTAGTTAAGTACTCGTAGTTTTCATATTATTGTAATTATTGTAAACACCGTAATGTCATTAAAATTAACTTTTTCAGAGAACGCTCGTAGTAAACGACCGAAAATGTCTGCTTTATACATAAGACTATTATTTCAATCTAGCACCAGCGCTAATATTAGATATTTTCCAATTATCTATCAGCAGTGGTATTTACAATATTCATAGACTTGATATATATGGATTTCTTATTCGCAATTATATCTTGTAAGATATAAAAATATTTTAGCCCTTATATATTTCAAACTGTTGACTGATGACTGATGACGAATTATTGTTCAGAGACACAGTTCAGATAAGAAAGCATATCAAACGTTTTGTTAACTTGGTTCTAAGCAATCAGATTTGGACATGTAAGTTTTTTTTCTTTAGTGGTTAACTTTTGTAATTCCTTGATATGTTTTCTTATAGAATAACGCATTTTTTGAAAAAATAAGTCCCGCCGAGTTTCTAGCTGGTCATAAAATTCAAAATGCTTCTCGGGTCAGATGTGTAGGGTTAGAACCAGTGTAGTTTTTATTTTTCTCTTTTACTTATGTATACTCGAGGTCTAAAAGTGCCCTTGTGGCCTACTTACTGAATAAACGTTTGAGTTTTAGTTTGAGTTTGAAGATTAAGCAAGAAACTGGGTGCTTAACGCGTTCTACATATAGCTGCCCAGTGCCCTGCTATTGTTCACTACTTGTCTCTGTACACACGATTATTCCTACAAAGCGTGGAGTGTGAGCATTTTTCCTCTAGGGAAACTTTACGGACGAACATCTGTGGTTGGTAATGACTGCAATCATTTATCTGGGTTGCAATCTGAAGAAAATAGAACACACTTCCATGGAAAGACTAGTCATTGAATAACATTAAAAAAATAATAATTATGAGGGTTAACACTGTTAGAAATTGGCCTGAATTACTACCCCTACTACTTACTTTTTTGACCTGGTACCCTGAAAACCAGCGTCGTAACATATCCCCGACTAAAGCCGAGCAGCATCCTTTTTAGTGTATTGTACTCACCTTAGATCCACGTTTTTGTTGGCCTATTGCCTACTCATAGTGGAGAGATACACCAAATAAATATATTCACTTTCACTTTGAAATAAGCAATGAAATGAATACACCTTATTTAAATATAGGTACTTTTTTACAGTGGTAACTAAATTGTATACAATTATACAAATGGGTTTCTATTACTCCTTTCTTGCTCATTTGAGTAGGTAAGTGATTTAGGACGCTCCTTATTTCGACGGAACATGCCTTTCAAGACGCTCGCCGTCTTTTTTTTTAGTACAACGAGGAGGCCGTGGCAGTATGAATGTACAATATTCCTAATATTGCACAATATTCGAGACACTTGGTTATTTTCACGCGAGTGACCAAAAGAATTCTACAAGGAACGAATACTTGAAATGTGAACGAATATAATATTACATGTATGTAATACAAATTACCCTTGTACATCTGCAGTCTAAGTGATAAACGGTACTAGTTCCATACATTTTGTATATATTAAAATAACATAATATAGACTCGAATGCAATTTTGTTTAAAAAATCATGAAACTTTTGTGTAAATATGGATTTTCAGATACCTTTGCGTACTTTGCCGTGTGATTTTGTTATTGCTAGTACGGCAGCCGTACATGTAATTACTAAGTTTAGTAGCTATCAGTAGGTCAGTTCTAAGATTCTTTTATATATTATCAGACGCTAAACTGACTTTCAAATCCCAAAAACTCGCTTTTTATTGTAAGTATTGTTTGATTTTAAGGTACTGCTGAAATGCAGGAAAACCAGTGTCCTTGTTCTAATGGAGAAAATTTAACAATGAAGAATTCCAGTACGAGTATATCAAGAATGACATACAAGTACACTATTACATTTAATTTGTCGAGACCGGGGCCTTCACGAACGCATTTTTTTTTCAGTTTAAGAGTTTATAATTAATGTAGCTATAGGGTTATGAAAATATGTTCCTTACTAAAACTTGGGATTAATTTATATAAATAATCATAATTTAATCGGATTATTCATCAAGTTTGCCATTCATAATATCATTAACTAGCCACCAATAGCTGTGAGGTATCAAATAAATAGATTTTCCTTTTATTTCATACACACATATTTCGTTTGTATGTAGGATGTGGGTTTTCTAAGCACGTTCCCCTGTGGATAACCGCGGGCTTGCGTATGAGTTCCAAGAGTAGCTTTTAATTTCCCTATGGACTCTATCTTTGCGTAAATTAATAAGGTACCGATACTCGTATTACCAGCATCTAACACATTCCATGCACCCTTTACTCTGAAAATACTCATACATATTTATTATATTGATGTCTTTGAATAAATGAATAATAATAATAATAAAATAAAATTGGATACCATTTTATTAGGCAGACGTCCGGTTTTTTATCCAATAGCCCAGTAGCTAGTCTATCCTTTCCACCCAATAGCCTAGTACATTCTAGATCCATTATAACTCAATAGTCCGTACACCATGGCGGGTGCTGTCTCTGTGCGCATCCCATGATACGGACAGGGGCAACATCCGCTTAGTGTACCCCTTACATTTCATTAAATTATCGAAAGGGCCTCTGCGCGTTGGCTCGATCTGGCTCCGCGTACGCCTCCCAAATGTCCGGAACACCATTGTTCCGTGTACGGAAGAGACATAAACTCGGTTGGTAAACGATTTGAACGCGGATATAGAAGTATGATCCGATACTTCAACAAATAAATGTCATAACAGGACATCCTTACACAAATTAACTGAGCCCTAGAACGGCTTGTGTAACATTAAAAAATTCTGAATCTGTTAATTTTTTACACAAATATAATAACCAGCTACTTGTTAGCGGAATCACTTAGTTTTTTTGGAAGCTTTAATCGAAATTATCTTAAAACAAATTATTATTGAGGTTAAAGTCTTTTCGTTGTTCGGACTCCTGTTATGTACAAACAAAATGGTAATATAGGTATGACGACTTCCAATGAATCACAATACTTTTTATATTATCAAAAAGCTGGTTTGAAGTTGCATAACAGTAAAATTATAAAATACACAATTATAAACGGAACAAAATGTTCGATATTGAAATCGAAAGAAAAATAGATTTTTTTTTTTTTACTCGGAGCGGGACAAAAAAAAATTCTATTTTTCTTTCGATTTAAATATCGAAAATATTCGACAGCAGACCTTTCTGCATAATAAAAAAAAAATCGGAACAAAATGGTTTACTTTATTAAACGATACAACATAAAACATTTTAACCTATGTTACTGTGTCATTCCTCATAAATCTCATAATAGTCATAGTTTTTGATGTATGTATACATATAAGACGGAGTTATCTCTTTGCAGAACAGGTCGCCGCCGCCCGCGCACGTCCCGAGCGCCCTGCTGTACGCGCCGCCTGAACCGCTTGAGGTAGGTACCTCGCTCTTTATTTATAGAAAATACCCCTGTTTTTTATGAAATAACTGGATCATACATTTTTCATATACTGTGTGGAAGTCTAATACGGGTGAAGAATTAAACCAGACATAGGATTTACCAGTATAATCATTAACCAAAAGGTTTTTCTTTAATTATACCTATTATACAATTGTAATTATTTTTTGTAAAATTTCTGAGCAGTAATGTACTGCGAACATTACGCGATATAAGCTTTTGAATGTAACTGTCAACGAGTGTTTAACTGGAGTGTGTTGCATTACATTGCGGGCCGAATTTTTTTATATGGATAAAACTTTAATTGCACTTCTAAGTAAAGTTATCTAAATATATTTCTTATGTCCTATTCTACCCTCCGTTAAGAGATTCGCCCGTATAAGACTTCCACACTGTATGAAATCCATTACGTGCATAATATTAATAGTTGTGTAACACGTTGAATGGCTTATGACAACAATTCGTAAAATAGACATGTAAGGGTTTATATTGAGAATTTAAACTCAATCTAAGCCTACGTCGTAGCATATGCGCAATCTCTACGAACTACGAACCCGTTCTAGTTTTACAATAGCCACTGGCATCTGACCCAGAGGGCAAACTAGGCCTTATTGGGTTTTCGATGTTTTCCTTCACCAAGTCGAACGCTTTTACGGTTAGGCCACTAGCGCTTCATTTTAGGTATATGTAAAGTATACATAACATGTATATTACATAATGTACCGGAAAAACTGCAAACGCTATGTGGTATGTACCACGAAAGTTGAACAAAATCTCTGAAAACCTAGACTAGAATCACACAGAAAATGCGTGCAATGGAAAACTGGGCTACGTAAATATTATGCACTTCGCCGATCCTGACCAAACAAGTTGTCAAAGCCAAACAAATAGCATCATATAGCAACGAATTCCCATTTTTAACCAAGGAAAAATACGGAATAGCCGTATACCGATACAGTTTTAAAAATATTGCTTGTAATGGGAATGATCCTAACACTGCGTTACAATAATTAACCGAATTGAACAAGTATTATTAGGAAGTCATGTATAATTTCCAAGGATAGGACAAACGCCCGTCATTTCGGAAATATAACCCTGTTCCGTACAGCAGAGACTTCCTTATTTTATGATGTTAAAATATTTTGGAAGAACAGTATACCAATGTCAACGATTACATATGCCCCTATGACGTCGTAGACTGTGAACGAACTTTTTCAACGCATAAATGGGTCATAAATTCACATTTCACACACTCACAACTGAAAATTTAGAAAAAATCTTGGTCATTCTATTTTATTGGCGACAGTAAATTTCGGAATGTCAATCATAAATTAATTTGTCACTGGATATAAATTATGGTCTAATAAAATGTATAAAATAGTATTTTTTTATTAACATAAGGAAGTCTCTGCTGTACGGAACAGGGTTATATTTTCAAAATGACGGGCGTTTGTCCTATCCTTGATAATTTCTAATTTTTACAAGTAAAACCTTAAATGCTAACTTTTCCCGTAGTATCGCCGGTAAATTTTAAAAAATAATGATGACCTCTTGATTTTCACACACATTTCAGGCCTTTCCTGATATGAGTTAATTCTGGGTATTACTGCTTTTATGGTATCTGGGGTATTAGGACCTTTACGGTAGCAGTACCATATTAAGTATGGTTAGCATATTTTATCAGCAAATTACCTACAGAGACGTACCTCTTACTTAAATTATTTAGTAGTCGGTAATTCATAATTTTTACTAATATCGTTTGAAGGCAGATAATAATCCTTATCAGATCACACAATCAAACAATCTTTTTCATAAAAGCCTCTTCCTTATTATTCGGAAGCTAGCTGCTTGTACATAATCTATTCTAAGAATGAATAATCTTGTTTACTAACGAGTAATCCGCAGATATTGGTCTCAATATGCTTGGCTTGTTATGTCTACGTGATTCGATAATCACAATCACAAACTTTGATTATGAGATAAGTACCTATTTCTAATGCCTTTTTGTACGAGTATGTGGCGGTTCAAGAAAATTACTTGTCACAAGACAAGTCATAGATTAATCAGAATTACGACACTTCACGATATGAATATCTGTTGCACTGCGGCCACTTTTGGGTGATTATTCGGGCGTTTGAACCGCTCTTATTACCCTGTCCAGATTTCTGTAGTAATGATCACACAGTTTGGTGTTATTTTTGGTAGACAGCTGGGCAGGCTAAGGTACAACCAAAACCTACTTAATACAATGCAGGCACTTCTACAGAAATCTGGACAGAGTAGTAAGAGCGGTTCAAACGCCCGAAGAATCAACCTTTTACTATATAAATATTGATCAAATCAAAGATGAATACCATAATGCCAAATGATTGTATGTGCTTGTGTCTGTTAGGTGTAACCATCATAAATAGCTTAAATTTTAAAATACCGAATTAAATTTTCGCGGTTATCAATTTGAACGTTTCGTGCACTAGGGATATCACTGCATTGTATCGTTGTTTGTTATCCCTAAAATAAAACTTGTGGTATTTGTTGATGCCTGCATTTACTAATGACAGGATTCCATAAGGATGAGATCCTACGTAAAACCATCGCCGCGATTGAAATTAGAATGTCTTTTTTATTCCAATGGCTCCACAAACTTCCTGGTGCGAACGTGCGGGTTAAAGTAATGCACTTTTCTGTCTAGCTACTATGCGTGTTCCCGGACCGAGCGTCGCGCGTATGCTCAGCTGCGTGCGCGGCAGCGGCGCGTGCCGGGGGCGAGGCGCGGGCTGTGCGCGCCGCACGCGAGGCACTGGACGCGCTGCGGCGCGACGTCGACGCGCGGCTGCCGCACGTCGTCGTGGTCGACGCGAGGCAACCGCAGGCGCTTGATGCGGCAAATCTCGCCAGGTTTGTATCTGTTAAAAAATACCTGTGTATGTCGAATTTATGATTTGTATATATGATGCTTTACCTTTAGTGCCTACCGCGTATGCCGCGACAACGGGGCGTTAACTCATTTTTGTTGATTAGCATTTTAGTAACACTGTTTTTGACGGACAAGAATGTGAAATTATTATTGTGAATGCTATATAGATTTTTAGTTATACCGGTAACTGTGTTAGCAATAGTTCATAAAAGCAATCATTAGCTATGATGAATTCAAATCTTTCATCTAGCAACATCGGAAAGGAAATATATGAGTTTATCCATTTATTCTACTTTATATCAACATTTACATTTAGAAAATCCCCTTTGTATCAAGTACACACACACAATTTCATAACCTTAAAAAGATAATTTTAATCCCTAAGAGGCCATTGTAGTCTTTTTAATGCAATCAAACCGGCATTATAAATACATGTAAACGATTTATTTGTGTTATCTATAAAATAAATGTAAACAAGTGTAATATTCATAATAGTTGTACCTACGTCGTCCCCGTACACGGAACAATGGTGAACCAACTCGCAGAGGCCCTTTCGACAATTTAATGATATGTTAGGTTAGATTTTCCCCTATCCGTGTAAATGAGATGCGCACTGAGACACCACACGCCATGGTGTAAGGACTATAGAGTTTCGTTGAAATCTAAAATTGACTAGGCTTGTTGGGTGGAAAGGTTCGACAAGCTACTGGGCTATTGGATAAAAAACCGGACGCCGGCCTAATAAAGTGGTAAACAATTTTATTTCCGGCAGACGGTTTTTGTGGGGGCCACAAGAAGCGACATCAAGGATGGCTCAGGGGCAACACCGGTGCAAAGACACGGCAGAGTCACTGAACTTTAAACATATAGCCAACTCGCCACTTATGTATCCACATCTACGCTCGATAACGCTACTTTAGCGACCCCACTCTTGACGGCCAGTTAAGGCAAACCAAAGGCAGTAAGGGACCTGTCCCACCTATCGGACAGGGCACTCCCATAGGCGCTCAGGGACGTGAAGTCGCTACTTTCCAACAGCTCTCCACAAGCTGCTCTGTGTTTTATTACTAATATTATAAATTTGAAAGTAACTATGTCTGTCTGTTATCTCTTCACGCTCGAACCGCGAAACCCACTGGGATAAAATTTGGTATGGAGAGAGTTTGAGTTCCGAGAAAGGACATAGGGTACTTTTTATCTCTCAACTATACTTAAAGGCTAGCCAACGAAGTCGTGAAAAGTCAATTATAAATAACCGCGACTAATTTCACCCTGGCCGACCGTCAAATCACCGCTACGAAATACAATACCATGAATTATATAGAGACGATACCATAAAATTATGTTATTGGGTGCCCGTAATAAACAGCTAAAGAGGTAATGAACCGTAAAAAGTAACGCAGCGCAGAGAAAATTTTGTCAGGAAACCTTTTTAGAGAAAAATCGTTAACATTTTGGTAAGTGAATAATATTCATAGCTAGAGAGTAAAAAAGGCAAATGTATTAAAAAAAATCACTATAAAAAACATCACAAATACACCGTGTGAAAAAATAAAACAAAAAACTCGTTAGTTAAATGCTCCTTCGACGCGTAGCAAAGCTTTAATGCCGTAGAATTCACCTGTCATGTGCAGATTACTGATACAACTGATGGAATTCCAAAATATAGAGTCAGATATAGACGGTAGTGAACACAATGTGAGGGTAGTGACGCCACCACATTCAGAAGCAAATCGATCAGACATTCCCATTGCTTTGCAAACTTCCAACAGAAGACTCATCATTGTCAATATTACGACGAAGACTCATGATTATCAATATTATTATTAGGTACGTTCAAAGTGTTGATTGTAATATGTTTGTGAGGGTATAGGGGGAATAACCCTCATTTATCAAATGACTTAAGTAGAAATCAGGTACCAGTGAAGTTTTTATCGATGTAAAGTTTAGGTAGAACTAATGAAATTTAAGAGCTGCGAAAGTGATTGCAAAGTAAAAAAAATGTAAATATCTAAATATTTTAATAAAAAGAATTGGATATATGGCAGCACTATCTCTCTGACTAAATCAGAATCATGAAATGATTCGAATATTTCGAATAGCAAGTGCAAGCATTTACTGCTGCGCCTTAGAGATAGTCACCGTTGCCGAAACCGTTAAGAAGTTAGAAGTTTCCGTTTAAAGTCCGTTTAGAATATACTTGATCAATTTCGACTTTTCCCCTGCGACCATCGACCTAGCCATTAAAAGAATTCTATAAAATGTGTTTATGTCATCGGCCTCGAAAGCTAGAGTTGCGGGTTCAAATCCTACCTTGGATGCTGGTGGGCGTGGTACAATTTTCTTAAGTATCTCTTTATGGTATCTATTTCAAGTTGCATGTTACTACTAAATAAATAGAGTGCGTAATTATCACCTCACATAGTTTTACCAACCGTGGCGAATCGCATACTTTTAAATTTTTACATTGTTACAACTGTTCTGTCAACATATCTGTCTATATATGTAATGCTAGATTGTCTCTCAGAAGTAGAAATTCTAAATCAAATGTTTCAGATAAAACTTATTTTTTTTAGCGTTCACCCTGTCTCTTCTAGTGGTTGTTATAGAAATGTAATACCCCATGTCGCCTTTCAGAGGACAATATATTGCCTCTGTGTGACACTATTTCACGAGCTTCAGCGCAGGTCTTGCATCGCAAACATATCATATTATATGTTCTTGCATTCACGAGGTTGGTTAGTTGAAAGATCCTGTTGCATTTTATGTAGATCATAATAAGATTGGCGTGACTACGGAAAAACGTATACCAAAATTATTTATTCCATTGGTTACAGTATTTTCACTGTTACATACCTATTTGCTTATACTTGATGAAATGCAATATCTCATTGACATCAAATTATAGTTTAGTAATTCGTTAAACTTCAAATTTGATTTTAATTTATTAGTACCATTCGGACTGCCTGCTTTCGGGGTTCACTGCTAGTGAATAATACATGGCGACCGTATTGGTTTTTAAAGTAATATCAACTTACTTGAATATAATTATGGTTTTCTGGTTTAATTCAATCAACCATAATCTAGAGGAAACCGCATAGACAATATTGTATAAATTTACGAAATTTGCCTTTTATTTATTGATTCGTTTAATGTTGCTGTAAAAGTATGATCACTAACTAGCCTGGCCCGATTCCGCGAATATCGAAGTTCGCATCTTTCTCTTTTACTCCAATTAAGGCGTCATGAGAGTGACAGCGCCGCTATACTGTTGGATAAATGTTTATTTTAAATCTATTGAAAATCAGGATTAAAAAATAATAATACTTTTTTTAATTTTAAACAGAGCATTTACATATAATAATTGTCCTAAAACTGACTGTTTCTCAATGGTCGTTGTTCAAGGTACAGTTATAAGACGTCATTAGTCCATTGAGGATAATCGTCAGCCCCGGCAATGGTCATTAAGAGACCTCTTTAATGCGGTGCGCCGATAAACGCGCTCACCAAGACTTTTATAACACGCGATGATCATAATATTTTTTTTGTTTTACAGAATACACTTGTTCCGTTTCTTTACCTTTTTTGTCAGTATCTTTTCGGTAATAGCTGTAATAATATTTGGAAAGTCATATGTACTATTAATAAAGTATTAAACAAATACTTATCAACACATTATTTAGTTGAGAGTATCTACATTGAGTGAGGTGGATATGGTCCAATATATTTGAATAAGCTAGACGTGAATCGGGTGGTGGATTTTGTTTGAATTTGAACTTTAACTCAGATTGTGACGACTTTCATGACGCCTTAATTGGAGTAAAAGAGAAAGATGTTCGAAATATACGAACTCCGATAGTAGCGGAATCGGGCCAGGCTAGTAATCATAATTTTACACCAAAATTAAACCAATCAATAAATAAAATGCATATTTCGTACATTTATACAATATGGTCTATACGGCTTCCTCTGGATTATGTTTGATTGAATATTGTTGATATTACTTTAAAAATCAATAGAGTTGAAAATTATAAATGCCATAAATTGCTTCGTATGCAGTAAGTTAAGTTAGCTCTCCCATCGCCCACGGAACTAAAGAAGCACAGTTTGTTAGATTAAATGTTATAAGTAATACGTTTATAACTGCGTGACAGATTGCCCATTACGAGAAAGGTTTTAAAATACCATTAAAACGCGTGTTTGGTACATTCAACCATAAAAACAGAGCTTAAAGAGTGACCCAATTGACGTAACCATAACAACGAGAAACAAAAAAAACTGGTCACCCACATCGCTTTATACTTTAAGCTACCCAATATTATGAAATATAAGCTAATTCCTGTAAGGCTTTGTTAAACAACACTCTGTATTAATCAGTTGGATGGAAATTTATTTTCCTTGTTCAGCCGAATATATTTTTCTGCTTAATTAATTAAATTGTAACATTTTTCGTCGTCGTTAACATAATTAGCAACATTGTGTTAAATAGAACAGATACGCTTGTAAAAAGACAATTTTCTTTATAATGTTTATTTCCCTGTAAATGTTGTTTTCTCCTCAAATGTGATTACAATTCTTTTTATTTTTATAAGCGCTGGTGGCCTAGCGGTAAGAGCGTACGACGATTGCAGGTTCAAACCCCGGCCAATTAGTTTTTCGGAACTTATGTGCGAATTATGGTTCGATAAAATTTACCAGTCGCTTTTCCGAGAAGGAAAACATAATGAGGTAACCGGACTATTCCCAATAAGACCTAGTTTACCCTCTCAGTTGTATGGTCAGCTGGCAGTCGCTTTCGTTAAAATGATAGCCTACGCCAATTTCTTGTATTTGTTGTCAAGTGGGCCCCAGGCTCCCCGGTGGCACAGCAAAATGCCGGGACAACGCAAGGTGATGATGACTTACGTATATTTTTAAGGAAATTGGGTGGTATACAATTTATTTATATTAATACAAATTCACATATATGCCTAGTATGTTCGATTGGAAATCGAAACGAAAAATAATGTATGGAAACATCATGTGACTTGTCGTTCGACCTGTCATTCCAATTCATTACTTTTCATTTCGATTGTGTTTCTACAATCAATTGACATTTTGGCTACGGTCCTTGTTACGAGTACTTTTTTAATAGGTATTGGATGTTTCATGACACAACGTTATTACAACTGAAGTTAAAAAAATGTGACCTTTAAACCTGCACACATAACATTTTTACGACATATTTTTATGCTGATGCTCGGGATCATATACAATTCCAATGAGGCCGTCAATGGAACTGGCTTTTATTTTGATACTTACTTCCGCTGTATTATTTATATTTATATGTATTTATATAATCAGGGAGCGAAACTATGGTGCCGGTGATCTCATTATGACGTAAAACACATTAAATCACATACACGATATTTTTAAAACAATATTGCAACATCTCAATAATTTTTAACAATGGTAATATAGTTATTTGTTAAGTATACAAGGGTCCAGAGTTGTATTTTAACTGCGAGTGTGGGATTGAACCACGAGCAAGCGAATGGATTCTATAGTTGTTCCAAAATAGAATCCTGAGCGCACGAGACCATAGATACACGAGAAGTAAAATACAATTGCACCCGTGTGTAATACAAAATTTTCCCCTCAATCTATTCATGATTAAGATTAACCTTTACTATATGATAGTAATAACCTTTTGCCGCTACAACAACAAATAAAATATAAAAAAAAAAAAAACATTTAAATTATCGAAATTTAATACTTAATTATCTTCATACATCTGACTTAGTTAACTTTTCTACAAGTCATGCTAATTGGAGGCAATTTATCTGAAATCTGCAACGTAATCCTTCGTACGCGAGTCCGACTCGTACTTGGGCGATTTTTCTAATTTCTATTTAGTCAATAGCATAATTACATCAACTGATAATTCGCTATGTCAACACCCTCAGGAACGCCAAACATTTGCGGGAATATAATATATGCTGCAGGAATGTCTAACGCATTCTCCATATATTTCATTCCCTTATAAATTATTCGGTTACGGCAAAATCACGAATACCTATGGGTCCCTTTTACACGACGTGAGTAAAAAATCGGTCAGGTGGTAAATGTTCCCGCAAAAGGGGTTTATACTTCGCAGGGGTGCCAACACGTCCATGAAATAGATTGCACGCGATCCTTTTGTTATTATTTGATGTCGCACGTGATCGCATCAAATATATAACTTCTTTTGTTTTCATTTGTCTCTGACATGGCTGTTAAGTATTTTCTTATGACAAAGGATTTTCGCGGTTTATTTTTGATAACTATATTTCGATTACTTAGGAGGCGGAGTTTATGGCGGAAAATTACGAAAATGGTTGACTAGTTTTCGGGACTATCTGCCACTTGTATACATTCTGAATGACTCGAATACAACCTTAAATTGTCGTCTTCCTCGCGTTGTCCCAGTATTTTGCCACAGCTCACGGAAGTAAAGTCTGGGGTCCGCTTGACAAATAATCCCAGGAATTGACGTAGGTTGATTAGTCCGATTCTCCTCGCAATGTTTTCCTTCACCGAAAAGCGATTGGTAAATATACCAAAATAAATAAAAATATATATCAAAAGATATTTCGTACACAACGAACTAGTACTACTATAGAAACCTGACTCGAGCTCAAAAATGACACCACGGGTCGTGTGCCGCGAACGATCGACAGAGCCGCGGCGGAGTTTGACAGCTTTAGTAGTACACAAGCTTTCTATGATATAAGATGTCAGCTAATATAAAATTGTTAAATTAAAAAACCCTATAAAATGCATTCTTGTGCGATAAACTGGTCCCGAAACAACTGTACAAAAACACAAGAAACACGATGGGATCCATTGGTTTGTGTAAGTTTAACCCTGAATGTGATAAACAATTATTTAAATTAACATATTGTTGTATAGACTAATACGCTGAACCAAATGTCGTAACTCTATACTAGTTTTATAATGACTTATGCCTTTATAATACTGAGTGACAGAATGGGGATTAGGTTATGCATCATTTATACTCACAAGTGAATTATTCGTATTATTTTCAAGTAACGAGCAATTCCTATTATTTGCTTTTATATCAAAAAACAAGTAAGCTGTAAATGTGCCGCTGATAAAGTTTCCGACATAATTATTCTAGTTTCCGGAAGGCCCGAAAATAATTTATTATTTAAAATGATTTTATAAAAATATGTACGTACAGTCATGGAATTTAATTTCCTACCTATTTCATTTGAATATCATTACACATATCGCAATGCCTTAAGGTTGAATGTTGTATTTCAGTAATAGTATTGAAATGTCAAGGCATATTATCTGTGATTGCTCTTATTCTCTTTGCGAAAAGTTACCATTTTCTTTTCGAACTCTGAAAGCGTGTGTCTTCTTAGTGATTATTATATTTTTTTGCGAATTTATCTACATTTTACTGAGTACCCCGGAATTAGAAATTTCGTTACTTGCATCCCTACCTTTCGAAGATTGCAAGAACGAAAAAGATAAACAACTACTCAGAAGTCATCCGTTTTTGGCAAAGTTCCTTGACGTCCCAAAATTCAGTACTGCGCGTCAATTTAGTAAATCTATTGCCTAATTATTAAAACAAAACAATGCGTGCGATATATCAAAGTATCATCCTGTTCTAGCTTGCTCTTATGGTGACAGTTTGCTATACGATATAGAATTTAATTTGTAACCCACCTAGGTTAGAAAATAAATTACTTGACTGTCTCACACTATTATGATTAATCTGAACTTTTGAATTTAACTATAAACGGGGCTCAGTCGTGCAAATATTTATGAAATTACACCCCCAATGTTCAAGAACGACATAACCCACGTGGTACCTCAGTAGGTACCAGGCCTCAGCCTTTCCCTACTGGGCAATGTCCTAACGCAAAATCGTGGCAGTGTTCTCCAACACGTTATTAACGATATATCTTCTTATAAAGTATAGATCAGAGTAATCTTAATAACAAAATCGTGTGTAGAATAATATTAATATGAATTGGTTCCATCTCGGTTAGTATCATCCCTGTAAGTTTGACAACGCCATAATATTGTAACGCCGCGCATGAGGTTTGACACTTTAAACTTTAATGAACCAATCACAACTTTTTTTAATAGCGCGAAATTGTCTATTGGATAAACTCCAAGCTGTTTTGACGTATTTATGAAGAGGGGATAGCTGTCAGTGTCAGCGCGCCTGGGGTCATTTTTGGAAGGCGTTTTTGTATGGAGAGCTGTGTCTATATATATTCAGTCACCGTTCGTACATAAGTTCCGAAAACTTCATTAAATTTAAAAAGCCTTAGGGCACCAACAACCAAATATATTTTTTTTATTAACCTTATTAATGATATTTGGTTAATGTTGTAAGTAGATCATCATATTTAACTTTGTAAGCTGGAAATTGGTCTCCATATTCAAGGCATATATATAAGCTCCGTTCCTGAGCTCCGTACGCGTCGACGGCGCGTCACGCCGTAAAGCTGTGTGTTATTAATAAAATATTAAAATGTATCACGACACCATTTTTTTTTTTTTTATTGTATAAATACATTTTTACTTATGCTTTTATTTCCATCAAGCTAATAATTAATCATATAACATTGCCGCTATTAAACCGCCTAAGCTCACACAATTAGGGTCAGTTTTGATTTGATGATTGCCTGTTTCCTTCAGATATTATCATATTAAATCTAACCAAATTTTTATAGCGTTGCTTGTTATATTTTAACTTAAACAATGTGTAAACCCGCGCCACTAATAATAGACTGTGTCTACTTTTGTAGTAATTTTAATTGGTGATACTACCTGACACACGCAAATAGCATCAAGCTTGTAACATTATTTTTAGAGCCACAGAATTGTAAATGGCACTTTAGAAGATAGTTTCATACTTAAAAGGACTTTAGAACATTCTCCTAATAGTCACAATATGTATATAATTCAGAGTAAACTGTATTACAGCAATAAACGACTGGTCTGGCGTAATGAGTCGTGGGTTCGGATACCAGAAAGGCCATTATCTTAACCTCGTAACGCCCACCATACTAAAATATTCAATAGTTAAAACCAACCTTACTATGCAGTGAATTGGGTTGAATTTTCTTTTGCACGAAAACTAATGAAACAAAAGAAATTCTACCCTATTTCCTTTTATAAAAGATTTAAACTCCATTGAAAGGGAGTGTACATTGAATGGCACACTGGGCGTTACGAGGTTAACCCTGATGATGAGTATAGATAATTTGTCCCTGAGGTGTTTTCTATGTATTTGTATATTCGAAATGGGGATGCATAACACAAGCCTTCTTAAGCTTACCGTGGTGCTCAGTAGTTTTGTGTAAGGATGTACCGTCATTTTAATTATTTTATTTGTTAATTAAATAGACCTTAATGTCTTTATGGGATGTGACGTGATAATGCAGCGATCGGTGCTAACTGACGTTTCCGCACAATTTGGCTCGAGTGATCCGGCCGGCGAGTGGACTGAAAACGCCCGGCGCCGGCGGCCGCGAGGACATTAACGAATGAACCGATCAACTGCGGGAATTATGAAGCGACAAGTTATCATTATACATCATAATTTAATTTGTCAAACAACTTTTAGTCATTAATTTTTAATGACACACACGCTGTATCCTCATCAGAGTTGAAAATTAATGATCATTAGGAGTTTTCAAAAAAATGCCTCAAATTAACTTGACTTTTAGAACAGTTATCTCTGTCGGTTTTGTGACGATAATTAAGTATTCAATTTCAACAAATACTTAGATTTGATGCTCGTTTCATAAACTTTAAGCAGTACAATGCAAAAAAGGCAAAAAAAATAATTTCCATATAGAATTCGATTATCGTCACAAAACTGACATAATGTAACGTTTTTCACGTCACGTGAATTGTGGAGACTTTTTTCTGAAAACTATCTTATATGATATTAAATGATTAGATTAGTAATGCTGTTGTTTGTTAGTTTCTGTATTATTTTTTTTTTTTTCATGAACTCGAATATACATATTTGTCACCAAACCTACTAAAGGTTAGGTTCTAAGTTCGACTTTTCACGTTTAAGCTGGATATTTTATATCTTATAAGTTAAAAATGCTACGCAGAATGTTCTCAGAAATATTAGACACGTTCAAAATCCGAGCTATATTAAATATTACTTTGTTATGAGAGCAAGCCTTGCGAAGGTTCATTATTTAACAATTGAAGTGAAGGCCTGGCATTAAATAAAATGATAAGGCAAATCTGCGAACATCAGAGCGATCGAGCGGGCTCCTAGCTGGTCTTCAAACGTATGAAATTCTTAAAGTTACGAACCTTCGACCTGAAATAAAACAACTAAACCGCATTATATTTACAGCGTTTACTAATTTAAACATCATCATCATCCCGACGTTTATATAATCCGTTTTAGTTGTTTTATTTCATGAGTAATGATCGCGGCAACCGAAGACAATATATAAATTAAGATTATAAATTCGAGCTGAGATTTTTAATTGTTATCAAATTATATGTTGACAAGCAAGAGCTCACAAGTCATATTTGTGGGAGGCCTATGACCAGCAGCGGACTGCATGCGGCTGAAATGTATGATGATGATGTAAGAGCTCACAGTGCACTCTTTTGATATGTGTAGGCTGAGTACATAATATACCTTATAATTTCTTCGCTCTTTACGCAGTTCTTCTCTTTCCAACTGCGACAAGAGACCGGAGAGCGTGTAGCACCGTCCCTTTAGAATGATGGAACATATTGAGATCGACAACCCGCCGGCCAAGCGTAGCGATTATGGCATTGAGCCTGCATCCTCAGTGGACGGCTGATAGGTAGGGAGATATATACCGTCTAGACATGGAAGCATGATCATGGCATTCCATACGAGATTAATTTAGTTTATGTTTCATAAACATTAATAAATGGTATAAAGGTGCCTACTTTGTTGAAAGTTACGGGCAACTCGTTTTAAAGTTGTGGATATACCGCACTTTCAAAGTTCGTGCACCAATCTCGGAGACTAAATATAATAGACCCCACATTTTAATAATGCAAATAGACATCATAGTCGCTTGTATAATATGTATCTGCCAAATTATTAGGTCAAATATTTTTACAAAACGCCAATTTCATAGGTAAGGGACCAATATATTACGGAAATAATTACCGTAAAATACCTTAAAATTATAACTATTATTAATTGTTATAAACAGTTTTAATATATTTTTTCTACCGGGTGTGGCCTGTAATAGGAGCAAAAAATTTTGGGATCGCTTCTACACCACGAACGTAACAACATTTGTTCTACAACTTTAAATAATTGGGTGATATATTACGTATGATTTTTTCGAACAAAGTAAATAGTATTTTCAATGAACAGCATCCAATAGTCTAGTTGACGTTTACTGTCAGCCTACAAACTTCATAGTTTTTGCAATACATTGCTTGCTTAGAAAATCTTTTTTTATTAATATTTATTAAACTATAAGTTATTTTCAAAAGTCGTAGAACAAATGTTGCTACGTTTTTGGTGTAGAAGCGATGCCTAAAGTTAAAGCTCCTATTACAGGCCACACCCGGTATATTTTGAACAAAGGTAAAACAACAGAAAGGTAAAATAAAGATAGCCAACTCAAAACTCCTTATGACACTGACCCCTGTGCCACGCTATGTTGATATTTGGTTGACCATGTTGGATTCGAAGCGAGGATCGCAACCTCTATCTCTTAAGTCGTTGAGACTCGCCTATTACTCGTACATTAATATGGCAGCGTCAATACAATTTGTAAGCAAGTAATCTGTGATCTGCCCGCATGGCGGGTTAGCAAGCCAGAGCCGTCATATCATCCCCAACAAGAAGTACTCTTTCAACTCTTTCATGCGATGATATACGAATGCCTACAGTACAAGACAAAGGATAAAGCGGACTGTGTTAATATTCACCACCTTATACGTTGCTAACCCATTATATCCTAATAGACCAGGAAAATTAGCTTACCCTGGACATAATTCAATAACTCGTTGTTTTTGTTATTTTATTGGATATTCATATTCAGTATTCAATATAAATTAGATATATTCAGTAAAATATCCCCGGTCGTAACTATATAAAAAAAATCGAGGGTTATCGTATACTACCTAACTTTTTTCTAAAAGCAAAAAAGATAACCAAATACCTTGTTAGTATAATTTTGAATAGCCTTTAAAAGCTATCACTTAATAGCAAAATTAAACTGAAACCAATTTTGCATGTATGTTTTTTTTTGTAGTTTGTATCTGATCTCAATATCTAGATAAGTAAAAATGTTAACTATGATATTTATATCTTTTTAAGCTTTATAACGTCTATTTAGACAATTAAGACAAAAATTAAACGTTTGTGTTTAACGTTTCAATAATAATGAATTTCTCGGTAGTTAAAAATCATAACTGAGAAATTTTTGTTTAATAATAGCTTATTGTGTACTATGATCACGTTTTCGTCAAAATTAAACATATTTATTACACAGATAAGAAATTATAAATCTAATTGAATAGATAATATTATACACACGGCCCTGTCGAGGAGGGGGATGCTTGCGGGGAGTGCGAGACGTAGGGGGAGCGGACGCCGGCGGCGAGCCGGCTAACGTGCGCCGCCGGACCAGTTGTAACCAGTTTATTTCAAAAATGCACTTGTTTTATGGCAGTGACGTCTATCTTACCTTGTACAAATCACCTTGATTTTTATAACTAAAGAGGCTAAATATATAATTATTTATCTTTATACAGAGCGTCCCAACCTTATGGGACATGAAGAGGAAGTACCTTAAATATCGTAGATAGTGTATTTTGCTGAAAGAAGACATTATGTTATTATTAAAAGTTATTAATTCTGCATTCATAGATTTTCTAAAATAACTTGCTTCGTCTGGAAATCGAAGCGAGTTAAGTGTAAAAAAAAAATCATCCTACTTTTATGATCTCTCTGCTTAAGTAACATTGTATTTTAAAAGAAAGGATCAAAGTAAAATTAATCATTTTAATCAAATGACAAACATCATGAAATTGCCTTAGTCAATTAAGTGGGTATTTTTTTTTTGTAAATTAGTTTATTCTTGAAATTTGATTCAATCATTCTCGATAGTAATCTGTCGAGAAAAACACCGTCCGGGTTAATTTTAAACCAACTTCAACCCCTGAAATCCGGTCACAACACTCGCGGTCACAGCTAGTATAATATCTACTTGTTTTGAATCGCCCATCATATTTTGATTTAGGTTAATGTGGGTAAGACCGTCTGCCAACCAATTTCTTACATTATCTCATCGGTATTTAGTGTCATATGACGGACTTCCCTTCAAAATAAAGTATCCGGTCTTACCCACATTGACATAAATGATTCTGTAGAGAAATGAAAGCTTACAAATCGGTTTTACAAGTTAACAATTTCTTGGAAATCAAAGGTGTAGCATACACCGTGTTTTTGATAACTTTAAAGGAGGTCAATTAAAGTATTTTTTTTTTAAAGTAACTAGTGTTACTTTAAACTTAATTTTATCGCTGCATCAGTGTAAAATTATTCTTTAAATTAAAATTTCTTCAGTAGTTTTCGTTTCATAGCATAGGTTATTCGGTTCGGTTCATATTGCGGAGATTATTAAGATGAGTTTGTTTGACGTTATTTAATGTGTCTATTACTATGTGTCATTAAAACGACCATAACTTAATTGTCATAAAAGTCCTAATATAAAATTAGACATCAGAAATTATTTATTTGCATAGACACAGTACAGGGATGTTACAATGGTAATTATGTAACATTATGATTCATGTATCTAGCTTGCATGCAATCGTGCAAATATTATAAGCGTTTGACGGCTCGTCTCCACTCTTACCTGACAGCTGCTAGTTTAGCGCATTTGTGCAAGGGCGGTCCTTGGCTGCCTTTATTTGGTCCGTCTCTCTTATGGGCATCCTTCCTCGCGCTTGGGCACCCTCTACTCTTCCCTGCACCACTAGTCGCTCTATGGATACCAGTAACGGCGGCCATTTATTTTTTCTTAGGCAAGAGGAGCTGACATGGCTTCGCCTTCTCTTTATGTGTCCAATGAAAATTGTTGAACTGTGGGAAAGTTAGTTAAGCTTGTACGGACGCACCGCCGCTGATGGATACATTTTCACGCCGAGAAACGTGTCTAAAAAGGCGAGGATGCGAGCTTGAACGATGGAGGATAGACGAGAGGCTGCTTGATACCAAGCTCTTGGAGTATGGAGACGTTGGTTCGATTTTGGTCCACGATACCAAAAGCATTATTCGCCAGCACCACATTTCCAGCGCATCCACCGTCTTTTACTCTCTGTTCCGCAGGGTCTACGTCTCAGTGGCGTAGACAAATATGGCCAATACAAGCACTTTAAGGAGCCTGATTTTTGTAATTTTGTGGGGTTACGAATCCGCCATATTTTTCGTCACCTATCCATAGCGCTTCTAGTGATTGCCACAATTCGGTTGATCTCATCTACACATCCTCTGTTGATAGAAATTAGAGGTCCTAGATAAATATACGATTTAACGACACCACAATTCGCTATTTGTGTGACTTCGGGTGTTGTTGTTGACAAGATCGACAATAATTGGTCTTACTGAGGTTGATCTTAATACCAACTTCCAGGCTAATCCTCTCCATCCACCCTCCATATTACAATCACTAGTAGCAAATAAGGTGGTATCATCCGCGTAAGAGAGGTTTGAGATCTTTAGTCCTCCGATTGCAACTCCGTCGGAATACTAAGTATTAAGTATAATATGAAGTAGTCGGATGGAATTTCAATATAAATAAAGCCAAGCAAAATGCATTGCCGTTTCCTCTGACTCTTGGCAGAACCTGCACGTGGCGTTCTTACCCATCTGAAACATTTGTTTGTTCAACTTGCAGTGGCCTGTCAAGATTCGAGTCACTGCGCAAGTTTTGTGCCTCTTGAGCTCTTAATAGCTCTTTAGCAATTTTGGTGTTGAATCCTTTTATTAGGGCTTTCGAGTGTTCAAGAGCTCTCTCTAGTCAGCTTCCACCCAGTAATTGCTCTCGATTTTTCTAGGTTATTGAGCAGAGAGTATACTTCCCATTTTGTAATACCACAAAACGGTTCCGGGCCGGCCAGGGGAGTGTCCGCGCCCTTCCTAGCCAGTTCGACTGCTTTCTCATTTCCGTCAATGTCGGAGTGTCCTGGTACTCATCTAAGTATGACTTTGTTGGAGTTAGCCAGTGCGTTTAGGTTTGTTTTACATATCTGAACTAGTTTTTAGTTTGTTTCCAAAGAATCTAGTGCCAGCAGAGCAGCTTGGCTGTCCGAGTTAATGTAGATGTGTTGGTTTCTTAGGTTTCAGGTTAATTTCCTCACATTTGTTAATGGCGAAGACTTCGGTCTGGAATATTGAGGCACTCGTCCCCATGCTGACGTTAGCTCTGAATCTAGGTCTCCCTCATAAACCTTTTTGGATCCATCTGTGTGCCATAGGTGGCTTCCCTCTTCTCCGTACATTTGGTCTTCAATCCATTTGTCTCTTGGAGGTATTTCAACTGTGTAGAGTTTAGAGAATTGACATTTGCTGTGCATGTCGTCTATTGGCATGCTAAAAGCCCAGGCGTTCAGTTTGATTAGGGCTTCACAGCACCATTTAGGCCGATTTAGCCTGCATATTCTGTAGACGCACTGCTTGGCCTCCCTTTTGCACCTGCATGGGGAGTGTCGTCTAAGGCCGCCCACGGTGTCGAGGTAAAAGCCCCTGTTGCTGTTATACAGGCCATGCTTTGCAGGCTGTTTAACATTGTTGACTGCTGTCTCTTGGTTGGCTGGTTGGCATTGAAAAATCGAGTATCGATATCGACATCACAAATATGATTAGTTGATTACCCATCCATAAGAACTTGACAGTCCATTTTGCACCTCTGATAGCGGGGTCTAATTATAACTCGGCACCGTTCGCTTTCTTAAAGGCGATTTTACCACTTTTGTACTCATTGTTTGTTTTCAGGCATAGTTTTCTCAATAAATTGTATTTTATATATCAAAAAATATGAATAACGAAACAATTTTATTTTTGCCGGATTTGATCAAAAGTTACATGATATTTTTTACTTCTTTTGGCCTCAGGAATACGCTGTCAAAATTATTCGGTTTCCTCATGTTACACAGTGTATATACCTATCAGAGAATGTAGGAAATTGATTGGCAAACGGACTTTCCTGATAGACCGTCTTGTCCACATTGACTCTCATCCTGAACAATTTAGTTGTTATCGACCCAATAAACACACTATTTCAATAAATCTCTCTTCTAGCCGAACCGTGGTGATGTAGGTATATGTACCCCACGTGTTTATTAAATTTGATAATCATTGACTTAGCCTATGTATCTATGAGACGATTTCTTCTACGCGAGAATTGCTCGCGGCTCGCGGGAGTCAGTCACGAAAATAACAACCTTACGGTGCAAGAAATAACGTTCATATTAATACGAAAGTAAGAAAAAATTAGAAATTATAAATAACCGTGGATATTCTGTTTAATTTGTATTTTATTATAATAATAATATGCTGACGACATGAATTAAACACTTTTGAAGAAGTTATGTATTTTGGTTTTGCAGAAACTACCCATATTTGTGTTATTAGAGATCTGCAAAGAGAAACTGTTTAATTTTCAACAATTTATCATCAAACATGATATACTATTCAGTATCAATTGTTCTATTACAGTTATCAATATTTTCCGGGATGATAAGCCAGAAAACGTGTAATTTACGGAATCTTCTTTTTAATGATAGTCCCGGTCGGTTAATTTGTTTAATTTTGATTATTTTTACCGAAATACAAGCATCATATTATAATAGAGGCACTTTTACGAAGTTATTTATTATGCTGCACTTATGAAATTAAAAAGTGTCTTAAATTTAGTTTTTAGGGATTTTCATATTGACGCGGAACCCTAATTTGTTTAATTTTTTATATTTTAACAAGAACTAACATTACTTTAGTTCATAGAAAAATAAAATTACAGTTATCGAATTATGTCCAGGTTTCGGTAATTTTACTGGTCTATAATAACACCTACAAGAGACAGACATGACGTTAAAAATTAAATAAATTTCCTTAATTATATCTAATTCTTGTTATAGTGAAAAAGCGGAAAAGAGGAAGTTTGGTTGGAATCATTATATAAGTACAAAGTTTTATTATCATTAATAATATTATATTTCGTATGTACACCATGTTAAGATCCGCAACCCTTAGTAATATTATGGATTTTACATGTTCTTTTCATATAAGAATTTAATATTTAAAAAATATTTCCACTAGGTAATTGATCTGGCTTGAAACAGTTAGTAAATATAAACAGTTTTGGCTTGAAACAGTTTTAAAATCCATTGCTATGGTTAATGTTATATAAATACTAGCCAGTTATCCAGTGATGTATACCATTACCATAGCACTCCGCTCTTTCTAGAATATCATGGCTTTGAACCGCATAGTACTACCGCAAAGTATGAACTGTGGTTATAGTTCAGTTGTAGATACAGGGATAATAGAGCTGGCATTCGTTGCCTTTGCTACGTTTTCCGGACTTCCATATTGTTCCGAGTACGTTCCAAGGCCTTTAATTCAAACTTATAATGGGATTCAACTCCAAGCTTGTGTCTGTTCTTACCTGTAAGTAGCTTTACACTGTTCCTTGCAAAATATTGAAACATAAAATCATCGATGCAAACAATCCGCTTGTATTTTTCGGTATCTTTTATTTTTAACGAAAGTTGTTCAGATCGGTCCTGGAGAGGCCAATGTTACCGAGTTGCGGTTTTACGGGTAATAATTTTAAAGGAAAAACTCTTTGGGGAATATTTTACAGTGAATTAATAACTCTGAGAGGCTGTCATCGGAGCGGTTCGTATTTAGTTTGTTAAATAAATGAACGTTAAAATTAGAAACGTAATAAAACTTAAAATTAGAAACCTAATATAATTTCAAGTAGTTATATTAGGTGCGTATAAGTCTTATAACATTGATATCATAGATTATATGTGTTGCTGGACTTCAAACTCGGGTAAATCCAGTCTACTTTAAGGTTAATTATCTAAAAATATATAATATTGTCTTCGGTTGCCGCGATAATTACTCATGAAATAAAACAATTAAAATGGATTATATCGCGTATACTAATTTAAACTTCATCCCGACGTTTTGAACCATTTATCAGGGATCGTGGTCATCGGGTGGACTGCGTTATAATCAGTTTTAATTGTTTTATTTCATAAAAAAATATACAATAATCTGAAAGCTAAATCAACCTTAAAGCAGGATTGATTTACCTGAGTTGAGACCTACGCAAACGTTAAGCGACACATACATATACCTTAAAGTTATATGAAGAGCTCGATCTTGTATATTCTGATGAAATGTGCCGAAATCTTTAAAGTAAACCAATTTACTCAGTTTAATATGAATCCATAAATGAGCGCCGTTCAATATTTTCCGCTTTAATTAACAATTAACATATGCGTTAAACGACGCCTTCAAGCGCAGCGCGGATGAATTATTTATTCATAAATTATAAATGACATTCATTATTTGTGGCACGTTCATTCCGCTCTATCAGTATGCGTTAGACTAGTGACTTAAAATCTCTTCGTGCAAAATACAGGAATGGTGCGTAATACGTAACGCACCATGGCGTTATCTATAGTTGAATGTAAATTAAATTTTAAACTACTGATTGACAACGCAGTTGATAAAATGTATCATGACAAGTAAAAGGTTCACATAAATACAGAGCGATTTCTGTGTCGTGACCCAGAATCAGTTTTCCTAAATCAGTAACAGGTCAATATTATTTTATGGACCTTATGGTAGTATTTAATCAAAACAACGTTAAGTATCTTTACTTATTTTTTGAATTAAAATAATCTTAAACTAATCAAATCATGGTCACCCTACCTTTTGACATAGGCAGTATGGGAAGCGACAAAACGTCACATTGAGTATGGTGACCAAATTGTAAGCAAATTTTTTTTTTTTTTCTATTACCATCTGATTATGATTTTCGGTGATAAATGATTAATGATTCACATAACCTATTCTTTTTCTCCACGACCCCGTAATCACCCGATATAATTAATTTTACAATTCATTCTTGTAAAACTCGTAATTATTCGTAAAAACATACTGTATGTACTACCGAACAAAGTGATTCATGACCCACCTAGATTGCAAATGGTTGAAAGTGTCAAATCAATTTAATGACACTTTCAAACCGTTTGTCGGCCAGGTGGGTTATGAATCAATTTGTTCGATAGTATATGGTATTTTATGTAACAGTTTTATAATTATGAAATAGGGCAAAATAGGTCTCGGCTTGTTTAAATGTTTAAACTTGAGCATAAATATAAGTTCAGTAAACTATTGGTATCTTAAGTTCTTACTGTATAGGATTATAATGTACAATGCGTACACTAAATAAGTAAATTAGATGTAGGTATATTTATATTACATAATGATCATAAAAAAGTTATAATCAAATGAAGAGATATGAAACATTGCCGACTAAATACAGTAGCAATAAGAGCCGGGTCGGGGCCCTCCAGACTGCTGGATTATACGACGTAACCAACTGAAATGTACACCTCTTAAGCCTGAAGCAAACCAACACGCCTACAAAGTAATTAATCATTTTATAAACTCAACATTAGTATATGCTAAAACATTCGGTCATTAATTATAAAGTATAATAAAGTGTAAAAAGGCTAACACGAGTTCAAGGGTACATTTTTATTTGGTACCCTTTTTACGGAGTCTTAGCGTTGCTTCAATTAGGGGCAATGAAATTCCATGAAAACTTCAAAGATTCTCGGGTTTTACGGGCTCTACGTTACGTCAATTTAACGTACGACAAGAAAATAGGGACTAAACAATGTCGTCGGTATTTCGTGAGTCTTACTTGCTTTTGAATTTCTGTTCATTTTTGGCTAATGGTTTGTGTTTCAGGATTATTTTAAGGGTTCTGAATTCGCAATTGTTACAATAATGATGATTAGGCTTAAAAATATTAAAGCTCTTTATTTCGCAGTGTTCTTTTTCTTTTTTGGGTTCAGGAAATTGTTTTATGATAATGTTACATTTAAACTTTTATGAATTAAAGTTTGAGAGAAAGCTTTTGGCTTGAATCCTAACACTGGGACGTTCACGTGTGCTATGATTTAAATTAAATCATATCGGTGGAAAATAGGTAGTATTTTTCTACATAATCGCCGTGACCATGACTTTGTATAGGTAATTAACATTTAACTAATAATTATATTTAAATAGTGGCAACGCAGTGAGCATGAAGGGCACCTTTGCGTAGGGAGCGGCTCGGAATGGTTTATTTCAAAGAGCTATTTTGTATAAGTATATTATTTATAAGTTATTTAAGATTAGTTTTATTTATATTTAACTTGTATTAAAAAATATTATATTTTAAGTTATGTATTTACGAGTATGGGCAATTTCACTTTCAGGGACACCCAATTACCTTAATTGTCAAATAAAAGTTAAATCAGTGGTCAGTTTAGTGACGACAATTAAGCTTGAAATATTTATGTAAATCATCTTTATTCGCATTTTTCTATTACAATAACACGTATTATTTATGGATTGAACATAAAACAGTAGATTATATTGAAATTTAAAGCTTAATTGTCGTCACTAAACTGACCACTGATTTAACTTTTATTTGACAATTAAGTTAATTAGGTGTCCCTGAAAGTGAAATTGCCCTTAAACATAAAACAGTAGATTATATTGAAATTTAAAGCTTAATTGTCTTCACTAAACTGACCACTGATTTAACTTTTATTTGACAATTAAGTTAATTGGGTGTCCCTGAAAGTGAAATTGCCCTTATACCTAAAATCCAATTAGATTGCTTACCTAATTTAATATTTATTATCATGAGTAGAAAACTTGAATATAAGTGGCAGAGTTTACTCCGGCACTTAACTAAAAACGTTCCGCAGATAATTTCGTAACCAACATCGTATTTTCAAGTACCAATTAAAATGTAATATTAGCCGGTAGTGCTAAAGTATGACGGTAATATTTGTTATGTTATTCTGGACGCTTCAGAAGTTTACCTTCATTATGCTATACACGATACCCGTAACAACGCTCTAGTCTGTTAATAAAAGGTTATAGACACCATCCATGTTTTGATGACCCGATCTGGCGATAATTAAATTTTGTGCAAAATAGAACATCGAAAATCGGTGCTTGATCAATGTCAGAGGTTTTAAAAAAAAATGGCTTATAGAGTTGTTTCTAAAATTATCTATGGTAAATAAATATGTCTATATAATTAGGACACTTTTACACGTGACTTATAGTTCTTGGATAATTTGTTGTGAATTTTCAATAAAAGTTTATCGAAGGTTACACGTTTTTTATTTCTAAAGGTTACAAAATTGTCCCGACAATGCGAGCGAGAGCGACCGAAGTTAGGTTCGAACTGTCTGTCTTGACTTAAGGCTAGCACTTCCACACACGTACATACACGCGCACATAACACCCCCCTTATCACTCAGAAGACCTTCCCGTGAAGAAGGGCTGAACAGGTGGGGCCAACTCGACGTCCTGGGTCCTCGGAGTCGTGGTTGACCGGCGTGATTTAAACTTTCTCCACATAAGTATTCCGGCGGTTACGACAGCCAGCACGTATAAGGGTATGGTCCATAATAGGTGGCTATTATCTTTAGTATCAAATGGTAGTATCTGTTGAAGTTCCTCCTTTTCTAATAGAGCTTCTAGTTTATGTAATTGTTCTAATGGAATCCTTTCCAGTTTCAACGGTTGTGCAGTATTTCGGATTGTTATATTCGACAATTGAAAGGATATAAGTTTGATTGCCTGTCCCTTAATTTCATTTCTGTAGTTTTTAACAGATGAGCTTGCGGTGGTGAAACTACAGCCTTCCGGGATTTCGATCAGGTAAGTTCCTTGGATAAATCTAATTTCTTCGTTGTCGCATAAGAGTTGTGATTTAGTTCATTGCGGACACGTTATTGCGTAATGGTAGTCATCCAATTTCTGAAGCAACTCGAAATCACTTGTAAAGGCAGTATATTGGCAGTTAGCAGAAATTTCGTGTTTTAGCATCAACGAGTAAATGCAATCGTCAGGCCTTGATGCCAGAGTAAAAGAGGTTTCTTCGCAGTAGTATGTTTCTTGAAATTGTTTACATTCTTCCTCCATGTATTGGTGTTTTTCGCCGTTCATAGCCATATAGGGTTTAGGAGGGATCAGAATGGTTGAATTGTAAGTGGGAGTGGGGAATAGGTGGTAGTAGGTATATGTATTCTTGTACATTATCGGAAACTTTAAAGCGAATACAATTCTATTTTCTGCATAAAAGGAGCCACAAGTAATTATATCATAGTAATCTCGTAACTCAGTATTTTCATTAATAAGCATTTCTTGTTTATGATAAAGCTTAGACAAAACATTTAACATGAACATAATATTCTCGGAACCTACTACACTATGGTGGGTAATTCCTAATTTAGAGAAAGCAATTGCATTTTCGAGCATGGTAACAAAGTCAAAAATATTCCGTAAATTACTTTTTATCATGTTACATAAACAATTAATTTTGATGTAATCAGACAAGTGATAGTTGGTCATATTAACATCAGTTATTATTTCGTTCAAAGTTGTATGGATTTTATATTCGTTTGAAATTATGGTGGACAGAGTGACATTGAATGATTCTAACATTTGTTTGTTAATGCTTATTCCAGAATTCAATTTATTTCCAATGATGTTTTGATTTTTCTGTAAGGTTTGTATGGCTTGATTATAATGGTGTGCGTCGTCGTGATCCAAATTACCAGTGATACTTTTTATGATAGAGCCCAACCCATTAATAAGACCGCGTTTTTGTTTAGGGTGAACAGCGTACAAGGCATTGAATTTACTATAAATTGTTTTAAGGTCGTTTAGGAAAATTTGAGTGGTCATTACTGAGGTATCTCTAAAATAAAGGGGGTCCGCAGATTTCAGATAATCTAAGTAGATACCGATATAACTCTCTACATTATTAATACTATCCTTAATGCTACTTAATTCGTAATAGTGTAAAAATACGTGTTCAGTCATCTGAATCTTAGCAGTGCCTAGTTTAAATGGCAGGACCCCGGGGTTGTTATCCAGCTCCGTGAGGGTCACTTGGCGGCCTTGGGTCACTCCTATCAGGAGGGTCCTGTAACAATGGTCTTTGTTGCTTTAATGGCACTCTTAACGTTCTTTTATGATGACTGATATCCTTATCGTCTATAACTTTTAATTCTAAGTTTTTCTTAATTCTACGACCTAAATAGCGGGGCTTCGTCTTTTGACGAGCAGCCGCGGGATTCTTCACATATACGGCTCGGTTCTCCTGAATTCCTCGATGGTTAGTTGGACCGTCATGAATGTGTTGTATTATTTCGATTTGTTTTTCACGATCAGTCACGTCCTGGACGCGGGTTTTGCAGAAAGTTAAGTTATATGCCGAATTTTTGAAGGTGTTATGTAGTATTGAAGTAACGATTGGAATGAATTCGTTGGGCAAGAAGATGCCATATTTGATTTGAGGTTTTATAAATTCTTGGAATAGCTTAATTATTTATATCGGATTGGATGTTGTTTTTATTTATTTGCGCTAATATTCTATCTTTAGTTGGGAAAATTTTGATTAATTTCGGTTTCATTGGAGAGTGATACACAAAATTCAAGAAAAGCTGATTATTAAAAACATTTATTTGTTTGTCTGTAATGGGTATTTCTAGTACGGGATTTTCTAGCTGAGAATGCACAGTACTTTGCGGCTGAGCAGGTGCTCGGTTAGTTGTTTCTCGATTTTTTAAAGCTGCTAAAGGTAAGTCATATTCATCCGATGAATCGCTTTCGGGGAGAGCCATATGGCGCGCCAAGGTTGCTAGAGGTAAATTGTCTTCTTCGTCACTTTCGCTTTCGCTTCCTGAATGATTTACAACCATGGACATCGGCACAGCGTCGGGGTCGTCATCAGGATTATTATTGTTTAAATTAATCTCATTGTTTTGCAACTCTATTCGTGACAGCGCGTCGGCGTTCGAATTTAGTTTTCCTTTTACATAGGTGATAGTGTAATCGTATTCTTCTAGACGTAAGCGCCATCTTGTTAATCGGCTATTTGGTTCCTTTACGTTCATAAGGTATTGCAGGGGTTTGTGGTCAGTAATTATATTGAATGTTCTACCGTACAGATAAGGGCGAAAGTATTTCGTAGCCCAAATTATTGATAATAATTCCTTCTCTATTGTGCTATATTTTGCTTCACTTTCGTTAAGCGTTTTTGTGGTTTCGTTAAGCGAGAAGCATAGGCAACTGGAAGATCGGATCCTATTGGCCCTTGCGAAAGTACAGCGCCTATAGCATAATTTGAGGCGTCAGTGCGCAAGTTAAAAGGTTTTTCAAAATCAGGGTATTGTAAAATGGGATCATTTGTAAGCAAATTTTGACAGTGTTTAAAACAATTTATATACTCTGGGTTTAATTCGATTTTTGCACCTTTTTTTAGGCATGAAGTCAATGGTTTGGTCAATTTCGCGAATTGTGGGATAAATTTTCGATAATAGCCTAGTAATCCTAGAAATGATTTTATTTCTTTGGTTGTTTTTGGAATGGGGAATTGCTGAACTGCTTTGATTTTATTAGGGTCAGGTTTAATACCTTCTGTAGTTACTACGTGTCCTAAGAAAGGGGTTTCGCGTTTCATAAACTCGGATTTATTTAGCTGTATCTTGAAATTGGATTCTCGGAGTCTTTGGAAGACATCTTCTAAATTTTGAATGTGTTCTTGGAGGGAAGTGCTGTAAACGATTATATCATCCATATATACCATTATGTTCTTCAAACCGCGTAGCACGTTGTCCATAACGCGTTGAAACGTTGACGGAGCATTTTTCAAACCGAACGGCATACGTAGATAGGCGTAATGTCCTCGATACCCTTCATTTGCCGTGTCTACACTAAACGCCGTTTTCTCTACGTCATCGGGATGCATTTCTATTTGATGGAACCCGGACGCAAGATCCAATGTTGTGAAATATTGACATCTTCCTAATTTGTCTAAAATATCATTGATATTAGGAATTGGATACTTGTCACCGATTGTTTTTTCGTTTAGTTTTCTATAGTCGACTACTAATCGCCACTTAGTTTGACCTGTCGCGTCTTGTTTCTTTGGGACAATCCAGATGGGAGATGACCATGGGCTATTAGAGGGTCGAATTATGTTTTGTTCAAGCATTGATTGAATTTGCCTGTCTACTTCCGCTTTGTGTATTTGGGGATATCTATAAGAACGCGTATAGATAGGAATCTCATCCGTTGTATTTATTCGGTGTTTAATCTGATTCGTAAACGTAAGCGGTGTGTTTTCTGTATAAAAAACATCACTATAGGCTTCGCATAAGTTTAAAAGATTACATTTTTCTTCCATGTTAAGGTGATCTGTTCTAAGAAATGATAGCGCATTATCGTTTTTATTGCAAGTCGTTTCTAAGTTATAAGTTTCATAATTATTATTTAACTTCTGCGCCTTAAGAGGCGATGATAAAACACGATGATGTCATTATTAGTGGGATTTGTTATTCGCAGGTGGGCATAGCCTGACTCTGCTCGGGTTACAGTCCCGAGAATGTAACAATTGTTTACATCGGTGCGTGGGATGTAGATATCGCCGTGGCGGATGTCAACTGGAACCTTTACATCCTTTGTTGAGTTTGATTTTATAAGGGCTTCAAATAAAGATTTTGATCCGGATGTCAAAACTTTTATTGGTATTTCGGCATTTCGTGTAATAAGTAATTTATTTTCCAAGTCAACTTTAGCTCCTAGATTCTCTAACATTTCGAAACCAATTAATCCGTCGAATACATTATGAAACTTGTAAATGTAATATTTAGACAATGTTTTCTCCTTCAGTACATTCTGAATTTACAGTAAATGGTTCAAACAGTAGCGGGTGGTTCTTGAAATGAGTTTCGAAAACGTCCGGTGATAAAAAGGATTGATTAGCTCCGGTATCGATAAGTAGTTTCAGTGGAGGTTCTTTAATTTCGACATAGGGTAGCCGTTTTTTTAAGTGAGCGTTAATCTCTAAAGTCATGGGTCGTTGTTCGTATCCGAATCCTGGGGAAAATCCTGATTAATTTCGTTTCCGGTAAAAGTATGCTCATAGTTGTCATAGAACTGCTGGTCGGCTAAGTAGTCTGTGTATATATTGTTGCACTCGTTGTACTGCACGTTCTCAGTAATGTGGCCACCGGTGACGGCCGCGTTATCGCAGTCCGCGTCAGCAATAAGTACGTCTGGCGCCGGACACTGTTGTTGATACATAGTCTGGCAGGTATAATTATTTAAAGGGTTATTTACAGTTGGCCTGTATGGCCTGAGAGGTACCTGGGCTGATCTATATGAAATTCCGCTCATAGGTTTCGGTGGTTCTAATTTATTGCCAGATTGATGTCCAGAAAATTGTTTTGATGGATTGTAAGGATATTGGGGTCTGAATTGGGGTCTGTTCCACTGGTTATTTTTATACGGATTGGGGTAAAAAGGTCTGTTGTAGTTATTTTGATAGGGGGACATGTTTTGTCTTTGTGGAAACAGTGGTTTATTTAAATTTGCGAAGGGCACTGGTCTTGGGGGCAAGTTGTGCGGAGCAAACTTGTTGAGGTCTAACGGTTTTTGGAAATTAGTTTGGGGTATTTGTCTTTTTTGAAGATAATGTATGTTTTGTTCCTCTTTAATAAATTGTAAGGCTGTCGGCATGTCCGTAGGACGCATGGTTCTGATTGTTACACCCAGAGGGTCCTTAAGGCCAGTCAGGAAAGCTTTCAAGGTTTGAGTTGCAAAGAACTCTCGCTTGCAAGCTTTCTTGTTTGCGTCAATTTCGTGTAGATTAACGTAATTTATTATGGTACTGAGTAAATGCATGCAACGGTTATAAAATTCCTGGGGTGTCTCATTCTCTTGACGTAAATTAATTAAGTCCCTATTAAGGCAGTTTTCGTCCCGTTGGTCAGCGAAATTTTTTAATAAAACCTGTTTTATCTCTATCCATGATGTGACACCATTTATAGTAACGACCTCTTCAGCTTTCCCTTTTAATTTATTAAGGATACTATGCAACAATATTTGATTATTGAAGTTATTGGGTTGTGCTACGTCATAATATTGGGCCAAAACGGTTTCGCACGTAGTTGTAAATCTGTGCAACTGATTTGGACTTCCATTGTATTCTGGTATAACATTAAGAGCTATCTTTAATTGGTTAATATTATTATTAACTTCTGCCATTATAAACAATTACAAAAAAATCGTATACAAATAAAGATTACAAATTCGCAAAACTAGACACAACTTGTACAATCAAACGATTTGATGAACAGAAATGCAGATTTTATGGATTTCTGTAATGTACAAAAATACACTGGAAAATGGAAAGGACTCACAGTATGGCGACGGCAAACAGCATTTTCGGCTCCGGAGGTCCGGTGACTAGGCTTTTGAAGTGGAAAAGCTCTAGTTATCCTTTATAAGACTGCGCCACTTATAGTTCTTGGATAATTTGTTGTGAATTTTCAATAAAAGTTTATCGAAGGTTACACGTTTTTTATTTCTAAAGGTTACAAAATTGTCCCGACAATGCGAGCGAGAGCGACCGAAGTTAGGTTCGAACTGTCTGTCTTGACTTAAGGCTAGCACTTCCACACACGTACATACACGCGCACATAACACGTGGAAAGCGTAGGGGAGTTAGGGGTGCATTGGACAGTCGGGAGGCTTGGGCACTACTTTATAAATGTCTCTATATCTGCTACACGTTTAGAATAACCAAAAATTTACAGATAAATACAACGTAAACAATAAGACTAAAGAAATAATAATAATAGGAATTTAAAAACATCGTCAAAATTGGGCCCCTTTGGCATGGTGCCGAGGATGCTGGCAGCATTCCCCCGCTGTATCGCGATAATGATGCGTTGCACGAGGAAGCTGCCAGCTCTGCGGTCACCAGTGGAGTCAACGAGCCTTTTAGAAAGGTCTTTGAACATGTTATAGGCGCTGGGACCCCACGGGCATATAAAAATGTATTCGAAGCCGAGACCCCGGGATTTGTAGTGCTTAAGCTTTTCGGCCGCTTTAGCCGCCACACCAGCCTCTCTAATGGTTCCAGTGAGGTGAGAAGGGGCCAGGGTGTCACACCAGCACCCTTCCCAACCTCGTTTAGATATTATAGAATCTAGTAAATTGAGGGTGTTGTCATAACTAATATCAACGCACTTCATTTACTTGATTCTTTATTAAATAAACGTAAACAACGAATATCGAATGAAGGATTTTTATATCATTTTTATGTAATCTTAGATTTTTTTTCATAAATACTCATGCTCTAAATCTGCTCAATTTGATTTCTCGGCCCTGTCGGCTTACCTTTTCGCGAAACTTGCATTTTGCCATAATCCCCTTGTTGGCGAGCACTACGCACGATGATCGATGTCGGGGCTGCGGAACCCTAACATAACACCTTATATACCTTTTAAACAAGGTTCATTGATTCCTCGATGGATTACTTAAATTACCTTCAAATATAATATGTTGATGATGATTTATTGCCACACAACGAAGATAAAAGGACATAACAGGTAGTAGAAATAGTTATTCGTTGTACAAGGGAGCAAAGTTAGTGTTTACTTTCAAGACCCGAAGTCTCAATATTAGCACAGCCAAAGATTAAAAAATTGAGCCATGAGCATAATGAGTGGTCCAAAGTATGTAATATTTAGCGTTCGGAGGGTTTCAAAGCACGAGATGGGAACGCACCTTTCAGTTGAGTGAAACACACATAATATTTTCATCTCACTATCTTAAGGGAAAAATACTATAAAAAATAAAAAATTGCATCATAATTAATGGAATCTATCATTAATGATAATGATTCAAACCTTATTCAATAATATTCCATTCAACCTTACTTTGAAACCTTATTTGTAACTTATATTTTTAAATTTTTACTAATAAGGGAAAAATCTATTATATATCTATAAATAAATATTACATACACATTCTTACACACATTGACTGGCCCCCCGGTAAGATCAAGAAGGCTTGTATTGTGGCTACGCAGTCAACGACATATATAATATACAAATACTTAAATATATATATAAAATACCCATGACGCAGGAACAAATATGTGTGCACATCACACAAATAAATGCCCCTACCGGGATTTGAGCCCAGGACCATCGCCTTCATAGGCAGAGACACTACCCATCAGACCAAACCTGTCGTTTAGTTTAAATCATTATGGTTGTATTCTGTATTATCTCCATGAAGTATATAAATTGTAATAAAAGTCCTAATATGTTATCACTGTAACGTGACAGGTAACATTTATATAACTTTTCAACATGAAATTTTTGTTTCAGAACAATACGACAGGCAAAAAACACTCAGCACATAATTCTCATAGCAGTCGTCAAGAAAAGGTAAGTCAACCCTAATATTGTAAAGAAAATTCGTAGTCCGCCCGCAAACCCTCAAAATATAAAACATCATTAAGAATGCCTGCAATATATTTTTTTGTTCGCCTCTGTCCTATGGAAATTGTGAAAGTAAAGGGTTTTAAAGTCAAATATTTCATTATCATTATTTTCTATGAAATATCAACGTAAACCACTCCCCCTCTTACATAAACCTGTACCACAAAAACATAACTTGTAATCAACTAATCACATAATAGACGATTAAAGAGGCCACAGAAAAGACGATTTTTGTTTTAATCAATCTACTCACACAACTCGACTCAAATATTGTTTTTGAACATATCTTGACATTAAATGAGAATTTTATTTGTAACATACTGCGAAGTGCCATAATTATAATTATGAAATGTCCGTGGAAATATGATAATACGAGAACCTAATTCCTTTTTTTTGCGGTTCCTTCAAATAATCTCGAATTTAATCACCACGTTGCGCTACTTGGTAGGTAAACGTAATTTAATTTTAATTAAAACAGTACTGCAATATCTATGCAGAATACTAAAATTATATACTTGTCTGGCAAACGTAAAATTAAAAAAATTGTGCGTTTAAAAGTAAAAAAGTAAGATAGAAATTTTACTGAGCACACAAATTTTATGTGCACACTAGATAAATTGAGTCATAAAATATATATTAAATATCAGAAACATCAACTCACTACATATTATACCTACGCTATTAAGCATAAACGAAAATAATTCGAAACAGATGTATAAAAGTTTTGCTACCTATTTCTATAGAGTGTGATTTGATATTTAGAATCGTGAACCAATTTTTATATTTTTCTTCATAAACATTTCGAAGTTACTTAACAACTTAGCCCGTATATCTCCTGGAAATTCTTAAAGAAGTTTCTAACTTCGCGGGGTATAAAGCCAACGACATTTTGTAGGTACGAGTAAAAGGAAAATCAATATTCCCGCGCAGTATTCATTGTTTTAGTAATAAAATTCCGAGATTTCGAAAATCTAAAAATGCCGCTTTAATTGTATGAGCCGTTGACACACTGAGGATCATGAAACCTAATGTCACCAGAATATTTTACTAATTAGAAATATAATTAAGAAATTTATAATAGAAAGTAGATACTTTTTCGCAATTCGGAGTAACAACTAGATGTACTGACTATAACAAAGTTAAGGTAGGACATATCTTATTCAGTCGTGAAATTCGATATGTATGCTAATTAGGAGTCCAATAATAATGTGTAGAATTTATTGGAGTTCAATTTAGAATAGTCTAAGAGTTTTCCATCCCCGTCCAATCTTGACTTTATTACTGCTCTGCCGTCTTTATAATAACTACGACAATATTAAAAATGAAAATGTAAATGTATACATTTAATTACTCGTACGTTCACTTTAATACATTTCTTAATTTATTCATGGATCATGGAACTGTAAATACCTAGAGAAATGTGTATTACAACCAAGGCTCGGACAAATGCCCGTCATTTTGAAAATATAACCCTGTTCCGTACAGCAGAGACTTCCTTATGTTAATAAAAAAATAGTATTTTATACATTTATTGGACCATCATTTATATCCAATGACAAATTAATTTATGATTGACATTGTGAAATTTACTTTCGCCAATAAATGTATAAAATACTATTTTTTTATTAACATAAGGAAGTCTCTCCTGTACGGAACAGGGTTATATTTTCAAAATGACGGGCGTTTGTCCGATCCTTGGTAACAACATATAAAAAGCTTTCAGCGGTCAGTCCTTTGGAGCAAACAAGACCCTCGGTACCCACATCAAGGCTTGTCGCTCAATATAATCAGAAATTGACTGATAAGTAAAAGTAGTTGCATTATTAAATCGAGGGTATTTAATTTTATAATACTTCACAATATAGCAAGGAAATCAAAATTTTCTTGCGCATTTTTAAATGAGAAATTATTCTTTTAAAACGAAAATGTATAATTAGACAAGATAATCTAAATAGACAAACGAAATAAAGAACGTAATTCTATTTGTATTTAAACTTTCGTGAGACATATCTAATAAATTAAACATTAACACGCGCGAGTGACTAAATAAACGTGAGTAGAGCCGTGTTAATGTTTAACGTAATTCTATGTAAAATTTTCTAGAGTTATAAAAATATTTTATTCTACTTATGATTTCCTTGCATACATTTCCTCCCATCCGCGCTGAGATTATGCAAAACTAGCAGACCACGCTTTGAATTTAAATAAGCGGCGCTTGAGTTCAAGTCTAATAAGTTTTATAGTTTAAACGACGCTAATATTCGTTAACTGGAGTTTTTACTTGCATAACATTATTTTTTTGCCATGCTATACATATTTTAGCGTTAAAATATATATTATGCTACTAATTGATAAGTTTCGGTCAAAAATGACATTTTTGGTAAAAGCTTTTATTGCTGACTGTACTTTTCATGCTCTATCATCAACTAGTGATCGAGAGGATTTATCTTGTATATTTTAGGAGTTGCTATGGCTACCTTCAGACTCCAACACCACATCAAACTTGTGGTACCATATTGGATTGTTACCGATCTTGCATAAGCATTCGTCGGACTATAAGGGGCAGTTTGAGGGCAAGGTAAAGTCTACAAAAAATCTTAACTTACGAGTATTATAATGTACCTAGTATTTGTAACATAGTTAATTAAATTGGTTATCCGTTATTATTTATTCATCTTTAATGTGTAAATACTCTTTGAAGTTGTATTTTATTCCTTTCTCACAGCTGCAATTTTCTGAGTGACGGATAAAACCAAGCGAACTTTTTGGCCATTTTGACTTATGTGTAGTCCAAGTACGTTTATAAATATTTGGAATTTCACATTATAAATACTAGGTACCAAATACTCGACAATAAATTGATTGATTTGCGAACCTTACCTTCCATTCTCACATGCCACGAAAATGCCCGCTGGAGTCCGACGTCTGTGCATAAGTGATTTTCAGCTAAATCGGTTTAAGATATCGGCTTCAAAATTGAGTTGCCAGATTTCATCCGAACATACTACTTTAAATATTTACATACTCGTACTTACATTGCAAGTTACAAGCTTCTAAGATATACAAATGGCGTCATAAAACTGTCAAAATCTGAAGCCCGATGATAATTGATTGTTCTTGTCCTCTCCTTGGACATTATTTCATACTTGTTACTCATAAATTAAATGAACTGAACTCCTTTAAATAATGATTTTGTAATTTTAATATAATATTAGATTCCAGTATTTTATTTTATTATGCTATCAACAATTTAATCAGTGTAACTTATATCTACTTATATAATAGTGTTCTTGCGTTGGTGGATGACAAAAAACTGAAATGGCGAAACTAAAAAGTTCTTCCATTATTTACCTTTAAACAATGTCGAGTAAATTTCGCCAGAGATTTATTATTTATACTGAAGAATTAACTCTCATAACAAACCTAGCTCGAGGGAAAACCCGAGACTTGAAAAAGTCATCAGTTCTTTTTGTTACTTCTACGAGACGCTTGAGAAATGAAATTAACGGATAAATGGACCGCCATTTATGTAACTAATAAGTTGTTCTATTATGTTACCACTTCGAAGTAACTTGGGGAGTTTGTTAGGGACTTGGCCGGAGTTAGGCACTAACTTATATTGTATTGTAGATCTGAGTACCTATATGACGGCTTTGTTGTTTGCCTATATATTATAAAATATTAGTAAAAAATAGGCATCGTATTCCTAGCAAGAAACAATAGGTAAATCAATTGTTCTCACTCATACGACGTGGTCTTTGTTTGAATCAATATATACTAATGCCGTTCATCCCGTTAAAATTTGGTTACACTTTATACTTAAGTGATTGACGTGACGTTTTGGAAGAAGTACACTGAAACTAGCTCCTTTTTCTTAATGTTTTAAAAATTGATAAATACGTGAGACTAACTCACGGATCCTTGAAACTGCCAATTTAGCCTCCGAGACACTTTGGCTGCGAATTGTTCCACATATTCTTAGCAGCAAACTTGTCTGCTCAATACAAAATTAATTAACAAGTAATACGGATAAAATACTGTACTTGTTATACTACTTAGTCTACTAACTAACTTAATAGGAGATCATGTGGAGTTGATGTTTGTAGATTTGCTAAAGACTGTAGATTTGGCATCGGCTTGCAACTTTATACAATAATAATAAGGTATATAGCCGCGTGAAAGTAACGTAACAATATTGTATAAGATGATAAAACAAGTAGCCATTGCCTACATGCTACCTATTATCCTATGCCATTACAGTGGAAACAAAAATAAATATATTACGACCGGTCTGGCCTAGTGGGTAGTGACCCTGCCTGTGAAGCCGATGGTCCTGGGTTCGATTCCCAGTCAGGGCATTTATATGGCCACAGCTATTTGTTCCTGAGTCTTGGGTGTTTTCTATGTATTTAAGTATTTATATGTATATGTCTATTATTTATATCGTCATCTAGTACCTACAACACAAGCCTTACTGAGCTTACCGTAGGACTAGTTCAATTTGTGTAAGATTGTCGCGAAATATTTATTTATTTATTTAATACAGTTTAAAACATATAACAAAATAAAAGAAAAAACACAGAAGAAATGCTATACAACATTAATGGAATATTTTGCCTACACATTCTAAACAACTAAGGAGTTTTCCAACACTAAGTTTTTACTGTACAAGTTGAAACAAACTAGCATTGCATTGTGTAAAAGTTTTACTATGTATTATTTGTTTGAGTTACCTTAACACGTTCACTGCGGTATGGGGTTGATTCGACCCCGTACAAGTATGGTTAATTACGATGTTAACTAATTGCCCCAGCGAAGGTGATAAATGATAAGCCACTTGTTAAATTTTGTAATATATATTTTTGATCTTTCGTATTGCTTACTAATGTTATTCTACGATAAATAACGATATAACGTGTTGGTATACATATATAAATCACTCAATTATTATTTTCTCGCTGATACCTTTTATTTCTTGTCCATCGAATCCGGTATTTTTCTCCAAAATACGTAAACTTTTTTGGATAAGGTTTCAAATTTTATTTAGTTAAAGCAACTTAGATAGTTTATTCTCAGTATTTACTTTGTGTCCCTTTACTTTCGAATTTATTATATGAAATTAAAAGCAAGCTGAAATCACCTAATTCTTGAAAAAGCTTTGCCTATCCACCTTCGTGGGGTGTAATACCTACTTTTAATATAAACATTAGACAGTCATTTTCTTTAAATAAAATAAGTAAGCCCATAAACGGATACTGATTGTACTTATCGGGCCACATGATGCGGCCATATTGCTTTATGATCAGATTTAATACGGCTCAAGACATAAAACACCCCTCACCCCCTGAAAGCTGGATTTGTTCTACAACGATCCACTGTGATCCATTTTATCAGTATTATCCCTATGATTTTGCTTTAAATATTAGTGCCATTTAGCAATTATCGATTTCACTCAAAAATTTTTTTAGGTTGATATCTTAAACTAATTGTTAGCTAGTTTTTTCGGAATTGTTAAAGTGACAGATAATTTCAGACAAAACATAATTTCACCAAAGTATGTTTGAGGGATATTTTTCAAAAATCGGGTAAATGTATAACTGTATGTAGTTATACCTACTCCAACTCTTGTGATATCACTTCACAATAAATATTTACTCTACTGCCATAAATTAGACTATTTGTGTTAATTGGAAGCTTCATTAAAACAATGTTTTCATTAAAGCTTTGCTTAAAGTAATAAAAGCATTTTTGAAGAACATTTGTTTGCGACTTAACAAGAATCCAATTTTAATATGTAATCAAGTTCCTGTTTGCGGATTATCTCAGATTCTACCTCAGATCCTAATTAAGTATCAGAACAGCTCTCGGTTTAGCCTTGTTAACGTTATTTTACTGTAGTTGATATTCACAGTACCCTTACCATGAGTTGTGACATTGAGGTTTTCGATAACGAGTATCGAGTTTACTTCGTGCAACTCGCTTGTATTATTTTAATTTAATTTTTAGATGCACAGATAGTAAACTTGGTACTCGATATCGAAAACCTCAAAGTCACAACTCATGGTAAGGGTTCAGATTAAATCGTAGATTTCTGCCTTCGTGGCACTTAGAAATAAAAAATAAAAATTTGATCAACATACCTACAAGACGTAATATATATTGAGAGTGTTAAGAGCTAAACTCAGCCACCTAGTGATTTTATAGTTAGAGAATAATATTGAAAATGTGAAAGTAAATAGTGTATTCTAAAGAAAAATATTGACTGGCGACAGTCGCCATATCAAACAAGTATATTAAACGTTGCTCAAACAATTTCGTCTTAATATTTTCTATCGGTACTACCAATGTCGTCGACATGTTTTAGACATTTAGGTAATATGGTATATAGGTTTTTTTTAGTATGTTTAAATAAAAATGTAATTAAAAATTAATAATAAGTAAGTAAATTCAAATGAGTTAAATTGCGTACGAGAGTAAAAATGGAGGATTTTCTAACGGAAGTTCCACGTAGAACAAACTAAAATCTGACATTAAAAAGATATTATTTATCTCATAAAAACTCCTGACGCAAAACAAGTAGGAAAGCGTTTTGGCTTTTTGACGGCGCCGTAAAAACGCAGTTACATTACATTCCGACCGTACACTGATGGATATCCGTAACTTACGACTTCATATTTTTTAGATAAAATATCATAAAGCTTAAATTTTCTTTGTCATTTTTACAATAAATAAAGCCGCCGTCGTTTCTTGCCGGTATCTTCACGGGTCAGAGATGTAGGGTTTGAACCGGTGTAAATTTTTTTTTTTTTTGACGTTCATAAGTGCATGTAATGTGCCTAAATTGAAAAATAAAGATCTTTTTTTTTTTATCTTTTTAGACACGTGTACTTAAATAAGGCAAAAACCACCACCAGTGATAACAAGTATAGGGTTAGAATTAGAACCTTTGATCTGAGCAGATTATTCGTTAGATACTTGTGAGAAACTCAGTGAGACTTCAGTTTTCCAATTTTGTACACCAACCCATTAATGGACAAATCTAGTTAATTATAAGATTAGGATTACCACCAGTATGCATAAAATGCAGCCAAGCTTTAAGGATCATTCTGTAATTTGTTCAGGCGCAAATCATCAATCATCATGTCATTTCATAGGCCTTCCTCAAATATGACTTGAATCTGCTTGAAGCTGGGCGGTAGTTGCCATTATCGCCACGGTTGGCAGGGGGGTTGGCGACCGTGGTAGCTGTAGATTCGGTTTCGACGGACGCTGCTGCCCATCCGTCGTTTTTTTTCCCTTAGTCGCCTCTTACGACACCCTCTCCGATGAGATGGGGTGCTATTCTAGTCAGCCGGAAAAGCATGGCAAAACGCAAACAGACGCAAATCATGTGACAATAATAGGTTTTTAACTACTTGATTATTTGTAGAAGAAATTTTGTAAGTATCTCGTTTGCCTTAACACCTGCGTTAGTCGGGTCGCTTCGACCCCAGACAAGTAACGAAGTTGTTAACGCGCTTCAAAAGAGTAACCCAGATGGCAGTAACCATGGCAAAAAGTGACAAGAAATATTTTTTCAGCCAATTATAATTTATATAAGTTCTCCTTTTCATCGTGATCCATTTATCAAATAAAGGGTAATAGTCGGCTTTTGTAAACCTTCATCCAATCAAATAAGCGCATGGCTATGTAACAAAACGGTCATCTGTACCCAGAAAGCATATCGCGTAAATCGAAATTCGGATACTTCGAACGATCGTCGCGGTCCCTCTAATTATGCTTTAATTGGAGTAAAAAGAAAGATGCACGAAACTATCGAACATCGGTTCGCGGAAAGCCCTCTGGTGTTCGTTGGTAGCATGTGCTTAGCAACTATAAATGCGACATACTACGTTTAGAATCCAGGGTAATATTATAAGTAAACATTGTATTATTTATTGAGTCATTTGCTTAGAAGAGCTCGTACACATATGTACGCGATAGTGACTTGATTATTGTTATATGGCTTTAATGTATAACAAATAAACCGTTCGTGTAGCAGCAGTAGAGCAGCGAAAGTGTTAATCTTAAACAATTTTAATTGAGTATATTTATCTTAGATATAAGTTTATTTAATACGCGCTGTTACATAATTATAGGCGCTTATCAGTGAATCTTATCAGATCACCTCGGCCGTAAGTCGTCCACTGTTGTACATAGGCCTCCCCCCCATATATAACCTGTATCATTTTGGGGGGTAGTTGCCATAGCCACCACGTTTGGCAGGCGGCTTGGCGACCGCAGTAGCTTTAGATTGTGTTTTAACTGATCCAGCTGCCCATCCGTCGGTGTTTTTCCCTGTGACACCTCTTACGACACCCGCGGGAGCATGGGGTGGTGCTATTCTAGTGAGCCGGCACCACACGGCGCCAGAATCTTATCAGATGCAAATTCGATAATGTGAATGGTCATTAAAATATGCCACCTATGTATTTGAAATGTGAGCGGTAGTTTCCTAATCTAGCGATAAGCCTAATTATAATTTACAATACCAATTTCATGTTTAATTGGCTTGGCGGCCAAGACTGTCAAGTTCGCCTGCTAGCTATATGTTTGATATTCAAATCGAAAGAAAAATAGAAAAAAAATATTTTTGACGAATCTTTTTGAAAAATTCTTTTTCGGGAGTCGAACCTACAACCACTGGATCACTAGCCTAGTGCACTACCAATTGTGCTATACGAGTACCTACCGCTTAGACCTGTCAAAATTCTTCTATTTATCCCTCGTCCTATACGTCATCATGGGTGACGTGATAACTAATTTTAACTTGGTATAAATATAGTATGCATATTCTAGTTGAGTTATAAGTTATAACTAAGTGGATATAATTGTCAGAATAACTTACGAAGGTTTAAATACATTCCCATAACTTAAATTTAGAAAGTACTACGTATAATTTATGACAATCTTACACTAATCGACCTACTGGAAACCCAAGAAGTATTTTGGTGAAGGTACCTACTACTGGACGACGGTATATGTAAAGTCTAATAATAAAGTCTATAACTCAGAAATATATATTTGTGATACCCTGGCCTGGATTCGAACGCGGGACCTCCTAGAGGCAGGGAGTAAAGGTTGGAATTAGAACTATGGCATGGATGGAGCAAATGAAATAAATATTTAAAATGCTATCGAATATAAAAGGAAAGTTAGAAGGCAATTGTTGATATTGGAAGTTTAAATGAGGCTTTTTCGCGAACAAATCATAAAGTTGAAGAGAATGAATTTTCGGTTTACGATGTTCGTGATTAATCCTCTGAATACCTAGGTACCGTGACCTCGTGTTTCAATGGCCCACGTTCGATTAAATTGTCAATGGGAAGCATTGTTCAATGTTCAGCTCAGAAAGGAAGTGGTACCGCTTGCTCTGCCTGTGGGGAGTAATTTCCTCGCATTTTGTTCGTAATGGCTCTACGCAAACGCAATTCGGTCGAGTGAACTGAATCATTGTAACTAGGAACAAATCAAATTATTTTATAAAATTTATTGAAAAGCCAATGCAGTACGCATAACTTATAATATAAATTGTAAGCTGAAAAATATGACATATATATGCTTAAGAAAACCTAACCAAGACCAAACCAAGCCAAAGCCAAGGAGTCTAGTTGGCCAGTGCGTGAGACGCGAATGCAGAAGACGAGGGATCAAATTCTGCTTCGGACACTTTTTCTTAAATAAATATTTGTCATTTATATTTGTATATATCAATGGTTCCAAATATTACCCATTATTTTTTATCTCTATATATAATCTGACGGTTCAATCTCTATGTTTATAATGTACGGATTAGTATACAATAACTATATATGTTTAGATCACTATTATTCTAAATAAGATTCGCTATGAAAAAAAAAAACATTATAAGTTATTATACTTCTTTTTCAAAAGGATTCTATCGAATATGAAGTTTTAGTGCAAGTTATTTATTTTTATTTTAGTAATGGAAATGTATAAAATCATTCAAACTTGTCAATCGCTGTATGAAACCAACTTTTATATTTACCCGCACTTGGGACGCGATTGTAATAATACCCCAGATATTAAATCGTAAGTCAACGGAAGCGCCCAAACCAAGATTTACGAGCAAATTAAAAAAAATGTATTATTTGAAGGTTTTATAGTTTTATGAGGTAGCCCCCTAATTCGCATTTTTATGTCCTTCAGCAGTTGTTTACATGTTTCGCTTCTGTTACAGGGTTCCTCAGATAGATTAGCCATTTTCTCATAAAGGTATTTTGCATGGCGATTAACGCGTTTTTTTTTGTATGATTATGTAACTAAAGACTAAAGGTCATATCAGCTCTTAGTGAAAAAATATCAATTTCATACACGAAGTTTTTTTTGTCTCATATTGAACACCAAAATTTGCTGACCAAAATAATAGAAATTCGTCAGAGTCTAAATCGAATGTTCTTAAGAGGGCGCCGATCGTCCAGTGATGCTGTCATCAATTAGAAATTATGTTTCTTAATAAACCAATTAATTTCTATATGCATTCATCATCAGTCCTATAGATTCCCAAATTTTTGGTTATTGGCACATAGTTTAATTTTGCTTATTCATTGCTATCACCTAAACGGCAAATCGTGATCACTTGTTTCCGTTTAGTTAACAAAGGCATATAGTATAGATTAAAAAATAGGGAATGAATAGGACTATAACAATAAATTATATACACTAGATAATCATTTGCAGAGAAATTAATTTGTTTATTAAAAATGACGCCCTAATGAGGGCGCCACTGGACGGTCGGTGCCTTTTTAAGCAAGTAAAGTGATAAAACCCCAAATCGCCTTAAGCGAAAAATACGATGCAATATCCTTGGCCTCATCGGGACTCCCAAATTTAATGAAGCAATCCCTTTTACTGGCTATAAAGGGTCCAGCGACCGGCGGTATGGTAGGGCTGGCACATCCTCTACAAAGTAAATATAATATCACTAATATTTTATCTAATGTATTAATGGCCTTGTCATAAATAGTGTGATACGAGTAAGTTACAGGATTTTCGTACAACTAGCATATTGTTTCCTTCTTCAATAGATATTTTTCGACAATAGGACGCTTAGGTACACACAGCAACACTCTTAGCTGTACATCGGTGGACCTTATGCATTATATAATAAGGTTCACCAATGTATAGCTAAAAGTGTTGCTATGTGTACCTATTTTCACAACATGTTTAACCCGTTATATACATATTTATAACGCCAACGAGCATACAACCTTTTTCTTCTCATCTCTCATTACTTATGTATTTTAATAATACGGTTTGAAATAAAAGTAATTTTATTCTGTTACTACTATATTACAACAAACTATAACGAAATGTTTGAAGTTTATTTAGGCCTATCTTAAGGCAATCAAAGAGGAGCAACAATTCTTAGTCACCTGATCTGCAAGTTATAAATGTTTCAAAACTTTAAATTAAAGCCAAGCAACTCAACCCTAGAGCCCTTTGAAACTCAACCCCAAGGTTATTCACTCCTGTCAATACAGTAGGTATCTTGCAGGCTGTTCATTCCCACCCTTTGATCCGTCTGTAAGAATGCTATAATTTAAGACAGACACGTTTAATGCCAGATGCCATTCTCGGCTAATGCAGTTTTCTACTTTCTGAAAGGTTGACGTTAACTGCAATCGTGAATGGTGAAACTTACTTTACTTTTTAATCTACTTTACTTAAGCACTTGCTAGGTAAGCATGTTCCATCGTCGGCCTCATCGTCACTTACCATCAGGTGAGATTGGGGCCAAATGCTAACCTTTATTTAAAAAAAAAAACCTTTTTAATAAGTTGAGTCATTTACTTTGAAACTGAACGGCTGTTATCAAATTAGGTTGTTTTGATTTAACTATGTAAATTACATTTTAGGAAAGGTAGTATAGTCTTAACTATCGTCTCCATTTTAAATGGTGATAATAAAAAAAGGAATAAATCATGATAGTAAAGCTTTAAGTAAAATTCAACCCTTATAGTTCGTAATTTTGTGTCGTATAAAGCTATACTACCACAATTATGGTTAAAGGAATTAGGATTAGGTGTGTTAAAAAAATAAGATTTAGAAATAGACAAGTGTAACAATATGAGTACAAGGAAGTTTGAGTTGCGAATTGGTTGTGAGTTTGACAAAAAACAATGAAGTAAACGAATGGACTCGTAAATAAGTTGATAAGTAATAACTTTCATTCAGAATTATGTTAGGAAACGTTTCAAACTAGTTCGGAGAACAAAACTTGATGCTTTTAATAGTATATCTAGTTTTCGCAGCGTGTATGTATGTCTATGTTAGACACCATGAGTTGTGACATTGAAGTTTTCGATAACGAGTATCGAGTTTACTATCTGTGCATCTTGTTTGCACTAACAGTACAAGCGAGATGCACAGATAGTAAACTCGGTACTCGTTATCGAAAACTTCAATGTTACCACTCATGGTAAGGGTACATATCCTTGCGAGTTTTTTCACCTGAGCGCTTACGCTTACATACCTATTCTAATTCCAAATCTTCTTTGTTTCATATTGAATATGTGCCTGTCTTTCTAGGAACATTTATATTCAATTTCAAAAGCAGTTACTCTACTGTACGTTTTTTTATGTGCCTCTCATAACTTCTATTTACTTATTTATAATAGTTTTTGGGTAGTCTTATTATAGGGTATTTACATAGGTACCGAACACATTCACTTGGTGAGGTGATGTCGGTTATGTTCAGTTATTTTATATATATTACGTCTTGCCTCTTCATTTACGAGTATACCTAAATTATATAAGATCAAACGCCGTGAATGCTAAATGTGGAATGCTACTGTAATTAAATTATATGATTTTAAAGCCTTATACAATTAAGTAGAAAGGTTTTTTTATTATGAATATTTTGTTCTTTGCTTTCGTCATAATACGGGTTTCTTGTAAAAGCCATTAGCCTAATTTTTACAAAAGAACTAACATAAAAAACACAAAAATATTAAGTTTTGAATAAACGTGTACGTAACAAAGGATTAGCTACCAAATAAAGCTGTTTATTTTATTGGTAGACTGAATAAGAATAGTACTGAAATACTTACTTAATGGTAATTTACCGTTGTATGGAAATGGACGCTTTTCTAAATATAGATAAGTAGAGAATGGAAGGGACTGGGTCTCTTTCACGTATGTAGACATGTACTATATGTAGATAAAACTAGGTACGAATATTTTCATGAATACTGAGGTAACAACTGCATTTCAGAGATAACATTTTCTGAAACTTTTACTCGTCAGAAAAAGTGTTAATCGTATGTGGACTTATAATGTAACTTCATAGTTTTAACGCTAGTACTTAAACCCCATTGATTACATAGTCAGATAAAGTACAAATAAGTGAAGTTTTGCTTCATTCAAAATAATATTTATTTGTTATACAAGACAAGGGAGCAAAGGTGATGTTTACGTTGTCGAGCTAAAATTAAGACTCGACCTAGCGAAATATCCCAAAATTGAACTACGGGCATAGGGAGTGGTTGAAAGACAGGAATGTTGGGCGTTGCGAGTTTCAAGGTGCGGGAGGGAAATACACTTTGCTGCCGAGTGAAACACAGTTTTTCACCTCACTACCGCGAGGAAAAAAGAAACGTCTGCTAGCGAATATCTTTGATATTTAAATCGAAAGAAAGATAGAACATTTTTGACTCGCAGCGGGGACCGAACGCACAACCACTGGATCACGAGCCCAATGCACTACCAATTGTGCTAATACGAGTACCGCTTAGACTTGTCAAATGTTTTCTATATATCCCTCGTCGTATACGTCGTCGTTCGGTATGAGCTCATTTTTTTAAAGCGCATGCACACGCGCTCAGGTGCGGATTTATTTTCTTCGGGCATTGGCATTGGCACATATAAGCTCGCATAAGCGCGAACGAGTAACCACTCCATTACATATGTTTCAACCAAACATGCAGGAATAAACGCGTACACGCGTGTTCGGTTTAATATAGCGCGCGTTTAAGTGCGTATGCCAGAAACGAGAGTATACGCGCAGAAAAAAACGCTAGTCTGAAACCGCTCTATGTCGCCTTAAATTTACTTTTATTCTAATAATCCAAACTCGATTAATTAGTAATACCTATATAGATTCAATTTTCCAACCTAACTTCCATTACAAAATCGTATAAACGTTAAAGCGACCACCATTACAGCTCGGTTTCGTCTCTTTTAGCCCATATAGTTTCAAATCAGGGATAATGAAAAGCAAACAAGCGCTCTACGACACGACTGCGACACGACGTGTGTAAATAAAGGTAATCCTGGGATCGCTGGCGACGAGTACTCGACCGCTTAATCCACGGGGTTAAACACATTGTTTGAAATAACGGAACTAAAAACGGATTATTACATCCCAACATTTTGCATACTTTGCAGCGTTCGTGGTTAAAGGGTAGATTAATAAGTTCTGTTACTATAGAACTAGATATTTTTTTATACATATTTAATATAAAAATTATAATTCTCATTCAATATTGTAATTCTAGTTGATGAAGCATGGGCACACGGCATCATACAAAAGTGTACTGCCTGTGTATGTAGCTTTTTTATTTTGCTCAAATCCCCGAGAGAACTGGCTACCTACAAAAGCAAGCCATCAGGACTTCTATTGTGTCTGTAGCGAGTTGTGCAGTAGATTATCTCAGAAAATTTAGAATTCCTTGTACTGCGCGCGTTTTTAGTCGCAATAGATTCCTGCCTTCAGATATCAAGTCTACATAATCATTGAGATTAGGTAAAAATATACTTCCAACAGTTACAAATAAACATTAAGAGACATATTAAATAAATACTAAATAGGCAACGAAGAATATTTGTTCATAGTAAATAAATAATTTTCTGTCTATATATCCTTAGCTGTATTGTAATAAACATGTCTTCCCTCGTCATATCATGTTAAGGGACAAGCGTGAAATTAAGAGCAATAGTACCAACTCTAAAATAAGTAGGGATTGTGTCAAGAGTGACATCCCATCCTGTCCTCACTACACATGCTGTTTCCGGGGCATTGTGACAATTCACAATACAACAGACTTATCTATTACAACATAAACAAGGATCGTACAAACGCTCGTCATTTTGAAAATATAACCCTGTTCCGTATAGCAGAGACTTCCTTATGTTAATAAAAAATAGTAAGTTATACATTTATTGGACCATAATTTATATCCAGTGACAAATTAATTTATGATTAAATATCGATAAATTAGTTATACTCAATAGATAAATCACAATCAGGTCACAATCATGGTCATCAGAAGGGGTTGGAACCTCCTAAATAGATATTTTGTGTTAGATTGTTATTAAATAAATCTTATAAAATAAAATATTTTAACATCATAAAATAAGGAAGTCTCTGCTGTACGGAACAGGGTTATATTTTCGAAATGACGGGCGTTTGTCCGATCCTTGAACATAAATTAGATACTAAAACAGATACGATATACTCTTACGAAATAATAAAGACACCCCGAGTCTGAATCGGGAATGTATTCATGTTTCTTTTGTTTTTTTTTCTTTCATTCGTCTTTTAACGTATGGCAGTCCAGATTTTTAGCATGTGTCAACATTTTTCGTCTTTATAAATACTAAGGCGTATAAATTACAACTACGTGGTTTGTTCAATAGTTAAAATTTGTATAATCGTATTTGTGTAATATACTCGACCTTGATAATTGTAGCTATCCGCGAACTTAGGTATAGATATGAGTTTGAATAGTATGAATGCCGGGCAAGCAGAGCCTTTTGTCAAGTTGACACAATATTCTATGTAACCTGTACAGGCCGGAGACCGGACATATCTTTGTCCAAACAATGTTTTGGTCTTGGCTGTCATATTGTCTGTTTATAAGAGGTAGCGCACAGCGATGACCATCACGCTTGAATCTGGAGCAGTCCAACCTCCTCCTTACAGAAGACAGCCATAATAGCACTGCTGCCTGTCAGGTATGTAGTGTTGTGTTCCTGATGATGAGTAAGGTTCCCAGAGCTCCAACCCCCCTTGAAGGCCGGCAACGCGCTTGTGACTCCCTTGGTGTTGTAGGTGCCCATGGGCGACAGTAATTGCTTACCACCAGGAAATCCGTCTGCTCGTTTGCCGCATATGTCTTAAAAATATATATCAATATTTTTTGTAGAAGATAAATAATATAATATGTATATCTATCAGCAGACATAGAACTTTTCGTGGCACGAATATAATTTAGCTAGGGACTTCCACACATTATTATTTTATCGATAAGTTGTACTTTCTTACGACAGTACTTATGTTATGACTATGATATAACGTATATTATGAATATGCAAATTACTTTACTTCTTGTTTCAGTTTACTTTGCATGGAAAACAATTGAATATGAAGAAATATTTACTTGTAAAGGTTGATTTTTATATGAATTTTAAAACTCCTAAAAAGTATCATAGGTAAGATTGATGGGTGGTAAATCAATATTTTAGTTAGTTTTCAATTATCCAGTGAGTTTTATAGCTAATATGAAATGTTACTTCGAAATAAGTATCGACAAATTTTATATCGGAAGGAAGTCCCTAGTTAATTGACGTTATTGCCACCAAAACTTCTATGTCTGTCTATCAGGCTCATTCAGATGATTTTACTAGTTTATTTATCAATTTATCATTTTGCATATACCTAATTTCCACTAGATACCGGTTATATAGACATATACACCTTCGCGTAACCGTGAAGGTTAAATACACTCTAGAGTTAGTAAATAATCCAGTGGAGAAATTCTTTAATGTAACTGATAGATTCAATAAAAATAAAAGATTTTGAAACGTAAATAAATTTAAACACGTATTCTAATTAATGTGGTTGTTAAATCGCCTCTACCTTCCTGAGGGTTAAATATGTGTTTGAGAACGGGTTAAAGTCCTAACTTTAACCCGTTCTCAAACGCATATTAAAGTAGGTCATAACTTGTAAACTTCCTTTCAATGTATTATACAACGTGAAAACGATTGAATATGAAGAAATATTTACTAGTAAAGGTTGATTTTTATTTGAATTTTAAAAATCCTAATTTTTCTACATTTTTAGATTTGGATTATTTTAATAAAGAGTGTATTAGTGAACCACTACTGTGAATCACGTTGTATAATACATTGATAGGAAGTTTACAAGTTATGACCTACTGTAAGACTGTGCCTACTGTAAGTACAAGTAGGACGTACAACCATTTCTGAGCGACAGGCCGGGGCGCGAGCACAGTGGACTCCGTATTTACTATTGTTTGATGGAACAATGTATTTTGATACCGTTGTACAGAACCATAAGATAAAGCTTATTATTCCATGTGACATAGATTCAAATCATTTGCGGACAGGAAATGTAAAAAAAAAACAAAAGACAACTTCAGTAGGTAGGTAGTAGCGTGACGGCGCCAGTAATGGACAAGAAACCAATCATGAACATTAGTGCTTGTTTCAAAGGAGTCAAGTGTTGTGCATTTGTTGGTACATATTCAATTTATAATGTTATAGTTTTTGAATTAAGAACTATGTGTCAATCATTGGTGTCTGTCAGCTTAAAGTGTCCAACATTGGTGCCATCATCCTAGTACAGTCGCCGGCCATAGTATCTTACGATGCCATGGCAGCAAAACATTCTGACAACAACTTCATTCCCGATACTTTTGCGGTCTTGATGTCGTAATATACTATTGCCGTTTACTGTACAACATACAATAAATACGTAGGTACAAAACTAAATTTATATTGACTACTCTGTTTAGCTGCTATTGTGTAATTGAGTAACAAACATCCAAACATCTACACAAAGTTTCCTATATTACTTTTACATATTAATAAGTAGGATACCTTATTATAGCCAATAAATAACTATGTTTTTAGTAATTGTGAAATATTTTTTTTTTAATACAAGGATAATCTTTGACATTGCGAGATCATTGTAAACTTAATCGGATAGTGTAATGTAATTGAGTGATTTCTTCTTTAAAATGAGACGTAATTAATACAAAGATATTAATAATCACATAATATGAGCGGTGGTAGCCTAGCGGTAAAAGCGTGCGACTTGCAATCCAGAGGTCGCAAGTTCAAACCCCGGCTCGTACCACTGAGTTTTTCTCGGAACTTATGTTTGAAATATTATTTTGATATTTACCAGTCGCTTTTAGGTGAAGGAAAACATCGTGAGGAAACCGGACTAATTCTAATAAGGCCTAGTTTACCCTCTGGGTTGGAAGGTCAGATGGCAGTCGCTTTCGTAAAACTAGTGCCTACGGCAAAACCTGGGATTAGCTTCCAACCGGACGGATCAGAGATCAAAACTAGCCAAAAAAAATGGTTTTATGGTTTGTCATAATTAAAATTCAAAATGACAATTCAATGGGAGACCTTATTATAGGTATGTTTGTTGTTGTATGTATATATACAACAACAAACCATAAAACCATAGTTGCATTTGGCTAGTTTTGATCTCTGGGCGGCTAGAGGATACACAGAAAACGTTAATCAAGTCAAGGACATTATGTTAGATGAATATAGTAAATACTACCTATACCCCGCATACATCCTAAAATACACTTTAAACCTGCACCTCCAACTCATAAGCATCAGGATGGGTTACAGTAATCAGGAGAGGCCACAGAGGTCGTTGAATCCCTCCCTATTAATAACTTTCTTTGTACTTCAAAATCCTCTTACGAAAAATCGAAGCAGAAGTTTCACCTCTTGGTGTTGTTTATGAAAGCCAAATCCCCGAAAGTTCTTAATTACTTTTACTAATTATTATTTGTTATTGTTTTAGCGCCTACCTGAAAGATGACTTCGCTACTCTGCCTTATTTGGAAGTTGGCTTCAATAGGGTAAGCATAATAGTTATTTTCACCTAGCGAGGTGACTCGGAAAGAAAAGTTTTATTTTTTGAAAACAAATAGCAAAGTACCATTATATTCACAAGAGTGCAAATTATTTATTGCTAATCCCGTACTTTTTGTCGTTAGCTGGTTGAGTGTTGTTTTATTTAACGTTTTTGAATTATAAATCATGGATAGCAATCCTTTTGATAATTCTTTCAATGTAAAAGTTGAAATATATAACATATACTAAAGAAAAAACGACGGGGACCTCTGGTGTTCGAGACGGGATCATGCCGTCTCGAACACCAGAGGTCCCCGTCGTTTTTTCTTTAGTATATGTTATCTATTTCAACTTTTAATTTATATAGTAGTATTACTACTTAAAAATCAAAGCAAATCAAAAATATTTCATAAAAAATAATTTGATTTGTTCTTAGTTTCTTTTAATGTAGTTAAGTGAAAATTTGTATGTTTCACCCGGCAGTAAAGTGTGTTACCCTCTAGTGCCTTAAAATCCTCTGACCACTCAAGATTCCACTCTTTTGGAGTGCTTGGGTCTCAATTTTAGCACTAGAAGCTAAAATTGCTTGCTGACGTTGCTCCCTTGTATAATAAATAATTAATGCTTTACAAGGGATGTTGGAGATGGATGATGGAGTGTTTATCCTTCTAATGCTGATATTGAGACCCGAGCTAGCGATAGATTTTAAATTGAAGATTTTAAGAGTACAGTGAGTATTTTAAAACGTAGTCTTGATCACAAAGCTTGACATCAAACTTTGCTGTCAACTGAAACACATTTTTTCACGAGAAAAATAAAATTTTAATGTCCACCCAATAAGGTAACGTCAAAAAAAACTTTTCGACATAATTTCTAAAAAATAAAAAAGGGTTTTCCGAGGTAGAAAATGTATTTGGATACATAAAATGACATGTATGTGCGTTCTATGTGAGGGATTTAAAACGATTGCTGCTCGGGGTAGAATGAAACTGTGCACAAGCGAGCCAATCAAATTGAGTGTTACGTACTTAACTCATAAAATAATATAGGTAATAGCGCTATGCTCGGTAAGTTCCAAAATACAAAGCGAACTAGAGGCGTGAACGATGTATTTAGACTATAAATGTGTATTATTAATTTATATTTAAGTACTAAATAAATATTCATAAATGTATATCAAATCTACATTAGTTAATTTATGTCCTAATCTGTCGCTTTGACAATGATTTTTTATTATAAAGACAAGACATAATTTAACTAAAGGGTGAACACTATTAAATTGTCGCAGGTCGAACATGCTACAGACGACAAAATAAAAATCCAAAGTGCTCAAAATTCTTTATATGACTAATTTTATACAGCGTAAAATCATTTTAAAAAATATTAGGGCTATTTCATCGAACGACGAGAAAATTTCCGGACATTACTTTTGACGTGATTCATTGAATTTCGCACGGAATCATCGCTTAACAATTTTGTGCATTTAATCCATTTTCGTTGAAAATCTGGTAATGAAGTGGCAGGTTGGCAAGTTTTTCGCAGTTTAGTTTTTATATTAGCCCAATATTTTTCGATGGGGCGAAGTTCGGGACAGTTAGGTGGGTTACTCTCCTTAGGCACTACCTCGACTGAATTCGCCTTATACCATTCCAAAGTTCGAGACGAATAATGGCAACTTGCTAAATCTGGCCAAAACAATGTTGAGGAAGTGTGTTTCTTTATGAATGGTAACAGTTTCTTTTCAAGCATTCTGATATATAAATATCGGTGTTAATTGTCCCGGTAGTGATAAATGGTGAGCTCCTCATGCCGCACTGGCATATAGCTTGCCAAACAAGGTATTTTTTGCAAATTTTTCTACCGGGATCACCTTTTCCGATTCGTCAAGATTCGAGATGTCACGAGAGGAATAGTACTGGTTACCTGGTAAAGACTTGAAATCTGCCTTGACGTAGGTTTCATCGTCAATAATTAGGCAACATTTTTTCTCAATCAACAAGGTATACAATAACCTAGAACGTCTAACCGCACGATTATATTGATCCACAGTTCTCTTGGGAGCCTTTTGCTTCTTATATGTTGTAATGCCGCATTCTTTTTAATTTTTGGACATTTGCTTGACTAGTGCCTACTTTTCGCCACATCCCGGGAAGAGATACTCGGATTCTTATCAAATAGCTTGCACACCTTTGATTGTAACTTAACATTAGATTTTCTGGTGGGTTGACCTTCACGCCGCTTCCTATCTATAGTTTCACCTTGTTTAATTTTTTTTAGGGTTCGTTGAACCGTCCTCCGAGTTGTTTGACAAGATTTTGCCAGATCTAAAGTTGATAAATGAGGATTTTTACTGAATTCTTGCAAAATTAATTCGCGAACATTTTTTTCGTGTAACGCCATTTTCATAAATAAAAAACAAATGAACATTTTATGGTTGTCTAATATATTACGAGCCTTCTAAATTTAAAATTTTAAAAGAATATTCAAAAAAGGTTCGATGCAACACGCTAGCAAAGTAAAAATGTAGGCGACAATTTAATAGTGTTCACCCTTTAATGCGTTTATGAATAAAGGGGTAAATGTTTAACTTGGGCAAACTCATTAGCGTAACGTGCAAGTTCTTTAACTTCTAAATGGAAATACGAAGTCATTATGTAGTTTCTTTTGTATAATCGATTGATCAAAAATACAGCTGTTTTCGGCTTTCTATAAAATTACTTCTAACGACGATTAGCTATGAATTTGAGAATTAAACTTTGCTGTCCTACCTGCTCACGGGTATTGTACCAAACCAAATTATTCTGAATAACGAACAAGAGACGTCTTTAGAAATTGATTTATTTCTTACCCTTGTTCTAATAGGTACATTTCGGGATTATTTCAAAGGATATTTTATAATGGCGACATTGTGAAGTCTTACTTGACATCAAACAAATAAAGTATACTTGCCTCTGTCTACTTATGGCGCGGCAAAAGAATTTGAAGCCACCCAGAGGAACTAAGTACATTAATTATGAGATTTATAAGTTAATTTTTTTTTTCTAAAGACAATAACTGCACTTATAGACTTTATGATTTTTTTCCTAACGAGTGCGTAAAAAGTGCACTTTGCGCACGCTTCGCGTGCGTAAATTTCACTTTTTAAGGCACTTGTTATGAAAAATTAGGTTCGATACACGTGTAAAAACTTCTTTAAGACTCGGGTGATTGTCACCCTCGTTTCACTCGGGCTCCAACTTTCACCCTCGTCGAAAAAAATTTTTTTTTCACTAGTATCGAAATGTACTATTTTAAATAGTACTTAACCCAAATCGTTTTCGTGAATAAAAAAGTTTTGGGTGAATTAAATAATCTCTTGTTGTTATTGTGTCCCAAAAGCCAAAAGACACCATCTGGTTGTTCAACGAATTTCGTACCGCGTCACATACGTACCTACTATCATGTTTGTTAGACGACTCTTCGTAGAATGGGTTTATAAGTAAAGTCAAGTGCAAAAATACGTCCTGAAAGAATCCTTTCATAAATACGTCCTACAACCTTATTTACTGTACAATAGAGTTGCTCGGTACATATTTTTGAAACTTTGGCAGTGAACGAATTTTTACACTTGACTGTACAGCATAATGCATATTTTGTGATATGAAAATGAAGTTAAAATAAGAGTCACCCAGGCGACCGTAACCATGGTGACTACAGATTGACATTTCTTTGTTTTGATTGACAGTTGCCTGTTTCAACATTGCATTATCGGTCAAGACCAAACAAAATTAAATAGCTATTCGACTTCAAAGCTCAAAGTTCGCAATCTATTTTTTTTTTTTGTATTCCCAGGTTATGGTCGAAACAGTAGGCGCGACAGCGTGGTGCGCTGAGCTGCTGCAGGCGCGGGCGGCGGCGACGACGGCGCGGGCGCAGATATCCGCCGTCGCTGCGCTCGCGGCCGCCGCCGACCGCTGTCGGGACCTCGTCGCCGTCACCGACGACCAGCAGAGGATACTGGTACATGATATTTGTAGACACTTACCACCCGGCCACGACAATGCGCGATTTGCGGCGCGGCAAGCGTTTTATCTGTTCGTTGCGCGGTCAAGACGCGCAATGCATTGTGGTTAGTTGGAATCACGCAAGGAACAGATATAACGTTTGCCGCGCCGCAATTCGCGCAATGTCGTGGCCGGGCTCTTATACCTGTCCTAGGTCAACATCTGGGTTGAATCGCTTCTCAAAAAGTAAATGTTTTTGTACGACTCACGTTTACCTACTTAATTTTTTTACACAAAAAGGCCTAGGCACTTTCAAGTATTGTCTTTTCAGCGTTCGTGGTCAAAAAGGAAAATATAATAATTATGAATTACAGGATGGGGAAAATATAATAGGGTGTAATTTAAAGACAGTATACGCAATATAATATGTCAGGGGTTCCCAAAGTGTGCGCCGCGGCGCCCTGGTGCGCCGTGGAAAGTTCCGAAGGGCGCCGTGAGTCGGTCTATTATTATCTATGTACAACGACGATAGATTCATGTTGTGCATGTTTAATTTTTTTCCTACCTCCCTCTAACTAAACTAACCTAACCTGACTACTATTATTGAAGGTAATGTAGGTAATTATTTCTATCTACTATATCTTTTTGCAATAGCTAGGACCAGGGCGCCGTGACAAAATACTAATTTTGTAACTTCCCCGCAGGTTGAAAAAGATTGGGAATCCCTGTAATATGTGTTTTGTTATTTAATTCAGTTTCGAAAAAGCTTTACGTAGTAGAGACATCGTGCTATAAAAGTGTTAAATTACAATTAAGCCCATCTCTGGACTCCCTATAATTACATATGTTGCATTTAAGGTGACAAATAAAGCCTGGTGCCGAGTGCTCGGCTGGCGAGCAGAAGATGGCGCGCGGCTTGCAGATTCTGCGGGAGGGGAGGCCATGAGGTTAGCGGCGAGCGGTGCCCGAGACTGGGAGGCACCGGTTACGCTGCGTCGACGCGCCGCTCCCGATCCCCTACTGCTACCTTGCCGGGGTGCCTCTATAGCCTTGAACAGGTAACCAATTCTGGTTCTAAGTTTACTCCTAGCGGCGATGACGTAAGTCTACACACTAGGATAATTCAGGCTTGTACAGTCGCTACATACATCAGAGCTGTGGAGGTGGTCACAAATACCCGAACATGCACTTTATCGCCTTGACTATAGATGCGTTGTTCAAATATTTGTGACCGACTGTACTCCTAGGACTTTTGGTCCCATTACAAATATACTTAAATAATATGTGTGAATGTGACAAACTGGTCTATATTGTTCGTATACTGCGACTAAAAACAGCAGGAGAACGGGCAACACCGTCATGAAGCTAAAGGAATCAACAACCCGACTGTCCACGGAATTATGGCATTACACCACTGGCAAACTTGCAAGTTATCCATTGGCGGTATATTGAGGAAGCCCCTGTCTTTGTGTTTACGTGTGCTGGCCAAGTCTGCGCCCTGATCTCTGCTTGCAATATTAATATGTGTCATTATCTAGGAAAAGGGACCTAAGGCTGATATCACACTTGCGATTTGCGAGCGAGTTTTGTATGGAGGCGAATACGCAGCGAGTTCGCCGCGTACAAGTTCTGTATAGAAGTCGCTTGCAAATCGCCCAAGTGTGGTAACGCTCTTATTGTCGATGGCACTTACATCCAATCGCGTTGCGTTTGTATTGTATGTGTCTTGAACAACGACATAAGCGCCATCGACAATAAGGTCCCTTTTCATAGATAATGTGACATATTTTACAAAATGTTAATACAGGAGCACATCTCACATCGTGCTGGTGTGTGAGCCTGGGAACGCGGTGGAGGCGGGCGCAGCGCGCGGCTCGCTGCACTCCATCCGTCGTGGCTCGCTCGACGTGCGCTCAGTGGCCTCTGACGGGCTACGGCGAACTTCGCTCGCTAAACTGCAGGGCTTACCGCTTGAAGCTCCTATCACTAAGGTTCATTTCATCTGTTTAATTATTGGCTTGCTTAATGAGCCCAATAAGATTTCAGTCACATGTGCGATGCAAATTAGATGATATTTAAGGTATCCCATACTCTAGCTTGGCTAAGGATGGCGTTAAAAGAAACCTTAAAATATACAAGGTTCATGCATTAAATTTTTAGGTATGCTTGCATAAACTAATCCAGAAAGCGGTTGGATTTGGTCTCGGCAGGCGTCCCGTGTGTGCTCGAACCTTAGTCGCGTAGGTCAGGCCGGACGGGCCAAAGCTGATCCCGTGAGATAAGGATAAAAGTCTGTTGTAGGACGCCACGTGTGTCAGCACTTTGGCTGCTTCGCATATTGTCCGAAGCGTGCTGCTGAGTTGGCGGCAATTCGGATGTGCGAGGAGTATTTGACCCCTGACGGTGGAGACCAATGGAATGTTAGTGCTCCAAAGCCAATTTTTTCGTAGGCTGCTTGAGAGGCGCTTGAGAGAAAGGGGCCTCGATACAAGCTCTAGTTAGTTCCTGGTCCATTGCCGTTCAACGCGGCAACGCGGCGAGGAGTGTATCTAATGGGCCATTTTTGCGCCTGGAGCGATACATAGCGAATTTTTAAAATATCCTGGCTAATTATCTTTTCCGGAATTGTAACGTGCCATAAAGTGTTATTCAAAGGTAATAAATAAGATTGTTTTCATCCATAAACTGTTACCAATCAAATATATGACGTTTCAGGTGATATCCCTCCTGTCAACGGCTTCTGATGGCGCTCCTCCATCAACGATAGCTTGCATCGAGCGTGCGGTTGACATGCTCCGGACATCCGAGCTCTATTCCCCTCAAATGAAAGACGAACCCAAATTGCGAGTCGAGGATCCCATCGCTACTGATCTGATAGGCGCATTGCTATCGGTGAGTACATTGAATTGCATGTTTTATTTGCTACTTGACGTTGTTATTATTATACTTATTTCTCTTTTACACCATTTCTAAGCCAAGCAAACTTCTAAAATTAAAAGAACTCTAATAAAAAGCGCATATTCTAGTAAATCTGCAGTTCATCTCACTAGACTCCGAGTTGTTCATAAAAATGAGCTATAAAATGTTCTGCACCAATGGCTTTTATGTTGATAAACTTTTGGTGCAAAGCGACATTTGAACGTCGAGTCTGCAATGCGGTATGCAGGACTCATAAAATGTCATCTTACTGTATATAATACAGCAGCTATATTTTGGCGATAGCTGGTCACGCGCGCCTGAATAAAATATTTAAGGGGTTGGACACGTTTACTATATATCTGCTTTGGCTTTGGCTATTGGGTTTTTGGTTATTAATACTTACATTTATGTCAAATAATGTATTTTATGTACACTTTTGTAAAATACACCTATTCTAAATCACTCCTGGTTTGGTAATCAGTAGCGAATGTTTATGGTTTCCCCGTATTGTACACACCAATGAAGTGAGGTTGCAGTATCAATTTGGATTTAACTACGTACAGGTGTACGAAATTAATTATGAAATAGCATGTGTATTGTATTTTTAGCCGAAAAATCTAGCTGTGGCAATACGGAATATAAGGAAAATTTACTTAGTATTAAATTGAAAAATGAAAATGAAATTAAGTTAAAAAATATATACACCATTCTTCACTTCATTAATTATGGTATTATGTACCTATAGACCAAAAATTAACAATCCATTTTTCGTTGCGAATACGACGAAACTAAAATAAAGATACCTATACAAGAATTGGTAATCAACAGTCTAAATGGACGCCATAGGTACAGTCAGCAGCAAAAGTGCCTAAGCGGTTGAGGTGTTAAAAATGAGGTCAACACGTCTCTATTGTCAAGAGAATAAGAGCGCGTGTAGGTCATTTTTTCACCTGCTCAGCCACTTTGGCTGCTGACTGTACGACCAATTTACAATCGCTTTGATATCTAACTAAAGAATATTAAAACAAACTATAACAGTACGTGATTGAAAACTGAAATACTCCCTTGGGTAGACGTAAATCACTTTCGACCCGCTTCATAAAAAAACAATTCCTTACATTATTTATTTCACATAGTACGGATTTTGTCTTAAATATTGTCACAGCTCTATTTCAGGCTATATAATTACTGTAGAGGCTATTTAGACTACTCACTAACGTTGATATTTATTTGTTTATGATCCTGTTCGGCCTGGGAAAGCGAGAGCAAGTGAACACAAACCTATTTTATATGGTAGGAGGCTTCTATATGGCAAATGCTACATCCTACAATCCTACTTCTCTATAGCACCCATTTCTCCAGCTCACAGCAATACGAGTACACTTATCGAAAACAGTTCGAGTACACTATCTTAGTACAAATATTTTGAAGTATCTATCAGTCAGCAATATTTACGTATCTACTTCCGAAAAACCCACTCTAGTACAATATTTCATCAATGCAAATAAAGATCTGTATTCTAGTTTCATTGTTACTAAATATTTAATGCTGACTGTAGATAACTATATAACAAATATAAATAATTAAGATGCAAAATTAGATAAGCCTTATTCATTTTTAATGACTGTCGGTTTAGAAAAAGACTAGAAACTAAAAGACAGTCGTTATTTGATACGTTGTATTGATTGGTGAAACGTGTGCCAAAAACCCCTAGCATTTGTATCAAGATAATGTACTGTTGGAGATATGTGTACTTTACCATCTCTCTTAGCTGATTAGTTTCTGGTTGAGTATATTTCCGTAATCCTGTCAGTGCAATAGTTGTGTTGTCGAACCTTAGTTGAGAAAAAGGAACAACTAACGTGATTTTGATTATCGAATTATACTCAATCAAGGGGTAGATTAGAAAGCCTTCTACACTATGAAGCTTTTTACGACTAGGAACTAGTTTTATGAAAATGTATAACTTGCAGTGCGGGCGGAAATCTCTTTTTAATTTTTCATACAAGATAGAGAATCTGCTTGTATAACGCGATACAAGCTTTCAATAAACTGGTTCCGGGCCCAGATTTAGACAGATTGTTAGTTACCGTTTTACGGTATTATTTACGTATTCATTATCAAAAGGACCGGTCTCCATTTGATTTTCAACTCAATTATAGCCCATACCCATAACATTATAGATAGACTGACATAAAACAGTAATTATAATCAAGGATCGGACAAACGCCCGTCATTTTGAAAATATTACCCTGTTCCGTACAGCAGAGACTTCCTTATGTTAATACAAAAAAATAGTATTTTATACATTTATTTGACCATATTATATCCAATTATCCAGTGACAAATTCATTTATGATTAACATTCCGAAATTTACTTTCACCAATAAAATAGAATGACCAAAATTTTTTTTTAAGTTTCAGTTGTGAGCCTAAAACGATGTGAATTTAGGACCCATTGGAACCTCCTAAATAGATATTTTGTGTTAGATTGTTATTAAATAAATCTTATAATATAGAATATCTTAACATCATAAAATAAGGAAGTCTCTGCTGTAGGTACGGAACAGGGTTATATTTTCGAAATGACGGGCGTTTGTCCGATCCTTGATACACATTTTGTCAAAAACTTAAATGTTATGGCCTTAGTAATTGAAATATTCGGGTTCAATATACGGAATTAATCAGTAAAGATGCGTAGAGATAATGTGTACTTATAGTTATATTTTTATTTTAATTAAGTGATCACAATGTTTTCTAAAGTAATGACATTTCTTCTTAGCTGAAGAACATTTTACATTTATAAATATAAGTAATAATAATATTCTTCGACTATGGTATTTAGATCAAAATATGATACATTTTCGGGCACTGATCATAAATAACATTAAGTAATAACCATAATAACAAAATTGTAGCCTTTTACATCGCTTCATAAATCATAATCTTAAATAATACCTTATTTAATACGCCGCACGGGCCTTACCTACTAATTAACCTAAACCTTAATCTAATAATACTAACATAAATCAAGGTTTTAGTTTAAGTATTCCTAAGTTAGCAGCCCTGCAAATAAAAACTAGACCTATAAAAGTAAAAACCTTACTTGTTTGTTTATCTACTAGATGTCTCCTGTAGCTAGAATTCATATAAGTATAGTTGGTAGTAAGTATGGTTGGTTGGTAATAAGTTTTCATGGTTTGACATAATTGGCATACCTTTATTTTCATAAAAAAATATTTTAGCCTAACAGAATCTTAAAAACCATATTTCAATTAAATGTTGGTGTTTCAGCAAGGACCTTCAAACGTGCTATCATCTCGGCGAAGCAGCAACGATTCTACTGTCGTGCGCTCTCAGAATAACAGGACAAACATCAAGCATAAGGTATAATACATATTCTTTGTAGGAATCTATATATATAAATGTGAAAGTCCTGACTGACTGACTGATCAACGCACAGCCCAAACCGCTTAACCTAGATGGCTAATTTTTTCACAATAGGTAGTTTGTATACTGTAAGCACCCACTAAGAACGGATTTTTGGAAATTCGACCATTAAGGAGGTAAAAAAGAGGTTGAAAGTGTGTATGGCGATTGTGTAAAATTTAAAGCTAGAGACTTGAAATTTTGTGTAACCACTCGTAATATAAATACAAGAAAAGTAATTTCAGCGTTTTTTGAAATTCATCCATTAAGGGGTCAAAAAAGGAGTTCTTCTACGCGTGCGGAGGCGCGGGAAAAAGCTATTATTTAATAAAGACGGAATCCATAGTACCTAAGTATTATAACAGGATTGTAAAAACCTTACAACCCAGCACGACGTAGGGCGCGCCACAACGCTGCGGCAGACTTTTTAAAGCTCGTTCCATTAGCAGTTTTTATACTACGCAATAGTTGTATTACTGTATATTATATAATTTGAGAAATTACTTTACACTTGTAGGTACAACTACAACTTTTTTTTAGTCTTGATTTCTATGAAGTCGGCAACACTATACTAACATATAATTAAATTGAAATAGAGCCCATAGAGGTCGAATTTGAACCAGCAACAACATTCAAGGTTTTAGTCTTTTCCGAAGTCAACTTTGTATTGTAAAATATAATATTGCCACTACATACCTAAACCAATTCTATGAACATGTAAATAATGAATTAACTTTTCAGACGTCAGGCCAACTTCGCGACCTTCTAGACACGGCACTGAGCTGGGACTTCGAGATCTTCAGACTAGAAGAGCTGACACGCGGGCGGCCGCTCGCGCACCTCGGCCTCGCGCTCATGGGCGGTCGATTCGATGTGTGCTCGGCTTTGGAGTGTGACGAGCGTACACTGCTGCACTGGTTGACAGTCATAGAGACCAACTATCATGCTGTCAATACGTATCACAACTCGACTCATGCTGCTGATGTTCTTCAGGTATATTTTGATGTACAGAGTGGCAGATGTACATTTTTTGTCCTTAAAATCGATGATATAGTTCCTAAGATCAGATCTTTGTACGACTGCATATTATAGTTACAGAATTGCCCATACTCACCGATCTGACTATGCCACATACAATATTGGAATAACGTGACGTGATCAGAAGACAAGTGATTTGCTTTTTCGCAACAAATGCACAATAAATAATAAATAAATATTTTAATAAATATGTATTTCGGGACTATCTTACACAAATCGACCTAGTCCTACGGTAAACTCAGTAAGGCTTGTTTGTAGGTACTAGACGACGATATATATAATAGATTGATACATATAAATACTTAAATACATAGAAAACACCCATGACTCAGGAACAAATATCTTCGATATTTAAATCGAAAGAAAAATAGAAAAATTTGAATTTTTCTATCTTATCCTTCGTGGTATACGTCATCATGGGTAACGTGTAAAATTTGACGGGTCTAAGCGGTACTCGGATAGCACAATTGGTAGTGCACTGGGCTAGTGATCCAGTGGTTGTGGGTTCGAGTCCCGCTTCGAGTCAAATTTTTCTATTTTTCTTTCGATTTAAATATCGAAGATATTCGCTAGCAGACGTTTCTGCATAATAAAAAATAATTTAGAAAGGGGTAGCACATTGTTATCGATGAATTCTCAATGTAAATTGAGACTTCGATGCCGTTAAGTGTTTAATACGCTGACGGTAGATGTGACTACACGTCACCCATGATGACGTATACCACGAAGGATAAGATAGAAAAATTTGACAGGTCTAAGCGGTACTCGGATAGCACAATTGGTAGTGCACTGGGCTAGTGATCCAGTGGTTGTGGGTTCGAGTCCCGCTTCGAGCCAAAATTTTTCTATTTTTCTTTCGATTTAAATATCGAAGATATTCGCTAGCAGACGTTTCTACATAATAAAAAATAACAAATATCTGTGATCATCACACAAATAAATGCCCTGACTGGGAATTGAACCCAGGACCATCAGCTTCATAGGCAGGGTCACTACCCACTAGGCCAGACCGATTGTCAATTATTATTTTTCGTTTCTTATACGATACAGTTTACTATCAAAATGCTCGTCAGATTAAGTATCTTCGGCTAATCTTCATCATTAACATCTCAGGCAGTAGCATACTTCCTTGAGAAGGACCGCCTGAAGACAGTCCTGGAGCCCATCGAGGCGGCAGCGGCCCTGATCTCCGCCGCAGCGCATGACGTGGACCACCCCGGCACCACGTCCACCTTCCTCTGCAACTCGCGGCACCCGCTGTCCATCCTCTACAACGACATCAGCGTGCTGGAGTCCCACCATGCGGCGCTTACCTTCAAGCTCACACTTAGTTAGTACTCCTTTAATTTTGTAAACGCCAACATCGCACATATTCGACACAGTGAAAACGTAAATGACAAACATCGAAATCATGACAGAATTCAAAATGACGAGTTTCATTTTTGACCAGGTGTATGGGTAATGTTACTGTCTTTCGATCATGTCTTAGAATCCAACGCAGCAGCTGCTCTTGTCTCCGTCGAACCATAAAAAGTCTGTGTGGTGGAGTGACTCGACGCGACGGTACCTTACTGTCTGGCCCTTAAATCTTGTATCACTGCCATCAGGGTTGCAGTTGTCATACATTTCTGAGGAATATTTGATAATGGCAAAAAACTATCCGATGTTTTTGGCAGAATCAACACGTACACACAGCAACACACTTAGCTGTACATCGGAGTACCGTATGCCTTATATAATAAGGTCCAGTAATGTACAGCTAAGAGTGTTGCTGTGTGTACAATGTTAGTGCAGGACGTAAACTAAAGTATTTCAATATCCAATCCACAGATGATGACCGCGTGAACATATTTAAGAATCTCGACCGCGACACGTACAAGACGGTGCGGCACAACGTCGTGGACATGATCCTAGCAACGGAGATGACCCGCCATTACGAGCATCTCGCAAAATTTGTCAACGTGTTCTATGCTAAGGGTAACGTCGGTGGGAGCAAGGAGGACAACATGAATACTGATGTGGTAAGTGCGATAAGGATGTAAGTGATTTAAGGCAATGTGATAAATGATGTCTGATAACGATGGGACGCAGTAAAATGATGATAAATTCTGACGTGATGTCGCATATAACGAACCGTCACTATCGTCATCATCATCTTGAATTATCACTGAAGTTTCCCAGAAAACCATGCCTTCAATTTTGTCAACACTACAAAAATCCCTGATGTCCTCTATATACCTCACTTCACATTGCGCCATATTGGTTCCAGGATCCACCATCGCTGGACCCGGCAGCCATCACTCAGCCAGAGAACGTGGTTTTGGTGAAACGCATGATGATCAAATGCGCTGATGTGTCTAATGCTTCGCGACCTCAGAAGTTTGCCTTCGAATGGGCTAGGAGGTAAGAGGGAATCATACAGCATAGTTAGTGTTTAGTAGTTAGCGCTTGATAATATTAACGGCACGAAAGATTTACAATTACAATTATAGATATTTGACAGAATACTAATAATATATCTGCTTGACAGAATCGCGGAGGAATATTTCCTACAAACAGACGAAGAGAAGGCAAAGGACCTGCCAGTAGTCATGCCAATGTTTGATCGTGCTACCTGCTCGATCCCGCGCTCGCAAATCGGATTTATCGATTACATTATCAAGGACATGATGGATGCCTGGGCTGGTAAGTGTTCCATTTTCTGCGGCTCTGGTATCTACTTCTCAAATACCGCTATAGTGAGCCTAGAGCGAGTGAAATGAGATTGTTACACAATGGATAAAAATGGCCTACAAACTAAAAGTTTACGCGTTAATGCATATCGCCTTCTACGTGTATGTACAGATGTTACTTATCATTTCGTCGCAATGTCTACAACTGTATTTTGTCACCTGACGACGTCGCCTTATTTGTCGCCGGACGGCCGACACTGCAGCACGAGAGCCTGACGAAGTAGCAACGAACTCTTTTCTGGGCTATTAAAACTGTAACATCTGACCTCTTTTTTATAACTTACTTATTTTATTTAGAAAATCATTACAAATAATTAAATAAAGACGAAATAACAAAAACCAACTAAAACTATAAAAACAAACTTACCTATAAAACCGATATGACGACCGGGCTGGCCTAGTGGGTATATACGTGGGTAGTGACCCTGCCTATGAAGCCGATGGTTCTGGGTTCAAATCCCTGTCAGGGCATTTAGTTGTGTGATGAGCACAGATATTTGTTACTGAGTCATGGGTGTTTTCTATGTATTTAGTTATTTATATTATCGTCGTCTAGTAACTACAACACAAGCCTTACTGAGCTTACCGTAGGACTAGGTCGATTTGTGTAAGATTGTCCCGAAATATTTTTTTTTTTTAAAAAGGCATTGACATCACTCGCACATTCCAGTATTCATCGACATGCCAGAGCTGGTGACGCACGCGAAGCAGAACCACGCGCGCTGGAAGGAGCTGGACGAGGCGGGCGTCACCACCATCGCCGACGTGCGCCGCGCGCAGCGGGCCGCCGCCCCGCCGCCGCCGCCGTCGCCCCGCGCTGCCCGCGCCCGACTCCACCGCCGAGGAGTAACCGTTCACCTGGCATCAGACTTCTGGACACTGAATGGCTCTCGCACGGATATTCTAATTTGCCTTTCTGTTTTTGATTATGTACTGCACGGCCCATTTCTTTGTTTTTGAGCCCTATATTTGAGTCTGTGACGAAACTGTCAAACCACACTAATTGTATGAAAAATTTAACGGAATCGAGTCTAACCGCAGACACAGATAGATTTTAAAAAAATGTCCCGTGTATAGAAACATCGTTTCGTAACGCTAATAGCAATATATTTCGTCATACACTGAAGAGTTAGTCTGCTAAAATATCCAATAACCTTAAATCTCTGTTCTTGCTTCTCGCCTTTAACTCACAATAAATTCCATTATTGAAATTCATTCTTAGTGTGAGCCGTCCAAAAGTCCTTAGGATTTTAAAGATATGTCGATTGCGGCCCGACATATGACATTGAAAGCATGATGAGTATCAGTGTACCTGCCTACAATATGTACTTAATATATCTAAAGCATTATAAAGCAGATAGGACAGATTTTAGACACAATATCATCAAAGTCCGATAAATCCAGCTTGCTTCTAAGTAAATGCTGATGTTGATAGCCCGAGTCCAGAAATCAAAGGCTAGATTAAAACCGACGTGTCGAGTTACTTGGCTGACGCCATAATTTCACGGCCATTACAAATGAGATAGTCAATGTCAACTTTAATGATTAGAAAAAAAATCAAACAACTGTGTTACATGAAATTCTGAAGAACAATGTTAAGTTAATGTTCTTGTGAACATCTAGTGCCTAACTAAATAATTTGACGTGGCACTTATCTTCAACGCCAAAATTGTGACCAAGTAAAACAAACTTTACTTATATATGGAATAAGGTTAAATGTCCAACAACGTTCTGTTGTCTGGAATCAATTTGGAGTGTTCGGGAAAAGACTGGGCGTCCATGACTTTCCAGTTGCATGGCGACTGATTACTTTCAACCTTACACTTCTCTTTTTCGGAATTTTGGAATTCAGGCTATTATATTATTATGTCCGCAGCAAGGTTGCTTTTGCACCGGTACCAATTAGTGAGAGAGGTTTGTAAAGTAATCGGTTGAAGAATCATTTAGTCTATGAAGTCGGTTAAAAATGGAACGTAGACAAGAACGACGCCTAACGGACGTGTCCGAAAATACGCTTATTTTATACTTGTATCCGTGTTAGTGTGAATATCATTGATATAATAGTTAATCTACTTTTTTAAGTAGCCATATTTATTAGGAAATAATTAAATCCAAAATATTTACTACATTTATACCCTGTCATACCAAAACGGATTTTCATTATAATCTATTATAGATATTAATAATTGGCATAATCTTTTAAGAGGTACACGTATTATTTATGGTGACGATGTTTAGTGGCATTCTACTATTCGTCGTGTACTTAGCTACTTTTATTATTAGTTAGAGAAATCCGTGATAAAAGTGCCATATAGAATTGGCCAATCGTATCTACTGATTATCTGTCCCTCATACTTCACTGCATCCCATGACAGTATATCCATTTAGTTTAATATATTAAATCTTCTGCCAAACCATTCTCAACTATTGACTGTCCCTTATAGTATGAAAATTGAAAACATTGGTCCATTTATACACTTGAGCTTTCAGAGAATTCCTATTTTTATAAACTTTTTATAGTATGTCTAAATTTTCGGACTCATATCAAATTTAATAGGCCTTTCTGAGTACTTTATTATATTTCTAACCACTGGATATTTTCAGTTTGTCACTTCTGAAAATGTCTATATTTTCTACCGAACGTACTTTATGTACCAGGGATGAGGTGTCTAGGTGTAGCTCGAAACCAGTTGACGGTGAAAGAACGAGCATAATATATCATATCGAGGTCAGAGACGAAAACGAATATATGCCCTGAGGAGTAGTAAGAAATTAAGCTTAACGCAGAAAATTACTTGGACACCCCGTTTCTGGTAAACCGACAACGCTAATCTAGTCTTTACTTGTCTATAAGTTTGGTATAGATTGTATATTGCCAGAACGCTTTATTTGTGAAGATCAAAATAACGTTTTATAAGCGTTTCTTATCACGTCCCTAATTGCCTCATTTGCCGACTTATAAACATAAAAACTGGCGTAAAATATGTGGCGATCAGAGCCCTTAGTGTAAGTTTTTAACGTAACTTTACTTCACGAACGCGTTTGCGTTTCCCATATAAATAAGTTCAATATCATTATCACTTACGCATTCGTAAACGTTTTTATACTTCATAAGTAACTTACACTAGAGCCTCTGATAACAACCAATCGTTTTTAGCGCTGATTGGGATAATCATCATAATCAAAATATTAATGGCAGAGTCAGAATTTAAAAAAATATTGCAAATGTTCAATGGCAATTGGCAATATGCAGTTTCAAGTCTAGATTAGCGTTTGTACATTTGGGTCTAAATCTATTTGTATAAGTAGTCCTAACATTAGTTATAAATAAATTGTATACATCAAACTCTTGAATATTTGCTGTAACTAATTAATTTTCGAATAAGGTCTAATATATTGATAATCATTTGTTCTATATACAATCGTCTGCGCGACGCTGGTGTAACATTAAATTAATTATTACCAACTTGTATTCTGTAGTTAATAATTAATTAATGAGAATAAGAATACGCTTCCTTGTGCTCAATGTCAATACATAACGGTCTAACATTAATATTTACTATTAGTATATTCATACCCTTCTATTTGTTTATATTGTAAACTACTTATTTCGATGTTTTACTTGTATTTCGCGGTTGTTCAATCTCATTGACCTTTTCGCCGTCACTTAATAAAATCTCTGACTGGTTACCTCTCAGTACGTCGGTCCAAGGCCTCGACTTGATATCAAGTCATGGCGTGTGGGGCCCGAAATTGACGAAATGTTTCGACTTCATATCAAGTAAATGGCGTCGAAAAGGTTAAAGCCCACTTTATATTTTAATATTCGCCTACTAACAGTATAATATGATACCAAATTAGATGAATGATTCATTATATTGTTATAATCGCTGTTTAGCTCAATTTACTGTGTAGACTAACTGCCTACATGTTGGTTTCAGAAAGCGAAGGGGCAAAGTCAATATTAAGTTAATATCATAATTATGTTCCTTTCGCGGGTGTACTTTAGAAATAAAAAGATAAATTCGACGATATATAGGTGTAGGTAACACTCTCGATGATGGTCTATTGCTCGTATGGAATTTAACATAAATTATTTCATACGTCGATAGTGGCCCTCGCTATTAGGTATATATTTGCTTTACTCGTTGTTTACCTGGATGATAGAATATCTGTCTAACTAAAAATACCTCAATATACTATCTATATAAAAGATTAAATAATTATTTGTTATACAAGGGAGCACGTTAGTGTTTACCTTCTCGTGCTAATATTGGACCACGAGAGTGTGAAAGAGTGGAATCTTGAGCATTTGGAACTTCAAATCACGAGAGGGGAACACACTTTTTCACCTCACTACAGCGAGGAAAGAATTAACTCTAAAATTTTAAAAATGTATTCAAAATTATTGACATCCATCATTTATCAATCAAAAACATTAAATAAAATAACATCCAACCAGCTGACATAAAAAAAAACACTCTATTAAGTAATTCATTGAATCAGGCGTTACTTTGCGGAAGTCCATATTATTAACAACAATAATATTACTTTTCTATTCCGTTGTCGGACGTCAGACCGACAACATCTCAAGTATCTCCTGAGGATGCCTCGTAGAGAGGCGAAACACGTGTCGAGTTTTGGTATTATTGGTGGTGGTTTGTTATATTTATTTGCGTATTTAATTTTGCGGTGGGAGGGAGGGAACATTAATGCATGAAAAAAAAAATACGCAGGTAAATATAACGGGTTGGCACTGATTGACTAGCACGTTATTAAACAGCGGAATAGCAAAGAAACACTCTATTAGTTATAAACAATTTGTATGAAATTACTTTGCACTCTTGTGAATAAAATGCTGTTTTTAAAGAATAAAACAGTTCTTTCCGAGCTAGTGAGATGAAAAGTATCTTGTCTTTCCTTGTCCATATAGAAATAGTCAGTTACAACATGGCTCCCTTCTTTCTGAAACCAATACGGAAGTAGTTTTCTGTTAATTTACTTTTAATTGTCAAATTTTAGTAATAACTAATTAAGAATAAGGGGCTGGTCCCAATATTTAATTGTGGAGTTAAATATTTACGTTGTTGTGAATTTTATATGCGAAGCTATGCGTTGTATAAGTACCAATTAATCAATGTTATTATAAAGTTAAAATTCTAATACTTCCCGGAGAAGTTTTGCTGCAGGGGCCTATTGCATAACAATTTATAACTAATTAAATAATAATATTAGCGGAACTCTCTGACCGATAAAAGCAATTAGAAAGAGACTACCGCTAAAATTACAAGTTGTTATACAATGAACTCCACGTCGTAGCTTTACTCCTTTAATTCTTATTGGTTGAAATATACATGTAGCGGACACAGTTGCGTTGTCATTGCCTAATATTGAAGGTGATATCGGGTTTGGGTGCTAAAGGTATTGTTAATGCCTATAAACATATCTATAAGAAAATCCTTTACGAAACTGAAACTAGCTCAGAAGTTTAACTACCGATGTAACTCATAATAGTCACATTTGCAACCCGCATAATTTTATTGTTACGAATTACTGACATCAATACTGCAAATTTTTCAAAACACGCGTGTTCATATGCATAAACACAAAACTAATATTAAGTCATAAAATATTTATTTTCTTTTTATGACTTTATAAGCAACCGCAACACGGGCTCCAGCCCGTGCATAATACAGTGGAACCAACCCGTGGTTAAAATGCTTGTGATATATTCAGTTGTGAAACAACGGTATATAATCAATTAATCACACATTTCTGCAATGAGTAAATACCAGAAATTCGCCCTATATAAGAAGGGATTGGAAACCCTACAATTTTCGGGAATCTGCGTCTTTAATTAGCTAATGTAACAACCGACCAGAGAATACAATAAAGGTGTAAAGCAACGACATATATTTCTTTCATAGACGAATGGAATAAAAAACCTGTTGCTCGAAGGATAATGAGAATATATCTCAAACAGTTCGTAAATTAAAGTCTTTAGCAACAGTTTTTAATAAAACTAATACCTACATTTTGAATGAATGTCTATGTTCGGAGTAATATGAAAGCAGTTGTTAAGTGTTGTAAAATAAAAGAAATATTTACAATTTGAGTTTTTCATTAAAACACAAGTTTTTCAATCATAAAACATTTTATTACAAACAATAATTAAAAAACATATTTTTATATTAACTTATTACAATTCCAACATCGCGTTATATATTTATAAATGCAATTTATAATTTATATATTAGGTATCCCGTAACATTTTGTATCGACGGGATTTTTTACATAAAATCATTTACGGTACGTCTGAAAATGTATCTATCTAATTCACGCCAGGTGAAAGAGACTGTATTTTAAGACGTGACTGTACAATAAAAAAGGACATTTGAAACAGCTGGATTGGAAATAATATGCAAATTAAAAACTATGTTTCATAATTAAAAAGAACCACTAGGATAACAAATATATTTTCCATTATGAAATTAATATAGTACCAACCTTAATAAGGTACTAACAGTACGCTATCATATAAAAAGGCATCATTGTTTATACAACAATAAGTCACTTACATAACAAATCCGATTTAATATGATGATAGAATCCAATGTTACCGTTAAATATCTGAATTAAGGAGAAATTCGTTAACATCATTGTAATTCGTGGTATCATTTGTTGTTGCCATGCATTGTTGCTGTTTATGTACAAATACCCTCTTACTTAAACAATTATGAAATGCGATTCCTAACCAAGTATGACAGCAAAATGGTATTAAAAACAGTATGTGTCAATGCCATTAGTTTCATTATTAGTTTCTATCGCAAACAAAAATATCGACCTGTTATATTATTAAGTCCGTCCAGTTTTTATGGCTCGTTGTGCTGAACCAAAATTTAGTTACGATTCGAAGTATACCGTGTAAACTTTATTTGTCAAAATTAATTAAATTTACTCATTTTTTACCCTCCCGAATCGCATACAACGAATCTTGTCCGATAAAACTTTCTTGCGTATTGTAGGGCAACTTCTAAATCCCAGTAGTTGAATGATACATGAATAACAATTTCAATTAGCAGGCACTTTAGTCGGGTTAGTCTTGCACGGACTAGAACATAAAATGAGTACATCAGCTCATAGTCCATAACTCAAAATGGCAGAAACACAAAATGACTGCAACACAATTAGAGCTCCTATTTCTGGGTGCTTTGGCCCTACGGGCCGATACAAAACGAACATAATCTAAACCTACCTATAGGACAGTAGGTTTACTTTTCCGCATCTGGTGTTTTTTCGTATGTGACTAATTGTGTTGTAGCCATTTTGTGTTTCGATCATTTTGAGTTATGGACTATGAGCCGATGTAGTCATTTTGTGTTCTGGTCCGTGTGAGACCTAAGCCTTTAGTCTGCGTATTTACACGAAAATAACTTCAGTTATTTTACTAAAGCATACATGTAAAACAAAAACCTTTAACATAATACCTATTATCGTTTACGATTTCTATAGATCTAAAAAGATAAGTTTTATAAGAACCCGTTAGACTTTATTATTAAGATAGATTCATTATGTTTTTTTATTTTACTAACCAATAAGAAAGTCTAAGAGATTTTTATAAACCCTGGTTTCAAAAATGCGCATCCCAATTTTAAAAAGAGATCATTACCTAGACCGATCGTCGGGCAAGTTGTGCGATCATCAGGTACAACAAACGGAGTGTACACACCGGTTCAGTTACATTGAAACAACACTGGCATAAAAACCGTAAAACCTATTTTGTATTTTTTATTACTTGTTACTGTGACACATAAATATTTAACAGGCACTCGGACAAGTCTAAGGTCCGAGTCAGACCTTTATCATAAATCAAAATTTACGTTTGTTCCAATTTAACTGTACTGATTTGTCACTCATCATCATCAACTCATCATGTCACCAAACTAAACCGACGGAAACTGAGTTAAATCTCATCTGACTACACCCCATGTGCGACACGCATAACACCTTTACAATAAACATACAACAATTAAATATTATCTAACCATAGACAAGAAATTATAGATACTAGACGAAAACAGTTCAAAGCCAATCTTCACAAAGCCGTCTCCACAGCTTGGTATGTTTTAAATTTCACAACAACAGTATTGCTGAATCTCAGCAAAATCTCCAAGCAGTCAAAATTAACAGAAGCAAGAATTCTTCGTAAACTTGTAAAACAAGCGGAAGTATCTTTTTGACAACTCTTGTTAGAAAGGGACATCCGCTTGTATTACAAGTGTTCGAGAAATAGGCCCCTGGGGCCTATTTCTCGAACAATTGTAACTTGTAATACCAAGGAAGTATCTTTCTAACAACAGATGTGAAAAAGTGACTTCCGATTGTATTACAAGTTACAAGTCTTCGAGAAATAGGCCCCTGGTCTTTGACGACAGGTCTGGAGAGGTATCGCGAAACATCGAAGTTCGTATATTTCGGACATCTTTCTCTTTTCCTCCAATTAAAGTGTCATGATACTGACAGAGACAATCGACCGAAATTTACGAATATCGTTGTTCGCGGCGATGGTTCTGGGTTGAAATGGGAAGGACATTTGTTTGTGTGATGAAAACAGATATTTGTTCCCGAGTCATGGGTGTTTTTTATATGTTTAAGTATTTGTATATTATATATATCGTAGGCTGAGTATCCACAACAGAAGTCTTCATGAGATTACCATGGGCTCAGTCAATCTGTGTAAGGATTTTATTTTTAAGCAGAAACGTCTGCTAACGAAACGATTCTTAGAATCGAAGGAAAAATCGAAAAATCAACTGCCCCGGGCGAGACTCGACCTCAAGACTCTGGGATACATGCCCATCGCTCTACCAACTGAGCTATAGAGACATGCCCAAAGGCTGCCAATATCTCTACCATATCATTCAATTTTATTTCAAATAATTTTGTAAGGATGTCCTGTAATATTTATTTTATAATGTCGATATTTCGTCACGATACGTTTCGTCAATTCATTTCTATTATGATGTAAATTTATAGAACAGTTACGTTAGATATAAATCTGACTATTTATCCCGCTCTACTAACTAAAGAACTTATGGAAGTTCAACTTTACGTAGGTTAAAAACGATTCGTAAAATGTCTCTAACAACTTTTCGGCGGCCATTCTAGTAATTTTGTCATTGTGCTATCGTTTTTAAATCCGTGAACAGCGAGAGTAGTCGTGCAAATTCACGATTATAACCACTTCGCAATGTATACGTGTGTAACCCTTTTATAGTTTCTTGTCTATGCTGCTTAAAGCTAATACGTGCATATATAAGTAGGAATTTACCTCACTCGGCGCGTATGGCAGCCGTTGATCCCTTCAATGAACCATATACTTTATATGCTACATAACTTGTTTAATGTAAGAGCGCCTCGACGTCTCGACAAGCCTTTGAATATTTTCTCCCCAGAAAAAAAATCACATAAAACTATTTTACATACCTTGGTAGTCTGTGCCGAACATTATAATCAAAATGGTTTGTAATAGCAGTTTTTGGGAAGAGCTCGACAAAAAACAATATCTTAATAACATTATTAATTTGAATAACACGTGGTCACTTCATTTTTAAACAGAAGACATATGTGTTCATCAGACGTTTTAGTCAATGTTTCTATCTACAGGGAAACAGTCTGAACATTGAAGGCACGCCCGTTAGAGCACGAATCGCGTGCGTATTAGTTAGCGACACAGCATTGAAAAATCTGGGTACGCCAGTGTGACGATGACCCAGCATTTACTAGTCTACAGTCCTTGTTGCTCACAGTCGGAAATCAAGTGATGCTTCCCTGGGTTCGGGATTGGGTAAGCTGGCGCTAGATAGCCAGCGGCTTGCCCTTGCACTGGTCGACGACGTAGCCGGTGAATCGCTTGAGGAACTTGGGGTACTCGCGCTTGTACACAGCGCGGAGGACTCCGGCTGGCGCCCAGCCGCCGGGGTTCACTGTAAGGAGTAAAGTATGTCTATTTGAGGCGGTTTATATACAAGTTGTACAACTTCTTAAAGTGTCAACATCGTACGGTAAGGTGTCAACATTTTCGAAAAAAAGATAGCAGATACAAGCGGGTCTTATGAAACATTTAACGGTAATATCAGTTTAAGTAGTTTATCCTTATTTAACAAAATAATGTTATACACCATGCCTTTAATTAGTCCAAAGATAAAAATATGAACATCTTTGAATAAAAGCTTTGAAGTTTAAGCTGTTAGTATTAGTTTCACCATTGTCATTACATATGGTTGGTACGGCTCTGCAAAGATGATTTCTAATGTCAAATGCGCAATTACCCTAAGGTACACGCAGTTATAATGGATGGAATGATTGGTAATTTATTTCTTCATCTTCGCACGCGTAAGTCTGTAACTCTAAACGTGGCAAACTTAAAAAGAATGGTCAGTCCTAGACTCGCTTGCATTTTTACAGAGTAAGAAATTCTGAACCCTAATAATAAACGGGTACAAAAATATTGTACATACTGCGAAGTTTATGGTAAAATGGTTAACAGAAATGAATGGTACCTGTGCTGCAGTAGGCAATGCTGGTTGTGATGTTCTCGCGAGTGGGCCGCTCGCCCGCGGGGTACGTGCTCCGGCACGCCAGGCACACCGTCACGAACAGGCGGATGCAGCCGCTGGCGTTGGGCTGCGGGGAGGTTGAGCAGTTATTAATAACTTGTCTATGGTGGTCGATTGATATGGATAACGTTATACTAAAATAGCCGGGTGGTTAGGGCGTCAGTTGCGAATGCTTAAGACGCAGGTTCAAATCCTCGTACAGACGTCGTCACTATTTGTATATTTCAATTACAATATTTAATGTGAACCAATTCAAATTAAAGTATTTAATGAAATAATGTTATTTGCTCCTACTTAACTATGGAGATTTGACAGATTTTGAAATACTACCAAAATGTATCTATCTCACTGTTAACAACATTTCGCTACAGTACAATATTGAAATTTGGGCGTTTTCAAAAAACGTTGTCCCAAACCTCATTCTTCCAGATCTGAACGTGCCAGGGATCATTTTTCTCAGAATCACGAGTTATTTCGATCCTAATTATGAAAAAGTGTCCCGAAATTCCCATTCCATTACGCCACCCTATTAGTATGAACTGTTTTACTGATGGTCGCGTAATGGAAAATTAAAATTTAAAAATTTTGTATGGATATTTTGGGGCACTCTTTTTTATTATCAGAATCGAATTAGCCGTGATCCTGAGAAAAATGAGCCGTGGCACGTCCAGATCTGGATAGGACAACGTTTTTTGAAAATGCCCATTTTCATTTTTTTTGTAGCCTCAGCGACCACAGGAGGGATTTATCTTGGTTGGCGTCTGAGCGGTGCCCGAGTCAGACGAATGAGAGTATTGCTTTCGGGGAAGTTTTGTCACTCACCGGGTAACTGGGGTTGGTGGTGGAATGGTTGATGACCGCGAAGGTGTCGTCGTCAGAGGCGCGGACGTGCGACCAGAACAGCGCGTCACGTTGGGAGACGGGCCAGATGCGTTTGAACGTCTGGTGGAACACCATCGCGTCTGACGAGATTTCCTCCACAATGTTCATGTTTTCTAATGTCGCTGAAAAGATAACATTTACATTTCACTATTATGATTTTACACATTTTATATCTGAGACGCATCGATAAAATATAAAAAGACACAGATACTTAAAAAAAATAGATAAAAGATCTTTATTTTTCAATTTAGGCACAGTACATGCTCTTATGAACGTCAAAGAAAAATCTACACCGGTTCGAACCCTACACCTCTGACCCGATATCAAACGGTTTATTACAAGATATAACTGAAAATACTAATATATAAAAGTAAAAATAATAAATTAGTTCCATTCTAAATGTGTTAAACCTAAGAGTAGAAAGTGCTCTGAAAAAATACGAATTGTCAAGACTTGTTTTGTTTATGGGTCACACAGATCAATAAAGTTCGCTTCTTTCTGGTGACATTGTGAAAGTAAAAAGTTTTGTAGCCCAATATTCGGTTCTATTGAATATCAGCTATCACTAAGGGAGAGCCCTTATACGAGTAAAACTGTGACAAAACAACTCCAACGAACAACCGTTAACCATATAACCACGGGAAAGACTATTATAGCTTTAACAGGTTGATGGACAGTATTTGACGTCATTTGTCATAGGCCAAAGGAAACAAAAACATACGCAACGCCTGTGGACGTAGTGTCCAACACAGTGTTAACCAATCTGTATGAACCCTATATCCAGGAATCCAATTCTAATCTTTGGTCATGGTCAAAAATTAGTGAAGAGTGGGTAAAATGGACTTCAACTTACTTTCCCACTCATACCGGTATCGGGGGTTGAAGAAATAGTGACACATCTCGCGCGCCGACACACCGCGGACCTTATGCATCGCCTTTAACGGATCCATCACCATGCCATCGACTTCGACCTCTCTGAAACAATATACAGAGCGTTCGAATTAGATCTAATATAGTAATATGTGACCTTCCGCTGGTAAAGGTACCTTTTGGCGGTTGGCGTTTACGTTGCGAAGCATCACATTAGTATTGAAGCGTCGTTAACAATAGCGTAAGCGCCAATCGCCATAAGCCACCTTTCTCAACGTCTCATATAATGTGTTTTGTGAAAGTGATCATTCAATTGACTGTTTATTTATTTCAAATTTTTGGTGTTTATATAAACGGGTTAAAGCCGTTCGCGATGGCTGACTTATGGTAGTTTTTATACAACGACGGCGGCAAACAAGCGTACGGCCCACCTGATGGGAAGCATTTACCGTAGTCTATGGACGCCTGTAACTCCAGAGGATTCACATGCGCGTTGCCTACCCTTTAAGAACCTATACACTCCTGTTTTGAAGAACCTTATACTGTAGACCCTAGGGAAAAGGGAGTTCATTCCACAGCCGGAGAGTTACTGGTTATGTGGTAACAAACCTTGTATTGTAACCACTGACATAAAGAAATGGACTCCTACACGCCAATAAATTATGTAGAAAAATATGGCACTAAATGACATTTCTATCACGTTCCAGTTTATTCTAATAATGCTAATTTATAATCTTTTTTTAGATAATAAACAAAAAAGAGCTCAGTGTTCTAATTATTAAGTATCAAACTTCGCTATTGATAGAGTAATCTTTTTAGTCATTGTTGACACTTGCACTGACAGCGGTTCAAAGAAGACTAACTAAATGTACCGCCCAAATTGTTGTTTTTTAGAGCCATTTTTTGGGGCTGATTGTGAATCTAGGTTCATTATACATCAATGATTGTAACTATAATTTGAATCGCAAACATTTGTAAGACTACCTATATACATTCAACTGTAAAATTATCTTAAATCAACGTCTAGTAGTTCCATGTTCTCAGTTTGACCTACGCCCTGGTAAGATAAGCACACAATGTTGATGAAACAAACATTTAACCCCAACATGGCGTCGACTAAACGCCACGTGATATTTGTTGCAAGTAAATCGTATAACCCAAAGCAAACTTATCCAGGGACAAAGTTATATTGTGTCTAGAATAATTACGTAGTTTAAGACAAGACCACATATTTACATAACAATAGAGACTTCAGTTTATCTACGCTAATTAAACCCGTAAAGCAAAGTGAACGACTAAAACAATTTGTCATGATGATAATATCTGAAGACTTCATTATTCAAGTCTGATCATTGACTTGAGCGTTATGGCTCAAATTAGCTTAAGGCTATATGAATATGCCGGTCGTCGCTGTGATGGTATATCCTAAAAACTTATTTTAATGGAATGCAGTCCATACTTTATTTCTATTATGTTTGTACAATAAAATAGATAGGTATAACAATGCTTTTATAGACCAATTAAGATTGCGTCAGTCGGTTGCAACACCGACCGTTTTTATCCAGAATAATAAACATGCCAAGCGCGCGATCACCGTTCGCCGCTGTTTACTAACCCAACAGGCCAGGTTTAAACCGATTTCACGGCAATAGCATTTCATCGGATTAATCTGTGTCATTATCTAGGAAAAGAGACCTTATTATCGATGGCACTTACGCCGAATCGCGTTGCATTTGTATTGTATCATCTTGAACAACGACATAAGCGCCATCGACAATAAGGTCCCTTTTCGTAGATGATGTCACATATCCTTTCACAAAAAGCAATAATGATAAAAAACAATAATATTACGACATCAGAGTCGCAATTTCAGTACCATCTTAAATCTGGTAAATGTTCATTACAAGCAAAATTTTAAACGCGAAATATGGCTACATAATGATGTCATGTTGGAATTGCAATATCCTATTAGAAGTGATTCTATTAACAGAATTAAAAATAATGGGACCAAGCACTACGCACGGATGAAGAAACTCCTTGTTAATTTGGGTAACATCTTTATAGTATTTTCAGCGCAAAGTGTGACTGCCAGGATTGTCTTCAAGAAATGATTTTGTGTTTTCTGTTTTGTTTAGGAGCCTGTGTTTGTCATTCAGAGTACAATTTTATGGCATTAGATCACCTAACGGTGCTTCAGTTCAGAACTCAGCCAGAAACAAAACCCCTTGTCTAGACATGACATTGTTGCACTGGTTCCGATTTTACCTTAAGGTAAGTAACTTGGAAGTAGGCTAAATAAACAAAATAAGTCGGTCATACAAAGGCCAGGGCGAAGCAATTGAGCACCTAATGACTTTAAACTGCAAGATACAAACACTATAAATATATTTGTCTGCGCTCCTTCACTTACCACTTCAGATGTCTTGGCTTCGAACAGATCTTCCAAATAGATTTTATACGTACGTGCATAGCTTATGCCTCTCATAAGTTATTTATGTGAAAGGCATAAACACGTGAATCAGATGAAGGATATATCAGGAACGGTAGACTTATGCGTCTCAGTCATTATAGTCGACTTTTGAAAAAAGCAAGGAGGAAGCAAAGTGAATTCCTGCGTAATGACTATTGTCGAGGTGCATTACTTCAATTGACAGTATAGTACAGTCGCCATCAGATATATCGGAGCTGTGGAGGTTGTCACAAATATCGGAACAACGCCTCTATTATCAAGGCGATAAAGTGCATGCTCCAATATTTTTGAATACCTTGGCTGTTCCGATATATTTGATGGCGACTGTACAGTACTTACATACACATCTATCTCATAGATAATATAACGTGCAACGAATGACTAAGACGTTTCTATAGTTTTAGGTACAGTTTCAGTTTTTGTAGTGTATCTTTAAATTAAATATAGTAAAGTAAATAAATAATAATAGTAATTGATAGCATAATTATGCAGAGACATGCATTTTTAGACAAATGCCCGTTTCACGTTAGGTGACCACTTTTCCTCTCAAACTTCTTTTGTCCTTTGGCCGAAGGGAGAATAACAAACAAAAGTTGATTTCAATAGTTGAACGTTTTGATCAAACTTTAGAATGTAAGCTTACCTCCTGTACATCCTCATGTCGCCTTCTTCTGCGAACAACTGCCAGCCGATGCCTCCACCGACCTCCTCGAAAGCAGCTTCGATTTGTTCCGTTGATATCCTGTCGATCTGTAAGCATTAAGCATAAATACATTTCTACAATGTATAGATGTATATAATAGTCACAGACTAGTAAGACATCAGACCGCTCTCTCGGGAACTAAAGTTATGTACGTTATACAATATTATCTTATCTGTACTCTTGGTGATGTATGAAATTTCGTTATTTTTTTTTAATTTTTAAATGATCAGTGGCAAAGGAAGTAACGTATACTTCCATGTCGCACGGCTTCTTACTTAAAATTGTACAGTTTCCAGGTACGTACGATTATCGGCATTTAAATTGAACACTAACTCAATAATAGTTAGTGTTCAATTTAAATGCCAGGAATCGTACATGTCTCAATAAATGAAATGAAACAACATATTATTTATTAAACTATTTATTTCTTAATCTTTTCATATACTTTAACATGGCTTTTTTCTCCATAGCAAAGTTTCTTACACGAGCATTATCAGTGCTTTCAATAAATTAATTAATATTATTGCACCAGTTACAAATTGAAAAGTTTCTTCTCCAGTGAAAACCAATGTCCTTTCCCATGTTTCTTGCAAAGGTTGATTTGCACAGTGGTTGCATAAGGATTCATTTCTTTTGTCAGTGTCTCAAATGAAGCATCCTTACTGAATTTAAAAGCCTGATGGAAATCTGCTTGACTTGACGTTTTGATCTTTTATATTCATGATATATTATGAAGGAGTTAGGTTCATTAGTTGCCCAGCTAACCGTCTCCTTCACTGCTTTCAACTGAACAATACCTAAAAACAATAATATAAATATACAAGTTACAACTTATAAAAGTTCTAAAAGTCTCATATATATAATATATAGCGATCCAGTGGTTGTGGGGGTCCAGGGTTTGAGTCCCCTCACGGTAGTATGTTTTTATATTTTTCTTTTGATTTAAATATCGAAGATATTCGCTAGCGAACGTTTCTGCATAATATAAAGTAGAAAGGGGTAGCACACTGTTATTGATGAATTTTCAATGAAAATTGAGCGCTCCTGGCGGTAGATGTGTTTACACATCACACATGATGACATATGCAACGAGGAATTAATAGAAAAAAAATTACAAGGCTAAGTCATACTCGTATAGCACAATTGGTAGTGCACTGGGCTAGTGATCCAGTGGTTGTGGGTTCGAGTCCCACTGCGAGTTAAAAAAATTCTATTGTTCTTTCGATTTAAATATCAAATGTATAATATATATTTTTTATGTCATTTACTGACCTGCAACTGTGCTTTAAAAGGAACTTCAAGCCGTTAACTTCCACTGTGTGCGTTCTTTAAGAATCCTTCAGGTTGCACCGGAAGTCCAAGATTTGTTTTATCTCCCAAATTTAATTGTGGAGCATTTATTCCCATATGTGCTAAAATAAAATACCCATAAAATTAATGAAAATACAAAACTTACAAAGGATTGTATTAATTAAATAATACACACATAAATTGACTATGTTCAGTGAGATGAGTGCCCTAAAACACTCAAATAGTAAATGGCTACTGCTACTCTTTATTCCCCTCCTAATTTGAAAATGTGTGGTAATAAACACAATAAATATTATAAAGGTATAAAAAGACAGTGCTATGCAAATGAATAAACCATGGATGTTCCTACAAGATTTTAATAAGATAAAGAAATTCCCTCGTTGAATTCAAAACATAACTATAGATAATTAGATACCTTAATTACGGAACCCGCAAAACTACGATGCAGTTAAGTGTACCAACATAATTATAGTAAAATCGCCATGTAGTTGATGATAATTTGATATTGAAGTAATTTTTTGTAGATTTATTATTAAAACATATGCTATAATATACACTTAATTATTATTATATAGTTTTAATTAATACTTTTTATACACTTACCGGTATTTTTCTGTAATGGGATTCCACGCCAAATCTCATCTTGTGTAAATAACGAAGAATACGCTATGGCCTTGAGACGTCGTTTTTAAGACGAAATGAAGCGTTCTTCGTAATGCTTTTCGCAAATTGAATCTTTCGAAAGTTGCTCCGGCGAAGAATAATCTCCAATGCACTTCATGAGTCTTTTCTCCGAACCAGGAAAATGATACAACGTAATAGCGTCTTTTCGCAAAGTTTTACATACACAACGATGATAATACATTTTGTCAAAGGCACAAATAATTACAGCCCAGACCTGTTATCTATTCTATAAAAACAAGTATTTAATTTGATCAACACTTTACGGCAATAGAAATAAAATAATCCAGTGTTGAAAACAAACATGGCTGACTGTTTTTTTTTTTTGTAAGGATATGGCGTTTGCTGCCAGGGCACTTTGCCAATGTCAAGTGGTTTAGGTATACCTGAGGAGTGCACCTACAAGTTTTGCCCAGAACTTTGGATTAAAAATAAAAATACATATAGTTAATAAACTAGTGTTAAAAATGTCTGACTGATGAAAGTGATACTCCATGACCGACATATGTGTAGGTGTGATGTAGGTATAGGTGCCGTCTGTCACTGCGACACACACACAGGTAAGCAAGATGTCAAATTCAACCAAAACAATATGGCGGCTACGCTACACACTTCGTTGTACGCAGATAAATAGCCGTGATAATAGTAGATTGTTTGACAAGGGGCTAAAGTAGGCCATAGTACCACGAGATGGTTATTTTCCCGAACGAAGTGAGGGAAAATTGTTCAGGTGGTAATATGGCGTTTAGACCCGAGTTATGCATACTAGTTTTCACTTCGATTGCGAGAAAATAAGATAAAATAACATTTCAACAATTTTATTAACAAATACAAATTTTATTCACCCGCAATGAATTCTGAGTCAAAAATGTTTAATTTGGCAGTCTTTGTATTTTTTTCACTGATTTGATACAGATAGCATATATACGCCGTGAATAAATGCCATAGACAACGTATAATTGGGGCTTCAAAGAGTTTGCCAACTATTTAAACTTTTTTTAATGCTTTTGAAGTAGGAACTAAAAAGCACCTAATGCTTTGACAATTTCATTGCGTTTCCTCATTTTATCCCGATTTTAATATTGTGGTATTGTCTGATTGGTTGATACTTTATACAAAGTTTTTTTAATGATTTCACATTTTTAAACAGTATTCGCACCAAAAAAGAATCTAGAGTTGCCATTAACTTCGATATCTGTCGTGATTAGTGGATTTAATAAGGTGAAGTGTTCTGGTTGGTCAATTTAAAACGTTTAGTTTATTATAAATATGTATACATATTTTCCCAAGAGGCTAAATGTATTACTTTAGTCCGCCTTGGCAAGCATAATATGACACACTTTTAGAGCATGAGAAGTGAAAAACTTAAATTGTAATGACAATGTACTTTTCGTATCTTTTTTTAAATCACTTTTTTATATTGAAATATAATTCGAATCAAGTTTGTATTTCTAAGCTGTAGTTAATGTAAAGAGTTTATCCTGGATTTTAAAATAATATTGTAGGCTACTAACAATAAACGATTATAGTTGATTGATTAACAAGTTTTTTGTCACGATTTATATCAATATAGAAACCATATAATATGTTACCTTGATACGGGCCGCATATATAAACGTAGACATGTCTACTTTTGGAAATAACCGCGATGAAAAGACATTAATTATAATAATGTATCCTGATTCTCGTGACAAATTTGGAAATTATTTATAGGGAATAGTAGCAGATAGTAACAGATATTTATAGGCAATACTATGGTGGTATGTTTAGCATTGATCATGAACCATATTATAGTGACCCAAATAGACACACGACGTCTCCATTGCGTGTCGCACACTCCAAAGCATTAACGCGCGCGTTGGGACCCGAGTTAATCCTATTAGATGTTTATTATTTGGCTATTAACTGTATTTTAAAAGGCTCTATAATTTTGCCAAGTCATTTAACCCTTTTCCGTGGGGCCTGGAAAAGGGTTATCCGAATCCGAATAGTTTTCCCAAAAATCGCAAATATATTATAAATAGTCACGTTTTGGATATTTATTTCAAAAACTGTAAATTTTTGAGATTGTCTAAGCTAACATGAACCTTAAAGAGTAATGCTTAGGTTGAAATTAAATTGACAGTATCACGCATGTGGTCGATAATTCGTACTATGCCTGAAAAAGGGTTAAAATACATAAAAACTAAACTAAAACGATTGTCATCTTGGCTACAGCCTAACGGTCCGGCCACGAAATGCACGAATTGCGGCGCGGTAAGCGTTTTATCTGTTCGTTGCGCAGTCAAGACGCGCAATGAACTGCGGTTAGTTGGGATCACATCACACGCAATGAACAGATAAAACGCTTGCCGCGCCGCAAGACGCGCATTATTGTGGCCAGGCCGTAAGTCTGCTAAGCCTACGGCCTTTGTTACCTCTGTCCACAAGGGGTGCACGGTGAGCCTGTTGTCGATGGCGGGCGGCGGCAGCTCCACCTGGTCGCGAGTGTGCACGCTGGGGGACACGACGCGCGCGCACCGCTCCTCCTCCATCTTGTCGAACCCTGTCTCCACGGCATCGTAGAACTCGTCGTCCGGCAACGTCGAGTGCGGCCCCTCCTGGAGCAATAAACGTTATTAAGCAGAGAAAACATCGGGGTTTCCATAAAATGAAAGAGCTGATAACGGATTATGTTACTTATACTGAATTTACATTTCATCCCGTCGTTTAGAACCCTATAGCAGCGTTTGTAGTCACCGGGTAGACTGAGAAATATATAAATTCAACTCCATCGGTTTTTCGCCGACCGCAGCAGCCGAAGAATATTATTCACTATATTTGTTCATTGTAAATTATTTTATGGCAGTAGTGCTTTTTAAGTTGATAACGACATATTTTACAGAAACGTCATATACACGGCATATGTATAGCGGTTATTAAAGAAATTTGTTGGATTTATTTCTCAGGCATTAGCGCATTGTTTCGAATTTACATGTTTTTCCTAAGTTAAATGACAATTTAAACGATATAAACAAACGTATAATTTGAAATGCTAAAGCATTTCAACTATCGCTAACCTAACGTACTTATTTATAATTTTATATTTTCTTAAGCTAAACTATCATATCAGACCAATAATCTGCACATTAACCGACCACACTTAGTAAACAACATTTAAAATACAATTTCAAGATATTTACAAACAACAACATGCAACACATGGACCCAACGAAACATATTCTGAGGAATTATAATTCCCCGCACGTTAACCCAGATACACAAAGGACATCGTTAGGAAACGACTTCTGTTGATTACACTTGCTGTTTGACGTGCCCAGCATGAGTTAGCGGCCTAGTTCTTATACGAATAGTGTTACTAAGCTGTCACAATTGAACGCTTTGGAAATGTGAGCATTAAAACAATAGATTCGAGTGAAAGTTGGTCATAACATATATAGAAGCCATTTAATTATCGTTGCTTTACGAAGCCTTATGGCCGTGTAAAGTTAGTGCCTAAACTATTTCTAAGAATTACGTCAATAAGAAGGCTTTAGTATGCATAACAGAATTTGCGAAGGTTAAATATGTACGATTTGTCAAACTTAAATGACAATTGTCATTTCAAGATGCTGCAAGATGCAGCAGCAAAAGATTCAGCATGCTCTTGTTAAGAAAACAAGATCATGTCACGATCATTTTGCACACCTGGGTCGCTTAGCTATTTCTGCTGCTGATTGTAAACTACAAGTTGTCCCTATAGGATAGATACAACTTAAATAGATCTTATACATTATGTTGTTTAGTGGAAGTTAAAACGAACTAACGTAACCTAACCAAGTAAATAAAGATATTACGACAAAATATAGGTAATAATATGCTGAACTAAACTGACCTGACCGGAAACCAACTCGGAAACCATCAATCAGTCTTGTGTCATCAACGAATCACAACACATAATATTACATATTTATGTTGTTGTTACAAAAATATATTCCTTTATGACAATACGAATTAAAACAATACTGAATACACTGAAGAAAAAGTAATTCCTTCAACGGACTGTAGGAACAGAGCGCCATTTTTAACCACTAATTGAAAAACAAGGGTGTAATAATCACGACTTTCACGTGTGTATCGTCTCGTCAGTGTCTGCTACTAAAACTAAGGGCCTGATTACACATTGATTAGTGTTTAGTGCGAGTTCATACATTTGTTACTAAACACAAGTGGCAAATGTATGAACACTAATCATTCTAATCAATGTGTAACAGGCCCTTAGGCCTCTCACTACTTACGCAGCACTTCTCTTCTTCATAAGAATTTAATGATAGCCAGTTACTTATAAATGGAAACTAAAGTTAAAGTTAAAACTCTCTAGTTTTAGTTAAGGTTTAGTTGCTAAAAGCTGTTCGTTCAAGTAAAAGGCCCTGTTTTAAAATCATCAAGAGGTTTTGTGACAATTGTTCGACGTGTATAGATACAATATAGATATTCATCACTAAGTGTCGTGCCTAATAGAATCGGCCAATCACATTTTTTTGCAAGCTTCGAAACATAATTCATCATTACAAAAAGTGATTTGGTGCGTTGGCCTTACGATTTATGTAACCTTGACAAACGAATAGATTATGGGTGGAATTAATACATGGTCGAAAAATTTGTTCAACTTTCTTGGATCGGCGATTTCTAAGATCATGGCGATTATGGCATTACACCCCTCCATGCTCAATAATTCCTCCCGCCCTCCAACCTGGTAGGTAGTTAGGTATCAACAATAGTAGACACAATATTAAAGGCATTCTTGAGGGCACGCAAGAACGACCGCCCTCCGTTCCGCAGCAATTATCTTCATAACAGTCAAAAGTTGACTGCCTCGTTTAGTATTGATTGATGGTACGAATTCACGAAAATGCACAAGGTCACATTAACTCCCAAATCGTTGCCACCAATGACATTGAAAATATAAACAATCCAATCGATCAGATGTAAACAAATAAAAGTATAACGTTTAGTTATTATAATAATGATTGACTCATCATCATCTTCCTCGCGTTTTCCCGGCATTCTGCCTCGGTTGCATGGGAGCCTGGGGTCCGCTTGGCAACTAATCTCACGATTTGGCGTACACACAAGTTTTACGAAAGGACTGCCATCTGACCCAGAGGATCAACTAGGCCTTTTAGGGATTAATTCAGTTTCCTCACGATGTTTTCCCTCACCGAAAAGCGACTGGTAAATATCAAATGATATTTCGTACATTAGTTCCGAAAAACTCATTCGTATGAGCCGGGGTTCGTACCTGCGACCTGCGATCGCAAGTCGCACGCTCTTACCGCTAGGCTACCAGTGCTCTTCTACTTATAATAATGATTGACTATGTATGAAAATTTAAAAAAAAAACTGCATTTTTATGGAACACGCTCAACACACAATATTACCAGAGAATGAGTTATCGACGTGACAGCGCGACTATCTCTTTTTAACCAGCTTAATTGTAAGTATAGTTGATACGTAACGTAAACCATATGGTACTCCAGTCACGTTCAAGTTCAATTTATTCTTAATGCAGATTACGTGTTTATAAATTAAGTTATGACCCTAAATAAGGGCCCGCCGAAAATCAGCGTCGCTGCACTGCGTGCTCGACACATGCTGAGCGGATCCCTTTTTGAAACAACATAAATATGTAATGGCAAATGTTTAGTTATAAGTCTCTGTTATGTTGATTCAAATAAATTTATTTTCTTTCTTTCTTTCAAATATACTTTAGGTGCAAAGTAACACTAAGGCTACCCACTTTGCACTTACTATATTATATTGACATTTCAATTCAATAATAAAATAATAGAACCTAACAACAAAATTTTCCGTAGAATTTACGTAGAATGTCACCGGTTATAATTAATTACTCTTGCATATGCTAATCTCTAACGCCCCGCTTTTGTAGTTCAATTCTTAATAGGTTTACGAGAAATATTTTAACAACTATGAATACATACAAATTGTACATGGCGATTTCATTATCAACTAACGGAGTCAACATTTCTTTAAAGTGAAAAGTCAGTTTAATTATTTATAGGCTAATTGGAATGTGAATCTGCATGCAAGGAGCATGTGTTATATTTGTTTAAAATTTTAACATAAGGCACAACCCCACAACAAATACATGACGGTAACATTTAACAAGGCAAGACGTTGTTCGTAAACTTTGCACACGTCACAAACTATCGAAACTGATCCCTATTGTCTTTTGCGGGCAATGTAGGTTAACCGGGTTTGCACCGGTGACCTATATGGGAATAATGAAATGGATTCACTCTTTAAGTGACACGGTGTGGCCTCGACCTGATACGCTTGGAAGCTTGTATACTTGCATCACAGTATAGCAAATAAGCTAATTGGTATCAATAAAAAATTGTGCTTAAAATGTATAGAGCCCGAGACATATTTGGTCGTTTCTGTAAACCAGTGATATTTATTTTTAAACTCTCAGGAGATCGCAGTACTTACCTAAGGGGTTCGCTAAATTCAGCTTCCTATTAGTACGTGTACAATGTACATATAAGTACAAAATGTTTTATTGTCAACAAAATTTATTTGACGGATAGAAAATACAAACCTTTTTTGAATTCAGTGTGAACTGTGAAGCATAAGCGCTTTTGTTTCCTTTTTGCTAATTTGTCAAAACCGGGTTTCTATAGCGGAAAACCATAAATCACTCTGCGTTCCTAGTATGCAAATTGCAAAATATGGTCAGAATTCTAAGGTGAAATTCAAACGTACTGTAGAATCAGGGTTCTGGAGGCCGTGAAAAACTTTTGGCGTACCGTTAGTTTTAAAAACACTGCTGTAATAGATCCGAAGCTCACAAAACATTGGTATAATTGTGCCGCCTGGACACAAAACTATAAGGATTCGTTAACAGAGTACATGTTTTTTTTTTTGTTTATGGTATCAATCGATTCCTTATGTGAGGGTCATAGGTGGCGCGAATAAGGTGTTTTTTTACAGATGGATTTGCCAGTTGGTTCTAAATCTAAAAAAGTGTTTATTTTTATCAACATACTTTCGTTACAAATATTTCATTTATTATCGTTCTTACGTTCGTTTTTATACTATAACTAGATCTAAAAACAATTTCAAAGAGACGTTTTTCTACAAACGTGTGTGTCACCAGGTATAGATAAGAAAACACGCCACAACCGCTATCAGTAATTTCAAAATAAACAATTTCTCGGCCTTCCCTGCTAAATATAACTGAAGACGCGGCATTGATGCGTTACAGGGACGAGTACCTACCTAACGGTAATGAGTTTGCTGAAGCTATGGGGGACAATCAGGTTTAATATATCAATTTTCATGTATCAAATCAGATTGCATACAGTCATTGACACGTTTCATAATAAAAAAACATGACATGGTGTTTTCGTGTATTTCCGAATGTTTCTAAGTGTTGGTTAACTCATAACTAAATCAAAACACTAACTTATTTTAACATTTATGCATTCCAAATAACCCGAATACACCTTATCTATTTTTGATTATAATATCATATGCTAGGAGAGTGACTTAAGATGCAAAAAGCTATTAATTTTACTCTGACAACACGTGGTGCTTTACTGCGTCGTTTAAGGTTTGTAACAAGCATTCCACCGCAGCCACAGCAACAACTAATCAAACTATACACAGAGGAGTCGACACTACGATACGCTACAATTATTTGGTACCTAATCGAAAGCAGACACGGCAGGGTATCATCGTTCCGAGGGAGGCACACCCCTTTATGGCGTGTCGGGACATTTGAACCGATGACGTCACCCCGCACCCCTCTGTACATATACACAACTATACCCAACCGTCCTGACCTGACAACGTCTATTTTTGGATGGACAGACAGACTACCCATGACTGACATAATAGCCATTCCCATATCTCATTTGGGTGTGAAGCACGCAATCTAAATACCATGCACTCTTCACTATTCTGGTAACAATTTATCGCTCTTATTGAAGTTCATAAATTAAAGATGTCACCTGCGGAATATTTGGAGTTTGGACTCGACATCTGGAAATCTTATTCACTAACTAGCATAAAGATTTTAAGTTCCAGACCATGAAAATCAAGTGATTTTTATGTACACTAGCCAAAATTAATATGCAATTGGACTTCATTCCATGTAATACTAATGAGGGTAACGTAACTAAGTAATTAAAACATTTTAACTTCTGCCTGTCTGCTCCACTTGGATATATGACACTTTTTGGATGGAACGAATCAAGTACAAACCTCGCAATAGATGGCGTCTATAGAACTCGATTTAATTCCTTTTTTGTTTGTAAATAATCTTTGTTTTAGTTAAAACGATTGAAAATATATCAGCTGTTGTAGCCTATTGGGTGACACTTGAAACTCTACTTTTGAAACGAAAAAAAAAACAAATGAAAATGCGATACCTACATACCTTGTTTATGTTTATGTTGTTACCAAGACAGCATATAAATATTCTCTAATTGAAATTTCATACGCCTCTTTGTATATCCATACCAGAATGCCTATCTATCAGCAAGGCAAGGTCAGAGATTTATATTACATCACTAACGCCGGTAAAAAGCCAGGCCCGCCACAATAATGTCTTTGTTCTGGGACTGGTGTGGGAATTAGCATGTTAAAGGAATGACGTCATATGGTCCTGGTTAATTGTCTTGGAGTGAAATGAGTAAAAACTCCTAATGCTAAAAGTTTTCATGTCTAATACTACGAATGATATTCTCATAGATTACAATTAAGAAGCTTGTTACATTCATGGAAAATTATAGAGAATAGGGATATAGATTTAAACATAAAGACCAAATAAGATTAGACGTGATTAGGTACAGTCTAATTTTCCAAAAGGAAAACCTAGGTTTGGAAGGTTACATGACAGTGGCTTATGTAAAAAAATTAGTCTGATGCCATAAATCTTGGAATTTGGTTGCTGAGAGGACCACAAGCTCCATTGAGCAGTGGTAAAATGTTGAATTAAACGCAAAAATGATGCGCAAAGATGATGTTGATAAAAGAAGGAATACCGCAAAATTTGTGCACCACATTTATATTGATAAATTCGTAAAGTACAGCATCAGTCCTAAACCTACTCGTAGCAAGAAAAAAATGACCCAACGCCAGTGGTAAGCATTTACATTTTGAATAAGACATATCTCTGCACTATTGTTTAATTAAAACACTACAAAACTCTTATAAGCAAACTGAGAAACATCCCAATTTGTATAAAATATACAGAACGGCATATGGTACAGAATTTTTTGTGGCGCATTCCAATCCTCTACTATTGATTGATTGTGAATCTCTTGCCAACTTACAAACGACCGTTGTCATTTTCTAGGAAGATACTAAAATTATCGTGGTGGAATCCATTATCTTAAATTAGTCACCAATGACATGTTACAGTGTTCTGGACTATAAAAATATCGTTGTCAACAAAAACAATGAGTAACAATTGTAACCCACCCAACCGCGTACTATTCATGACATGAGTCATAGATTTCCAACTAAACAGATTTTTGTTAACAGAACTAATAACGATCTACTATCGAGTCACAAATGCCACGAGGTCAACTTAATCATATGAACAAATTCAGGAAGCACTTAAACGTATGAATTGAAATCGAATATCGATTCAATAAAATCAAATTAAATTCCGATGGGAATGTAGGTATGTATTTATTGAATTGACTTGACAATAAACCAATTTCTGAATAAGACTAGCTACACTTTATGAATACGTCTACACATAGCACATATAAACTATGATTACTATGAAGTTTAATCCAAAACCGTAACAAACATAAAATTATACATATATGTATGTAGTTATAGTTATATTGCCATAACATAAATGGTTGTGATGATAAGAGTAGCACTACCAACACTATACGACATTAAAAACTTACTACTAGTTGGGATGCGCTGGAATGGTTAGGATAGGATTAAGATTATATGTACTTATATAAGTATATACAGTCCGTTGGCACGACATTCGGAAGATTGCGGGTCACTTCTGGATGAGATTATCTCAGGACCGGGACAAGTGGCGTACTAGAAGAGAGGCCTATGCTCAGCAGTGGGCGATAACGGGCTGATATGATGATGATGATACCAGTATATTGATTACAACCCGCAAGCGACAACATTAGGTATACATCGGTGAAATAAAATCACGTTATAAATAGTTCATAAACACAGTAAGTACCAAATACCCTTTCATAGCCACGTCTCATGTCAGACGTGGCGAGAATAATAAACGACAACAATAAATTTCATTACTGGAGGGATTTCTAATTCTAATAGTAGTGTTGCGGTGTTACTTCATCCTCCCTACATGTTCAGAAACCTTTCAACTCAACAATTATAATGTACAAATATCAACTTTAAAGCTTGCTCGATAAAATTCAATATTCAACGTAAACTTTGCACCACAAAAGACGCAATTTATTGCTACCAACTAACTAAAGACACACAATCGTAAACCACAAGGGAGGTAGCACACAATATGAAAATGAATAAGGTAATCAATAGTCCCTGGAACTATTAAACACCGAGCATAATTTGACAATTACGTGACATCTGTCATCAATCTGTTGAAGGAACTTTTTGGATCGGTTTGCCCAAAACCACATCTTTTAGCTTTATTATTTATGTTCAACTTTGTCCCTTCTGTTTAATTTATTAGTTACTTTTACCATCTGCTACCCTTATGTGTTTTTAGCTACCATAGCCAAATATCGATACAGATTTCTATCCGTATTTATTGTCAGTTAGTTGTAACTGCTACTTGTACAGTCAGCATCATGTAGTTACATGATGCTGACTGTACAAGTCACAAGAAAACGCATACTAGATTCAAGACCCAACTGTATAAACCAGGCGCACCGGGTGACCTAGGCCCGGTGCCAGATGGACTCGCCATTATGCTGTGATAGCGTATCGTGTTACGGTAACCACAGCCCTGCTACGTAACAAATGTGACCCTAATATGATTTCGCAATGCACTGCTGTTTTCGCACGCGTAATTTAGATCACCCGCATTGAGGGCGACGTGGTTATAATGAAGAATTTCGTGTTCAAAATTCTTAGTTGCATAATGAAACAAAGTAAGCAGTTTGTAGTACGTTCTAATATTTATGTAAAAATGCCAATTTTGGCGGCATGTGATTTGTTAATTGATCGTGTTTTAGAGACTGTTTATGACTTGAAAGAGCACAAGTACGAAGTTCAGTCATAGGCTCCAGTGAAGCTAACTTTGTATATTATTCATTAATCTTTCGATAATCGAATTATTTATGTGGTTTCAAACGAAGAGGCATAATATCCCGATGCTGAACAACGATTCCTCGAAAATTAAAAAGAATGTATAGTACATTCTCATTATTGGTTGCCGAACAGAACCAAATGTTTTGATTAGCTTCAATTCGAGGAATGTTTCAATGGTCGATAACTGAGTTTACAGTTTACTGTTAATAGAGCTAAACACAAGGTAATAATAACAGAAGATGTGCCGATACTTCCTAGTTCAGAAAAGCTTAAAAAGTAACCCTAAGGGGTCATAAACGTTTCTGATATGTAAATTAACTAATCGTTTCTCCTTATCTGTCACTCTATCAGTTGTGTGCGTTAGAAACAGACAAAACATAAATTCAGAACTAATTTAAGCTCGCGAGACGTTTGTGAAAAATAATAAGATTTTTTTTGTAAGTTAAAGTTATATTACATTTAACACATGCAGCCATTTTATGCTTTCGTCTATATATATCTGTCCTCGATGAAACAAAAATGTGTATAAATATAAAATACCCTAAAAGGTAGTAATGTTATAGCCTGCCTGGTCGCAATTTTGGCACACTTATTTCATTACTGTATTTACGACAGCAATAGTTACGTCAGTATTTAATAATTGAGAATTAACCTACAGAATCTTGAGGACGTTAATGTATAGTATGATGTGTAAGAGTGCTCGTTAAAATGAACATAGCGTGATGTTTCATGATAAGATTGCATTGTTACGAAGGTGACTTCAAAACCAAGTTTATACATTATGTTAAATTATAACTTTCTAATTGCCGCCAGATTACTGATTTGATACAAGGGTTAGATAAAAGATAATTAGATTAGATGGGAGATAGAGAAAAGGATCTCGTTCTTAAACTAAGAACACTGGCATCTGAGCCCTGAGTGTAAGTTTTAAAAGTAACTTTACATCACGAACGCATTTGCGTTTCCCATATAAATAACATTATCACTTAGGCGTTCGTAAACGTTTTTTTACTTCAAATGAAACTTACACTTGAGCCTCTGTTAGCGATGTGATTGTGGATGTTGTGCAACTCTACATTAATCACTAGAAAAAGAGGAATCGGTAATAAATTAAAAATTTACGATTGCAGAGACATGCGCGTTTTTATACTCATTATAAAAAAACAAAGCAGGATCTACCTCGATGAAGTAATTTCTTATATAAACATTGCAATATTCGCTAACGAGCCTTTCTGCGTATGGCCTGCACTTGACCCAATGTTAAGGAATCGCAACATAAAACGCGATGATATTCTCCACAAGTGCAAATAATTCTATAGGATAAGTCCTTGTTAACAATAATTATATTTTTTAGGATCAGTTTTGTTATTTTGATTTTTTTTTTAAGAAAAGAATCAGGACTAAGGTTAAAATTAATAAGCAGAAAAAAATTTAAGTATTTACATACATGAAACACCTGTGATCCATGGAAATGATTTTTTTTTTTTAGCTTTACTGCAGAATAATACAGAAGACAATAAAATTTCCAAGTTTATATATACGGTTGATTTTGTTGATTCTAGTGTATGTAAATATATTGATGAAGACATACTGGATAGTTTTTACTTAACTTCAAGCATCTCGGCGTTGTTAATGAATACTATTATTTTACTGTTATATGTAGCTTAATAATTATTCCATAATAACAGTACAGCTTAATAATTATTCCATAATAACAGTACAGTTAAAATAGTAGCGTAATTAATATGCAAGTTGCTTACTGGTGTTTTTATAGTGTTTTTTGTCTACATTGTGTTGCACCAATTAAAACGAAATAAAATCCCTGTTTATAAATGCTTGTCAATCGTGTCAAAATTGGAAAACGAATGTCCTACAAAATATGGATGGTATGGCAACCCTAGCGACGATGTGGGTCACAGCAAACCGGCACTAGTATTGCACATATGAGGCTGTAGCCAACCAATAAATTTCTCCCATTTCTTAGGAAAACTTTCTTATATTAAAAGGGCATTCAATTAAGAACATGATCTCTCCTGGATTTAGATTTAGCTGGCATCCAGAATAGCTTCTAGATCCAAATATTATAAATTTCCATCACGCGAAAAACTCACATGAGTACACTTTAATACTGTTAAAAAGGGTGTGATCCCAATACAAGGTTAATAAATTACATCCTTACACAAATTCACTGAGCCCCACGGTAAGCTCCAGAAGGCTTGTATTGTGGGTAACTTAGCCAACGCAGAGATAGTACCAAAGACCTGCATTAGCTTATGAACAGTAAACCAATTTAATTTTAGGGCAACTTATTACATTGTCACAGTGATATGACTGAGTTTAATATGAGTTTGAGGGTATTTTGTTGCAATAAAGTTATCTATCTATTTAGTATAGATCTTTACTATGGTAAGGTATGAAGGTTATAAATTTTATAACCTTCTCTCACTACACCCACTTCGATGCTTTTCTGTTTTGCCCTATGGTTGACTGGTAGAGAATGCCTAAAGGCATTCAATCAGCCATTTGTACGAATTTTGTATTTTGTGCAATAAAGTTTAAAATATAAATAATAAAATAAGGTACGAAACGGCCCAAAAATCTAATTTAAGGTTGACTTAACTTAAGCTATAATTGTCGTTGTGATAAAACATTAAAATCAGTTATAAAAGTACTGATTAGATTCCGCAATTAGCTCTACATTACATTTGTACATAAATGTAAATAAATGTTATAATTTAAGAATTATACTAAGGGCCCAAACATATATACCATTATGATATGGGTAAACTATTGAGCACTTGAATACGTCAACTAGTAGATATCGCGCAAATATGCACAAGGGGAATCCTGACCGATAACAATGTATGTTTTAACTACTCATTAGTGTTTTATTTTTTGCAATCTAATAACAAAAACATAGTAAATGAATGAAACCCAGTAACAAATTAACACTGAGATATCGTAATTTATATTCAACTTCAATTATTTAATTCCAAAAATTATAATGACATTAATACAGACATCTGTTTCAACAATCCTCACCTGACGAATGCTCTTCTTGAAAAGTTTGAACTTCATTATCCCACGGAAATATTCTCAATATCAGTTTATCACAACAAAACACATTTCCGATTGAATTCACGCACTTTAAGATTTCGTTTACGATTATTAAGTTAAGCTAAATTTGTGGCGCGAAACACGTCCAGCGGCGACGGCGGATCCGCGACGAGTGAGGGTTACTACGCGATGCGCCTTTAACATGTGTTTCAGGAAAGCTGTTTATCTATAGCCTTTAGTTTATTGTTACAGTTCTACGTAAGCGTCAGTTAGTTGTAAAGTATACTCAGAGTTACTTGCGGATTGTATCCTCACCTTATGACAATAACTATAATTCGACGGTGGAAATTTCAAATGTCGTAAGGGACATACTTTTATATGCGACTTACAACATTTGAAGTTTCCACTGTCGATATGTACTTGTTATATGTGAAGTGAACCTTTATCAGTGTTACAAGCGTGTAATGTTTGAATCACGAGACGCGACACGCGAATTCAAATGAGAATGTTCTGGTTATTTAAATGTTACATGTCATTTTTTTTTATACGACGGTGGCAAACAAGAATACGATCCGCCTGATGGTAAGCAGTTACCGTACCTATGGAAGCCTGCAACTCCAGAGGATTCACATTGCCTACCCTAAAAGTTATTGGAGCTCTGGGAACCTTACTCACCATCAGGAACACAACACATACCTGAAAGGTAGCAGTGCTATTATGACTGTGGTCTTCTGTACATCCAAGGTCAAAGATTTCGATACGATCATGCCGAAATATGTATGCATATGTACTTATACATGTTATTGTCTTAATATAACACGTGTATATATTTTGGCACATTCGTTGTGTCAATCTTTTTACCTCAACTGTAAAACTACCCAAATACAAGCCGTGCATAAGTTACAGTAAGATTCCAACGATGAGGTCATTGCCCCTTGCCACTATCGGCAGTACGTATCAATGCATTAAAGATGCACAAATAAGACAAAAATAGAATATCAATAAAGCTTGACTTTTTGAAATAGTTGATTTATTTGAATTGTATTGTCTAGAGTTGGTACTAATCATACTATGTAATGGGTATTTACAGAAAAAAAAGTACCCAATTAAAGTGACTTGTACAAAAGTTAAATTACTATAAGCAGTATTACAATGCAAATAAAGGGAAAAAAATAATTTCCAAACAGAGCCCTGAGTGTAAGTTTTTAACGTAACTTTACGTCACGAACGCGTTTGCGTTTCCCATATAAATAACATAATTACTTACGCGTTCGTAAACGTTTTTTTACGTCAAAAGAAACTTACACTAGAGCCTCAGATTTCATGCTTAATTATAATAATTATCGTCACAAACTGACAAACCTAATTTAACTTTTCTAAGTCAATTGAGGGCGCTTTTTTTTTAAACTGCCTAATGAATGACGCAATTGTCTGACAACACAGCATTTTCTAAAAAAAAACTGAAGTCGTAACAATATCATAATATTTAAATTATGAATTTGTTTAATGGAACTTAGTAAGTAATAATACTAATAATAATTTAATACAATTATTGATTGATCCGAACTGTCTGTGCCAGTGAGATACGATACTGATACGTTTCGAACGTCCGAGTTTTCCCGATGAAAAATAGTTTTGCTACTAATTTCATCTATCAACCTTTCTACTGCTGTTGAATAATCAACTAAATAAATAGTAAATCTTGTCTCATACTTAATTTAAAATCAGGACGCTTACTTCGAGGTTCCAGCCTTTCTTGTTCATGTCGCCAAAAAAGTTTGAAACTGTCGAAAAAGGTGACAAAACAATTATAGCTAAACTATAATAAATACACGTCGTACAGTAGGCTAGTTGACTGTTTTATTTTTATTTTATCAATCGTTCCCTTTCGTTCTAGGGATGAAATGTCTGTATGGGAGTAATGGCCTTAAAACTACACAAAAGCCAGAAATGACCGTCAAAGTTTGACATTCGTATTTCCCGCGAAAACGCTCCTTACAAAATGATGGCAACGTATGACGTCAGTTATTCCTAGCCGCGCTTTCTAAAGTATGGAGAAATAATTAAATTGCTATTTAGACCGCGAAATATTGCGTTTTTGTAGTAGTGTTTTGAAGTTGCCTTACAATTTATTTTGCAATAAACTGCGAATTTAATGGGTACCACGGTTTTTTGAAATTTCGCAAATTAAAAATGCTATTCTTTTTAAATTTTGTAAAGGTGATATCTTTAAATCAAATAAGTATTTAAGTATATTCAATTTTAATTTTAATTGAGTATATTCGTCATTGTGAACCAATTACACTTAATTTTATTATTTTACTTAATATGTGTCAACATCCCTATTATAATACACACCTTTCAACGGGCATAAGGGTGTCCAAAGTTATGCAAAACTGAAACTTATTACTTTGAAATAAAGTTCAGATAACGGCGAAAAATATATTCTATCCGTCTGCACATAGAAGACATATTCATTTCTCTATTTCGCTCACCAGAAATTTTGCGACGAAAGCGATCTTAAATAAACCAGGCGCATTAGTACCTATTATTATACCGTTACGAACTGTTATTGTGTTGCATTAATTTGTTGACGGATTAAATACAATAGTCATAGACACAAGTTATAATTGTATGCCCTTTGTCCACCTATAGTTGACAACGATTTAATAGTTTTTTATGCAATGTTGCATAAATAAATAAATAAATAAATATTTCGGAACATTCTGACACAAATCGACCAAGTACTACGGTAAGCTCAGTAAGGCTTGTGTTGTAGGTACTAGACGACGATGTATATAATAGATAGATACATATAAATACTTAAATACATAGAAAACACCCATGACTCAGGAACAAATATCTGTGCTCATCACAAATAAATGCCCTGACTGGGAATCGAACCCAGGACCATCGGCTTCATAGGCAGGATCACTACCCACTAGGCCAGACCGGTCGGCATAAAGACTGTATCGTTAAGTATAAATACAAGAACAGTTACTGAGTACTAAGAACTTTTATGGATTTATTCGTTCGCGGGATCATATAATTTACAGATATTTGTACGTTGTTGTTTCAATATGATTTACTTTTAGTCAAAAGTTTTTAGAGAATAAAGAACTATGCCTGGCCATTTGCTTAGATGTACAACTACATATAATTACAGAGGTGTTCACAGGCCACTACAACGTTAGAACAGTTCTGGCAAGAATAGGGCAACCGGTCAATACCGATTGTAGACTGTGTGGCGAAGAGGAAGAGACAATAGAACACATAATGTGTGAATGTCATGCTCTCGCCAGACAAAGAATGAAGGACTTTGGAGCAGGCTACCTGGATCCGAAAGACTTCAGAGCGCTATCCCTGGTTAAAAAGACTGGAAATACGCAACGGAACAAATTGCTCGATAGAAATCAATTTGGTTTTACTAAAGGTCGCTCGACCACTGATGCAGGTGCTGTCCTTCTCAATCATATATTTGCCGCATGGGAAAAAAAACAAGACGCTGTTGGAATATTCTGCGATCTTTCGAAGGCGTTTGACTGCGTTGATCATGAAAATTTAAAGAGAAAACTGTGCCATTATGGGATAAAAACTAGGGCCCTTGATCTCGTTTCGTCTTATCTTTCGAACAGAACACAACGAGTGATTATTAATGGAGCTCAATCTTCCGGCTCCGCTATAGCACTTGGCGTGCCTCAGGGCTCTATTCTTGGCCCGTTTCTGTTTTTGGTATACATTAATGACCTACCGAAACTTGTGAAAGATAAACATGACATAGTGCTGTTTGCAGACGACACATCGCTGATTTTTGAAGTGGACAGAAGGGAAAGTAACTTCGAGAGCATTAACAATGCTATCTCCACAGTAGAGAACTGGTTTACGGCAAATAACCTTCTTTTGAACGCCAAGAAAACGAAATGCATCAAATTTACTCTTCCCAACGTCAAGCAGATTAACAACAGCAAGATTGCAATAAACGGTGATACAATGGAATTTGAAAATCAAACTGTTTTCCTGGGAGTCACTCTGGACGCGAAATTGCAATGGCATCCACATATAGCCACCCTAGCAGGGAAACTTAGTTCAGCAGCCTATGCAGTGAGGCGGATCAGCCATTTAACGAACATTGAGACTGCCAGGCTGGTATACTTCAGTTACTTTCACAGTGTTATGTCGTATGGAATTCTGTTATGGGGTAAAGCGGCTGATATTGAGACCATATTTGTGCTACAGAAGCGAGCTGTCCGCGGCATTTATAAAATGCGCGGTCGAGCATCCGTAAGAGAAAAATTTAAGCAAGCAAATATTCTCACTGTAGCGTCTCAATACATACTAGAAAACATTATGTATGTGCGGAATAACATCCAAGAATTCAAACTTAACCGTGATATCCATAGCTTTAACACTAGAAATAAAAATCAAATTGCTGTGCCCGGCCACCGCCTCGCCAAGGTTCGTTCATCTTTCGCTGGAAACTGTACACGCTTTTATAATAAAGTTCCTGCTGATGTAGTTAATTTGCCACAAAATAAATTCAAGTCATACGTCAAACACTGTTTGTTAAGTGAGGAATACTATACTCTGAAAGATTTCATTGAGGATAAGGATGCCTTTAAGCCTGTAGCTTGATACTGTAGTACAGATTATTCCATTACTATATGGTCTTTACTTACTAGTGTCCACTTTGTTTGACACGAGACATGTCGTTCTCCTCTTTGTTTGTTTTCTTTATTATAATGTTTTATTTTACTCTTTGGACACTTAGGCACATTATACATCCCTAATTATTATATTTATATTATTATTCATGAATATTTATTTGCATAAATAAATATTTATAGCTTCTGACGCATAGAGACATTTCTCTATATGCCTTTCATAACTAAAGTGTTGTTTAAGTATGAAATGGACAAGCACAGAATGTGGCTTCTCACCAGGATGTACATGTGACTAAATTTGTTAATTGATAGAGCCTGCCAGCCTGAACATGTCATGCTCACTTAAAAGTCTTTGCTTATGGTGGCGTCGTTGATCGGGTCGCCACTTTCCCGAAGAAAGGTTGAGGGAGGCGATGGCTGAGATACGCGTCATACTCGTGAACGGGTGCTGTTTGTGGAGACCGGTCTGTTTTGGCTATTTGGGGCTATGTTTTAGGTAGTTTTCTTCTTGTTTATTTACGTGATACACTTCATTCGGTGCTTGTTTATCTTTAAAAAACAAAAAGTGTTAGTATATTGAAATCATGACACCTGGAGACCTTATACATCTCTGAGGTTTATTTGTAATATTTTTATTTTTGTGTATATTTTGAAAACAAAATAACTATACATATAATATTTTTTGAAACTTTTGATTACTAATTTTGTAATTTCTAAATTAGAATAAAGGACACAATTCAGATAAGAAAGCATATCGAACGTTTTGTTAACTTCGTTCTTAGCAGTCAGATTTGGACTTTTAAGTAATTAATAATTATTTTTATTTTTCCTTTGGCAGATTTTTTTTGTAATTGTTGGATATGTTTTCTTAAAGAATAACGCATTTTTATGTAATTTGTATAAGATATCTTTTGTAATACTGTTTTGAAAAAATAAGTCCCGCCGAGTTTCTTGCCGGTCATAAAAGTCAAAATACTTCTCGGGTCAGAGGTGTAGGGTTAGAACCGGTGTAGTTTTTATTTTTCTCTTTTACTTTTGTATACTCGACGTGTAAAAGTGCCCTTGTGGCCTACTTACTGAATAAACGTTTGAGTTTGAGTTTGAGTTTGGAGGACAATAGGTCGAAGTGTATCCGAAAGGGTTCCCATAATATAAGATAGTCAAATGTTTGCTTAGTTACAAGCATAAAATCAGTATTGGTCGAAATTTTATTTGTCAAAATTTCTTGTTCTGATGGACGCGCAGTGTACAGTCAGCAGCTTCTGCTGCTAAATATGTGTCAATGTGGTTGGTAAAACTGGCCCATAGTAAAGATTTAACGTAAGACATACCTCATGATCAGGTCCTGGTTTCGATGCCAATCTCGCTTCTGTAAGTTGATTCTTCAAAGCCCTGTAACAATAGGAATGTTCAGATTCAACAACACAAACTTTATTTAAGTGAACAATCGTTCATACGAAATTATGTGGTTATTTAGTAGGTAAATAACCTGTTTATCTAATAATATGTTTTTATTTCTCCCAATACACACGGTGGGCCAGGAAATAAAGACAACTCGTAAACGTTTCTATAATGGTTGCCGTTAGATTCCTTTTATCAGAAGAATTGAAATATTAACAGCGTCAGGTGCAGCGGCCAGTACATGTCGTGAACAACCTCAACAGTCGCCTCGCACGACGTGCTGGTGGCCCCAGCTGGCCCGTGTGTTGCTGGCTACACGACACTCACATGTACAGCTCCTCGGCCTGGCGCGCCTGGCGCTCGCGGCGGCACATGAGCGACGCGCAGTGCTGCAGCGCGGCCAGCGTCGCCCCGCACGTGGCCTCGCACGACGTGCCGGTGGCCCCAGCTGGCCCGTGTGTAGTGCTGGCTACACGACACTCACATGTACAGCTCCTCGGCCTGGCGCGCCTGGCGCTCGCGGCGGCACATGAGCGACGCGCAGTGCTGCAGCGCGGCCAGCGTCGCCCCGCACGTGGCCTCGCACGACGTGCCGGTGGCCCCAGCTGGCCCGTGTGTAGTGCTGGCTACACGACACTCACATGTACAGCTCCTCGGCCTGGCGCGCCTGGCGCTCGCGGCGGCACATGAGCGACGCGCAGTGCTGCAGCGCGGCCAGCGTCGCCCCGCACGTGGCCTCGCACGACGTGCCGGTGGCCCCAGCTGGCCCGTGTGTTGCTGGCTACACGACACTCACATGTACAGCTCCTCGGCCTGGCGCGCCTGGCGCTCGCGGCGGCACATGAGCGACGCGCAGTGCTGCAGCGCGGCCAGCGTCGCCCCGCACGTGGCCTCGCACGACGTGCCGGTGGCCCCAGCTGGCCCGTGTGTTGCTGGCTACACGACACTCACATGTACAGCTCCTCGGCCTGGCGCGCCTGGCGCTCGCGGCGGCACATGAGCGACGCGCAGTGCTGCAGCGCGGCCAGCGTCGCCCCGCACGTGGCCTCGCACGACGTGCCGGTGGCCCCAGCTGGCCCGTGTGTTGCTGGCTACACGACACTCACATGTACAGCTCCTCGGCCTGGCGCGCCTGGCGCTCGCGGCGGCACATGAGCGACGCGCAGTGCTGCAGCGCGGCCAGCGTCGCCCCGCACGTGGCCTCGCACGACGTGCCGGTGGCCCCAGCTGGCCCGTGTGTTGCTGGCTACACGACACTCACATGTACAGCTCCTCGGCCTGGCGCGCCTGGCGCTCGCGGCGGCACATGAGCGACGCGCAGTGCTGCAGCGCGGCCAGCGTCGCCCCGCACGTGGCCTCGCACGACGTGCCGGTGGCCCCAGCTGGCCCGTGTGTTGCTGGCTACACGACACTCACATGTACAGCTCCTCGGCCTGGCGCGCCTGGCGCTCGCGGCGGCGCATGAGCGACGCGCAGTGCTGCAGCGCGGCCAGCGTCGCCCCGCACGTGGCCTTAAACGACGTGCTGGTTGCACGCACTTCGGCAGCGTGAAGGCTTAGCGGGTTACCTGCGCCAAATAAATACAAATCATCTGTCATCATTCATCATTCCAGCCGTAGACGTCCACTGCTGGACATAGGTCTCTCTTTAATATAACTTGTATCATCTTGGAGTGAGTTGACATAGTCACCACGCTAGGCAAGCAGGTTGGCGACCACAGCAACTGTTGATGACGTATGTACGTCGCCCGCGGGAGGAGACGAAGGAATCATTTCAGTACTTCATGCTACATAATGCATTGTTAGGCGCAGTTACCACACAAATATATCTTAGAAGTTCTTCTCAGTATCAATTGCATACTATTAATTTAAAATTATGATTTCCTTCCTTCAACAGAAGTTTCATTAGATGCCTGACGGAATTTGGGAAACTACTAAATGTCATAAACATCAACTTTCCCTGTTTGTATAATATTGATAAATAACTATTTGTGACTTCGAAGGTGTCAGCATAGTATCATAGGCTTCGAGCGAGGGCTTTGAAAATGTCTTAATGCCAGCACACAAATAGTAACAGAGTACTAACATATAAATCTGAACAGATATTGAAAACTTAACTAGATATCGATTATATGGATCCGTATGTTTTAGGGCGACTTAATTATACTTAACGTTGACAATCAGAGCTACACTTTCTTTAAAATTAGAGTTCGTTTTATTGGATATATATAACTACCACAATTTAAATAACACTTACGCAACTTCGTAAAAACTATGTATATAAACTTTAGTGAAACATACTCAATCAGTGATATTTATATTAATTAATCGGTGTAAATTTACGATTCATTAACACCAACGTGCCAAACGAGGACACCACGAAGTCGAACTTACAACAACACTTTAAATTGTTAGCAAATATTAGCTGTTTTCGCGACGGATCTTAGGATATCTACATATTATGAAGTATTACGTGCACACTATTCAAAAGCAAATCAACGTAATAACAGGGCATTCCAAAGCATAAGAAAAAGATATAACAAATTTAATAATATTATCGATTGCTATGCGACATGTTGATATTTTTTATGAACAGTTAAGACGTACTTATAATGATGGGTGTTCGTCCGTCCGGAATATAACGAAACGTTTTTCACATAGGATACTACGAAACATAAGGAATATGAAGTCAAAGTAAATGTTTAATATTCAAATTGTTTAAATTTATTTTGGTGCTATCATTATCTCACGACGTTCAAGCTTCTTAACAATAAACTAGACTGGTATTTTCTTTTTATATAAAGCAGTGATTTTATTTATTGTTTTGAAATTTTAAGTGTTAGAGCTCTTTAAACATAGTGTAAACCGGGTCACTGAACTACATTGCAAACAGTCGCCTTGCATTGAAATCTGATGTCAAAGAACACAAAAATCTCTAATTCTGTTTCCAACGTTTTATTTAGTTAAATTTTCTTGTGTTTCAGGAGTTTTAAGTTTCCATGAAGGTTATTGCTTACCATCAGGCAATTCTTGTGCTTGTTTGCTTCCTATGTAATTTAAAAAAGTATTAAACAAAATACCAACCATCAGCAAGCTCAACCGCATCGATAGCTTCCGTAAGGTCGTCCCCGATCTCCGGCAGCTTGGCCACGCACATATCGAAGTACTGCTGCAGTTGTATCGACTGTTTTGAAAGCAATTCCCCGTACGTGTCCAGTTCGGCTATCTTCTCTGCCAGACGGCGGGATGTGCGGCCTGCGAAATAGAATTATATTATGATTAGGACAGGATACTAAACATAAAACTATCGTATGACTTATTATTATTTATTTGTTTATAAGCCGAATATTACTCGACATGTTTCGCTTTGTCATGAGGCGTTACATTGTTTACGTTAGTCGGCTGTAGAACTCGGTATATTGTGGATTTGCAATTGGATAATAAACCACTTTATTTAGGAAGTATATAGTAAGGCAACATACTCTATGAAAGCCCCGTGTAAACCCCCGTAACGAATAGTGCTACCTAGACCAGAACTTAAACAATAATTTGTATGTCGCCTAGTGCGATATAATTACACGTGAGTTTATCCGTTTGTAACTAGGTAGTAATAATTTGTAATTTAATTAATACAAAACTTTGAACATGCGTGACTCGAAGGAATCAGCACAAATATAAGTTTAGTTACTAAAGTTTTACTACACTTATAGCTCCAAATTTCTTGTTATACATACCATTCTTACAAAAATAATTGTGGAGGATATATGGGTAAAATACCTATCTAACCTACCTATTGTTTTGCCTGAGGTATTGTCGGTAATGATACAGTTACTAAAATGGTTTACCGGTCTTTAACGGGGAAAAACCTTTTAGATAACTCTATGCATTAGCGTTATTATTATACGACGTTAATGGGGTTATCCATAAACGCTTATCAAACCTAACATGCCGTTAAAATCGACATTCTGAAATTTCTGTTAGAATGAGACTGATATATATCTAACGTTTTTAAAATTTCATGAGTAAGGAGGTAAGTTTGCATGTAGTCTGGGTGTATTCGCACTCGATAATTATAGGTATAGCACGTATTTTAGGTATGTTTACGTGTTTCTTGTTTTCTCATAATGTATGAATATAAACAATGTGTATTAATATTTGTAGAATTTAAGACATAAATGATATATCCATATATATATTCATCGCAAGTCGTGTTAGTGTCGAGACGACACGACCGTAAAATAATTTTCATAAGGAACATACACATCTACATCTGTAGTTGGTTGTCTGGGTCGAATTTCCAGTGCTCAAAAGTAGTAGTGTAGATAAAAGAAATTTGAATATATTTACGTTGAGAAAAAAATAAATTCATTGTCATCGTGGCGAGTGGTAGGTACGAAAAAGAATATTAAGGCGCTCTTATAGACGTATTTTAGGTATTTGCGGGGGTGAAGCAGAACGCGGTGGAGGCGCATGCGGGGCGCCCCGCACCACGCCACGCGCGTCGCTCGCGTAGACAGTTGATGGCCTTATTCTGTTCGTAACCGTATTCTGGTTGAAGCAAATTCCAGAGCGTTCCGGAAATTATACAATGCTATTTGTTTTTAGAGATCCGTAAAAAGGGTAAAGGGAACCCCACTACTAAAACTTCGATGTCCGTCCTAGGTTGTCACTAGGTTGTATATCATTTTATTAAACCATCGCCATTAAATTTGTTTCGTTTAGAACTGCTTCCCAAATCATGAAATAATACATTTTTTAATTCAAGTTTTGGACACGATATTGATAAAATGAACGAACAAATTTGAGGCCAAATTCATTTATTGGAATCCATTAATCCAACTCAAAAGATGAACTTTTTCAGTTCATCTTTTGGGAATAGAAACATCGGTTGATTGTTCAACGTTTTCATACTAAAATAAACCCCAAAATAAAGGTGTTAGCGAAAGAAAGTGCTGTTCAACTTTGGTCATTATACAAGCATTTGAAAAATGTTGCCTATGCCCACAAGTTGACCTCCGGCAATCTATTGGAAATAGTCACAATATTGAAAACATAACTTGAACAGCAAATATATCATTAAATAATAATAAAAACGTAATTTTTATTAACGTGAATGAAAGAGATACTCATATCTCTTTTTAGTCACGTTACTTAAATGAAAACGCCGGCGAAGTGTTGCCACGTTACGGAAAAATACACGATTTAATTATTTAGATTATAAGACGTTTCGTTCATCTTTTGGGTGCCGGTCACCTTTTGGGTGCCGGTCACCTTTTGGGGCAACTGCCCTCCCTAGTAATGAAACTTAATTTATAGCATTATTACAAGAAGGATTAGGGGCTTCGGTATCCGTTGAGTTTGGAAGTGACGCACTGTCTCTCGGTGTCGGGGTTGTAAGTGCCGTTTCGGGGTTTTTAACAGACTTCAAAAAAAGGAGGAGATAATCAATTCGGTTGTATGTTGTTTTTGTTTGTATGTGTGTTACCTCAGAACTCCGTCGTTTATGGACCGATTTCAAAAATACTTTCGTTGTTTGGAAGCATATACTTCAAGGTTAGTCCCATTGTTACCAGAACTCAGATATCATGATGGGATCCACGAGGAATTAAGAGAACTTTTCAAATTTTAAAGGTACATGTATGCAAAAAAACCGTTAAAATAAACAAGATCACATATACTTGATTAATTTCGACGGGTTCCGCTGTGTACGGGTGGCCAAATTGGTTAAGGCGTCAGCCGCTATAGCTGGAGATGCGGGTTCGAATCCCGTCTCGAACACCGGAGGTCCTCGTCGTTTTTTCTTAAGGTATATTTGTTATCTATTTCAACTTTTAATTTAGGGATTTCTAATGAAATATTACGAGTAACCTGATTTGATGTTTGTAGCCGGAATAGGTAACGGAACTTCATGATCAAATAATGTAGGGGGATCCTATTTGGGCTTTATGAAATCGTCATGAGATGCACTTTGGTAACCATGCACGTCATTCATTCCGTGCAAGTATCAAATGTATATATGTAATATTGAAGCTGCCAAATTAAAATAGGTACGAATGCTTTTCAATATTTCATCTACTATTGCGTCGGTCACCATGGCCTAGCGGTTTAGTTATAAGAAATCATAATCCTAACATCAAAATTTATAGAAACTCGTTACTTTTCAAAACCACAAAAAAAACATAGTGAGATCAAGCCTCCGTACCGCTAATACCGTAGCGAGCAGCGTAAAGCTAATGTGTTCTGATAGCATTTTCGATTTACTAGAAATATATATAAACGGGTCACTCACGTATCTTAAGGTCGAAAACCGCTCGACATATGTTTCGGTCCAATTCGTGAACCATAATCATGAGCTCCGTGCCGCACCGTCGCTGGCGGCGGCCCTTCGAGAACTTTTAATTTGCCTTTTCGATTTGCCTATAAGAGGGTGTTCGATTCACGACCAAGGTTGCGGCCCTGCACAAATCCGCACGCAAGACGCATGTGTTCAGCGGTATTAAAAGGAATTAAAATTATCATTGTTATGTAAACTAGATCCCAACAAAAACATAAATGTGTACAAAAGGGCCATATCTGAAAGAGTCACTGAGTCCGGGCGACTCATGCATGCCGCACGTTTCGCACAATAAGAGTAAGATAAGGACGCCATTAGTATCACGATGACGTCACGCTCTACCTCAGGCAGTGTATGTATACACCCTACATCCGGCAATCTCTTTTTAGTTTTGACATTGACAAAACCGAATGGTGGTTACTGGTTGTGTTGAAAATGTATTCGAGCGTAGTAGTACCTACGTTAAAGAATTTTTCCCCTCACTAGCTCGTAAAGCGCTTGTTTATCCTTTAATACGAGACGATAAAAACGCATTTTATCCACTAGTGATTAAAGTAAGTTGACTTCTCATAGGTCTTATTACTATGGTTTTAAAGTCTAAATTCGCGAAGTACAGCTCACTTGCCGCCGCGGCGGCGGCGGTAACTCGCACACGCACCGACTTGAAAATCGAATTAGAACATTCGAAAATCGTACTGGCCACCACAAGCTAACCAAGCTAAAGGCACCTTTTGTAAAAATGTTGAATGTATCTAAACGCAAAGAAAAAGTCAATGCGATTTCAAAACGTTTTTTTTTTTCATGTTTCACTTTCCTCGCTGTAGTGAGGGTAAAATTTTAATGTTACACACGGGTGCAATTGTAATTTAATTCTCGTGTATTGAAACACTCGCTACGCTCAGGATTCTATTTTAAAACCACTCGCTACGCTCAGGATTCTATTTTTAAACCACTCGCTTTGCTCGTGGTTAAACTATAGAATCCATTCGCTTGCTCGAGTTTCAATCCCACACTCACAGTTAAAATACAATTTTGCACCCTTGTATAACAAATAACTATTAAATCGTATGCGAAGTGACTTAAGGTATATTTTCCCTAAATGTTCAGATATTTATGATCACCCGTCTGTGCAGATAACTTTGACGAGTTGTGTGTTCAGATTTAATTGAAAAACCACTGCTCACATATTTATGGCGAATTGGATGTTCAGATGTTAATGACCTCATTTACTGTAAAGAATTTATTGAAATTTATTGCTGCTCAGAAATATTTGAGTACCTCGGCCGCTCCGATATATCTGATGGCGACTGTACTAGTAACTTTACTGACTTGAAAAGAAGATAGAATATAATAAAACTGTACAACACACAATTACTAAAACTGCACCAGACCTGCAAACTAACTACGTAAAAACGCATGTGAAATCCGCTACGACGCGGCCGGTTGAATGTTCTGGTACGTAGGTTACCGTTTAGGCATTCTAATATTCACACTAATCTTTGTCATATGTCCTCTCAGTTCACTTAATCGTTTCCTCTTTCGCTTAACTTTATTTACACTGCGATTACCCGTATTGCTTCCTGTCTAAAGTAATATTACCGCGTTAGGAAAATGTGCACACGTCCTACGTTGACAGCGGTCACGGGCGTACTGGCGACTGGGCAATAGTCGGCCGCCGCCGCGCGCTGAACCATTTTATTTTGCCAATAACGAAATCAATTGGTATTATTGATGTACACAACTTATTAAAAATCTAAGAAGTACAAATCGAAATCTACTTAAAAACTATTATTTAAAGCAAATTTTGTGTTGATATTCATAATAGTTATCGAAATATTTGGTTTAAGGTGTAAAAAACGAGTTATTTTCAAAAAAAAAATCTATCGAGGTTTTTATCAGCAATCGTGTTTCTGATGAAGCCAAAAACTAGAGAATAGACTGAAATTATACATATAAAAAAATTGCAGTTGTAAGTTGTGTGAAAGTATTTTATTAATATTTTCTAAAATTGGTGTTTTCACTATCTAGAGCGCCTTAACAAAAGTGCACAGCCATCATTAAAATATCGTAAATCTCTCTTAAAAAAAGGATTTTCTGAAATGCAAATATAAAACCTTAAGCGTTAGGAACTGTAAAGAAACAGACTACCACGTAAATACCAGCTCTAAATGAAAACTAGTTATTACAAACGAAAGTCGGCATTATGTACATACAAAACTCGCAACGACGGTGGAATTTGTACAGGAAATATTAATAAACAGTTAAATTTTTATCCTATATGTTCAGGCATGATTGTAACTCTAAAAATAAATCGCGTTGATTATTTGCAGGCCAGGACAAATTCCTGTGTTATCTCAAAGTCATATCAATAAGGTTGATATGGCAGACGCCAGGCGGAGAAGCGGTTGGATTTAATTGCCGATTCATTGTAATCGACGAGCGACCAACACAACTGGCATTAAAACATTGAAGCCTGATACTACGATTCCTTGGAGCATTGGCAAATCTTGCCAAGTAGGTATCAACCAAACCCGCTTCCAGTTCTCTGTATTTTATATAGTATCACTATTCCATCGTACCTAATTAAACACAATTTATTTTTGATTCCTTGTAGTACCCGTAAGGTATTTGACGACAGTTCTGGGCTAGTGGGTACCTGGCCTATGAATCCCAATTCGGGCATTTATTTGGGCCACGAGCACAGATATTTGTTCCTAAGTCATGGGTGATTTTTATATGCATTTATGTAATTATATTTATATTATATAGGTATATGGTTAGCTGAGTACCCATAACACAAGACAAAGTTTGTTGAGTTTATCGTTGGGCTCAATAAAATCGTCCCGTTTTATTAACATTTTTTTGTTACAAAAAATACTCACACCTCCTACATCAATTATATTTAATTTAGTAGTAGTTAACACGTGGTCTAGCGTCACACAGTGTAGTAGCAACTAGCAACTAAAGTAGCCTAATTAATTAATTATATGCGATTTTGACTCTACAAGAAACGTACCATGTGAACCTGTCGACTGCAAGGACGTAACGGACCCGTGCCTCCGCAAGCCGCCGCCATTGGAACTGCTGTCTGAGCTGGTGCCATATCCCGATTCCACCTGAAGAGAAGGAAATATTTTTATAGACTCTAGTTAAAAAAGGGTTATTTCGAAATAAACCTCTCCCACCGTACTCCTTACGTGTAGCGAGGCACCCAGAGCCACCCCACTGAAGTGATGTCTCTGTTCACCAATCTACGACGGGAACGATTAATCCCAACAATGGCGTCAGTCTAGAGTCATGCTTATGGGGAACCCCATAAAAAATACTAAAAAGTGTGCTGATAGCCGATATGGCTACTGGTTTCGATTTACCCCACCATGTCTCCAGATTGAGTCGAAAGAAAAACTGCTCAACTGTATAAAAAATTGTCAGGACGGCGTTAATCAGTTTTTATTAACGTGCCGCCACTATACATATAAAATAGAAACACATTTTTCCGTTTTATGTCAAATAGTTTTTAGTTAACTAATAGATAGTCGATGAAGTCTATAATATATATTATGTAGATCGTATGAAAAATACATAGGTACTTACACACAAATACAACATACACCCGAACAACATACCGATAAAAACAAAATTATATAATGTGTGTAAACTGTTGACAAGTCTCTTATTCTTCATAGATTTCCTTAAGCTAGGTTTACACGGGCCTAGTAGCTAATGCTTAGTACTTGTCACTTACACTTGTCACAGGTGTGTAAACATGCAGTATAAGTGCTTAGTATTAGTGCAACTGCAAGTGCAAGTAATTAGAAGCCGGTCCTATTTACTAAGCGACAAGCACCTCTCCGCAGCTAAAAGTCTACTAATACTTGTCACTTGTCGCTGGTGTAAACATATAACGTCAAGTGAAATTTGATTAGTGATTAGTTGATTACCTACTCAAATCTGCCAAAGTGTTTTGTTTACTTTGTTTTCTCAGTTTAATATCCCACAGAAAACATTATTATGACGTCCGAAAGATGGAATTCGGAAACTACAATTAAGTTTATACAAGTTTTTAGATCATTTGAGTGTTTATGGGGTTAATGAGATAAACTGCGGTAGCTGTTTCCAGTTTCCAAAAAGGACAAAGTAACTTGTAATCTTAATTTGGCTGATATAGCTTGTCTCATATTTGTATCTTTTCTCTGAATCGCTGGTGTAACTCTTTCTGTAGCATAGCCATTAAAATAATATTAGAGTAATGCCTAAAAACATTTCGCAAAACTAGTCGGCGGCGGTAATCCATGGCGAGATCTTGTTAACTAATACCATTCTCTAACACTGATGTGTAGACGGTAACTTGCCACTTGTCACTATGCATATAAGTCCCTAAGCACCTACACTAATCACAAGTACTAAGCCCGTGTAAACTCAGCTTTACAAGTCTTCTTATACAAAGATACTTACTATGCAAAGGCCTATACACGTCACGTTTTCGAGTACCTGTACGATTTGTTATCTAGACAATATTGAAATCCTAACGTCAGTACGATTGATAAAGTGATAAAGCGGTGAGGGAATGCGGCAAGTGCACAATAGCATGTTTGGTACGTGAATCACACAATCGAAATCGTAATTCAATTATGGTTGATTACAGTTTATGCGAGTAACATTAATACCTCGCCGTAAATACTCAGCGGCGCTACCGCGAAACACGATATTCGTAAATTTCGGACGATTGTCTCTGTCACTCTCATGACGCCGTAATTGGAGTAAAAGAGATAGATGCCCGAAATATACGAACTTCGATGTTCGCGGTACCGGGCCAGGTCTCAGAGGTTACGCATGGAAGAATCTAAACAAATTTATTAATGGGGACGGTACCAAAAGTAACTCTCAAACAGGCATGGGTATATGTATAAACTTTTTGACCTTGTAGCCATGGCATAGGGTGAAAAAGAGATTACATGTTTAAATATTTATACACTTGACTGTATAACAAACCGCATTCAAACGGTAAAACGTTTTATTTCAGTTTTTATTCAGATTTTATTGTTTCCAATATAACCTTGACGGAAAAGTAGAGGTTTTATGTTACACCTATGTAAATGTATTAATGTATACATGGAAATAGTAGTTGTTCATAACATAACACTTTACCTACATAACATACCATAACACACTGTACCTACATAGGTAGCGTAATACTTTAAGCTTTTTTTTTATGACAAAGGTGGCAAACGAGCAGGCGGATTGCCTGATGGTAAGCAATTACCGCCGCCCATGGGCACCTGCAACACCAGGGGAGTCACGAGCGCGTTGCCGGCCTTTAAGGGGGGTTGGAGCTCTGGGAACCTTACTCACCACCAGGAACACAACACTACATACCTGAAAGGTAGTAGTGCTGTTATGGCTGTGGTCTTCTGTAAGGAGGAGGTACTTCCCCAGTTGGGCTGCTACAGATTCAAGCGTGATGGTACTTCGCTGTGCCCTACCTCTCATAAAATCTCTTTCGCGTTTTCTATATATATTTACTAGAAACTATAACATCACACCACATACCTATAACATCTAATTTTGTTGGGGCAGTAATTCATTTTAAAATATTGTTTTGCCAGATATTGGCTGCGTTGTTTTAATGGCACTGTAAACATTCTATTACACTTGTAAGAGAGCTCTAAAGTCGCAAAACTAAATACCTAATAAAATAAGTACACATTGAATTTGTTGACGATGTTATGACCATTATTTTGGGTATGAAAAAGAAGTTATACGATAATTGACGCTTACGTCTAAAACGTTAAGTGTTTTATTTTTATTGGGGCGTTATGCTACCAAGCGTAATAATGTCGTAAGCGCACTGTCATATATGCAATGCATCTATTAAAACTGGTACACCAATAAATTCTAATATATTTACAGTACACGTTTTTCAATGGTTTAATGTGAAAATATACATATATGCAAAAATACATATGTACAGTCAGCAGCAGAAGTAGCTAAGGTGTAAAAAAATAATCTTGACTTTATTATTAAGAAAACAAGAGTGTGTCACAATCATTTTGAAAACATAGCTTGCTTAGCTACATCTTCTGCTAGCTGTACAATGACTAATATATGTGTAAGAAATACTTCTTACAGCAACACTTTAAACAATAATAACCTTTAATGACCAGGGATTTATTTTAGAGTTTTAATTACTCCAATGATATCTAATTAATGCAATTTAAATAATTTTCTTGTTGTTGAGGTTTAAATATTGCAAGATGTCTGGCCATTCTGTTTTTTTTTTATCTTAGTCATAATAATCATTATCACCTGACAATGGTGATTCACTGCCTAAGACCAATTAATGCCAGTAGATTACCATAATACTCTTATCTTGTATTATCTTTCATCAGTACAAGTATGCTTCAATATAAGTAGGATATTGATTATTTACACCTCTATGTCCCCTTGAAACTATTAAACATATTTAAATTCTCACATACATTTGAATATTATATGTATAGGAATGACTTAATTTCATGTTACATGCATAATTTATTATTTCTCTTATGACAAAATGAATGCTTGTATTTTATTTTGTATAGATTTCAAGTGAAATCAAATTTTAGCTGAAACTGAATATTTTATCTTACTTGCATAATAAAATTCTAATGACACCAGTTTTAGATGTAAAGACATTATAAAAAACATGTGCTTGTGATGTACATTACTCTATGTTAACATCAAATAACTTCATTATCTAATTGCTTCTTTTTTCTTATGAAATGAAAGTTTTAATTATAGATAGTTGTTTTTTAAAACCTCACTGAAGCCCAAACTAAATGTTTAGTTATGCACTCTTTTTATGACTTTACATAGATTAACTTGTATAACTCATATAAGCGCAGAAAGATAACTATTTTATGAATGATGTGGCAATAATAAGGGAGTCTCTAAGCTCCATACACAATTTGCATATATTACATAGTTGCATGTTAAGAAAATTTAAATATAAAAAGACAGTTGACAAGAAATACATTGCATGTTTCATAGACCAATTTGCATGTTATTTTATATTGCATTGTGATCTTCAGTCCTGATGAGCAATGTGACTTGAGACAAGACAATCATTGTCAATTAGTAAAATTACCTAACCACAAAATGATCTTAATGATATATATTTACATTAAATTGCACCTAATCACACTTAATTATTAATGTAATAGCAAGGTTCCATTTACATATTAGTAGCGTAATGAGTTTTGACTAGTTGATAATATTGGTTGTTTCCAGGCTTATCAAATAACAGCAATAGTAATAGCACTTAGGTTAAGGAATGTTTGTCTGACTTACTGTAAGTCTCAACACTACTTTTCCCAGCGCTAGTTTTCAGTGTCTGACACAGGTTCTCAACATACAGAATCAGTCACTAAGCCATACTGTATTCGCCATAAGTTGTCAAATATTTAATTACAGTTTAAGGAATTTATGGATAAAGTACTTACTTTGAATGACTCCAAAACATCAATCCACTGCTGTTTCTCCTCTGGATTCGACGCTCGCAGGTACCAAACGCAATCATTGACGGAAACATCAAAACGACAGTCATCAAACTCATGGGGCTGCAACAAATTTTTTTATTATTTGAAGTATTTATTTATGCAACGAATTATTTCTAATTACACAATTCCAAGGCCATGACGATTAAAATATCTCAAAACTAACTTGTTTATCTATTAAATGGAATCGGAATGAGTAGGAAGGAAGCTAGTCATTGCAAGGGCAAATACGTTTTTTGTCCGGCTCGGATACGGACCAGTAATTAATTATATTTACCTTAACTTTGGCTTTTTTCAGACATAAGGCACCGCGACATCCAAGATTGCTCTCTAATTCACTTTTGTAATATGATAATGTTGAATCCTTCAAAACAATAAACCTGTCCTGCCAACCGTGAATATAGTTTGTCCATTTACTAAGATATCCACGAAGCTCAGCATTCCCACCTTCTTCGACGTCTGAGTTATCACTCACTGTTATATTATCTTCAGACATAGTGAAACCAATTTCACATATATTTTTACATAAATTATACACAAAAAAAGGAGAAAATAAAAATAACAACAACTATTCGACCGTCACCGACGACGAATGAAAAGTTGCACAGATAGTGACAGTAATGACACAATAAATAGTCACGTTCAAATCAGACGGGCAACTTGAAATCTAAAAGATCGATTTTAAAAAAACAGTGATTCGATTGTGCTTCAGTCGATTCGATTGTATTTATTTTGGTTGAGGCGTAGTTAACTAGGAACAACGTAGACTTTAGCGCATTGTCGCAGTGCGATACTTCCGGTTGTCACGTGATCTTTGTATCTAACGAATCAGAGACGTACTAGATTTGGTGTTTGATTTGATGATTGGTAGATATTTAGATACCGCCAAAACGTGTTGTAACCGACCAATGAGATTTCGTTCTTTCTATAAACAAAGCGCAATATCCGTTCAAAATGGCCGACCAAACTGTGCCTATTTCTGTTCCATCAGAAAAACCTGTGAAACTTACAAAATGGAAAGTAAAGGAAGGTGCATTTGTATCTCAAGGCCAAATATTATTTTTATACAACGATTCGTCAGGCCAAAGTAGTGATACAAAGAAATACAAAGCTCTTCGTGCGGGTACAATATCATGCATCAAGGTAAAGGAAGGCGACATTGCAGAGCCGGGGTAAGTGACGTCATGTAAACTTATCTTTTGCATTTAGTTTTTATAATTTTTACTTTAATATTCTAATGCTATTTCATTCATAATAAACAAGAAATGTACTAAAATGTGATTTGCCACTCTTTCGCTCGCGGCCATGTTAATGTAACTTTCCCGCCAAATTTCAAATACTTAGGTTTACTTCCCTGTTTTTGTTATTTTAGTAAGTAATAGCTAGAAGGGTATTTTTAATGATTCAGTAATCAGTAATCAAAACTGCACGTTGTTCAATAACGTAACATATTTTTGTTCTTTCGACCAATATGGGCATACCTCAGAAGTATTGGTAAAATAAGAGTACTTATTGGTATTACAGGACGGCCGTAGCAGAATTAGAAGTATGTCGGCACCCGACTGTGATGAAGGAAATGTGTGCGGAGTGCGGCGCCGATCTCCGTACAGACGAAGTCTCCAAGAGGGAGGTGGCCGTCGTGCCCATGGTGCATTCGGTTCCTGAGTTAAAGGTACATAATATAACTTAACATTCATTATCAATTTGGCTTATAGGACTAGTTTCCAGGCCATAAAAAAAATAACAATATAATTTATTCGCAAATAGGTATAAATGTGGTTATTAATATTAGTCTTAAAACATGTACGTATACTTAAGGCCCACTTGCGCCACTCAGGGTTGACCGGTAACCCCAGAGTTAGTGTCAAAAATGTATGGACTTAACTGGTTAACCTCGGGTTAATTAGCTAACCCTGAGTGTCGCAAGTGGGTCTTAAAAGTATACTTTAGGTTTAGCCCTTAGGTGCATGAAGTTTCAATCAATTTGCTTCTAAAGTGCCTTATGTATAGTCAACCAATTTGATTTCTAGGCCATTTTGAACCTTGTCACAGTGACATTCAATAAGAGATCTTTTGCGTCTTTCATGTAAATTTTAGATTTTCACTGTGCTTGGTACCAAGGGGCCTATTAATCAAATTGGTTGACTGTACAATTACACACATGTAGCATTTGACACTCTGTATAGACATGTCACATTCTATAATTTACATTAGTTTGAATACGACTTGTACCACTTCAGTTTTGATAAACGGTATGATTTTTGATACTGTATGCACTAAAAGACTTCATTGATGATGAGCAATGAATAAATGATGTGAAGATGGGTTATTTAGAAAACATCTACGATTCTGTAATGAAATCATCTCCATATCATAATATATGAGGTACTCATAAACCCTTTACCATATTACCTTTGTGTATTTTTGGTGAATGTTTAAAAAAAAATTAAATTCTAGGTTTCTGAGGAGCTAGCTCAGAAGCTAGGTAAGGAGGATGCAGAGCGCCTTCTTAAAGATCGCAAGCTTGTGTTGCTAGTAGACTTGGATCAGACATTAGTGCACACAACTAATGAAAATGTTTCACCAAATTTAAAGGTAAATAATTGTCTTTTAATATGATTTTTTATTATATTATATTGTTAAAGCAAAAAAACATATACATTGAGACTGATTCAAAAATCGTCATTTTTGTGGTCATAGTTCATGTGAGTGCTAGTTATGTTTTTATTGCGCAGCATTTATCATATAAGAGATTGATGCTGATACTAATGATAACCAAATATTGGGAGTAAAAAGCCTTAACTTTTACATTGTCGACAGGAAAGACGCAAACTTAAATCTTTGTATAACCCAGCATATACTGATGAACTTTTAAACATTTTTACTTTTTTAAATTGAGAAATAAAAATACAATTTCTTTATTATATAAAAAATCACTCCTTTAGTATTATCTTAACCTCTTCTGATATTACATTACAGGATGTACTCCACTTCTTTCTTCGTGGTCCTGGCAGCCTGGGGCGCTGGTATCACACCAGACTTAGGCCACGGACGCAGGAATTCCTAGAGTCAGCATCTAAACACTATGAGCTCCATGTATGTACTTTTGGCGCCCGACAATACGCTCATGCAGTGGCTGATTTGTTAGATCCTGAAAAGAAATACTTCTCTCATAGGATTTTGTCAAGAGATGAATGTTTTGATGCTAGAACAAAATCGGCTAATTTAAAGTAAGTATCCTAGGTGCACATTTTGGGCTCATGTTACAGTCACATTTAATTGTAAGAATGCGTAAAAACCATCGTTGTATGTCTTTCACTAGACTTTTCAGAATTTATCACATATACTTGCTAAAAATCGCTCGAGTGATCTGCGCCAATTTAATATTAATCCCATTAGAGGCCATAACAAGGGCAGCAGCAAGGGAGCAGAACAAGGGCTCGAAGGTATTTCAAGGGATCTATCTAATGGGTAAAGCCAGCTTATGAAATTAAGAATTGATTTTTTGGACCCATGGTTTATAAGTTACAAGGGGAGGACGCTTAAACAAACAAACAATCCAAGTAGGCTTTAAAAAAATCCTATTCTTTTCAAGTGTACTATACAAAGATACCCCACACGGAAAAAATCACTTGCTTTTGCTTGTATTATTCAAATTGTTTTTAGTGTATACTTAAGCGGCGCTACCGCGATCAACGATATTCGTAAATTTCGGACGATTGTCTCTGTCGCTCCCATGACACCTTTATTGGAGTAAAAGAGAAATATACCCGAAATATACGAACTTCGATTTTCGCGGTACCGCTCAAGGCTGAGGTCACTGTTCCGTCTGTAGAAGAGAATTTATGTGATCTTAGCAGATCACATAAATATTGACTAAAAGTATTGACTTTTAGTCAATATTTATGCGATCTGCTAAGACATATTGATGTCCTTAGTACAACCAAGTGATTGTATGGTGGGAGTAAACCAACTTATGTGTATTTTTAGGGCATTGTTCCCTTGTGGAGACAACATGGTCTGCATAATAGATGACAGAGAGGATGTGTGGCGGCACGCGTCCAACTTGATTCATGTGAGGCCATACTCATTCTTTCAATCGACGGGAGACATTAATGCACCGCCTCAAGCGCGTAAGTACAAAATATATAAAACATTATTTGCTAAAACTCATAAGTAGCTGGTTTCTCTGATAGCTAGTACACTGACATTTTTGCGGATATCTCTGACGGAAAATTTATGTGGACTGATCAATACCATGAGAGATATTTTTTAGAGTGAATAGATCTTTTCAATCAGTCCAAATATTAAATAAGAGTCCTTCTGAAGACTTTCTTTTGTATCAAGACTTAAAAGAAAGACAGATACGAGGACTACATAAATTAACGTGACAGACTGACCAGTGAGCGCCTACGGTATCACATTCGTGCCCACCCCGCAAGCACTGCTCTTTTATTAGACAGTGTGCTGGGTATGGCTCCTAGAGTTTATAATGAGTAATCTGACGCCATAAGAAATAGTTAAGATGTTATTGTTAAGGTATCTAAAATCTGTTAAGATATTTTGATAAAAAAAGGCTAAAATATTTATTTCCATAACGTTTTATAATTGATAATTTAAGATAATCTTAAGTTTGTCATGAAAATTTTATTTAATTCAGGACTAAAGGCTTGGACATATAGGCGCGTTTTGTGATCGTGGCGCAGCGGGGCGCGACACCGGTGTGGCTAATGTAACGAAATAAGGCACACATTCGGACGGCAGCGTCGCGCCTTCTGGGCCACGCTCTCAAAACGCCCCTATGTGCCCAAGCCTTAAATGTAGTGATTTATAATTAACTTTTCCTAACTAGTGCGTAAAAAGTGCACTTATCGCACGCTACGCGTGCGTAAATTTCACTTTTTAAGGCACTTGCTATAAAAAATTAGGTTCGATACTCGTGTAAAAACTTCTTTAAGACTCGGGTGATTGTCACCCTCGTTTCACTCGGGCTCCAACTTTCACCCTCGTCGAAAAAATTTTTTTTTTTCACTAGTATCGAAATGTACTATTGTATGTCCTTTGGTCACAACATATTGAGACAATCTCATTGAGATATTTGACGAATAAATTATTCTGATTCCTACTTACTCTTTGATCGCCCAGCTCATCAGCGGAAAACTGTATCTCAGTTACCATGAATACAAGATCACAATTCACAAGTATGACACCGTATAGCGGCCAATAACGTGGCGCCTGGGACACAGCTTAACGTCGACGTGATTTGGTGTGCAAGTTAATAAGTGTGCTTCATAATTCATAAGTCATTATCAATTGAATCACTTTTTATTATAGTTGATGAAAAAGCAAAGCTTATCAGCGGCAAAAATGGCTCCCAAGTATTTCCAGCCAATCCAATGCCTACATTAGATCCCGAACCTGAACAAAAGAAAGAGAAAGAAATTAATAGTGATAAGGAGAAGGAAGAAACAGATAAAGATGGGGATAACGGGAAGATTGCTGGTGATAAAGAAGAGAAAAATGAAACGGAAGATGGAGATGCAGCAAATGAGGGGGAGCCGAAATGGATTGAGACTGCTGATGCCCAAATAGAAGTGGAGGATCCCGATGACTATTTAATATATTTGGATGACATTCTGTTAAGAATACACAAGTAAATAAATCTTTAAATACCTACCTTTAAGGCTTGGGCACATAGGCATGTTTTGGTGAGCGTGGCGTTAGCGCAGCGTGACATCGGTGTGGCTAATGTAACGAAATAAGATACACATTCGGACGGCAGCTTCGCGTGGCACAGCGACGCTCTCATAACGCGTCTATGTGCCCAAGCCTTTAGAAAACTTAGTGTTAGACCCGTGGTATGTAGTAGTGGAGTGTAGAATCAAGCGTGGAAATATTTTTAGAAGTGTGCAATGACAATTTTTTTTTCGTTTTAGGTCTTTCTACGAACTCTATGACAAAATGGATGGTAAACAAATACCCGACTTGAAAACCGTTATTCCAGAAGTCAAGAGCAAGGTTCTAGAAGGGGCAAGCTTAGTCTTCAGCGGCCTCGTGCCCACGCATCAGAGATTAGATACCGCAAGGGCTTATTTAGTTGCAAAGAGTCTAGGAGCCGAAGTGACGCCAGGTTTCACTGAGAAAACAACACATTTAGTAGCTGTACGATCAGGTAATAAGACAATATTATATAGTATATTTGCACAAGTTTCATCAATTTCATCATAGTTTAGGCCCATTTTTTCGTATTTAGCAATAAGTGATCAATGCACTACTGAATTTGACTTGTTAGGAGAGCACGGAGTTTTCACGGCAAAACAAAATACTGTCGCAGTCTTGCTAGTGTTAGAAACATTTGCTATCGATATCGATAGTTGTGTAATAAAATTGTCGAGAAAATAAAGAAAATATAAATAAAATTAAAATTATATAGAAACAGGTGAAATATCTTCGAAATTCACGTCAGTATACACAAACATGACATTTTATTTGGTTAGTGATAGTGTTTGGGAATAGACAGTTTATAAAGCCAATAATGTACACTCAATTGTATGTTAACTTCACTCGACGTCGAGGGAGAAAATTTATATAATAACTCCTATAAAACAATCTCGTAGCTTACTTACTCTCTTTGCATATTTGGAAGTATTTACTTATTACAGCCGGCAATATAAATGGTTGATAGTTATTAATTTATTTTAACTTATTTGAATAGTAGAGATATCATTGTCATCTATATTTTCTCATGAGTCAGAAAAATTATGATTTTTTATTTGTTTTTATATTAACTGCCTAAATCGAATATCTTACCACCGTTTAGGAACTGCCAAAGTAAATGCAAGTAGGCGTATGGGGGAGGGCAAGAACAAACTTCACGTTGTGACACCGGAATGGCTGTGGGCTTGCGCGGAACGATGGGAGCGAGTCGACGAGAGATTGTATCCGTTGCAGCGAGGCGGACAGGTATAGTAAAAATAAGAAATGCTTTGTATAGAAGTGGGTAACTCACGTTTTAACCTTTTGAACGCCAAGAACCACTAAAGTGGTCGCGTGCTGACATGCCTGCCAGGCCACCAACCTTTATTGTGGCTATGGCGCATACTGTCAAAGCAATTGTCCTGCTGACAGATAAGGTTTATATATATATATATTTTTTTTTATGACAAAGGTGGCAAACGAGCAGACGGATTACCTGATGGTAAGCAATTACCGTCGCCCATGGGCACTCGCAACACTAAGGGAGTCACAAGCGCGTTGCCGACCTATAAGTGGGTTGGAGCTCTGGGAACCTTACTCACCATCAGGAACACAGCACTACATACTTGAAAGGTAGCAGTGCTATTATGGCTGTGGTCTTCTGTAAGGAGGAGGTACTTCCCCAGTTGGGCTGCCCCAGATTCAAGCGTGATGGTCATCGCTGTGCCCTACCTCTCATTTTTGGACGTAGTTTAAGGACATACCCGGGTCCAAACCGGGTATATTTGTTCTTCACTTGTCGATACGTTGGCGTATACGACACATTTTGATGCGAGAGGAAAAGCGTTCAAAAGGTTAAAAGTTCAATATTGCTCGACAGTCGAATGCCCAGTTGCGGAAAACTGCGGCCCGCAGTCTTCATCCGTCAGCCAACGCGAACAGCTCGTGATTTTGCTCCTCGTTACGAAGCGAAACCTGACGAGCAAGCAACATTTGACTAATAAAACGTGTGTTACCCGATGATGCTACAAGTTACATAGTCGAATCTCACGATAGATTTTTGTTTAATTTTTTTTTTTGTTAAAAATTCTGCAAGATTATTTTACGAGTGCCACGTTTAAGATTATTTATATCATCATAATCAAGGATTCTGCAAACGCCCGTCATTTTGAAAATATAACCCTGTTCCGTACAGCAGAGACTTCCTTATGTTAATAAAAAAATAGTAAACAATGTCATTGAAATTAAGTAGGTCTATGAGTATGTAATTATCTGATGTGATGATATCCTATATAAAGCAGGTAAATATCGATAAATTAGTTATACTCAATAGATAAATCACAATCAGGTTACAGTCATGTTCACAGAAAAATAAAAACTATAGAAGTGTAATGTGGGCGTGGCGCGTGTGGCAACAGTGCGCGCAGAAGCGCGCAGTCGTACCGCGCAGACTGCGCTCAGTTAGTCACGAGCGGCTAAGCATAACTGATCAGCAGGAAAAGTGACAATAACCATAGAAATATGGTTTATTTCGTTATTTTAGAGAACGTAAACCAAAGATCGTGTTTAAATTTTGATTACAAAGGTATCATTTACTATCAGTTAATCTTATTTCATTATTATTTCAATAATTTATTGACATATTTCTCCTTTCGAAAAATATTTTTGTACGCCATAAATTCCAACTTTACTCTTAAGAAATAAGGTTGAAATCCAACTAGCATCAAACAGCAGAACATTCTCGAACATGTCAATTGTGGTACGCTACTCGAACTAGTGCGAGGAAAATGTCCGAGTTTCTGAATATCGATATTTGTTTAGGAGGCCCATAAGTTTTAATTCTATTAATATTTATTACGATTATTTTATTTATCCATATGAATGAGGTTTCGAAGTATTGCTTGTATCGATGAGTTTGTCGGAACTTATGTACGAAATATCATTTGATCAGGCGCTTTTCAGTGACGAAATAGGACTAATCCCAATAAGGCCTAGTTTACCTTCGGTTGGAAGGTCAGATGGCAGTCGCTTTTGTAAAAACTAGTATCTACGCCAACTCTCTTGGTTAGTTTGTCCGAAATCCGGGGAATAATGCCGGGACAACTCGAGGAAGATGATGATGAATACAAATGAAGAAACTTCAAAAATATGTTCACAATATTTCTACAGTCTGATTTCCGTGTAGTGTTGTAGTACACTTCTTAATAAAGGATACTGAAACAGGGGCTTTCCATGATGAGGCGGGGTTCCGTTAAAAAATATTGAATAACAACCTTGATGTAACGTTTACCTGATTAAATTAACTATACTGTAGCTTTATTATGTCACATCTTACTTTAGAAAAATATTTCCAGTGTATACATTATTATATTCAAAATCATCCTAACAAAGTTTTAATACTTCCCTTTTACTCTTTTTTTCTTCTAGCTAAATCATACAATACTCTTTATTTTTGGTTTAATTTCGAGATCTGTTACACTACTGATTTTGTTATCTAATACATCTAAGTACTATCTATTTGTATAATATATAAGAGGCGTGATCAATATGATTTTTGTAATATGCATTTACGTACCTACATATGTATGTATATATTTTTTACCCACGTATATATTTTTTATCGATATCACACCGACACTTGGTCATCACTATGGCATCTCTCTATCGTAATGTACTACCTACATGGTATCTTACTCACTCTTGCTAAGACTACAAAAGTGTAAGGGAGAAAGAACATATGCGCTAATCCTGACTCCTATTGTCAAATTGCTATGCCATAATTATTGTAGTTCCACTACTTGACGCTAGACGCCACTTATGTTAAAGTTTGAACTATCGTACCCAGTCGTGGTACAAATGACTTTTTTATTAACCGTTTCAGTGCGGATGACACGACAGGCGTGTCATCAATGTTTTTAACGAATGGCGTATGACACGAGAGGAGTGTCATTTTAAAATCGATTAAAACTTCACCAAATTAAGTTTCAGAAAGGTTCACCCCGAACAAAACTATTATTGTTTGTCGTGTAGAACAAGCTAGTAGCCTTCGTTTCTGAAATATTCAAAATTTTAAGATTTTTTTTCAAATTCAGTTGTTAACAACCTTTTCATGCAGCACTAATTTTACTACTTAGCGTTTCAGTGCGGATAACACTACAGGCGTGTCATCATATTATAGAATGAATACCTATATTATTTTTTGTAATTCCAGATAAATGATTTGTTACCTTAGAGCATTTAATGACTAGAGACGCCTTTATAAGTTTACCCTTCTGCCAAAAAACTTGCACAATTGTGTAGATTGTTGTATAGACTGACGTTTTAGCAATGCATTTGACACTCCCCTTGCCCGCAAAAACCGTCAGTCTATTTTATACGAAAAATGACAGCCAAGGCGTCTCCAGTTACTACTTAAATCCTCTAAGTTTGTTACCTATAAGACTCAAATGAATAGTTCAAGGAGAAATGTCGAAGATAGTAAATGCATCGCACTATAAAAATAATTACCCATTCCGTTACCCCACTATACATAATTAGCAGAGCCCGGAAAATCCATAGCAAAACAAAACACTGTCGTAATCAAACTAGTGTTAGAAACATTTTTTTATCGATATCGAGTTTATTGATGTCTTATGGAATACTGATTCTCTGAAGTTTATTATTTTCAATGAGATTGATTACCTCTTTGTCACCAGACTACGGCCAAGCCAAAAGGGAAGGGTTATTACTTAATATGAAATATAAATAACGTTGATGATTACGTTGCGTTTTAGATGAAATAACAATAAAACAAACCCTAACTTTACCACTTCTTTTGCGTTTGGCGTGAATGATTATAAAATAAGCAATGTACCTAAACATATCGGTATGATTTTTAGACGAAACTAACTCGATATCGATAAAAAATGTTTCTATCACTAGTTTGATTACGACAGTCTTTTGTTTTGCTATAGATTTTCCGGGCTCTGATAATTAGGAAAGTATAAACATTATACTTAGTAGAAAATGTTTGTGATATCTGAATTTTGAAAGTCACTTACCATCCATTTCGAGTAAAACTCGTAGTTTAAAAGCTACTAACAGTTTAAAACAATCTTTTGATCAGTTCACTTCCTTGGTTAGATGTCAACTGAACTCAATCAAGTCAAAATCAATGAAAAAAATGAAATTAATTCCGAATTTTATACACATGGCGGATGACACGATAGGCGTGCCATCATATTCCATGGCGTAAGGCACGCCTGTCGTGCCATGAAAAAATTGTTCGCCGCCACAGACTAAAGTTTTCGAAAATGGAACACGCAACGAATCGGTTAAGTTGACAGAGCCAACCACCTATCAGAAATTGTTGTGTTTGTGCGTGAGCTGGTGTGCGTTTTGGCGACATCGGTTCCCATACTAATCACCGCTTGTGCCACTTCTACTGTTTTTTCTGTTTTGTGGTCATGTTCATCAGAAGGGGTTGCAACCTCCTAAATAGATATTTAGTGTTTGATTGTTATTAAATAAATCTTATAACATCAAATATTAAAACATCATAAAATAAGGAAGTCTCTGCAGTACGGAACAGGTTTATATTTTTGAAATGACGGGCGTTGGTCCGATCCTTGATCATTATTTAAGCCGGAAGTCGTCCACTGGTCGACATAGGTCTCCCCGAAATATGACCTCTATCATCTTCGGGACTTCAGAGTTTCCTCTGTATAATAGTGATGTAGATAAGAGTGTAACCCCCCACAGAGCAGCGCGCGCCGGCCGCCGGCGCACTGCAGCAGCCCGCCGCCCGCGCCGGCGCCGGCCGCGGCCCCGCGCAAGCGCACCGCCTCGGGCCGCTTCGCCGACACCATCAACCCGCTGCTCTCCTTCTCCAGTGACGACATCGCCGACATGGACCGGGAGGTGACGCCCGACTTCTTACATTTAATACTTATTTGTTATACAAGGGATGCGAGTGGTTCAAAGAGTGAATCTTGAGCATTGGGAGGGTTTCAAAGCACGAGAGGGGAACACACTGTGCTACCCAGTGAAACACACAATTTTTCACCTCATTACCGCGAAAAAAATAAGAACTATTTAAACTTTAAAAATGTAATACTGATTTAAACTTTCACGGTTTGCACACATTATTAAACATGAACGGGACTTAACCGCGTATATTAACTTTAAAATTTACCTCCGACGTTTCGAAGACGACGTTGTCCTCGTGGTCTCGGATTAAGACTCCTAAAGTTAATATACATAATATACATAGAAGTTAATATACGCGGTTAAGTCCCGTTCATGTTTAAAAATGTATTCAAAATTATTGGCATCCATCATTTATCATTCAAAAACATTTAATAAAAGAACATCCAACCAGGTAATATCAAAAAACACGCGATTAGTAATAAACAATTTGTATGCAATACTCTTGTGAATAGAATGCAACTTGGCTATCTGTTTTTAAAGAATAAGTTGTTTCCGAGCTAGTGAGGTGAAAAAAATCTTTAAAGGCACGAGCACAGTTTGTATTCCATTTCGTAGTGTGATTTGCATCTCGCATATAAATCATAAATGGCGTGCTATTGGAACATATACAAAATCTGGATTCTGAGTTTCCAAATGATATAATAAAATATTTTAAATCATTTTATTAATACTAGTATAATGTAGATTTGAATACAGTTTTATAAGGAATCAATTTCCCATTAAGTAGATGAATTAGTCAGTTACTAATGATTTTTATCTATGTATAATTACCTACTAGTAATCGATCAAATTAACTATCAATTTATGACCACATTCTATAACCAATTTACATTATTATTAGCGTTATAATCAACCTAATGATCTATAATATAAAGTAAACCATTTATAACTCGGCAACAGGTGAACCGATTTTAATGATCTTTGATTTGTTGGACTTCTCTCCTCCCAGTAAGATAATATAAGTATTAAAATATTTAAAGGTGTTAGGCCGTCCATATGAAGTTCTAGTGGTCATCTAGTTGCACATACAAATGAAACTATTCTTATTGAATAATGAACTTAATTTAAAATTTATTCTTCAAACTTTAGGTTGAAGACATCTTCAATGAATCTGATGAAAGCTCTTCAGATGATGAAGCAACCGGTGCGAGGGATGACGACTTAGATGATGAAGAGAATCCTCCTGAAGACCGGTTAATTACACTAGAAAATGAAGACAGTGTGCAAGACAGACTAGAAGATACAAGAGATGGTGAAAACTCCAGTGAATCTGACACAGGTAAGTTTATAAGCACATACTCAATGTCAGAAAAATTTACATATACATGTTTAATGTTCATAAACATAATGCAACACAACATTTTGCTAACATCTGGAGTGCTATGCTATGTATGATCATATTGTACAGTACAACCATGCAATGATATGGCGTTGTAGGCTGCCCGTAATTTGAATATGTAATCTGTAACAAAATGTATGATTCAAACAGTTTTTTTCCTAATTCAAAGTTAACACCACTATTCGCTAGAGAGCTGGCTTAACCCTTCGGATTATTAGGCACGGATCCGTGTCAAGCATTTGTATTGTATTCAACGGAATTAACTTCAAGGTCGTTTCTTCATTGGAGAATTTTAACATCCGCATACGAGGGGTTAAGCTGTGACGTATGCTATCTATTCAGGTTCCGCTTGAAAATGCTGGTAGAATTATCCAGTTCTGAACATGTATTTGAGTTTGACTATCGTAGCTATCAACTTCAACCATTTTAAATCTAATAAAAATGTTGTGCAGATGGCGAGTCGCGTCGCAAGAGGCCGCGCCGGTCACCACCGTCGGACGACGAGCCGCCCGACACGGCAGACGACGACAGCTCCTGGAACCTCATGGGCGCTGCCCTCGAGAGGGAGTTTTTGGCTGAATGATGCTGGCGTATTTTTAACATCAGCGTGTTGAATAAATTAATTTTTGCGTTTATCACTTGTTTTATTTGTAGTCGTATTTTATTTCGGTTGTCGTGCAAGTGTATCCTATAGAATTATGTAACCTTTGCATCACGCGTAGTTCTTACGAATCTAGCTTCCTTAACAAATCGTTCACTAGATGGGACTGTTCCGGGCAAGTACTAATATATATATATTTTCATCATTGAAATACACGAGCACTTTTAGTGTGAAATAATTTTGAACTTTATCTACATTCAAAAAAACAAGTATCACTTGAATACCTCAAACAGGTCGCGCGGCTGTTGTTTTTTGGCGGCGGCTAAACTAGCGGTGCCGCGCGGCCGCTCGGTGCGTTGCGTGGAATATATTGTGTCATCAGAAATAAATATTATAAATTAGTGCCATAAAAACCTATTCTATTGTTTCACTCTAAACAGTTTCCTTGCTGAACGTAAAAACTAAAAAGAATGGAAGTATCTGATGGGGGCTGCAATTGCCTGAGCCCACTGCTGCCATTCCAATGTGAACCGGCCCTTAGGGTAAATTACACAATCACTGAAAATGTGCCATGAGGAAATATAATTATTTTCTGTTTTATTTTCCATCCTTCTGAACAGTCAACCCCATGTTGGCAGATTAAGCAACATTCAATATCAGAGACAGATTGGGACATCTCAACTATTACAATTTCCACTAATGTAAATTGCTACATATTATTTCAAAGTAATATATACCTATTTTACATTAGCAGTAAATGTTTCCCCCCACAGGAATAGGAAACATTATATATCTAGTTATCTTTAACATACTAGGTCCACAAAACAGTTGTACTTAAATTCCCATTTATCATCATGAATTGTTCATGTAAGTTAAAATATGGGTGGACAGTAAATACCCAACCAAGTGCACTAAATTGTTAAGTTTATAAAAGTACAAATGAATAATGGTAATTGCATTATAACTATTATGACTTAGGTTAGTAGATTACTATCTTAAATAGAATAAAAAAGCCATTACAATATCTACATGTATTTACCTATGAAAACTAAAATATCAAATCTAACTACTGCTTAAATAGCATAAGGATCATTTTCATCAAATACATGAAACTTGGTGTAAGTTGGTTTAGATGAAAAGTCCTTCTTATTGTCTTGCCAGCCTCTTGGGGGTGCCTTTTTATAATCAAATGTGGATTTCAGTTTTCCATACAGCTCCGATTCTCGGTCAATGTCCTCTCTGTATTTTTCCTTAGCCACCTTCTTGCCTGTCACAGGGTCTGTTACGTCGCCAAATGGATATACTACCTCCTTTACTTCATGAGTGATAAGTTTAGTCAGTTTTTGAGGCAATGCTTGAATTAACACAATATCTCCGGTTTTACATTTCTTTGCAGGATCATGACAATAATAGAATTCGTCTTTTCTGAAATACTGTAACAAAAAGGAGTCAAAGCAACGAAGTATTTATTTTACAGGCATCTTGAATAGTATTTTTTTAAGTAATTTATACTAACCATGAGTAAATTTTCATCCAAATCTAACCTCTTTACTCTAATTTTAGCTGCATTTTGTTTAACAGACGGCACGCATTGACCCATTAAGAGAAATTTTCTTGCCGTTTCAGCCACGTTTCGAGCCATTTTAATTTGTAGTTAAAATGTTTGAAATAATTTACAGACACAATAAATTAATATTCTTTGTCACTTTTGACAGTTTAATAGAAGACCACCAAAACGCAACCCAACAATGCTCGACCTGGAATGTACAGTCAGCGTTATATAGTTAGCACCCAAAGTACTCATAAAGTTTGTTACACCATAGAATTTGTATGGTGTACCGAACTATTTGATTACTTTGAATGCTGCCAACTATATGGCGCTGACTGTACAGTCCATTAATTGGCGACAATGATGTACTCGGATTGCCGGATCGTTAATCCTCGGGTTGGGCTTTCTCGCTTCTTACAAACGCGTTACAGGGCAGCAATCCGAAACAACGTTTTAGTACAGGCAACAATGATCGACCTATAAATCAGAGCTTCTTGGCTTATAGGGATGTTGACACATATTAAGTAAAATAATAAAATTAAGTGAAATTGGTTCACAATGACGAATATAATCAATTAAAATTAGAATTGAATATAAATACTTATTTGATTTAAAGAAATCACGTTAACAAAATTTAAAAAGAACAGCATTTTAATTTGCGAACATTCAAAAATTTGTGGTACCCATCAAATTCTCGGTTTACTGCAAAATAAATTGTAAGGCAACTATATACAAAAACGCAATATTTCGCGGTCAAAATGGCAATTTAATTATGTCTCCATACTTTAGAGGGCGCGGCTAGGAATAAGTGACGTCATACGTTCTCATCCTTTGGAAGGAGCATTTTCGCGGGAAATACGAATGTCAGACTTTGACGCTCATTTCTGGCTTTTGTGTAGTTTTAAGGCCACGACTCCCATACAGACATTTCATCTTAGAACGACAGGGATCGATTGATAAAATAAAACAGTCAACTAGCTTATTTACAATCCATCAATTGGAAGCTACAGAAATATCATGCGACGGAGCCCAGATAGGTGCGACGACGAGCAAAGCGAGGAGGAGCGTGTTGGGTTAACCACAACAGCCAAGACCAACGTTTTAATATGAAACTATTCTAGAAAAACTTGGTCGCCGATTGTTGGGCCGTCAATTGGTGGGTTGCGTATTACCCAGACTCGTTTAATGTCACTGTATTCAATTTGGCATTACAGAGTGCGTTTAGATACTAAGAACTTTTTTGATATTTGCCTAACTATTCGATACTCTGAACGCTTAATATATTGTGTAAAGTATCGTAGCTATTGGCTTATTAAATTATTATTAAACATTCCTACAGCCGCCGGGAGACAGGTAGGGAGGTCGGATAATATACGAAGCCTGCAAGCCCCTTTCATTTCACAGCTAGGCATGTATAGTGTTTTTCTAAAACTAAATACACCATTCAAATAAATGTAATATGAAATAAATGTTTAATATGGTATGATTTAAACACGGTGCTGCCAAGTCACATATTTTCAAATTTGCCGCCGTAAACATACAATGTTAGACATGCTTAACTACATTTTCACTCTATTTATAACATGGGTTGAACTCACGTTGAACTTAATAGGCATTGACGCGAATATTTTTGGTCCGATAAAGTTAGGTATGATTTCCCGGTCTAGGCCTGCAACGAAATGTTTTCCGACCGCGTAAGACACACGTAAGGACGATATTTCATTACATGTTTGAGAAAATTAATAGTAATAGTACGATATTCTCTAATGGGTTCCAATCGGGTTCCAATATAAAAAAAATACTATTAATTAATAGGTTTTGTAGCTCATTACTTAAAAAAAAAAAAAACATTGTCGTAAGCGCCGTGCCTATAGGTATCCACAGCGGCGCTACCGCGAAACACGATATTCGTAAATTTCGAACGTTTGTCTCTGTCATTCTTATGATGCATGGAGTAAAAGATAAAGATGGTCGAAATATACGAACTTCGATGTTCGAGGTACCGGGCCTGGAATACTCTACTAGCTAGGATCAGAATAAGATACCTATTCTATTACATATTATTACATTAAAGTCTGTTGTATATACTATACGTGAAATTCGCGTTGTAATATAGTGAAAAAAACTGTCAAAGTTTAATTTTATTACAAGACCATCATTATTAATTCTTCAACCATACTAAGAAATAACCATACTAAGGCGTCTACACCTTTCTAATTACATCACAAATAACCTGACTGTTCATTAACATAATTACTCATTCATTATCTAATTAACTTTGGTACTGACTTAGGTCATGTAATAATCATCATGTAATTGACGCAGATTGCGGGGCGCAAACTAGCAAAAAATAAAATAAAACACCATTGTTAATAAAATAAAATACAAAGTAGTACCATTTAATCAACATGATTATAATTATATCATATAGGCTATACGATAAACAAAATCTAAACAAATTACTGGAACCCTCCCTAATAACTAGCAAATTAAGTGGCATTTAAGATACATCACAATCCTATACCAGCACCACACAATAATGTATGTATTGTATAACCAGCCTTAATATTTGTGACGTTCCGTGGCAAGAGGTACCTTATGGCGGTGGGCGCTTACGTTGCAAGCATCACATTAGTATTGAAGCGTCGTTAACAATAGCGTAAGCGCCAACCGCCATAACGTACCTTTTGCCATGGAATGTCACATTTGATCAAAAAATTTCTAATATAGCTTATGGGACTAGCTTTGTTATTGGCTTTATGATTGTAACCAAGGCCGCTATTGATGATATAGCTCCCAATGTACCAACAGCACTTGGACTTAGCTTTGTAAAGCCCAGAGCTGTTAATGGTATAAATAAATCACAAGAATTTTTAACAGTATCTATAAATATATCTTTGTGACAAGAAACAAATGCATGTGCATGTTTTAAACTGGTAGACAAATCAAACTGCCTTGAAGTTATACCAAGTAATTCTGACGGTTTTAAAAATGTTGACCTATTTAATTCCAAAACATGTAATATTTCATATAAATCCCTAACCAAATTAGCTATAATGGATAGCAGCCAAAATCGGTTTGCAGTTTTGTTCCAGTTATCAGAATCGGTTTTTAAAAATCCACTTTTTGTCAGCCATACAACATGGTCAGCATATAAATATAGTCCATGAGCCAGCTTGCTTACTGTTAATGACATTCTGAGAAAAGGGTCCTCTATATGCATGGTATCAAAGGCTGTGTAGCAAATATCTATGCATCTTCCCAGGCGCAAAACTGAAACAAACAGTTAGCTGTCATGTATTCAGAATTTCTTATTTTTATATTGTTCAATCACTGTAATGAAACATGTTGTTTACTTACTTTTACGGAAAGAACTGAGCGCAAGTTCAAGGTTTCGAATCCTATCAATTGAATATTTATTAGCATTTCTACTTTCTAGTTGATGCCATATTAAGCGGCTAGTATACTGGAATAATCTGAAATATACAAGTAAAACTGTTAAATAATAATGATGTAAAAGTTGTTTTACTAAAGTTTAATTGTGTTAATGTCCATACCTGGCCAATTTATCTCTGCCGTTAGATTGATTGTTTACTTTAATTATAATATCCATATCTTGTTATTTGAACTTTAACCTCTTAGCTCAATGTTCATATTTAGTTTATAAAGAAAAGTGCATAATTTTAATACTATTTATGCACAAACTTTTGTAACTCTTTTCTATATGTCTTTTGCCAACGTACAATGTAATATTAATAATTTTCCACCTTTGCTTAATTACACAGTGAAGACGGACTGGAATATGAAACAATAACTAATACCTAGTAATAAGTAATAACTATCTAGTACTAGTACTGCTAGTAGTAATAAATTAAGCTGTGACATGTGACATTGACAATTGATTGTCAGACTAGAGATTGCAAAAATATCTCGAATATAAATAAACACATTAAATAATAAAATTGAATAAAATGTTATTAGATTTTAATTTTGTTTATATATACTTGTCAACACTTTACTCTTTTGAACAAATTAGAAACAACATAAAAACTATATCGTTTAACAAAATTGAAAAAACTATCGATTCGTAATCGTAATCGGTCGGGGATTTATTAATATTTAATCTAGCAATAATGACGCATCAAACGCTACCGCTACTACCAACCAGCCAATCATTTGGCTCGTAGAGTGAAACGGGTGGGGCACCGTGATGGCGAAACGAAGTACAATGTAATTGACGCCATTTTGATTTGTCAAGCAATGATAGTGACTAGCGCGATTGACACTGCAGTGTTCTTGTGAGTTTCTTTAAATCGCGTGTTATTTTTCGTGAAGTGGAGGTGTTGAGTGATCCGAGAAAAGTGACAATAGTTTGTGGTAAGACTTAACTCTGTGTGCTGCAGTGATTGTACATTTCTGGAACAAAGCGACATTTTCAAGTGACGTGTAATGTTGTGCATTTCAGATAGTGGTTCATCGTACTGAGCTTTCATGATTGGATTACCGCGTAGCGATAGAGATAGAGATCGTATAACGGTGAAAATTCGTAACATGAAGAGGAGCTCGTCCAGGGATAGTATGCCGCGTTCGAAGAGGACCCGCAGCAGTATAGGCAGGTACGACGACAGCTCGGATGAGCGCGTCACTCCCGAGCGGGTGCGGAGGAGGGTGCGGTCCCCGAGTCCCCGCGGCCGCTACGTGTCACCGCATCGCGACGACTACGTGCGCTCTCGAGAAGTACGCGAGGAGTCTTCAAGACCCTACTATAAGGTGCTCTGCGTTAGTGCACTTCACCCCAAGGCTTCCGACGAGATTGTAAAGGATACGTTGTATAGAGAATATAAGAAGTTTGGAGATTTCAGCATCAAAATCTCTCACGAATTAGATGAACGGGTCGCCTACGTATGTTTCCGTAGTGTTGAAGATGCGCGAGACGCAAAACACGCCAAACCGCGAATAATCTTGTATGACAAAGTTGCAATTGTTGACCCTGTTTATGAACCTGTACGTTCTGAGTACAGGAGCAGGCCCCGCAGTATAACACCACCTGATTATGATCGTCCCTATTCCTATGCTTGGTCCCCAGTACCAGAGCGTCGTCGAGCTCCAGCTGATGACAGGGCTTATGGTATTCCGCCAACTGTGCCTCCCCATCACAGGGATTTCCGCCCACCTATGCATGAATATCCTATGGCTGGCCCTCATGGGCCTCCAATGCATCACCGCCCACCCATGCATCACCCTCCACATCCCCACTACATGCCTCGCCCCTACATGCCCAGGCCTCATCATCCTCCTTTTGAGAAAATGGAGAATAAGAAAGACAAGTTCCCTAACTATTTGCACCATGTCCACCCTGAGGATGACCCATTGGCCACTAGGACACTGTTTGCAGGCAATCTGGAGATAAATATATCTGATGAAGAACTGAGGCGCATATTTGGCAGATATGGTATTGTTGAGGATATTGACATTAAACGACCACCACCAGGCACAGGTAATGCTTTTGCATTTGTTAGATACCAAACTCTTGATATGGCACATAGAGCTAAAGTAGAGCTCTCTGGTCAATACATAGGCAAATTCCAATGTAAAATTGGATATGGCAAGGCAACTCCAACAACAAGAGTTTGGGTTGGTGGTCTTGGACCCTGGACTTCAGTGGCCCAGCTAGAAAGAGAATTTGACAGATTTGGAGCTATTAAGAAGATAGAGTATGCAAAAGGTGAAGCACATGCATACATTTTGTATGATTCAATTGATGCAGCTCAAGCAGCTGTCAAGGAAATGAGAGGATTTCCACTGGGTGGGCCCGATAGAAGGCTGCGTATAGATTTTGCAGATGTTGGTAATGGTGGACCCTACAGACCCAAAACCTATGCACCACCTGTGGGTGAAGATGGTAGGCCGGTAGAAGGCTATGAAGGCTATGAGGGCACCTGGGAAGATGGGTATGCCTATGGTACACCTGGTTACAGAGGAAGAGGTAGAGGCGGCCGCGGTCGCGGTGGAGTGTTCAGAGGTGTTTATCATGGCAGTGGAGACTACCGAGACGACGAATGGCGCCGTGCTCCTGCTGATGGAGAATACGAGGGTCGTATCCGTCGTTCTGGTTCACGGGAACCTGGGGTTGATCGTTCGCGCTCGCGATCGCCGCGTCGCCGCTCTCCAGATAGCGACTCTGATGGGTCGCCGCGCCGAAGTGGAGGCATGCTAGCTTCAGCACGTACACTACCAGAAGTTGTACGAAAAGCAACTACAATTTGGAATGGTGCACTCATCCTCAAAAACTCCCTATTCCCTACAAAATTGCATCTCACAGATGGTGACTCTGAAATTATAGACAGTCTTATGAAGGATGAAGATGGCAAAAACCAGCTGAGAATTACACAAAGATTGAGATTAGACCAGCCAAAACTAGACGATGTTCAGAAGCGAATTGCTACATCTAGTTCCCATGCTATCTTTTTGGGTGTGGCAGGGTCTACTGCCTCTATAACCAATGAAGATACAAGCATACAGACAAGGCCAATGAGAAATTTAGTATCATATTTAAAACAAAAAGAAGCAGCTGGTGTCATTTCACTCCTTAATAAAGAGACAGAAGCCACTGGTGTGCTATACTCTTTCCCTCCTTGTGACTTTTCTACAGATCTACTCAAAAGAACTTGTCACAATTTGACTGAGGACAGTCTAAAAGAGGATCATTTGGTGATTGTGGTGGTACGCGGAGGGTCTGCTTAAAATATTAACAGAGTTAAATTATGTAAACAAGATGATTATTAGTTAAGATTTTTTTTATAAGTTCATATTTTTTCCACTTTGTTCTGTATTCTTGTGTTGTGTAGTGCTGTTGTGAGGTGTATGTAAAATTAGTTAAGTGAAGGTTTCATTAACCAATTTAGAATTGTGCAAGTGCTGTGTTTGTTCACAGTTTTAGTGGTCAGCAATAATTGTTAAAAATATAAAATAATAGTTGTTAGTTTTGCTAGTATAATGATAATCAACAGATTATAAACTGATGACTAAAAATTGTTCAAGTGTATTTCATGATAGTGACAAAAATTGGTTTTTATATGTTCAGTTATAGTGTATGTTAGGTGAGGTGCTAGTGTAAGTGTGTGAACATGCAAATAGATAACCTATTTCTTCCAAAGTTGTAGTTTTTTTATACCTTGTGACAGTGATAGCAGAAGTGCAGTCTGCAGTGTCTCATATTGTGTTGTTAAAGATGTGATGCACTGAACCAACAACTGTTGAACCAAAAGTGGGCTATCCAAGCTGGGTGTCTGTGATAAAGCTATTCAATGTGAAAAAATGTCCACCAATGTTTGTGTTGTTTATGTGCCTATAGATTTCAAAGAGAATCTAAAGTTTTGTGGAAGGTGACTGAGAGATTAGACAGAGGTATAAAGTGCAGTTTAAATTACTTTGTGTACACTAGTTGAGTTCTCTAGGTAAGTAACAGAAAATCTGATGAACTGGCCAACAAATCAATAAGTAAATACCTAATTGTTTAGTACTGTACTGGAATGTTTAGTGCTAGATATTCTCTAACACTAACATATGTACCTTACACATATGATTACATATCTTTATTTCTTTAACATATTCTGAGTTACAAGATTTTTTGAACTACACTTTTAATCAAAAGGTTTTGGAAATTTAGATTGCTGGCCGAGCTAATTATTAATATTATTATAGTTATTGGGAAGTCTTTCTACCTACCTATTTACTTATTCTACTGATTCCAATAACATTACAATTGATAAAATTTATCCATCTCTAAAATTGGTGTAGTACCTAATTTATCATTATCATCTAAAGATAACTTTTGAAATGAAATTACTGACAAGTGATAAGCAGTAAAAATCAAAAATTATTTAATTTCATTATTGTTTTACCAGGTACCCAAATGTCAGTATGAATCAACTATTAAAGTTTCTGTATTGTAATTTTATAAGTTGTTGGAATCGTAAAGTTGGTGGTTGCAAAACAGTTGAGCATAAGGATGTTCCTGTCAAATTCTCTAAACTAGGCACATGCTCACTGTAACTATTGACTATGATATTGATAACACACCATCAATTTTAGGCCACTAGTATGACCAGACAGGGAGATATTCGATACATAGGTATACCTACTTTAATACATTGGTAATCGCCATAAGTTAGGAACAAAATATTCGTGACAGACACATAAATACTTAGCCAGGATTTGAATCCGGAACCTCCTGCTTTGTAAGCAAACTTAAGAAAATGGCCTGCGGAACATTTTACAGAGACTCCAGAAGCCCCACCGAAAATCGAAGTCCGAAAATTTCAAGCTCTCTCTAATTACGCTGTAATGGGAGTGAAAGAGAAAGATGTCCGAATTTTCGAACTTCGATTTTGCCTTTTTTTACGTCGTGCAATGCAACAATATCGGAAAGTGCTGCGGAAAGCTTCTGTAGCACCGGTAAGATATTCTTGGGGCTCCCTAAAATTGCTTCTAAGGACCATCGGCAACAAGAACCCTTTTTTTCCCCGGAGTAACCGGACTAAGAAAAAAAGAAAAGAACCCTGGCACTCGAGGTTTCCCGTCTTAGTGCCCCAAATCATTCCTAAGCACTTATTTTTGCAAAAACCTAGTAAAGATACCGACGCCTAATATAGGAAATTAGTCATTATTTATAGAAGCGTTTTTGGTATAGTCCATTTCAAATACGAAGGCCCGATCCCCTTGAGAAGGTCATTATCATTAGGCGTTAACAATAGGTTAAGTGATGACTGTAACATCCACAAGTGACCCGTCTAGTTGTAAAGTTAGTTTGCAGCAACGGAAGAAAAGATTTTCAAGCAAGGACGCCCAAGATGTGGAGATATTGGAGATAACTGTTTATAAAACTTTGTTAAATCGAATGGGCAAAAATCTATTATTATGAAAATATCATACCATTATAATGAAACAATAGCGCAAATAACTAATATTACGTAAGTATTTTTATTTGTGAGTATCAAAATATTTTATAAATTTTATAATCACGTTTTTAATTAAATGAAGTAAACTGACAGCAGTTTTCATACTAAAGTTGTCAAACTACCTGTCAAATGTATGAAAACTGCTGTCAGTGTACTCCATTTAATTAAAAATTTGATTATAGTCACGGATTGACGGTTGAACCTCAAAATGGCGAAGTTGTCTTGAAAATATATTTTTTGTTTTTTGTACAAACGTAGTTTAGTGTGTAATATTGATAGCGTATTATGCAGTGATCTAACGAAAAATTGTGCAGCTAATGAAGAATTGATTTCAAAACATGTTTCACCACTATTTTGGTCATCACCCGGCAGTCCCGGGGTCACGGCCGCCTCTTAGCTTTCTGTAAAGTCCAGCTACCACTTTACAAAACGCAAGGCCTACTACCGAACAACGTCATGCTCTAAGGGCAAACTTATATTATGTTATTTTACTTATTTGTTATTCTACTTGACACTGGCGAAATCATCGATTGATTTATTGATGGAAGCCATATTTTATTAAAAGAAGAAGAAGAAGATTATAGTCACGCTTTAAGTCGATTCACACATAGTGCGGGCGCGGGCGGGTGCTTGTGGCGCGGGCGCTGTGTTCATTTAAAGCTGAACAATCGCGCCGCGGGCCCGCGTTGACACGCGCCCGACCCGCGCCCGCGCTCTGTGTGAATCGAGCTTTAGTTGCATGCAGGATTGCAACGACCTTGCAACTCTGAAGTGCTCCCAATTATATAACAAAAGTAGAACATTATGAGATTTATATGAGCCCTTTTGTTAAGTTTCAAGTGCAATCGGGCCTTCGTATTTGAAATGGACTATAGGTATAGGTTATTTAATTATACTGTAACTTCTTGTCCAGGAGCCGCAGAATTTTTTTAGAATCCGAATAGACATTGGAGTGCGCTGAACACATGGCAGTCAGGGGCATGGCACAACAAACTTGACGGTTGTCTCTTTAACTACATGTGTAGCTAGGTATGCTGGACGGCCCAGATTGAAGGCGACGCTAAGCTACAGTTTGAACACAACTACAGGCACAAGGGCGTGCAAAGTGTAAGTATTCGGGGTAAGAGTGAAATATAAGAAACTGAAAGTGATTTTTCTACTTTACAACAAGAGAGTTGTTCAGAATAACAAAACATATCAATAAAGTATTTTACTTTCTAAAGTTTTGTTTTATTTAATATTTTACTCGCAGGATTGAATGTAGTAGGTATTTCTTAACTGGGTTTGTATATTAGTTTACCTACTTAAAATCCTTAAAAGAAAAAAACATTGTGAAAAATAATTTCACTTGAGACGTCCGGGTATAAAAAAGTCACAAAACTGACAATAAACAACAAATAATACAATATGTAATATGCTCTGTCGGGACGGGACGTAACAGACAGGTACATCGCCCCTTGATAGTTATAGACTATAGTGGCACTATACAAAATCAATTATGAGTAGGTCATGGGCCGGGAAAATCAGATTTATTTCGATTCCGATGATTCTCAGTAATATACAATCATACAAAAAAGGTTTTTCTCAAACATGCAATGTTGACATTATTATTGTCCTTATAACAAGTCTGCGAAGTATGTCATTGCACTTTTGGCTAGACGAGAATCACGAGAGGCCGTTAAGGTTAATATCGCCGACCCAAGCCGCCAAGCCAAGGGCACCTTTTAACTTTTTTACTGCTATTCCGCATAAATTTGTGACGCAAAATCATAGCTATTGGCCATTAAAAAAAGTACTGGTTACATTTGCTGGTTGGTTTGATGACATGCCACGCCTGTAATATGATACATTTTTGGTAAAATTTCCATTTTATTTTGCAAGTTTGCTTCCATTGTTTCTAAAAATAAAACTTTAATTTCCTAAAGTTTTTAACATTTATTGTATTGCATGTTTGAGAACCGCACTATACATACAGCCAGCGTCATATAGTTGGTAGCATCCAAAGTACTTGGTAGCATCTAAAAGTTAGTTACACCATAAAATTTGTATGGTGTACCGAACTATTTGACTACTTTGAATGCTACCAACTATATGACGCTGACTGTACCTCGGCGTGAAAAGGGGTTGTCGGCCTCGTAACAATCCAAACAATCATCTACATTTTTGAGTATAGACGTCTAACATACACTGCCGTCAACCCCTTACTTTTCGGCCTCTGTAGTTATGTACTATTATCCTATTATCTATTGATAATATTCATTTCATATCTTAGGCTAGGTTTTTATAACATTTTTATAAAAGTAAAATATAAAAATACATCTAAAACGTATCAAAACAATAAAAAACTTAACCTAGAGTGCCGCCGGCAACGGAGCAGGGCCCAGGCTGCCGGTGGTTAGGGTTGCAGAGAGAGGAACCGTCGGACTATGCGCGCCGTTTCCAGGATTACCGCCTTCTGATTCTGATCGTTGATCCAACCACAAGCACGTAGCGAGAGTCTCTCAAGATGGTGGTCGAGACCGTTCGCGGAAACAACTATCGGTACAATGATCGCCGAATCAACTTCCCACATGGCGGTTACCTCGTGAGCCAAGTCTAAGTACTTGCTGGACTTAAGTCCTTCTCGGCCTTCACGAGGTTCTCGTCACATGGGACGGTGATGTCGATGAGCATTGCCCGGCGCTGCGATCGATCTATCACCACGATATCACGCTTATTGGCTACAATAGTCCTGTCCGTGATAACAGATCGATCTCAATACAGCGTGTCACGACCATTTTCGAGAACTGGCGCAGGTGAGTACTTGTACTACGGCATTTCGTGGTCCGCAAGACCATACATAAGAGCAAGCTGCTGGTGTATAATCCTGGCTACAAGGTTATGTCTGTGCAAGTACTCGCCGTTAGCAAGATGAGAACAACCGGAAAATATATGCCTGAGTGACTCTCCGGGCTGCCGCCGGCATGCCCGACAAATGTCGACCGTACAGTCCTTCAGGATATACTTCCGGTAGTTATTCGTCATGATAACTTCATCCGCAGTTGCACATTATTAATATTATTATAGGTAGTCACTGAGAAAATGTTGGTTGTCAATGTCATAGGACTCATAGGTTAGGACATTTTTATTAATTCTACCTAAAAGTTTTGTGAAATAAGTGGACAAAATGTATGGCAGTGTTTGACATTGGCACGCCGTTTTATGACGATTCCTAAAAACTGGTCGTGCGTTAATGGTATAATATAACCTATTGTATGTACCTACACAGTAAACCCCATAAATCGACCGTAAGATTAAACCCTCCCTAACCCACCTACTTGCACTTAGTGACGTGTAATTCAAACGTCAGTTCTTGTTGTCACCGCAGAAAATACGGCAAAGATCTTTTGTCATATTTTATCAACGAAAGGTGCCCTTAAAAATACCTATGCTGTATTATAGGAATAATCCCAAGTGTACATTTGGTAATTTCTAGACAAGATGGACCCAGATGACCGATATAACGAGTGTCTGTTAGCTATGAAACAAGCCCAAAGAGAGGCAATTATACAAACAACGGAGCAGCAAAATGCACCCTCGGACTTCGTGTAAGAATGCTTATGTTGTAAAAATTATAAACAGCTTTCGAGCTTTGTCAAACTACCAGACGACACACCAATTTATAGTTAAGGTATCTCTACCATATAGGTACGTAACGGTAGTCCACTGGTTCTAAGAACTGAGTTTTATTCGTGGTATGAAAATTCACAAAACATGCACTTTTGTGCTAATTAACATAAAATAATCTTAATAACATCATAATAACATCTAAAATATTAAAACGAAATTTGTTGTTAATGAACTTAACGACTCTGACAACGGGACTCGATATGATGCGGATCATCAATGTAGCTAAGTATCTTTTTTATAATGGTTGACATGAATAAAGAATATGGGTCATGGGAAAAAATATAAGTATCTAGTTAAGGTGAGTTTAGGACCTGCAATTAGTCTTAAGTTAATCAATAATCACTCATTTGTGTTACGACAGTTCAGCCGTTTTGCTATTTAAATTACACGTTACATGCATAAAAGTGTGTTGATGTATGCTTTGAACATATATGAGTAAAATAAATCAGATTTGAAATGCTCTCCCGATCTCTCTCAGACAAGTGCAAACCCTTTGAACGCCAAGAACCCCTGAAGTGGTCACGTGATGTCGCGCCTACCACGCCACCTACCCCTGCCAGTTCAGGGGTCACGCGACCACAAAGGTCCGCCTTATCCATATAAGGCGGACCTTGTAAAAGCAATTTTCCTGCTGACAGAAAGCATACTATTCGATATAGGTACTCCATGCAGATAAAGTTTATAGGTATTCGTTTTTCACTAGTTGACACGTTCGCGTACACGTCATATTTGAACGCGAGAGGAAACGCGTTCAAAAGGTTAATACAGTTCTCGGTATAGAGCTCTCTGTAGTCGGAAGCCGAACAATTCAAATATTAAAAATTCACCTTCATTAAATCAAAAAATAGGGTGATCATAGGTACTGATCATGATAACATCTAGATTACCATCGATGCCGGCATCGGCACAAACAGCCGATTGTCGAAGAACAGCCACTGCTGTAGCCTACCTAGTACCTACATTGTGTTCAACAGACAAGAAAGCGACATGACCGATGCCCTGGAGACAGCCACGCGGGGCAGCATCATCGCGTCCATGGTGCCTGACGAGATAATATTGCAGCATTCCAACTACGCGGTCAGGCAGTACGAGGCTGCCCTTATGTTGATCGATGTCTCAGGTTAGATGGATTGCTAAAAACTAAGTCAATGAAAGTTCTTGGTATCAAAACAAGAACATGGTGTCTTGGAGAATGTATATAGCTATTCTTTTGTTATTACGTGGTATCTAACGCTTCAAAATAATACGGGTCTGTAAATAAATTTAGAAATATACGCGACGGCGACGACTTGAAAACCTCCGTTTTCTTTTGACGGTTAAAAATACCTACTATTTCTTGGTAATAAGAAATACCGTCATTTGTCGTTAAAAAAACATGCACCTACAATATGTAATAGGTATATGTAAAGCCTCGGTCAAATCTAAGAGCGTGGCTCGGCGCGACGTCCGCGTCGCGTGATGCCGACGTGATGACTGTCAAACAGGGCGCGCGCGGACCGCGCCGGCCTCGCGCTTTCAACACCCCCTCATCACGCGCGCGAACGCGGCGTGGACGCGGCGCGATGCGGGCGTCACTCTCGCACTACGCACCGCGCGCCACTTAACGTCCGACTGAGGAGACCCAGCGCGGCGCAGCGTGCCGCCGCGTCCGCGCCGCGTCCGCGCCGCGCAGCGCTGCGCCCGCGCCGTCTGGACGAAAGGGGCCGCGGCGCGCGGGCGCGACAGAAGCGGGGCGCGATGGCAGCGGGACGCAGTCTGTTTGACGTCGCTAACCTGTTAGCATGTGTTTAAGGCCGCCGCGGTCGCGCGCGCGACCGCGGCGTGGCGTCACGCCCTCTGATTTGACCGAGGCTTAAGAATATTAACCTAAGTACTTTTGAAGATCAGATTGTCTTAAGTTTGTTTCTTTTCTTACATCCTGTAGGTACTTAAATATTTACCACATGACATACAATATTATCTTTTATTTTACCTGACTTAATAGACTACATTCTGTTCGGGATGTTAGAGCGGGCGGACTTTGCAGGGGTAGCCTGGAGAAATTCCAGGACCCTTCCGCACCAGTAGGCTTACCGCGAACATATAAGTTATAAAATTTCGAGCATCTTTCTCTTTTACTCAAATTAAGGCGTGATTAGCGTGATTGATCGATTTTCGCAGTAGCGCTCCAGACTTATTATTTTTACTACTGGAATACTCCCATGGAGCACTTCCAGCGAGAGCAGAGGCTCTAGTGTAAGTTTCTTTTGACGTACAAAACGTCTCGAACGTGTAAGTGATAAATGTGATAATGTCATTTATATATGAAACACTATAACGCGATGGTAAAGTAATATTACGTTAAAAACTCAAGGCTCAGTTGGGACACGGTGTTACTGCTAACTTAACGTAAATGTGTATATAGGATTCACTGACCTCTGCGAAACTCTTACAAAAGCTGATCACGGCAGCCCGTCCCGCCTCACCCAAGTACTAAACTCGTACATCGGGGCTATGGTCCAGGAGATATTTGTACACGGCGGTGATATTCTGAATTTTTCTGGAGACGCCATTCTCTCTATGTGGAAGAAATTGCCCAGCTTGTCGCTGCAGGGCGTGGTACACTTGGCCATAGATTGTGGATTGAGTATTCAGAAGAATTATGGGACGCATAGAACTGATGTTGGCGTTATCCTTAAAGGTTTGTTTTTATTATCTATAATGAATGCCAGTCAATCTCGTGTTACAAAAGAAGAGGGCATGCACTCTCTATATACAGACGATGGGAAAGCAAAGCTAATAAAACAAATCAGGCGTTATTAATTTTTTGCCCTTCATGGACCTTGTTAATTTGATTCTTGGTGGGTATATAATGTTTTATGTTCAGATGTATGTATCGCGGGCAATCAAATTTTGTAGAATTTCTTCATTTAAGATCACTCACTTATATTGTGAAATATATCAGTCAGGTTACCGGCCAGCTTTTGTTTCAATAAATCCGGTGGTAAAAGGCACAATGCTTGACAGATGCAAATTAGTCTATCCCGCGTGTTCTCAACGTTCCCATATAAAATTGCACGCTGCGGAGACGCCGCGTTCACGCGGATTGCTGGTTAAGGACTGGAATCGCCAAAAGGTCGTGGCTCTCGCTGGTGTGCCCGGGCATTAACTATTTACGTAGGTAAATAGGTATACTAGATATGCCGCATTTATTAGTGTCTTGGTGTTCCTACACCCGCTATCATAACAAACTTCACTGTAGGATGATTTATAGCATCTTTGCATGTTTCCTCCCAGTAGCGACATCCTTTTTTATCCCATACCGTATCCCGATCGTGGACTGAGATGACTATTATATATATGACAGAGGCTTTCAAACAAACAACGATTAGTTGCGATCTCCGCCTACAGCGGATCGCAATATTTCCATAAGCATTCAACCGCGCAACGCTTCAGCGGGTGCCCCTTAGTAACAGCTCATGTAGCGACTTGGGTTACATCAGCCGTTTTTTTTTAAATATTAGCACTGTGTCTACGTAATGCAGTGTAATCCTCACAGTCAAAGTAGCGATATCCTGCGGCGTGTCTCACTTCGCCCTGATCGGCGACGCCACGCACTCCCACTACGTGATCCTCGGGCAGCCGGTGTGGGACGTGAAGGTAGCAGAGTTCCGCGCAGAAGCCGGTGACGTCATTGCCTCGAGCAGCGCGTGGAGGCACGCCAACGAGGCGGAGTATGTATCAGAGCCTGTTGGAGACGGGAGCCATACGAGGGTAAAGACCAACTAAGTATTACTAAAATTTTGCAAGATTATATATGTAGTTCCCCATGGCGGAATTGAATAAGCTGAAACTAGCATGCCCAATCCATGTGACTTGGATAACAGAGCAACTTTACTGTGTGGGTAACTTAGTCTGATGATGAAGACCAAAGGTCTAGTTATATAAATTATTACAAGCAACTGTTTGCTACAAACTGCTACGCCGACGCCGTAACACGTAGCAAGTTAAGTCAAATAATTGTATGCACTTGCACGTAAAGGAAGCATATGTACCTATGTATGTTTGATTCGTTAATGGCACTCTAGGGTTCAAACGAGCAAGTCTGTGATACTTCTTATGGTGGCAATTTTACCCCATATTGTAGAACTGACCAAATTAAAATCGACGTACTACGTCGAACAGGGAGTAGGCTATCGTTGGTTATAGGACTAAGTAATTAAGTGCACGATTCATTTTGTAGGTGTTACAAATGGCTGGTTCATGGAAGAGATACTGTCAAACTTTCATCAGCGGTAACTATATTTATACATTTTATATTTTGGTACTTTTGATCTGGCTTCGGATGTACATCGTGTTAAGGAACCGATGTTAATGATTTATCTGTAGGAATCCTAATATTATTAATTTATTATACGTCACGCCATTGTCATAACTAATATGTCACAATAGTAAACAATTGGTATTGCAGTATCTCTAAATGAGGGACTTCCAGTTGAGCCTTAAAATGGCGCAGACGTCTTGACAAAATATTTTTCTGCTTTTTGTTATAACGTTGTTTAATGTGTAATATCGATAATAATATCGATGGCTTATTTATGCAGTGATCTAACTTAGGTAGGTATTGTGCAGATAATGAAGAATTGATCTCAACACGTTTCACCACCATTCGGTCAACACCCGGCAGTCCCGAAGCCGCGGCCGTCTCGTGGCTTTTTGTAATGTCCAGCTACCACTAAAAAAAAACGCAAGGCCTGCTACCGTACCTACACTGGCATGCCTAAGGGAAAACGTGTTACGTTATTCGATTGATTTGCTACAATCACTTTGACTCTGGAGATCATGCAATTGGTGGAAGCCATATTTTTTTAACTATTTATGTATCTCTAAAGGGCAGTGTAATAAATGTACCCAGTATCATTAATCATTTATTATAGGAAAAATATTTAATCAAAATAATTCAGAATTTTACAAAAAGCAACGTGACAAATTTAATGTTATTAAAAACACGATGTATATTATATTCCACCGAGGCGTGCGATCCATCGATATGTACAGTCACCGACTTTAATTGATAAGCCACTTATGGTTCAAGCAATAGTCTTTTGTTTAGTACTTAATACATGATGTGCCCAATGTAAAGTGAACCCTAAATGGCTCAACAATTAAAGTCCTTGACCGTACTACAATGGTAACTTAGAGATTTAAACATATAAAAATCCAACACGTTGAGTGCCTTGCAAATATTTGCTAATTATGTAATATTTTCATTATTTTTAGACCAAGATCTGTTTTTGCCGACTATTCAGTTTCCTGGCGTTCTTGAACATTACTACAAAAAATTTTCACGTAAGATTTCTATCGTATCGTAGAGATATTCTAATAGTAGGGCATAATGTCATTATTGCTGTACCTCATGGCGCGTGGCGTATAAATAACTCGGACCGGGATACTTTGATCTACTATGGTCAATTAGTACCTACCATATAAAAAAAACGAAATCGTGAACGGTTAGTTAAATCGTAACTCTAAGTCCTGTAAGCTGAAATCTACACGGCAGTGTGCCATCATTTCACCGCATTAATAAGAGCTAAGATAATCCCAAATCTAAAGTTATGGGGAACAAAGTTCGATATTACAGCTTAAGTAAGTATTAAATAACAGGAATAACCGACAAAAACGATTCTTTCGGAACTTATGTGTGTACGGCAAGTAATCTTATATGTTAAAAAACCTACATAGGTACTTACCTACTGCTTAACTTTAAACACCTTAAATTGTGAGCGCGCCAGATCTCATTTAGGAACGAACAACTAGTAGCAACCATCGATTTTCTTTATATCCTCGTAATATTAACATCGTATTAATTTAAAAAAAATTACATAAATGTCATTTAAGATGTACAGTCAACCAATTTGATTTATGGGCCACTTAGCTCTTTGTCACAGTCAGAATTTATATGAAAGACGCAATAAATCTCTTATTAACGTCACTGTGACAAGGTTCGAATGCCTAGAAATCGAAATTGGTTGACTATACGTCGTCACACTATGCCTTTTTCAGTTCGGCCAGTCATAGTATCAGCGTTACGGAGCCTATGGTGGCCTACCCTTCGCAAGTTTATGGTGCAGCCTGTGATCTGGGCCGTAGAGAATGATGAGCCCATAGAGTTCCTGACTGAAATACGCCGCGTAGTTGTCGTGTTCCTGAACATCGTCACTAAAACTGTCAAGGAGGAGATTCTAGTCGAAATTGTGGATACTGCCTTCAAGTGCATTAACAGGTTAGGGGGTTATATGTATTCTGTATACATAGTGGCCCATTTAGATCGGTCAGTATGGGGAAATCTAGAAGTATAAGACATACAATAAAGATTTGTTCTTAGGAACCATGTCATCGATTTTATGGACAAGAAATACTGCATACGCGGACCCGGGTATGTCCTTAAACCACGTCCAGCAATGAGAGGTAGGCCGCAGCGATGACTATCACGCTTGAATCTGGGGCAGCCCAATTGGGGGGGAACCTCCTCCTTACAGATGACCACAGCCATTTATTTATTTTTTACAAGAACGGTACAGTTACACCAATTACACTTGTAGGTTTACATACAACATCAAATAATTATAGTTTTTGAAACATTTATACAGTCTCACAGCAGGTTAGGCATTTGGATGTTAGTTTGGACCAGCAGTCTGTAGTCTGTCTGCCATAATAGCACTGCTATCTTTCAGGTATATATATGTGTTGTGTTTCTGATGGTGAGTAAAGTTCCCAGAGCTCCAACCCCCCTTACAGGCCGGCAACGCGCTTGTGACTCCCCTGGTGTTGCGGGTGTCCATGGGCGACGGTAATTGCTTACCACCAGGCAATCCGTCTGCTCGTTTGCCGCCTATGTCATAAAAAAAATACATAGATTAAAAAAAACCTTGTATTCAGTTCAATAATCAACCCCAGTTGTTAAAAGAACAGATCTTTTTAGGTCTTATAGTTCCAGATTTTCCCCTACTGACCGATCTGAATGGGCCACTGTATACTCGTGATCGCTACTCTGCAACTTCTTTTCTAACGATTATCTGTCGCTATATCATAAAAAGAACATTCACGAGGTTTCTTTATCTGTGACTATTACTTATAGGTTACTTATAGTTACCTAGGACGAGTATACGAAGACTGGTGCTTCTGGCCCATCCATCGGTAAGTGCCTTATAAGATAAAGAAGAACAGGTAATTCGTAGGTGGTTCCCCTTGTTTAGGCATAATTTGTTTTGTAATCATTTTAATTCGCATACCCAGTGTTGGCATAATTGTATATAAGCAGAAACTGATCTCGCATAATTCTTTTCCGCCGAATTCTATTACGCAGAATTTAAATAAGCCAAATGGTTGGTACGCATAATTTGGAAAGACCGAATGGTGTTATTACGGTTTTTTTCCAGGAAGTGTGTTTTTGTCGTAGTCGCTGTTCTAACCTAACCTAACCCACCTTGTTTTTCTGTTGTGGTCACAGTTCTAACCTAACCTAACCCACTTCGGACATTCGGCCTCAATAATAGTATGCCAATATTTTTTCGGACAAAGTAGTATTCGGCTAATACAGAATTATGCTAAATAAAATTCGGCAACATTAATATTCGGCGTAAATAAATTATGCGAAACTTGGTATGCGTATTAAGATTCGGACAAAACAAATTATGCCAAATAAAGGGAACCCTTCGTAGGTATCGTTCAAGCAGCGACCGTTGCCTGCGGTGTAAACGTCTCCATGGAAATGGTTTTAATTTTTCAAAGTATCTTGTCACAGTGGAAATACATAAAATATATCAAGGTGACAAAGGTACGATGTGACCCAGAAGTCAAATGATATATTTTGAATAGCCTAGCGTAGTAATACCTAAATGCAATTCTTGTACAGTCGTCATCAGATATATTGGAGCGGCCTAGGTGGGCACAAAAATCTAAACAGCGCTGGTAGCCTACCAGTAAGAGCGTGCGTCTTGCACTCCGGAGGTCGCAAGTTCAAACTCCGGCTCGTACGAATGAGTTTTTCGGAACTTTACAAAATATCACTTGATATTTACCAGTCGCTTTTCGGTGAAGGAAAACATCGTGAGGAAACCGGACTAATACGATATACGGACCAATAAGGCCTATAGTTTACCGTCTGGGTTGGAAGGTCAGATGGCAGTCGCTTTCATAAAATTAGTGCTTACGCCACATCCTGGGATTAGTTGCCAAGGGATCCCCAGGCTCCCATGAGCCGAGGCAAATGCCGGGAAAATGCCAGGAAAATCGCCTAGGTGGTTACAAATATCTGTGAAGCCTCTATTATCAATGCGATAAGGTGCATATTCAGATAATTTTGTGTGTGTGTGATATATTTAATGGCGACTGTATCTAGGTACTTTGAAGTGGTACTCATTATACTTAAGTTAATTTATACATTTCAAAAGAGTATAGGTAGAGGTACTTAATATTATTAATCTTTTGAATACCAAGAACCACTAAAGTGGTCGCGTTTTGTCGTGCCTGCCACGCCACCGACCTTTATTGTGGCTATGGCGGACGCTGTCAAAGCATTTGTCCTGCTGACAGATAAGGTTTATATATCTTCTTCACTTGTCGATACGTTGGCGTATACGACACATTTTGACGCGAGAGGAAAAGCGTTCAAAAGGTTAAACTATTGATCTAGACTCATCTCGAGCACCGTCATATATGTTTATTATTAAATGTAGGTACCTATTTACTATTATTTTAGTGTGTCCTCTGCTGCTGGCGGCCTCTTGAATAAAGTGTCCCTGTTCGACAAAGACCTAATGTTTCTCCTCGTATTCGGTCTCCGAGGGATGTCTCACGGTCACGAGGCGCAAAACAGCTTGCTGTGCGCTCAGGCCTTGAAGGAGCGGCTGGTCGACCCCAACATTATATCAGTGTCGATTGGGATATGTTCTGGTAGGATTTTTTTTTGTGCGCAACATAAATTATTTATTCAAGAACCAAAGCTAAATCAGCAACGCAGGTTTCGTCCAAACGATACAAAAGAATATCGACCACAGCCCAAGCAGCAAAATTTCCTCCTGTAAACAACCTAAGACCATGAAATTTTCAGTCCTATAGAACTCCCAAAAACGTTTATAAAACCACAATTGGGCGCTTTTTATAGGATTAAATAAACCTATAGTCGTTTTATTACAGTCTTATAAAGTGCAATTCAGTTTTAATATCGTCATATTAAATGCTCTTGCAGGATAAGTTGCTCCTATAAGTGTCTAGTAAACGCAACTAACAAGCACAATTAGTCTTATAACGGTCTGGTGCATGCTGGTAATGGAGTAATCATTCCTATAGTGGCCAGTGGCTTATCTCCCGTGGTGACGTGTATGTTTGTGCTCTAATAAAATAAAACTAAACTGGAAAAGGGTATAAGTAAATGTGCTTATTGTATCATAATTATAGTATATAAAAGGAATTGTTTTTAACAGTGATTGAGAAGTGAATTAGGAAAAAATTACTTGCAAAATAAATTTTATTGATAAAGTAATAATCATAGAGACACATATATTTTAACGCCCCCTTTTAAAAATACATAATAAAGATCTGCTTATTAATTATTTACTGGTTAAGTAGTACAAAGTGTTGACACTTGCCATTGCCATTGTGGATTTTCAGATCACCTCCTTTAACAGTTAGTATGAGAACGTTAATAATACCATTCATACTAAGCCAGTGCTGTTATAAGAAAAAAAATCCTGCCATTTTTATTTTTAGGCCACTTGTTTCAATCACTCTTATAATGACAAGCACAAAACCCTTATAAGCCCAAAATTACGTATAATTATCAAACTTAACGCTAGTTTCATGCTAGTGATCTATTAGAAGTAACCATCAAGTCAGATCAGTCATGTAATTTTATGAACTATAACGAGTAAAATCAATAGCCTTTATAGGATTAATTGTCCCATTACAGATAGATATAAAACCTTAATAGGAGTATCGGTTCTTATAAATGCTTTTATAGGATTAAAATATGCGTACTTATAACAGCTATATAAAATGTATTTATAAGACTATTTGTGTTTGTAAGGGTCATATAAATTTATCCTATAAACGCTTTTAAGACTAAATTATAGGACCAATTCGTCTGAAGATCAAATCGTCTTGTATGATGTTGTTATAAGATTATTGGTCAAAAACGTGACTATTATAAGAGTTCTATGAGAGCTCCGAGCTGGCAGGTCGTGTCAAAAACGTTTATAAAACTACTATAAGAGGTATTAGTCTTATAATTTTTTCTAATAGGAGAATTTTGCTACTTGGGAGACCTTCGACACTTACTCAAACGCGTACCAATGCGATAATATATTTGGTTCCTAACTTATTATTCGTTTATAAAATGGTACGTCAAAACAGAAATAATCATATTGTACTAGGTATCTGTAAAGTACAACATACATAAGTAAAGTTAGTATTTATATTATAGATATTACTGTAATTTGGTAATTTTAGAAACATCTAAGTACACTAATATTAATTACATTATAAAGGCGAAAGTGTGTGAGTGTGTATAATGTTTGTTACTTCTTCGTCTAAACGGCTGGAGCGATTTTAATAAAATTTGGTATGGAGTTAGCTGACACCCTGGAATAACACAGTTATGTTTTTTCCTAATAAACCGCGGGTATCTAACACCGCAAGGCACAGCTAGTCAGATAATAATTCCAAAATTGACTTTTGTTAAAATATATATTTGACTACTTTTCGGAATTATCCGCTAATTTTATACATTCGGAATTCGAATAAAATCCCCAATATACCATAATGACAGTTTTTTTTTTTCTAATTTGTAGGAACAACGTATTGCGGTGTTGTTGGCCACTTTCTCCGGCGGGAATATACAGTAATTGGAACAGCAGCCAATAAGGTACATTGCTCTTGATATGGAGTAGTAAATAAATTAAGAGTTTTAACATGTAATCATGATTCTGTTACAGTATTTTTTCGGTTTTTAAATTAAGCAGAAAAGTCTGCTAGCATATCATCGATATTTGAATCGAAAGAAAAATATAAAAATTTGACTCGCAGCGGGATTCGAACCCACTGGATCCACTGGATCACTAGCCCAGTGCACTACCAATTCTGCTATACGAGTACCGCTAGGACTTGTCAAATTTTTCTAATTCATCCTTCATGGTATACGTTGTTGAGTTGAATTTGTTTCGGTGTTTATGGCACTTAATTAAAATAATGTTCTAGGCTGCACGATTAATGACATCGTATCCTAACAAATTAGTTTGCGACAAAGAAACTTTTTTGAGAAGCAAAATGGATCAAGATTTCTTTCGGGCTATGGAATTTATCCCAATGAAAGGCATCAAAAGACCGGGACCAGTCTATGAGTTTAACAAATACGGGTTAGTAAATAATATATACGTACATTTGTCCTCTTTCTTCAAACGACTTCGTGACATCTCCCTAAAACGCCGCTTTTGTTCATGCAGATGGCCTGAAAAGCCAAGCGGCATACGCCAGCCTATACTGGGAAGAGACCAGGAGTTGCGAGTCTTCATAGTGTCTTTTAAGCGAGCTATGGAGCAACAACATGAGCCAAAAAACGAGGATTCTGTCTACGGAATAGTGTTTCTCGTAAGTGTTAGCAGGCGGCCTCGCAGACGAGCGTCAAGCGGCAATGTCATAAAAGCGTGTTGCGTGTTAGCGTAAGCCAAGTATTCTATTCTGAGCATTTTGCACTTTAGGTCAGTCGCTTGCGTTTACTTACAATATAAAAACCCTGATCGTCCGTCCATCCCCTTCGAACTTCCACACAGTTTGAACATGATTTAAACGTATGTATCTTTCTTTATGTTTAATCAATCATTCTATATTAGATAGGTACACGTAAAGTTTGACGTAGGTATGTCTAACCACCGGGGAGTGTCACCGTCGAGTGCGATCGTGATCCAATGGCACTACCCTAACGGTAATGCGGACGACGCCGCTGGGTTTTTAGTGGGTAATCTCCTCCCCTCCTCTTGGCTAGCAAGAGGAGCAGCGAGGAGAGAGTCCCACATACCCCTCATTACCACCATGGGCCCACCCCAGGCCGGGGGGGATGCGTAAACGCATTTTCCCAGCGACAAGAAAAAGGTATGTCTAGCCACAGACTACCGAATTAACGTTCACAGCTGGACACAGTCTTAATTTTTCATAGGCTGTCATAGCGATCTCTCAGCATTGGTTTAATGCAATAATCGCCACGCTTGGAAGGCAGGTTAGCAATCACATTATAAGCCACCGCCTGTTCGAAACTGACGCTGCTACCCTTCCTCCAGCGGATTCGGGTTACACTCGGACCCGGGTCCATGCGTTTGTATTTTTTGCAGGGACCAGTTGGTGTAGGCAAAGGACGATTAATGGAAGAATGCATATATCTTACGCCAAACTGCGTCAGGATTGTAAGAATATCTTTAACTAAAACTGAGAAGGTGAGTTCAATTGTTTATGTACAGTGATGTCATTGTCATACACATAATTACCACACTTTTATAAAACACTTATAAAACAAAAATCAATTTTCCATACAAAATTCTATTAATCGCATATTCCATTAGTACTTACCTCTATTAACTCCTACGCTGACAGTGCAACAGTTAGGTACCGTCAAGCCACAACTACCGTAAACGAATGTGTTAAGATTAGTATACTAAGGGCCCGGGCACACTAGCGGTGACCACTCGAAGTTTTCCTGGCGATTCCATAATTATCACTATCAGCCCCGTGAAAATTGTATAGGTACTTATTTATATCTTTGACTGTATATATAAATTTTAGGACCAGGAGCCCATTGCATAACAATTTACAACTAATAATATTAGCGGAACTCTCTTTCTAATAAAAGGAATTGGAAGGGGACTTCGGCTAGTATTTAGTTACAAGTTGTCTCACAATAGGCCTCAGTCTAAATCAGTACTTGGTTAATACATTCAATTCAAAAAGTTTTAAGTCAAAAAAAAACTCGTATATTAATTATTTTCTTTTTGTTTTTACTATATAGATACCATATGGATTGTTCCGTCAGATTGCTCTCAAAATGCTAGTGGGGAGCTCGTCAGAACGAGACAAATGCGAGAATCAAATCCGGACAAGGTTCACAAGCATTGAGTTTGATATTGGAATAAGCACACTCCAGTGCTGTTATACAGGGTGTCCCTGGAAGTATGGTCAAATCGAATGGGGATGTAGAGAAGGCCATTTTGGGAATTTTCTGCTACATTTACTATTTTACTAAGTTACATGTTTTATACTTACTGTAAAAAAGGTAGGTTGTTTGTTGTACTTTCAAAAAGACAAATGACATACCAAAAACTTGTATAATAGCTAATGTCATTCGAAAATATCTAGAGAGACCTCCTCTACACCCCTATCCGATTTAATCCATACTTCTGTGGACAGTGTGTACATTAATAATTAAACACTCCAGTTTGGACCTCAACACTTTGACCCCAGTTGAGCTTTATGCGATAAATATCATTTTTGGCTGCCGCTTGGCATTGCCAGAGGATTTTGAATTCCTGGATGACATCCTCGAAGAAAATTGTACCATAAATCTAGTGCGTAATATATTTGAAAGTGTAAGTACCCACATTTCTTCTTGATAATAAAACTATTTCTTCCCTGGTTCGTTGTTCGAAACTTTATGATTTGGAATGATTGAATATTTATTCTAACCTAAAAAGTAATAAACTCCAATAACCAGCTCAAGTGCCCTATTCGACAGGCTTACATTTATGTTATGCTGATAAAATGGTTAACGCTACGAACAAACCTAGCCAGAAGATAAAACCTTCCAGAGATTTCGAACGAAACGTGCGTTCTGAAAGACATAAAAGTAGGGGGCCATGTCTCCTCGTTTCAACACTAACTAATGATATTCAATATTGTCTAGTGAGATCATAATTCCCTTGTTCACCACAAAATGCGAGTATCACCTTTCAACTTAACTTCATTATTTCATCGAAGCCCGCCCTTCGTATTTTTTTCATATTTTACATTATTTGATCATTTTTGCTTTACAGAATATTACGTCATTATGTATTGTGGCAATAGAAGAGGGAACGAATATTGATGATGAGTCTTGGAGATTACTTTTGGTTCTGCTGGATACCAGAACTATTTTCGTTCTCATGACTCTTACTGATGAAACAAGCATGTCTGGTAAAGCGTCGTTTACCTACTAAATATTGTTCGATCTATGAAACCTAGCATGTAACTACAGAATTTTCTATACAACTACAATTTCATATACAGAAGGGGCCCGTCAATGTTTATCAAGCAACAAGTTTCTGCAGATGCCAATTCCTGGATTGAAGCATTGTTATAACTCGGTTGTTGCCTGCCAGTTCCTAGACGTGCAAGCTATTCCCACTGATTTGGAAAAGTAATTACTATTGCTAATCTAATGGAACAAATCGTAAAATTTAGCATTACCTACTTAATACCAGAGTATGACTGTTCAGGTTAATTCAAAGCGCAAGCGGTGGCATTCCTGGATGGATCAAAAATTTTATCATCTCGCTAGTACAGAAAGAAGAGTTGACTGTGGAGACGGTGACGAGGGCTAAGGCCGTGGAACTGGGAGCCGTGATGCCTTCACCGTCTTTACTTTATACGACGGTTGAACTGGGACCCACCACGGATAACCAGTACACGTTAGACGAGTATTTCAAAGTAATTAATATGACATTTTCTAATCTACATGAAGAATGATGCCCATCGTTTATAGTAGACTAATCAACTGTGTCGTGGGTAGAATGAAAATATTAGGCTCACGTAAAGTGTGGCGCGGCTATAAGTTGTCAAATCGATGCAGACCTCTGTGCGTGGTTGCATTATATTTAAATAGCATCTTAATCTTACCGTGGAGCTCCGTCAATAAGGAATATGCACTGATTTTTGTTATATTTGTTGATAACAAATATAACCTCTTCATATTCGTTACGAACCAAGCGCTTTTGACAGTGACATAGTTGACCTTGCACAGTGTAGACTTTGACGTCACACTCGAATTATGCCATTAGTCAAATCGTCTGTCCAATAATGTTCCGTTTCAACCGCTTTGAATATTCCACATTTTTTTGCACTTTTCAATAATTATATTCACATCGAAAAAGAAATAAAATTAAGAAACATTGCCAGAGCCGTAATGAGGATTCCAAATAGTACCAAAAAAAAAACATTACCCTCATCTCATCTGTTTCAAGTGCATATTGCCTTTTTGTGTAAAGATGTCGTATTTATTTATTCATCGATGTTACAGAAAGTCTTGGAAAAATTGAATGCCCGCATTAATGGCAATACTAAGATCGCTGAAACAATTGCGTTAGACGATAATGATCACATTCAAATGGCAGTTCTTTCGGACACATTCGATGTTTTAAATATTCGCATGTCTTTAGAAGCAGATGGTAAGAAAATATATTCAATTTATGATCATCGTAGTTAGGTGTAATTATCAACTCAAACAAACGACCGGATCAGGGAAAACGGTGATAAAAAATGATCTAAGACGCTAGGCGTTAATTATCTACACTAAGTTTGTGAGTGTGTAAGTGTGTCTGTTTATTACTTCTTCACGTCTAAACGGCTGAAGCGATTTTAATTAAATTTGGTATGAGTTAGCTGACACCCTGGATTAACACATAGGCTACGTTTTTCCCCTAATAAATCGCGAGTAACACCGCGGGGTACTAGCTAGTATAAAAATAAAATAACAAAAACTCATAGTTGGGCAATCGAACCCATATGACAAGTTGTTTCTCTTTTATTGTGCTATGCTATGAAAACCTCGGCCCTGCACTTTTAGTGATACGGGTGTAGGTATTTACTGCGTGAAAGTTGAAAAGCCGGTTGGAAGTTGACTGACGTTTATTCAATTGTTTTCTTATTCTTCACATTATAACGTGCCAGTATTTATATCAACTATTAAGCAACCTTTTTACAGTTGTAGCATCTCTCCCTTTTGAGCATAAAACTACTTCTAACAAATAAAAGAAAATAGAAATAAACAAGTAATAAAATAACACAAAACAAACATATAGGAAAACCAAGTACATCTTATTCAGCAGATCTTTGGGCTCTATTCCAAGCGCGCAGCGCTCGAGCGGAAGCACCAGGCGGTGGCGCGGCCGGAGCCTCCGCGCCCGGCGCGGGGGCCGCGCCTGCCGACGGCGGCAGGTCTCCGGCGCCAGCGGACACGGGCTCCATCGGAGCCTTCTCCGACGCTGCCCTTACTCCACCGACTGATGCGTCCTTAAACGAATCGTCAACACCCTGCTGAGGCCAATTTACTTTTGCATTAATAGCTTCATCTGGAATATTAACGCCCGCCCGTGCAAGTGAAAACCTCTTTTTATCGGTCGGAACGAGTTGATCAATATGCCTTCGCCATACGGTACCATGACCCATGTCGACTTTGTAAGAAACCGGTCCAGTCTGGGATTCAACCCTACCTTCCGACCACTTCTCCCCCCTTACTGTGTAATCGCGTGCCAAAACTACGTCACCTACATTGACGGAGCGCGGGTGCCCCAGCCGCCGCCACCTGCCGGGCCTGCGCGGCGCACACGCCGGCCGCGCGCGCGGGCCGCAGCGCGTCCAGTCGTCCGCGCAGCCGCCGCTTCATCAGAGCCACGGCTGGAGACACGCCCGTCGTTGCATGTTCGCAATTACGATATTGGAATAGAAACGTACTGAGAGCAGTGGTCACATCCACTCCTTCATGTAGAGCTCTTTTGATAGCCTTCTTAATTGCTTTCACTGCGTTTTCGGCGGCACCGTTACCCTGTGGCCTGTAAGGTGCTGACGTTACGTGTTTAATACAAAAATCTACACAAAACATCTTAAATTCTTTAGACAAAAATGGAGGACCGTTGTCAGTCACGAGCTGCTCAGGAAATCCGAACCGCGAAAATATCGATCTAAGAACAATAATAGTAGAATGCGCGTCTGTATTTTTCATTGAAATAGCTTCAATCCACTTTGAATGAGCATCTACTATAATTAAATACCGTTTCCCACCGCCATCAGCGAAGTCCGCATGCAGTCGACACCATGGATTCAGTGGAAACTCCCACGGATGCAGCGGCGCGCGCGGCGGCGCGTCCCGCACCGCGCGGCACGCGCTGCAGGCGCGGCACGCCGCCTCGATGTCGCCGTCGATGCCCGGCCAGTACACATAGTTGCGTGAAATATTTTTCATCTTGTTTGCACCTAAGTGCCCTTCATGTACCTCGTCCAAAACGCGCTTTCTAATAACTGGAGGTATTACTACACGATATTTGTAAACCAAACAACCCATATCTACAATCAAATCACTTTTCCTTGCAAAGTAGGGTTTTTCTTCCTCGCAGCTCGCGACAGACGGCCACCCAAACAACACATAACCATAAATTTTGTTCAGTACAGAATCGTTTTGCGTTTCAGTAGCCACATCTCTGAAACTAACTGGCAAAGTATCTTCAACTAATTGAACATAGCTTACGGCCTCCGAGACGCGACTCTCGCATGGCAGTGGCAGGCGGGAAAGAGCATCGGGCGGCCCGTTATCCACGGAGCGCACAAACTCAACCGAGAAATCATAAGCTGCTAAGCGCGCGGCCCACCTCTGCAAACGACTCGCAGCCGTCTGAGGAATTCCACTTTTTTTACCAAAAATATAGCTTAGCGGCTTGTGATCGGTTCGCAGCGTAAAACGTCTTCCGAACAAATACTGATGATGTTTAGTGACACCATAATAAATCGCTAAAGCTTCCTTGTCAAGTTGGCTGTAATTGCGCTCGTGTACGTTAAGCGTCCGCGACGCGCAGCTCACCGGCCGCTCGGAGCCGTCCGCGTAGCGATGCGCCAGCACCGCTCCCAGCCCGTAGGCGCTGCTGTCATCCACCAAAACGAGTTCGCGCCCCTCTTCGTAATGCGCTAAAACGCTCTCGCCTAACAATGCCTTTTTAGCCTCTACAAAAGCCCGTTTACAAATTAAATCCCATTTCCACTCTGCTCCTGCTCTTAACAACGTATGCAACGGATGCAATAACGTGCTTAGATTTGGAATGAACTTACCGTAATAGTTCAACATTCCGAGAAAGCTTTTGAGTTGTGTTACGTCTTGCGGATCAGGAGCATTGGAAATAGCCTCTAACTTTGCAGGATCTGGTCGCAAACCGTCTTTATCAATAATAAAGCCTAAGTATTTGACCTTATCTTGCAAAAATGTACATTTGCTTAATTTCAAAGTCATTCCCATGGTACGTAAGCGTTCAAGTACAGCTCGAACATTCCGCAAGTGCGCCTGTTTACTGGGCCCTGTAACACAAATATCGTCCAGAAAAACGACACAGTTAGGTATACCGCGCAGCGTCTCCTCCATTAACTTTTGAAACTTCTCCGGAATGCACGATAGACCATAAGGTGTCCGACGATACACAAAAGTGCCCACATGAGTGGTGTTTGCTGTGTACGGTTGCGAATCATCAGTCAAGAAACACTGTTCGTAAGCGTGACGCAAATCCAGTTTAGTAAACTGTTCGCCCCCGCTAAGATTAGCAAACAGTTCCTCTATGCGAGGTAATGGATAAAAATCACGTTTAAGTTTTGGATTAATGGTCACCTTGTAATCACCACAAATTCGCAAATCCCCATTTTGTTTAACTACCGGCACTATCGGAGTGCCGTAGTCCGAGTGGTCCACGCGGCACAGCGTGCCGTCGCGCTCCAGCCGCTCGAGCTCGCGCTCCACGCGGGCGCGCAGCGCGAGCGGCACAGGCCGCGCGCGAACGTACACAGGCTCACTGTCGGTGAGCTGTAATTGAATGCTTTTTTTACATGTACCCAATTTGTCTGTAAACACCTCTGGGAACTCACTACACAGCTGGGTCACCAATCTATCCTCCTCTATAATTTCATTAATCGTTATTTGGGTTATCTTTAAAGCGCGTAACCATTCACGACCCAAAAGAGGCCGACTTCCGTTTTTAATGACAAAAAGTCGCATGTTAGGAGCTTTTATACCGTTTAATTTAATGTCAACCGAAATGTAACCGACGACTTCCATTGGTGACCCATGGTAGGAACGAAAAATTGTATTATCCACTTCAATTTTTTTTATGTACAAAGTTTTTTTTATAGAAGTCCTCATTAATAGCCGAAATAGGACTGCCCGTATCAATTTCACATACAACGGCCTGTCCGTCTACATTAACTTTTACAAAATACGGTTTGTTACCTTGAGATGACACATGTATGTTGAACAAATCCTCATCCGATTCCTCATTAATATAGTTTTGCCGTCCGAACTGCCGACGAGGCTGGTCGCGACCTCTGCCGCACATCACCTTCAAGTGTCCACGTTCATTGCACTCGTCGCAGTTGTAATGCATGTATTTACACTTATCCGGCCGGTGTGCCTTCCCACACCGCCAGCACTGCGCCTGGCCGCCGCGCGACGCGCCGCCCAGGGCCGCGGCCGCACCGCCGCCGACTCCGGGCCTGCGCCCGCCGCGCTCGCCGCGCCGAGCACTCGCGTAATGCAAGTCTTCGCCCACATCGCCGCCGCCGCCGCCGCCGCCCGAGGTTCCCGCCGACGTCGCCGCCGAGCCACTAACCTCCGCGTGCTTCTCCGCAGCCTCGAGTGCGAGAGCCAACTCCACCGCTTCTTTATATTGGATGTTTTTCTCAGCGAATATCCGAGACCGCATCGCTTCGCTCGCCAAACCTGACACAAACTGATCGCGTAAATTGGACTCAAGCTCTGTTCCGAAGCTACAGGTGCTCGCTAGATGTTTTAAATTTTGTAAATATTCGGCGAGCGGCTCCCCGGTGCGCTGTTGGCGCAACCTAAAGACGTGACGCTCGGCGATCTCGGACCGCTGTGGTTCTAAGTGTTCGGTTACTAACTGACACGGAACGCATCTTCAATGAACGCGCCCTCAGTACCAACGCCTCCCGCGCATACTGATACCTGTCATAGAGACATCTTACTTTTACTTGTAACTGTTTATTGTAATTCAACGTTTATAGTCAGTAAACTAATTACCAGACTTCAATATAAAGCCGCCCAAACAGTTTGTCATAAACACAAACGAAGATGTGGCGAAGTCATGGAAGCTGTGGCTCCAGCAATTTGAGTGGTACTCAATTGCGACCAACCTAGAAGAAAAAAAACTAACTGTGAAAGTAGCAGTCTTCATGGCATGCATCGGACCAGACGCCGTAGTCATCTATAACACATTTAACCTGACAAGTGAAGAAAAGCAAAAGTTGACTACTTTAAAAGAGAAATTTACTGAACATTTCACTCCAAAAATAAATGAATCATATGAAAGGTACATTTTTAATACAATAGTACAAAAAGAGGGCCAAACATTTGATGAGTATCTTACAGAACTTAGAAGTAAAGTGAAGAACTGTGGTTATGGTACATTAGAAGATAGCCTTCTCCGTGATAGAATCATAGTAGGAGTAAGAAGTGACTCCCTTAGAGAGAAGTTACTAGCAGAACAAGACCTAACTCTTCAAAAAACCATAGATCTGAGTCGGTCCATAGAGCAAGTTAAAATGCAAGTCAAAACTATGAAACAGACTGCTACAGTAGATGCAATTAACTGGAACAGTAAAAACACTATTATTAAGAAAAAAGAAGAGAATATAAATATAAACAGTAAGAAAAAAGAAGATAAAAGTGAGGAAACATTTCATTGTGGTAGATGTGACACTACGCATGGTAGGAGAAATTGCCCTGCATTTAAGAAAGTGTGCCTGAGATGCAATAGAAGAAACCATCTCACAAAATGCTGTAAAATAAAAACAGTTGACTCACTACTACAGAGTCAAGAGTATGATAGTGAAGATGGATTCATGGTGTCGGCCATAGATGCAGATGAAGAGGAATCTACTGATTATGATGAGGATACTGAAGACTGGTATGAGCAAGCAATCTTACCCAATAAAGTCACAGTCATGCTCAAACTTGATTCAGGTAGTCAGTGTAATGTGGTAACCCAAGAGATATTAAATAAAACACAGTTACATATCAGCCCATCAACAACCAGATATTTAACATCCTTCTCCAAGCATAAAATGACTGTATTAGGTGAAATCAAAATGGAGACAATAATAAAGGGTAGAAAAAAACTAATTAAGTACTATGTTGTTAATGAAAAAGTTTGCCCAGTGCTTGGCAGAAAAACATGCATAAGATTTAATTTAATAAAGAGAGTAGACACTCTGACAATGGATGATGACTTGTTTGAGGGAATTGGTTGTCTGAAACAGTACAAATATGATATTGACTTAATAGACAGTCCAAAACTACCAATTTGCCCAGCAAAAAAGATACCCCATACATTAAGGCAGAAAGTGAAAAATGAGTTAGACAGCATGGTAGAACAAAATATAATTAAACCTGTGACAAAACCCACACCAGCTGTTTCACCTATGGTGGTAGTGAAGAAAAATGATAAAATAAGACTTTGCTTGGACCCCTCAGAAATAAATAAAAATTTAAAAAGAAGACACTATCCCCTTAACACTCTAGAAGAAATTGCTGCAAGAATTCATGACTCAAGCTGGTTCACCTTGCTAGATTGTAGAAAAGGGTTCTGGCAACTGCGAGTGACACCCCGCACCTCAGAGTATCTCAATTTAGCACACCGTTTGGAAGATATTCCTGTTTAAGGATGCCATTTGGGTTGGCTTCAGCTCCTGAAGTCTTCCAGCAAGTGATGAGCTCACTTTTAGCAGACCTGAGTAATACAGAGGTGTCAATGGATGATATAATGATACATGCTCAGAGCAAAGAAGAACTACAGAAAACTACACAGAACGTACTAAAAAGGTTTAGAGAAGCAGGCCTTAAGCTTAATAAGGAGAAATGTGTGTTTAGTACACAACAAGTTAAATTCTTGGGTCATATTGTAACCAGTGAAGGATTAAAGCCAGACCCAGAAAAGTTAGAAACTATTTCAAAGATTAAGAGACCGGAAAATGTAAAGGAACTACAAAGGTTTCTAGGATTAATAACTTACATGTCAAAATTCATAAAAAATATGGCAGACATTACTAGCCCTTTAAGACAATTATTGCATAAAGAAGTAGAATGGGTTTGGGATCAACCACAAGAGGAGGCTTTTAACAAATTAAAAGTAGTATTGAAAAGTTCACCAGTTCTTGGATTTTATGACCCTAAAGCACCAATCTTATTATCAGTAGATGCGAGTAGTTATGCATGTGGTGGTGTATTGATCCAAAATGAAAACCCGATTGCATACTGCGCCAAGTCATTTACTAAAACTGAGCAAGGATACAGCCAATTGGAAAAGGAGGCCAATGCTATTTTAGTAGCTTGTAAAAAGTTCCACAGCTATATTTGGGGGTGTAAGGATTTAACAATAGAGTCAGATCATAAACCTCTAGAAACAATTTTCAAAAAACCACTTACCAGTGCACCTCCAAGACTGCAAAGAATGTTATACCAAATTTTGCCATATAATCCCAAAGTTATATATAAAAAAGGGTCAGAGATGTATGTTGCTGACACTCTAAGTCTTGACTGTGAGCAGCTCACATGTGAAGAAGAAAACCCAGAAAACTTACAAGTATGTGCTATTGTACCATTTTCAAAAAATCGCAGAGAAGAGCTCCAAGAAGAAACTGAGAAAAATATTGAACTAAGCAATTTGAAGAAAATTATACATGACGGCTGGCCTGAAAAAGTAGACCAGTTACCAGATAATTTGAAAAAATATTGGTGCTATAGAAAAACCTTGAGTGTATACAATGACATTATTTTCAAAAATGACAGAGTAGTAGTACCTAAATCAATGGTACCCTTAGTGATGAAACAATGCCACTTGAGTCATAAAGGCATACAAGGTACACTAAAACTTGCACGTGACAACGTATTTTGGCCTGAAATGACAACTGATTTAACCAACTATATACAATCTTGTATGGCATGTGCAAAAATACAAAAAGATAATTCTATGGAACCTATTGTGACACAAACTGCACCAGAACGCCCTTGGAGTCTAGTGGCATCAGATTTATTTCATTTAAAAGGCAAAGATTACATATTGATAGCAGATGGTTACTCTGGTTTCTTTGACCTAAAAGAACTAAAAAACCTTACCAGTCTTGATATAATTGACAATCTGAAATCTTGGTTTGCGATATTTGGAATACCAGACCTACTCCTGACAGATGGTGGTAAACAATATGACTGTCAAGAGTTTAGACAATTCAGAAAGGATTGGAACTTTGAACACAGAATTTCAAGTCCACATTTTCCCCACTCTAATGGTTTAGCAGAACGCTATGTTCAAGAAGCTAAAAATCTGATGAAAAAATGTATGGAAGACAACACAGACCTACAGCTAGCATTACTGCATCATAGGAACACACCACGACTGGATCTTGGTTCACCGGCCCAAAAGAATGTTTAATAGAAGAACTAAAACCTTGCTTCCTACTAACAACAAACTATTTAAACCAAAGATAGTAAGAAAAGTCACTAAACAACTACAAAATATCAGAGAAAAAGAAAAAATATATGCAGACAGAGGAAAAACAGAAAATAAAACATTTGTTAGTTCTGAAAAAGTGATGCTACGAAAAAGCCACCAAAACTGGGTTCCAGCAAAAATAGTGACAGCAGAAGGTCACCGATCATATAAAGTAGAGACTGAAGATGGTGCTACTTACAAAAGAAATTCCTGGCACCTAAAACCTACACCCACGCCTCCAGAGCCAGCTACTGAGATTCAGGAGTCACTAGCAGAAGTTCCAAACCCTGTAATAGAAGCATCGCCCTTGAATACGTCGACTGAGCCGGATCCAGAGCCACAACTACTCCCTGCAGCTACTGAATCACGAAGCACACGCAGTGGTCGCGTGGTAGTCACGCCCGCTAGATATCGCTAAAAAGGAGAGATGACACGGAACGCATCTTCAATGAACGCGCCCTCAGTACCAACGCCTCCCGCGCATACTGATACCTGTCATAGAGACATCTTACTTTTACTTGTAACTGATTATTGTAATTCAACGTTTATAGTCAGTAAACTAATTACCTATAAATAATTACTGCATTATTATTTAATTACACTAACTTTACTAGCTCTTCAAATTTCTTGTCTTCCGGAAGTGCCGGCGAACACAAATCGCACATTAGTGCATAAGTTGCGTCTCCGACAACCGTTATTAACAGTGACACTTCAAGCTCCTTTTTTACTTCATTTAATAATATGTACTGTTTCACTCTTCGGATATATGCCGGCCATTGTTTTGACGCCAGATCGAAAGTTTCTAACTTCCCTATAGGCATCTTTACACTTTAAATTACACTGACCTGCTAACCGAATATAAAACTACACACTTAATTTAACCGAAAACACATAAAATCCGCAATCTCGTCGCCAATGCAGTAAATGAAAAGCCGGTTGGAAGTTGACTGACGTTTATTCAATTGTTTTCTTATTCTTCACATTATAACGTGCCAGTATTTATATAAACTATTAAGCAACCTTTTTACAGTTGTAGCAAAAGTAACTTTTGTTTTTTTTTAATTATTTCCTCACCAAAGAACGTATATCGAACGTATATCAATGGTAACACTACCAGAGAAGTCGTGTGGAACTTCACTCCACAAACAATAATTTTTATACCAACACCTTATAGCCCGATAGGATGGGGCATTGCAGTTTTTATTTCATAGTTATAAATGTCGATGAAAATATATTTTTTAACTCATTTTACCCGATTAACTAGTAAGGTAAAAACAGTAAAAAATAACATTTTCATATTATAACCGTAAGCACAGAAGATAAAATAATAGATTAGCAATCAATCAGCATTTTTTTCGTTTTAACAATTAAGTAATGGTTCTATTTCATATTCTCAGTAACAATAATGTCGACATACGACTCTCTGACGCCGTTTGAGCGGGTGCTGTTGAAATGCAGCTCCGTCTTGGGTCTCGTGTTTTCTCGATCCATGATGCAAGATCTGGTGGACTGCGATTCTGATAGAAAACTTGCTGAAGGTAGTTAATAATTTGATAGTTGCTCCTATATGAATAACCTTATGCACCATCACCATGTAACTAGTCGCGCGAATTTGATAGTTGCTCCTACACGAATAACCTTATGCACCATCACCATGTAACTAGTCGCGCGGGCATACGGATTATAAGTAGGTACACTAGGTACATATAAAATATTATAATCCACGTGTCACTCAAGGTCACTTTTTGTGTTTATCGGATTAGAACATTATATCCAGGCAAATCCAGTGAGCTATTATGGCGTGAAGAGTATCAACTGTATAGGTAGTTCCACGAGAGTTGAGGCGAATGGATTACGCACACTGGTTGAATTTTTTTTTTTATGATATAGCAGGCAAACGAGCAGACGGATTGCCTGATGGTAAGCAACTACCGCCGCCCATGGACACTCGCAACACCAGAGGAGTCACAAGTACGTTGCCGGCCTTTAAGATCCCTATACGCTCTTTTCTTGAAGGTTTGGATGTCATATCGGTCCGGAAATACTGCACACGACAATTTATTCCAGAGTTTTGCTGTGCGAGGCAGGAAGTTTCTAGAAAAACGCACAGTTGAGGACTGCCAACCATCTATGTGGTGAAGATGGAAATGTTGTCGTGTAGAGCGCTGGCGGAAGGAAGCAGCTGGGATTAACCCGAACAATTCCTCGGAGCACTCTCCGTAATAGATGCAGTAGAAAATGCAGAGTGAGGCCACATCTCTACGCAGTGCCAAGGAGTCAAGCCGGTCCGAGATATCCTGGCTGCCGACAATTCTAGTCGCTCTCCGCTGGATGCGGTCCAAAGGGAGAAGCTGGTATTGGGGTGCCCCTGACCAGAGATGAGAACAGTATTCCATATGTGGCCGTACTTGCGCCTTGTACAGTTGTAGGCGGTGGGCCGAACTGAAATACTGCCTCGATCTGTTGAGCACACCAAGCTTCTTCGAGGCCAACTTGGCCTTTCCCTCTAAATGACCGCGGAACTGGACTGAGCTAGAGATGTCGACACCCAGAATTCCGATACTGGCTGTGGCTGTTAGGAGAGTGCCCTCAAAGCGAGGCGATACGACAAACGGGAGTTTCTTTGCCGTGAACGCGCAAACCTGTGTCTTACTGGGGTTAAATTGAACCAAATTCATTCGGCCCCATTCTGAGACTTCTTTAAGGCAAGTCTCAACTTCAGACACAAGCTTGTTCCGGCTCTCGATGACACTTTCCCGAGAAATGTTGGCACGGCCGGTATAGCAAGCATCACCCGTACTGTCATCCGCATAGCAATGAATACCGCTGGTCTGCAGCATGTCATTGATATGCAGGAGAAATAACGTGGGCGATAGCACACAGCCTTGAGGGACACCAGCATTCACAGACATGGAATCCGAGCATTCACCGTCGACTACGACCTTAATGCTTCTGTCTGCTAAAAAGCTGCTGACCCATTCGCATAATTTCTCGGGAAGCCCATAGGATGGTAGTTTCGAAAGAAGAGCCCCATGCCACACACGATCGAAGGCCTTCGCTACATCCAGACTAACTGCCAATGCTTCACCCTTCGTCTCGATCGCCTGTGCCCAACGATGTGTCAGATAAACTAGAAGATCACCAGCCGAGCGACCACTACGAAAGCCGTATTGACGGTCACTAAGCAGCTGGTGGTTCTCTAGGTACCGGAGGAGCTGGCAGTTGACAATGGATTCCATTATCTTCGAGAACAAGGAGGTGATAGCTATTGGCCTGTAGTTGGAGGGATTTGAGCGGTCGCCTTTTTTAGGGATCGGATGCACCAAAGCTGACTTCCACGAGATCGGGACTACGCCAGAAGAGTAGGAGAGCCGAAAAAGACGCGTTAAAACTGGTGCCAACTCAGGAGCACACATCTTAAGAACAATTGCGGGGATCCTATCAGGCCCACTCGACTTATGGATGTCAAGGGAAACAAGAGCTTTACGCACAGAGCAGTGCCGGAACTGTATATCCGGCATGCAGCTCTCGCACCGCGGGATGGTCGGCGGCGCGTTTCCCCCATCATCCAAAGTCGAGTTAGACGCAAAGAGCTTACCCAGAAGATCGGCTTTGTCTTTTGCGTCATGAGCTAATGAGTCATATTCCGTGCGCAGAGGTGGAAAAGACTGCGTGCAGAAATTCCACTGGCTAGCTTTGGCGAGAGACGAGAACGCACGAGTTCCGGAAGGGAGGCGCTCTAAATTCTCGCAAATACTACGAATGTGCAACGACTTTGCGATGGCAATAACTCTTTTAAAGGACCGGAAGCAGAGTTAAACTCCTTTTTAAAGCACTGGTTTTGCATCCTTAGCCGCCGCTGCATTTACCCAGGCTTGGTAACATTCCTGCTTTCGACGAGATGCCCTTTTGCAGGAAAGTCCAAACCAAGGTTGGGATTTACCACCAATGGGAACTGCAGAAGATGGAATGAAAAGCTCCATTCCCTGCAGAACCACATCGGCAATAGAGTCGGCAGCGACGTTGGGATCAACCGGCGTGAAGCAAACCTGCCCCCACGGGTAGGAAGCAAAGAAGGACCGCATTCCATCCCAATCTGCTGACTTGTAGTGCCACACACGGCGGCTATGGGCAACTCGCCGACGCGGCGGGCACGTGATTGGCACCGTACTCCGGATCAGTCAATGGTCCGAGGAGCCCAATGGAGCTACAACGGATACTTGGTAGCTGTCCGGATGGGAAGTCAGCAGAAGGTCCAACAGGGAAGGTTCCTGACTCTCCACATTTGGGATTCGCGTAGGCGCAGTGACCAGTTGTGTCAAGCCATTTGCCAGAGCAAAGTCACAAACAGATCTACCTGCATGATCGGTTTTGTTAAAGCCGAGCCATTCGGCATTGTAGGCGTTAAAGTCGCCAAGTATCACGATCTCAGCGGGGGGGATCTGTTGTTGCACAGAGTCTGCAGATGTTTGAATGTGCTCTATGAGTCGGTCAGTTTCGGCATTACCGTTATGGGACCTATACAGGCAGGAGTAGATGCGGGGATGGTCATCGCTGTCTACCCGCAGCCATAAGATGGATAGATCCTTCAAGATGGCTGAGACGACTAGAACTGATATCATCTCTAACGTACACACATACCCCAGCCTTAAATACAAAGGAGTGTTCAAAACCGTACCCGGGATAGGAAAGGTAAGACGTGTCCGCCGGAGATGATATCTGAGTCTCGGCCAAAAAGAGCAAGGCTGGCATTGCTGTCTCAAGGTGTTGGTAGACAGCATTAAGGTTTGAATGTAAGCTCCTGATGTTGCAAAAATCTACAACCAGCGTGGCAGGTGATGCCCTATTCGACTTGCTCGTTGTGCCTCGGCCAGATTTTCGACGACGGAGCGCAGTTTTGCCTCCCCCAGAATACGAGGGGCGGTCTGGGCGTCCACGCTCAGGTACAAGGAGTCCTGAACATGGAGGTCCAGAGAGGGATTCTCCAGCGCTAACGCAGCTGGTACCCTCCTGGGGTAAACTATTGGTCTGCGCCATCAACATTTAGAGCGGAAAGGGAGTGTGAGCACAGGTAACCTTACTCACCATTAGGAACACAACACTACGAGCCAAAAGGATAGCAGTGTCATTATGGCTAAGGTATTCTGTAAGGAGGAGGTACTTCCCCAGTCGGGCTGCTCAGGTTCTAGCGTGATGATAATCGCTGTGCCCTACCTCTCATTGCTGGACGCAGTTTAAGGACATACCCGGGTCCAAAACCAATGAATGGAATGAATGAGTAATTTCAAAATCTTCCTATCGTTACATGAGATGTCTGTTGTGTGCGTGACTTCAACTCTCGTGAAACTACCTATATATAACAATTTCTCGTAGCTCGTGCATGGTATTGGCAAGATAAGCTTTTAAGTTAAATAATCATTAATAGAAAAGTACTAATACCAACAAACGGTCCCATTTTAGCTGTGGCCAAGTTGTTCTCAATCCGTGTTCTGGAATGTGAAGGTGGTGATTTTACTCAAGAGACATCTAAGATACTGGTTCATCGGGCACCGAAGACTCAAGATGGACCCGCAAAACCACCATATTGCTTTTGTCGTGGCACTAAAAGATTAAGTGAGAATTCAGATTTTTTATTTAGAATTTTAGAATAATTCTCATAATTATAGTTTTACTTCTTCATGAAATGACATAAAAACTTCTTCATCAATGAAAATTGTTGAACTGTGGGACAGTTAGTTAAGCCGGCAGAAGTCGGCTTGTATGGACGCACCGCCCCTGATTTTAAATTTTGGACTGAGGTAAATGTATATTTTCTTGAATCTTCCCAGTGGTCACGAACGCAGCAAAAAGGTCTAACCATCGGGATTTTAATTCAGTGTGGGAGTTTTCAGAAATATATGCGATATAATCTGTTTGCAGTTTTATTTACATTACCAGTATGGTTAACTTATGACGATTTATTTTTTTAGCCGACTGCGCTGACCTTCCAACGTATGCATTTTGTGGCTACATGAGGTTTAGGTCTGCTTTATTCCGGACCACCGCCTATGAGTTGCTGACGGAGATACAAAAGGTACAGCTAAAGCTAACCTAGACAACAAACATAGGCTTATCCATATTCGTCATAACGTTGGACGTCAAAATGACATAAAATGCTACCACCACGCCAGCCGATCACTGGATAGGTATTACAGATATTGCAGGTAAAGTAAGAAGAAATATTACCGTTTAGCGGCAAAATATGTACCTCAATGAAATATTGTTTATATTATAACTTTATCTTGGCAAGTTGGCACAAGAAATGATCATCCGGGATCATCTAGGATGTGCCGGGTCCTACAATAATTTAGGTAAAACATGCAATTTTTACAAGTGATATATGATTTTAATGTTTACTTATAGGAACGATATTTTTCGACGATATGGTGTCACCGACCCATAATCGGGTGACAGTTGGGCTTCAAAGGCTTATGGATTAAAGATTCTTATAGTTTTTTTCGACAACTGTATATTTACAGTGCAGGGTTATAATGTTGCAGTTTGATCTGCACGCTCGGGCTTTGCTGTATTTACAGCGATACGCACGCCGTTGCTGGTACTGCGGAGAGGGCTGCTTTCACAAGCTGATGGGCAAGCGCACCAATGATGTAAGACACTGTACCCTTACCACGAGTTGTGACTTCGAGGTTTTCGATATCTCCGCGTTTAGACATGCTGGCTCGTCACTCGCCTCGCTATTCGTCGAAACGTTCGACGAAACTTTGCCAATACAAAAACGCGGTGCGAGGGACGAGAGGAATAGCGAGACGTCCGCGTACACATATGTGCTCGCGTTTGGCCTCACCATTCGCCTCGCGACTCGTGCGAATGTGTGGCGGCAGCATAATGTCTATAGGGATGTGAGCTTGAAATAATCGTGAATAGGCATGAACATATGGTATAATGAGAAAATACTCACTGAATAATATATTTGGACAGGGTCTCGTTGAAATTTCAGCAGACTTGAAAAATACACAAGAAATGATTCGAAGTTTAGCTGAAGAATCGCATCATGCGACAGGAGAGTTGAATCGATCGCGATCAAGAAGTACAGTGGATCATCTGGTATGTAACAGGATGTGAAGTATATTATTATAATACTAAATTATTAAGCTAAATACCTACCGGAGGTAAAGAACCAGTATGTAGGTATACGATTTTATGTTTCACTATAATATGTTTAATTGGTTCGCAGTGCACCTGCAACATCGAATATTTCGAGCATCTTTCTCTTTTACTCTAATTAAGGCGTCATGAGAGTGACAGAGACAATCGTCCGAAATTTACGAGTATCGTTTTTTGCGGTAGCGCCGCTGACTCAAATACTCGTTGAAATTGGTTGCTATTGTCAAATTAGTATTATGTTAATTTAGAATAAAAAAAATTATAGAATATTCATTCGTACGTTAAGTTTTCAATCATAAATCGCTCGAGTTACATAAACCTACATTATGAGTGAAGAGCATTGCGGCTATATTTTTTCTAGTTTTTAAACATGACCAGGGAGGATAGACCTTTTTAGAATTTCAAATTACCTCGTATCGAAGCATAGACATACCATTAACCTTGGCGGAGCGTGCTAATAATAATACCACTATGGAAAGGGATGGTCTTATGTAACTTTCCATAGATATGGCAGAGATGGCACTGGTCCCTTCAGAACTGTCAAAGTTGGAGGGGAACAAACAAATACAATTGGAGTTTTCTTGGGTTTTCAACCAAAGTTGCGGTAATTCATACAGAATAGGCTAATATTTTTGTTATAGGTATATATGTCCTGGAAAGTAAAACTATAGTGAACTGTTTCATTTTGGGCCACAAAAGCCAATATAATATCTTTGTCTCTTACTGGCGCTCGCGGGTGCGTTCTCCAGTCATTATTCCCCCTAGCATCGAAGAGATCGGTGGTCCCGACTGGCGCCCTTTTTTTGACCATAGATAAAATGTACACTTTCTTTCAGTTGCAGACATCGACCATGGTACAGATATTCTCTGAAAAATCAGTCCCTTCGCCAGGTAGTTCCTATACCAAACTATTATTACATTTAAATTATACTGACTCAGATATAAATATTTAATCACTATTTTTAGGCCAAGAAGTCGATTATCGAGACAGGCCGAAAGTTGATACGGAAGTGCGATCTTTCTTCTCACTGAACATGGCACGCTGTGAATGTCTTTCAATAGCTTTGGCATTATATGTTCAGCTAATTGATCATTTACGAGGAGCGGGTAACTTTTATTTTTTACTAGTTAACTAATCTAATCATACATTAATGAAATATTTAGATTTTCGATATTTAAATCGAAAGAAAAATAGTAAAATTTGACTCGCAGAGGGACTCGAACCCACAACCACTGGATCACTAGCCCAGCGCACTACCAATTGTGCTATACGAGTACCGCTGAGACTTGTCAAATTTTTCTATCTATCCCTCGTCGTATACGTCATCATGGGTGAAGTGTAAACACATCTACCGCCAGCGTATTAATTACGTGTTCTACATTCATCTATGTATACCCCCTTAAACGGATCACCAGGATTTTTGAAACACCCTGTATGGCCTGTAGGTACATATAGATACGGCTCACTTGCAGCACTTAGAGTTCGCCAACTAACCCGAGGTTAATAAATAAATTTAACGATTTTAGATTAGTTATTCATTATCTTGTGGTTACAGGCGAGTATGTAAAATTGTTTGAGTCTTACTTGGAATACGCGAATTTGTGTGTTACAAATGCAAACGAAACGCAAGCACTCTGCTTGTTGAATGAAGCTGAAGCCGTTATTAGGGTAAGCTTCATGATTGTTAGTAATACTAATAATTTATCATAAGGTAGGCTCATTAGCGCTTGCCCTAATATCCTAATTGCTATAAACTATTGGATCACGCTAACGGCCTGGCCACCACATTGCGCGACCTTGCGGCGCGGCGAGCGTTTTAACCGTTCATTGCGTGTGATCCCAACTAACCGCAGTGCATTGCGCGTCTTGACCGCGCAACGAACAGATAAAACGCTCGCCGCGCCGCAAGTCGCGCATAGTCGTGGCAGGGCCGTAAAATTTACCTATCTTTCTCATAACTTCTTCTTCTATTCATTCTTGGAAAGTGATACAGACACTTACAAGACAGGTTACCGATCTATTGCTAGCCAATATCATCAAAATAGATATAATAAATAATAGGGCAAAGGAGGTATCAGTACAAAATAAATAAATAATGTAAGATACAAAAGGAATGTAGGTATTCCTCTAATAAAAAAAACACTCTCGCACGAGGTATTGTCAATATTGTCATAAAAAACAACTAAAACCATAGTTGCCTACAATATCTCGTTGGAATCACAGTCAGCCCTTTCAATAGGTTAGAACGAAACATTATGGAACGAAATCACCATACGGCTGCTATCTTTTGCATCACGAGGGATGAAGGTTGTGCTGTATAGTCTATAGTCGAGGACACATTTATGATTATGTTAACGGATGTGATTGTTTAAAAATAGTACATTACTGCAGCCGCCGGGAAACAGGGGGTTGAAGGCTGAGTTGTATATACGGCCGACCGTAGGGAGGCCGGATAGTATACGAAGCCTTCAAGACCCTTTCACGGCTAGGCATGTATAGTGCTTTTCTCAAACTAATGCAATGAAATAAATAAAAAAATACCACTGAACAAAACAGCTTCACGACATAAGTTTTTTAATTTTTTCTCCAATCCCACTTTGTAGTATTTTTGCCTTCGATGTAATAATTAATGACTATCATAAATAGTCTGGCTATAATTACTATATACAACATTTAAAAAATCACCAAATAATAATCCACTTACCTTTTAAATGATGGCGCTACGGCATCTGACTTTAGCGGTACACAATAACAAAATATAGATACATAAAACCGGGCCCGGTTAGATTATTAAATTTTTATACACCCGTAACACTATATCTAAGTCACAAAAGCATTGAATCAGACCATTTTCCACTATTTAGTCTTAATAAACAGACTTTTACACGCCGAGAAACTTTTCCATTCCGCCATTATTAAAACATGTAAAAGTGTCCTGTGATTGGTTGACTCAAAAATGCGTTCAAAAACGCGCATGCGTGGAGTAGTGTTTGGTGTTGCCAATACAATTTTAAAATTGAGAGCATGAATAATAAATATAATAATGTAATAACCTGATGATATGAATATTCATTTTTATGATAAATAAAATAAATCTCTTCATACTATTTCGTCTGAAATAGGCGAGATTATTTTTTAGCCCGCTAATCATTTATTCACTAAAAATGATAAAAAAATATAATTCAGCTGTTTGAACAGACTTCATGAACACAGACGCCAGGTATACATAAAATTAAAGAAAAAATTACTTCCCGGCCTAGGCCTTCAATTTTATATGAAATTTGTTACCTGTCCTCTGGAGTTGATCCGTCCTAAACGTGATACTGAAGCCTATTATGAAGCACGTAACGAAGACATTTCATTGCATGTTTGAGAAAAATAATAAATTGTCTTTGATCTGAACTGGTGTTTAATGGCTGCGGTCCTGACTATTATAATTAGATAAATTAAATAAGTAAAAGTAAATTCCTCATCTGAATCCGTTTTTTAGATCAGTTCTAGTCCCACCTTTTGGATTCCCCGTTTGCCGGATGGTCTTCTCGTAAAAAAAAAACAACAATAATATCTATTACAATATCTCTGTCTTCGTACCACAGGGTCGGCCTGAGAGTAGAACGAATAGAACAATCGCTCTAGACGTAAAAAGGTGGGACTAGTAATGTGCAGACGCGTGTGTAAGAAGTTTGGTCAAGTAAACTAGGTTTATATTCCAGAGTGACAATTACTGGTCCCACATACATGTAAGGTGCAAGTTTGAGTGGTACAAAGACTTTTGTCTGGGACGTATTGCGTCGCTCCGTGGCGGCTGCATGCTAGAAAACGGAGAGTACATCGAAGCTAGGAAACACCTATATCATGCGTTGGAGTTGTTTCGTGATCCGTTTCCGACTACAAAGTAAGTGACTAAACAACGTACCAATTGCCCTAAGAGTATGATCAGTAGAGTTTAGCCGTTCGGGGAGTGCATAGTGCATAAATTAATATTTTCGGCATATGTACTGCGAAGGTGCGAAGTGACTATTCTATTTTATTATTTACTTTCTTCCTGCACGTGCAGTTTTTACTATACCACTTCTGTCTTAATCAGAAAGCATGCACAAGAACACTTCGAATTCCTGATTTTGCATAGGTCCCCTACTAAGTATTATGTAGATCCCTGTGAAAGAAAAACAAATTATTATAAAAATACATTAGTGAAGGTACGAAATCCCCTAGGGCGCGAAACCGATTCCACTGAATAAAGTACCGACGTACAGATTCACAAATTACTACTTTCAGGTACCAACAAAGGGTTCGCAGAATGCACACTGCCGTGCGACACTGGTTGGCTCTGAATATTGCGCCGAAAATTTTTGTCGGTGCAGAGAGCGGTCTGGTTGGCTTTTATTACGACGAAGTTGCCACAACATTGAACCGATACTATAAATTATTTATCGTATGCATTTTTTACTATCTGTGGTATACGTAGTCAGGCCCCGTACCGCTAACATAGAAGTTCAAATATTTCGGGTATCTTTCTCTTTTACTCCAATAAAGTCGCTATGAGAGTGACGAGTACCTATTGTCCGAAATTTACGAATAGGTATCGTTTTTCTCGGTAGCGCCCCAGAATTAATTAGTGAAGAGTTATTAAATAGTCAACAATATATCTTTCAATTCATAAGCCGTTCAAGTTATGCCTCTGCGTATTACTAAACTGTTCTCCGTCCGATAGTCGTCGGTGTAATAATCTCCAAATCAATTTCCTATAATGGCCGTCACCTCGTGAGCCTTGGTCTTGGACTACCAATTTCTAAGCAGAAGCTCGTGAAGGCCTGGAAAGACAACTTTCTAGGCCTTCACGAGGTTCTCAAAGTAGGCGGTGAAGTGGAATAAACGTAACCAGGCGCTTAATTAGAACGATCTATCACCACGATATATAACTTATTAGATTGTAGTACTTAGATATGTAACTAATTTGGAGTGTTTTGCCATTAGGGTACACTATCAGTGGTAACAGAATTCCCATTCAATAAAGCGTGACAGAACATTAATTAACGTTTTCACATTTTAGGGGTGTAAAGAATATTCAAATGCAGAATTAACAGCAAAATGGTCGTTTGACTACGCCTTACGAAGTAACTCAAATTTCAGACTCCTCTGTGAATGCTATGGAAACATAATTACAACTCATTTCAATAACCAGGAGGTATTTATTTGACTATGTTTTACTAATTACGAAAATAGTTGAAACTATGAGCTTTTGATTGAATAAATACTCGATAAAAAGTATAAATTTTGACCTACAAAGACTAATCTTATCAGAAGATTCGTAAAACTGCGCTGACTTCATCAATATTAAGAATCAGAATTCTCTATTTTACCCAACCTAAGAAGAGTATATCTTCGTTGGTTTTATTCAAAGCGAAACTAGACTTTACCCTTTTATAGTTGGGCGCTATTTATTTTTTCGAACAAATATTAAAATTCAATAAAATTTACTATACCTACTTACGGAAGGTTTGTATATTGCATAGTAAATTAATTACCTGAAAAAACATTTTTAACCTCATTGGTGTTAGTACCTTACTATTAGGTCTTTACCTACTCCGCGTTTAGACATGCTAGCTCGTCACCCGCCTCGCTACTCGTCGAAACGTTCGACGAAACTTTGCCTATACAAAAACGCGATGCGAGGGACGAGAGGAGGAATGGCGAGACGTCCGCGTACACATGCGTGCTCGCGTTTCGCCTCGCCATTCGCCTCGCTACTTGTGTTTCAGTTCACTAAATGTGTTAAGTTGGTGAAAATGGTCATAGAGCTGTGCCGGCGAAAGCACGGCCAGTTAGACCCAGCAGAGGCGCGCGCGGTCCACGCTCTCTACACCAGCGTGTTTTTGTTTTAGTTAGTACAGTACCTTTCCTCTGCCTATTTTAGAATTTTTAGATTAGATAATCACTAAAAAACAAAAAATAAAAATGAATGTACTGACTTTACAATTACTGACTTGATGTCCAGAGACTGATTTAAACTGTCACGGTTTATATGTTATACACGGTTTATATGTTAACCGCGTATAGTAACTTTAAAATTTACCTCCGACGTTTCAAAAACGACGTTGTTCACGTGGTCTCGGAGTCAGACCATCCATCCATCTCGGATAATCCGAGACCACGAGGACAACGTCGTCTTCGTAACGTCGGAGGTAAATTTTAAAGTTAATATACGCGGTTAAGTCCCGTTTATGTACAGGCTGTAGTATTTAATTTTTCGTGTAAATCTTTAGTTTGGTAAATTGAAATTTAGTGAAACTGACTAAGTTTAGCGTTGAAATTAGGTTCTAAATTCGTCATTTTCGGTATTGATCTCGTAATGTTGCTATCTTGTTGTTGTCAGTTGCTCCATATGCTGTTAGTAACACACCTAACTTATTCCAGTGTGGAATACGGCAAGAAGAACGAAAGCCTTGACTTTGGTTTGCCAGTAATGCACATGATGTCGCTGGTGCCCGAGCCGAGCATGGGACTACCTCTAGTGGTATCATTGTTACGGCTGCTGCTCAGTGATCTACGACTCTATGAAATGGTTCTACTGATGAAAGAGACGTTGTACATGGATGCGCAGTTTGACTTGAGCTGTACGTTAACATTGCAGATTCTACTACTAAGTGATCGCTAGTACGAAAGCTAGAGGCCGGTTCAAATCCGGCCTCGGATACCATAATGGGTCGCCTAATTGCGATGGTCGTAACATCATTATTTGGCGTGTAGTGGTGTCATGTATACGACACGCTCTCATATTTACTCTATATGTAAATATTGCATCGGTATCGCATGTATATCTCGTACTTCAAACAAGTCAGTGTTTTCTTTAACGCTCAACTACACCCGGACCCGGACCCGGGTATGTCCTTAAACTACGTCCAACAATGAGAGGTAGGGCACAGCGTTGACCATCACGCTTGAATCTGGGGCAGCCCAACTGGGGAAGTACCTCCTCCTTACAGAAGACCACAGCCATAATAGCACTGCCACCTCTCAGGTATGTAGTGTTGTGTTCCTGATGATGAGTAAGGTTCCCAGAGCTCCAACCCCCTTTAAAGGCCGGCAACGCGCTTGTGACGCCCCTGGTGTTGCGAGTGCCCATGGGCGACGGTAATTGCTTAACACCAGGCAATCCGTCTGCTCCTTTGCCGCCTATGTCATAAAAAAAAAAAAAAAACATGGCGATGCTGACAGTGCGGTCTTGTGCCGCACATCACAACACTACAGGCGTATGTAATCTTTTTAGGATGGTTATAAAAATAAATCATACCCAAGGCCCTGATCATTCCACAGATTACAATACAATAGATCTCGATTAACTTTGTACATAAACACGGCCTAGCTATCAATTTACATCCAAACAGAGTAGGTTGTCAATGGTATGCATTATGTAGTAAATGGTTTCAGCCACCACCTGGTACTACACGTACTCGTTGCGAATCCTCATCGAAACCGGTTACAGCGTGGAGTCCTACAAGGAATGCGAACGGTTCTACTTGCGACATGGAGATAGCATCCTGACGTCCAAGAGTAAAGACGCTGCGTGGGACTACTTCGGTTGTATGTGGCTTATGTAAGTTGTACCTACTGGTACATACGGGGTTTCGAGTAACAGTGCGATCTAGGCATTAAGAATTTTTACTCTCCTATCGGACTCCACGCGTGGTTCTCTCGGTGAGGTGGAAAAACCGCAGGTTCTATCCACAGCGATTTTTGCATGAAGGAGATCATTCTCGCAGCCATCATAAGGCCTTGTGATTCTCTACCTAAGTACGCGCTCTTTACGCGTCCGCAGTTTTCTTCCTATAGGACCGACAGGGAACGAGGAATGTAAAGGGCCCTGGCATTTGAGAAGGTTTTCCGTCGTAGCACCACCCGACGACTTAGCAGTATCCGCTAGGATTGGAATCCTATAGGAGCCTATAGGTACATCTCTTCTTCATTACGTCATCTGCATTATTTTTTGGGCTACCCTTTGTGAAATAAAATTTGTGTAATACTAATATCGACTGTGGAAATTTCAAATGTCGTAAGGGACATACTTTTATATGCGACTTACGACATTTGAAATTTCCACTGTCGATATAGTATGAAACTATTAACTTCCATCAATGTATAAGTTACTTCTAGAAATGTCAGAGCATGTGCGTGGGAGACGTCTGTATTATGGGAACAGAAACTACAAGAAATAATGTCTACGGAGAATAAACAAGTTGAATACAAGTTACACCTGCAATTAATTTTATTGGAAGGATGGCTTATAAAGTTAGTGAGAGAGGTTTGTGTTTTCTTTTAAATGAATGTAGGTATTAAGTTTTGTCTTCATGCACCCGATGACTTTAGTTAGTTAATAGACAAGTGACAAACTGAATCACATTTTGTAACTTTTTATGCATTTAAGTAATTCATGATGCATTTTAATAGTTATATAAAAACATATATATTTTTAGAAGTATACAGACTTATCTATCTATAGGTACATATCTATCACCCGCTCAGACAGCATAATTCTGTTTCAGATTGATGCTATGAACGAGAACAAGATTGTAGCTCTCAGGAAAACAGTAAAGACTATGTTCGATACTTTAAGCAAGTCATGCCGGAGGGCACCAATACATCAACCAAGGTTTGACTCATATTAATTGTATAAAAGCGTCTCACGTTTTATAAGTCGAATATTGCTCGACATGTTTCACTTCGTAACGAGGAGCATAATTATGAGCCATTCGCGTTGGCTAACCGACGCAGACGTGAGTTACCTGCTTTTATACAATTAATATGTTTCAATCTCACGATAGTTGTGTGTTTAAAATTGCCAAGGTTTGACCCATAGATCTACGCTAACATTATTACTTGTAATGAGAGTAGATGAGTTAGGTAGAGGTTGGTCGATCGGTTAACAATATTTTGTTTTTGTATTGGAATAAACTAGAAAAGTAAGCGTTCGACCACAATATAATCTGATGGTAAATGCCGATGCTGTCTAGAATGCAGCATACAAGTATTTACCTAAAAGATGTCTATTTAAAAAGATTATACCTTATCTCTTCTTCCTCGCATTTTTTCGGCATTTGGCCACGTCTCATGGGAGCCTGCGGTGACTGAATATATATAGACACAGCTCTCCATACAAAAATGCCTTCTAAAATTGACCCCAGGCTCGCTGACACTGACAGCTATCCCCTCTTCATAAATATGTCAGAGCAGCTTGTAGTTTATCCAATAGACAATTTCGCGCTATTAAAAAAGTTGTGATTGGTTAATAAAAGTTTTAAGCGTCAAACCTCATGCGCGGCGTTACAATATTATGGCGTTGTCAAACTTACAGGGATGATACTAACCGAGATGGAACCAATTTATATAAGTATTATTCTGACACGATTTTGCTATTAATATTAATAAAGAAATAAAATATATTTTAACGCCAAAACATTAAATAGATGACGTTTTCCATACTTTATAAGAATGTATAGTAATGACGTATTGGAGAACACTCCCACGATTTTGCGTTACGGCATTACCTCAGTCTTTCTCCAGTGGGTACCATGGGATAATTTCGCTCTGGAATTTTGCGCGACTAAGTCCCGTTTATCGTTATACTCAAACGTTGAAACATAATATTAATGTGTAGTACATATGTATTTTGGAATAATCGTAATAGTGTGAGTACAGTCAAAGAGTTTAATTTCCAACCCACCTAAGGTTCAATATCGTATAACAAACTGTCACCATAAGAGCAAGCTAGAATAAGACGTTACTTTGATATATTGCTAACACGCATTGTTAAAGTACTGAACTTTGGGACGTCAAGGCACTTTTCCAACAATAGACGACTACCGAGTTTTTATTCATATTTTTCGTTCTTGCAAAATTCAAATGATAGTGACGCAAATAACAAAATTTCGCTCATCGACATTCGCAGTAGACAGAGTCGTAAAGAACTCACTAAGAAGCTGACACGCTTTCAAAATTAGAAAACAAAATGATAACTTCTCACAAACAGGTTATCTGTAGGAATATGCACAGACAGATAATAAGTATTTTAATCCTATTACAGAAATACAATTTCCAACCTTAAGGCATCGTGAATGTCTAACGACATTTCAATGATTGGGCAGGAAATTAAAAGTGAAAAACATAATTTATAATACATAATAATTCCTTTCCGCGGCTAAAAAAAAACCAGAAAGATTATGATGAACAGTTTACCAGCAGTTCCTACATTTATAGCTTAGGTATTTGCTTTTTAAATAAAAACAAATAATAGGACTTGCTTGTTACTTGGATATAAAATTAATAGTTTACTTAGTAGTAGAAATTTTGCATAATATTATCCCCATTTTGTCACTCAGTATCATAAAGGCGTGAGTCATTATAAAACTAGTATAGAGTTACGACATTTGGTTCAGCGTATTAGTCTATACATCAATATGTTACTTTAAATAATTGTTTATCATCTTCAGGGTTAAACTTACACAATCCAATGGATCCCTCGATTTTTTGTATTTTTTGTGGAGTTGTTTAGGTACCATTTTACCGCATAAGAAGGCATTTTATATGGTTTTTTAATTTAACAATTTTATATTAGCTGACATCTTATGTCATAGAAAGCTTCTGTACTACTAAAGCTGTCAAACTCCGCCGAGGCTCAATCGATCGTTCGCGGCACACTAGCCGTGGGGTCATTTTTGAGCTCGAGTCAGACTTCTATAGTATTACTAGTTCGTTGGGAGCCTGAGCTCCGCTTGCTGTAAAGGTCAGATGGCAGTCTGTTTCGTAAAAACTAGTGTATTTTTACGAAACTGACTGCCAATATCTGACCTTTACAGCCCAGAAGGTAAACTCCCCTTTTTCTCTTCTTGTTCTTCCCTTCACCGAAAAGCGACTGGTAAATATCTAATGATATTACGTATATAATAAGTTTCGAAATTGGTGCGAGCAGGGATGCAAGTCGCACGCAATTACCGCTAGGTCAACAGCGCTTTTTTGAAAGATCATACCTAAATTACTGACAATGTACCTATCAAAATATCTTTTCCACAATGGACAAACATATATTTCCTTTATGTAGTTTGATTGTGATTTGTTTTACAGATATTTCCTCCTTCGGGCCTACTCTAACTTAATAAGAGGCCAAAAGTTTCGTGCACGTAGTAATTTAGATAAGTCGTTTGAAGTTGCAAAGGAATTAGCTGAAGGAACAATATTGGTATGGGCGGAGCATACGCGCCAAGTTAGTATCTAGATACTTCCACACATATAATAGTAGTAGGTACCTACGAGGGTGGTTTGATAAGTCAGTGACTTTTTGCAGAAAAAAAAATCTTTTTGACCTTTTATAATTTTATTTCTCTACATAATCTCGTTTCAACTCCATACACTTCATCCAACGATGTTCCAGCTTTTTCAACCCCTCCAAAAAATATTTTTTACCAAACCCTGAAAAATATGCTTCAGTTCCAGCTATGACTGCCTCATTTGATGAAAATCTTCTCCCACCGAGCCATTTCTTCATGTTTGGGAATAAAAAAAAAATCACATGGGGCCAAATCTGGAGAATAAGGTGGGTGGGGCAGTATTTCATAACGCAATTCTACTAATTTGGCTGTTGCGACTGCCGACGAGTGTGCAGGGGCATTGTCGTGGTGAAAAAGGATTTTCTTCTTTGCCAGATGTGGCCGTTTTTTCACTACTTCTGCGTTGAATTTTTCCAACAATGTAGCATAATAAGGGCCATTTATTGTTTTACCTTTCTCCAAATAATCTATATAAATAACCCCTTGGCTGTCCCAAAAAACAGTGGCCATTACCTTTCCTGCCGAATTAACGGTTTTCGCTTTCTTTGCGGCCCGTTCGTTAGCAGAAGTCTACTGTTTTGACTGATTTTTCGTCTCTGGCGTATAATGGTGGATCCACGTTTCATCTACCGTCACAAAACGACGTAAAAATTCATTGGGATTACGCTTGAATTTGGCTAAGCATTGCTCGGAAGTTGTTTCACGAAGTCGTTTTTGATCGGCTGTCAGCAAACGCGGCACCCATCTTGCGGAAAGCTTTTTCATATTCAAAATATTATGCAAGATATGAAAAACTCGTTCAGATGAAATGTGTACAGTCTCAGCTATCTCACGAATCTTAACTCGACGGTCATCCAAAACAATATCGTGAACTTTATTCACGACATCATCAGTGGTGACTTCAATTGGCCTACCAGAGCGTTCTGCGTCATTGGTAGTGGTACGCCGAACGAAATTTTGTAAACCACTTATGTACCATTCCATGAGAAGGAGTAGATTCCCCATAATATTTTTTTAAACAGTTTTCAGTCTCTTTAATAGTTTTTCCACGTAAAAAGTAATGTTTGTTTGTAATTAACACACGAAATTCGCTTTTCTCCATTTTCCATCAATTTTCCGACCGTATTTGACATATGCCTCAATAACTTTTTTATTTTCCCACCTTTTAAAAAAAAAAACTTCCAGCTACCAAGGAGTTCAGAATCGTAATTAAAAAGGTTATATGTTAAAATGATTTTTGTTTTACTTAAAGTCACCGAGTTATCAAACCGCCCTCGTAGAACGTCAAAAGTGACTTGTATATTTCGCAAATAAAACTAATTACGGCCAGCATTCAACGGTGTCAAAGGTCTAGGAATTAGTTCGAGGTATATTACCGGTAGGTAGGTAAATTACCGGGCCACCGCTTTAAATCCCAATGAGTTTTAAAATGAATTCATAGTGCGTATAGGTTCGTAGGTGCGGTATTTATTTTGTTTTGCTATTTGCAAATTAGCTTGAGAAAACAAAGCGTCAGAAATGTGTCAGAATTTGGCACATTCATTCAAGCCGATTGGGTTAATTCAAAAATCATGTGATCGTTTTTTGGGGGGCGGTCGAAGAAATATAACGATTGATCACGATGTGGGAGGGGGGAGTCCAAGACCACATCACGTGTACTTTAGTTTAGTTTTAGTAGTACCGTTTTCGGTGTGATGTAACATAATTTCGTTGATTTTGTAGTGAAAAGTGTCGACTCAAACATTACATGTGAAAACTACACGTGTTCATGACTTTGGTGTAGCGTTAAGATGACCAAATATCATCAAGGTTGGGAATCAAAATAAGGCCAAAAACGATCACATGATTTTTGAATGAGCCCATTCTTGCTGGCTTCCTTTTTTATGTTTGTACGTTTGCTACGTTGGTGGCAAACAAGCATACGGCCCGCCTGATGGTAAGCAAGTTGCCGCAGCCTATGAACGCCTGCAACTCCAGAGGTGTTACATGCGCTTTGCCGACCCTTTTTAAATCTGTACTTACGAGTACTGCACTCCTTTTTTGAAGAACCCCATACTGTAATCCCTCGGGAAAACCGTGGCAGAGAGCTCATTCCATAGCCCACCACAGCCGAAGCGTTCGCGGAAGGAAGTTCCTCATAAATCGCATAGTATCGACCTCTCAGGCTCCAATATGTGAGGATGGCGAGCGGTGCGGTGATAGAATGCGACCGTTGGCATCATGTCAAATTGTAGCTATTCAGAGCCCAACAAATTGTGACAAAAGTACTCAATATGGGGCCTGACTTGAGACTTATATATAGTAGGATCCTTTGCCCCGAAGTTTCTTGCTCTATTGAGCACACCGAGCCTTTTGGATGCCAGCTTGGCCTTCGCTTCCAGGTGACTGCGGAATTTTACGTCACTTGAGATGTCGACACCAAGTATCCCAATACTCTCAGATATGGTTAGGAATGTGCCCTGAAAATTCGGGGCCAGAGTAAAAGGGGTTTTATTAGCTGTGTACGTTCAAACTTGTGTTTTGGTGGGGTTGAATCGGACCAGATTATCCTGACCCCACACCGAGACATTAGTGAGTAGAATCTCGATGGTTGACACAAGTTTTCGCGACTCTCTATCACAACGGAACGAGGAATGTTGGCCCTTGTAATAGGCATCCCCAATACTGTCATCCGCATAACAGCGAATGTCATCGATAGACAACATTATCATTAATATGCAGCAGAAACAGCGTTGGGGATAGCACAGAGCCTAGAAGGACACCAGCGTTTATGTCCATGCTATAAGGATATCCTTACACAAATTGACTAAGCCCCACAGTAAGCTCAAGTGTTGTGGGTAGGTACTCAGGTATATATATATATATATATATATATATATATACCTACCGTGCAGATAGACGGTATATTGTCAACTTAACGTTATGACAATTCACTTAGAATTCTGACAAAATCAGATTTGTGCAGATAGCAGGCATTTGTAAGACCTAGTAGTAAGATATATATAAACTTGAATAAAGGAGACACCCATGAACAAATATTTGAGCATATCACAGAAATGAATGCCAATGCAATGGGATTTGAAATTGGAACACAGGACCATCGCCGGGGCCTTGGGCCCCCTAGGCTTGGCGTCATAGAGCCATGTGCCCAAACATAGATTTTGAAGGCCTAATACCTATTTGTACAATCGCCTACACTGTTAAATGACCATTCGTATTCTAACCTCTATACCAACGGTATAAGGTCGTGTTTGATGGTTAGTTAAAGAGTGTTGCTGATTGAACAGAATGTACAGTATATGTAACTTATTTTTTTAATAGCACTGGATGGGTATACTGGACCCAGAGCTTGAAGACTACTGGATAGAGCACATCGAGCCAGACAACCTCTTAGACTACAAAGATTTCAAGAAGGTCACAGGTTTTGTGCCATTTACCCTACCTTTACCAAAAACATTATTAAGAGACCTAGGTAAAAATATCATATTTTAACTTATAAGCTTATAGTATTTTTAAATAGATATAGAAATATCTCGTGACGTGGAACTGTGACCATACTAGTACTTCGTGTTTTTTTGTTCACCGATAGCGAGTAGTTGCCCTATTACCCTGTTAGTCTTATAGTTTTTCGTTTAAGTCTAAAAAAGAAATAAAGGGCCTTTTAACCGGATTGCGTTGTTTTTTTTTTGCCAAATGGTTTCTTAAGCCATCACTGGACTCTGAAAATGATACTAATATCTGTGGGTCACGTGCAGAAGTATTGCACTGGCTAATCTTATCACGCTGACTGGCTGGATCACTGCATAGTAGCTGAGTCCGCTTGGGGTACGCAGGTACCGCAATATTAATGTACTTGTGTAGGTGTGTAAATAAGTAAGGCAGTTCTTGTGGAACGCATGAATGTAAAAATATGCGTCTCTACTAATATTGATCAAGTACGCGAAGTAGTAAGTACCTACCCATGCAATATGACCTATACCTATACGGGGGACACCTAAGTTCCTATTAGGTACGCAGAATGAACCACTTTTTTTTAATAAATATTTCGGGACAATCTTACACAAATTGACCTAATCCTACGGTAAGCTCAGTAAGGTTTTGTGTTGCAGGTGCTAGACGACGATATACATAATAGATAGATACATATAAATACTTAAATACATAGAAAACACCCATGACTCAGGAACAAAATATCTGTGCTCAACACACAAATAAATGCCCTGTCTGGGATTTGAACCCAGGACCATCGGCTTCACAGGCAGTAGGGTCACTATCCACTTAAATTGACCAATACGATTTATGAACTCTTTTCTGTGACCTCCGGGTGTTTTATCAGTTCAACCAGTTGCCGAGTAGCGACAAGAATTTTTACTCATTTTTCGTAACCAATGGCGAACAAAGAACTTATATTCGTTATATATTAGGACCTTGCAAGTATAAAACAATGCGTTAGGCTAGGCTCGTTAGGTAGCTTTAACCTTTTGACCGCCATCGTCTCATCTATGAGACAAAGTGACAACGTAAATGACACCGTCATATATTATGACAGAGTTCAGAATTGAACTTTACATTTTTGACGTTCGGCGGTCAAAAGGTTAAATGGACGAAGGGCAAACTGTAGGCACAAAGCATGGCGCCGTTGCAGCTGATTAATGGTGAAAATTTAACTGATACACTGATATATTCAGAGAAGACAACATTATGAATGTATATCTTAATCATTCATAGGTCATTTTGCAACAGACCGTGCTCGTATTGGCTATGCGTATTGGATAATTTGGATTTGGTTATTTCGTGTATTATTTATGGTAGGTCATTTTGCGACTGAAAGTTTGTGTTGGCATTATGCGTATTGGGCCATTTGGGTGTCTTTATATTAAATTGGTCTATATGTGTAGAGACGAAAAAACATGTGGTACATACGTTAGGTGCGTGTTTCAAATAGAAAATAGCGAAAAAAAAAACAACGATCAAGTTTTAAACAATAAATTATAATTTAATGAATTTTAATCATACTTAACTAACACTATTATAACTACATAGTCCAATCTATGTTTCCAATTTATTTTACACATTTGTTTAACAAATAAATAATATAATTCTTACCGTGTTCCAGTAGGAACTGAGAAATTATTGTATGAGTATATTTTAACTGGTCGGTCCGATACCAAAATGAGACAATTCTCTTCAAAGTCAAGCCTGCAACTAAATAATTTGACCAATTTCAGAGAAGACTAAATCCCACAGCGGCGCACGGCACATACGCAAGCAACGGAACGTTTGTACAGTCGCCATCAGATATTTCGGAGCTGTGTGTTCAAAAATATCGGAACATGCACTTTACCACCTTGACAATAGAGGCGTTGTTCCGATATTTGTGACCACCTCCACAGCTCCGATATATCCGAAGGCGACTGTAGATTGCGAAAAAGAAAGTGTCGTAGCGGAAACTCTGATTTAGATAAATACATAGCGATACCTACTAGATAGGTATCGTATCGTACAGAATATAGAAATAGAAAGCCGTTCTCCGCGCCACGCCACCCTGGGGTAGGTATAAGTATACTAACAATATTTTGTTGCAAACTTTGCTCGGAAGATTTGTTATATGTTAAGAATAGGGTGACATTCTAATTATTATAAATTATTATATTCAGAACACACACAGGTTAACAATGTAATTATAGAAAGTGTATACTTTATAATATTATGTATCTATTTGATAACTGTCAGAAGGACCAGGGCCATAACATCGATGATAATTGATAATCTTAATTTTAGCAGCTGATGTAGCGTCGGACAGTTTCGAAAACTCAGTATATTCAAAGCTAGTAACTACTATTTACAAACATCAGATCAATTTGAGTCACTAAATTCATAGATTTTGAATTTACCAACAAATATTTTATTATTATTAATTTAAATATTCATGATTATCTAGCATAATTACAACAAAATTACAGATATGCATTTTAAATATCATTAGTGCTTTTAATAATAAAAAGTAAGTATGAAATTTCGTGGAATGTCTTATTGAATAATATATTATCAATGAAGTAATTACTTATCAAAAAAAAACATTTGAATAACACGAGTTCAAACAGGAAATTATATATGTCAGCATTGAACTTGGCTCAAATTTATAGTTCTTGCTTACTTTCTATACTTTTAAAGTAAGCTAAACTGTAGGTACAGTCAGCGTCAAATAGTTGGTAGAATCCAAAGTACCTACTCAGAAAGTTCGGTAGGTACACCATAGAATTTGTATTCTATTTGACTTCTTTGAATGTTGCCAACTACATGACGCTGACTGTTCATTGATTATTTTATTAGTAGGTAGGTTAAATTTTAAAAATTCGTAGGGATCAAAATGTTAAATAAGAGTAACGGAAATTATGCCACATGAAAATATAGGTACATTTATCATGCCAAAAACATGTATCTGAGACTATTATAAACCACTAGGGCTTCCAATCCCGGTATTCCGTGGTGACCACGGTAAGAGTTGTCGCTACATATTTTCTCAAATTAAATGTACCTATCCGTAATTTTAGACGTGACTGCACAGCTGCTAAGTAACATTTGGTAAATTTAAAAACAAAGTTGAATAAAAATGACTTATGACTATAAAATCAATAACTTTTAAAACTGTGCTTTAGCTTGCATAAAATGTATGTAGCCATCATGTTACGAAATACAGTGTGTATTTTCATACGGGCGTATAAGTTGCCCACATACAGTATCCAGTAATACGACTCGTATTATGTTAATAATTTTGTTAAATAGTGTTATAACATGGTTGTAACGATTATTTTAAATCTGACCCGGCAGCAATGTACGCAGTCCCACTTATTTTGATATGACAAGTAGTACTGACATGACATGACGCATCGGTACGTTAATTACTATGGATGCAATACATTACGTGCTTAATTTTTATGTATGAAATAAAAATAACCCATTTTTTAAACAAAATGAATGTAAATAGGTTCTTGCGGTCCAATACTAACCGCCACTACAATATACGCCCGTATGAAAAATACACACTGTATAAATTTCCACATGTGCGAATTTACAAAATAATACGTCCCTACATGAGATTTCGATTTATAATTGTTATCAGTGGCTTTAGAAACGAACATAACCATCTAGCTACCTTATATCAAGACAGAAGAAAAAAGATATGAGCCCTTTATATTTATCCCAATCTTTGAAAATTTGCCATAAATCATGCAGATTGCAGACCACAAATAATAGACGGTTCCCTGCCTTCAAACAGTACAAATAACCTTTTTTGCCTACATCCTTTTATAAAATATAGGAGATCAACTTATAAACTTTTTTTTACTCTTTTGGTTTAAAAGTTAGAAAAGGCGACTTAAAATATTAAAAATAATCATATTCTAAATAAAATACACCTCCAATTAAATTTTTATCACATGCATTTTATAGTTTCAGACAGACAAACTGACTTGAACTAAAACTATAATGGTTCTGTTTTTGCCATTTTGGCTATGGAATCTTATATAATTATAAACTGTGGTATTTGACTATAATTACCCTGTATGTAAGCATATTTTTCTGTTACATAATCACGTTTATAGAGTTATAAGTTCTAACAACAATGCATATAGTTATTTAAATTGAAAGAAAAATAGAAAAAATTGACTCCAGAATCCTGTGATTGTGGGTTCGAGTCCCGCTGTGAGTAAAAATTTTCTATTTTTCTTTCGATTTAAATATCTTTGATATGCTAGCAGACGTCTCTGCTTAATATAAAAACAATGCATATAGTTGCTGGCAAATACTCAATCTAACTGTCAATATTAAAAAAATAAAAACAATATAATTAATGACACCACCCATGAAACTATGCAAGTCATAGGGTTTGACTATATATTCTTTCCGATAAGAATTCATTCATATTAAAGACTCCGACAGTTAAAAGGTTAGAAGAAGTACTTACATAAAAATTAAAATAAATGAAGGGCTCATAAAATTTGTTGGGTAATGCCACAACAGCAAAACAAGTCACCATATCAACGTTTGTTTCTTTTATTCATAATTTAATGTGTTTATATAAAGCAGTTTTACTTTGTTTTCTATTTATATATCCTTTAGCTGCCCAGAGGCCAAAACATGCGAAGTCAAATGCAACTTTGTCATTATTAAAATTCAAAATGGCATTAAATGGAAGACCTTTTTATAGGTCTCTTGGCAGATAGAGGATATATATCAATTAACACATTCACTGCCACCAACGCACATGTGCCTTCATTTCCATACATTTCTGGAGGGGCTGGCAGCAAATGTATTAAATTTATACTATTATACATAAGCCCCAGACATATTTAACCTTGTAGGAACCAGGCATATTGTTGTTGTATTGATTTAGAACCTTCTTTTTTATATGACAGTTTAAAACAGGAATCTGCACTTGTGAAAGTATTTGGAGTCTTACAAGGTTAACCCTTTATAAGGCCCCATTGACTGAGACATGGTATTGCAGAATTTGTTGCAGCTATCGGAAGCCAACATTTCAAAGCCTATTTTAAGAGCAAGCTAAATTTCCAAAAAGTACAAGCGACATTGTGTATTATGGTTGAATTTCCAAGTGCGCAAATGTGGTTGACATATTGCCTCTGCCTTATAAAGGGTTAATAAAAAACATGAATTGAAATTGTGATTTGTGTTACTTTTTGTGACATTACCCCATTGTGCCAATTAAACTACTGCAGTTGTTCAGTTACAGCCTTATTGTCTTCTCAACTATATTAGCTTTTAGCCTCATCTACGAGAGTAGGAAGTCCTTCATACATTTTGGCAAAGGTAATGACTTGACGGAGCCATCCTGCACATATTGGAGTATTGCGTCTCTGCAGACTGATTGCAAGGTTTTCACTGGAACAAATACAATTCATATTAAAATAGTTGTATATGTATTTCATAAGACTTGCTAGGAGTGCGTAAATTCACCTCTTTCTAGCATGCATGTATGTTTGAGACAAACAGTATTATTTAGGCTGACACAAGCATGAATTATCAATATCACTGACTTCACAGAGACCATGCAATAGAAAACCCTTTATTTTGGACTAACGCTAATCTTTAAGGCATCCTTTTATGTAAACATATTTGAACACTTTCAGGTGAACAGTGTCAATTAAGTTATAGTTAAGTGAGAAGGCAACATTCATAGATGTTGTTCACTCAAATTTAAAAAAAAACAAAGTAATAGAACTGATTCTTACCTCCATAAAGTTGAACAATCTTCACTTGTTTTGTAGTTCCATAAACATCAACCACAGCATGTAGAGGTCCTCTTGAGTATGGTATAGCCTTAGTACATGGACCCTGGTCTTCACCATTAATAATGAAATGCATCTCAGCCAAATCTGGGTCATCTTTATTAGTCTTTGGGCATGGAACAAACATAACACCAATGCGACTGCCAGCATCCATTGGTAATATGCCCTGTGGTGTACCATTTTGTGATAAAGTCTGTGGTTTTAAAACCATTTTAGATATGTAGCCGCGAGGTGTTCGGACACTGTGGCCGTCACCTAGCACTGATACGCGGGGCTCGCATTCGCGCCGCCCACTTGCTTGGTTAACGAGTTCAATTAGTACATTGTTCTGAGACTTTGAAATTGGGAAAATCCAGGACATACCAGTATTCGCCAAATCCGGGAGAGCATATTGCGGCAATCCTTTATCTCCTAAAGCTGCAGTTTGCGGATCTAAAAGCGTGAGCCCCAGCCTCATATGACCGCTCCATCCGCGCTCTGTTTTCTCTATCTCTACCAAAAATATTTCCCCAGGTAGCAAAGGCTTCTCACTAAAAGTTAAACCATGGGCAAAACTAGCTTTCCGATAAGCCACTGTATTCTCTTCGAAAAGAATAATGTTCGAACCGTGATAGTGGTGAAACCTGGATAACATGTTTACTGACACATCAGGTACACTAACAATAATTCACTCGAATTGTAATTACAATTTACGGGAGTAATTAAATGAATAGTAAGAATGTCCCATTTTTATACACCACAAACGACGCAATCACCAAATTTATGCGAATTTAACAAAACCCGGAAATCTCTACAGCTTTCTCATCGTATCGCATATCGTAGACATCACCCACTGACAGTAGTAGAGACAAGTGACACTCAGTATGACTATGACTTAACCGACATGACATTGACAACTTTTTTTTCCAGTTTGTAAGTCATTTCATTTCTAATCATACAGCTTACATGTCCCATCTCCTTTGCAAACCATTGCTTTCTATCTGGAAACAATGTATGTATGTTTTTACGCGGTTTAGTATTTCGTTATTTTTTTTTAATATTCTACAAATTATATGTTCATCATAATTTAAAATGTAACTTCAAATAAATTTTTAGTAACTTGATTGAGATGAAACGTAACGTAACCCGCTGTCACCGGTAAAATGTTTACATTTTGTCGCCCTTTATTACGTTTCTCGGTATTATCTAAAAACATTAGAACTTATGGCATATTATCGGCCAGTTTAAATTTCCAGTACTCATTAAAAATTTCTGTGCAAAGTGTTCTGCGCAAAAAAATAAGCCCTGCAATAAACAACAGGTAAATTAAACAACTTTCCGATTCTAACCTCACTTTTTTTTGGCGTGCGTTTAGTTATTAAGCAACCCCAGGTATTCATTAGATATTTAGAATGTGATTATTTGATACTACACTGTAATAACATATAGTATATTTAGCAAGAAAACTTGATATTTTGATTATGCGTAGGTATTTATTAGAATTTTGTTTTAAACTTTCTATTTCTTGATGTATACAGTGTATACTGCTACAAGGAACCGAACGCAACTGCCACAGTTACGAATGGACGTTCGCTGATGTTTCCTTAATCAGCACTATCAGCAGTATCATTGAAATAAAATGCTAACTTTTTAACAAGTTATTGTTTTGTAAATGAAGTTGGTCTCATCTAATTAAACTAAAACAATCAGTATTTGACCTTTTCCAACCACCGGTAAGTAGAATCATAGCAATTGCAAAATTAGTCCTAGACGAACTCGTAACTAAAACTATAATAATAAATCATAATATTGCGTAAAAAGAAGATGTTGAGCGATTAATGTCATAAGTTTATTATAGAAACGGATCTTAATTTATTCACAAATTGCTTAACTTGGATAACCTGTTAGATTGTCTGATTCAATATAAAATATTGTATATCTACTATGTCTGCCTCTACTAAAGCCAACATACAAAAGCGATAGGGACTAAGAGACTTTAGTGTTGCATAGTTTGCATACCTACTTACTTGACAAGTGGTAGTAGCATTCCAATCTTAAGCAGTTGATTGATTGAAGCTGTAATAACTGTACCTCGTAAAACTGTATTTGGTCCTGAGAATACAATGGACAATAAAAATACTTTATTTCTCTTGAATTTCATTGAAATGTATTACAGATTATTCTCAAACCACACTCCAGCCATGAGTTCTTTAAGTCCATTGGATCCCTCCTCATACTCACGGCCTGGTAAGTCTGTTATTTCATAATCATTTATATACAATAATTAATTTTAATTTTAACTAGTTTTGTTTAATAAATAATGTTATAATCAGTAAAGACTAAACAAACTTTACTCATTATAACAAAAATACTTTTTATCAGTTATTTATCCATGATCCATACATATAATGACATAATCCTGATTTAAAGTTTCATGGTTTGTACACATTATTATACATTATTTTAAAGTTAATATATGTGGTTAAGTCCTGGTCATGTATAATAATATAATGACATACTATATGCACTCATATCCAAATCAACTATTTCAACACTACTTTTAAGTAAACAAACTAGAAATATTAAAATAAAATATCTTCAGTTAATAAAGTTGCTTATTATGCTTTAAATATGCTCTTTAAACTAGCATTCAAATGTCCTATGTAATTGCATAGAAATATATTTCATAGTGATAAGTACTACAATGATAAATCTAAAATATTGTATTATTATATAATTGCAGTGAAAATGATATTTAATAAGGATGCAGTCATCTAGTCATAGTAATAATTTATTCATATAACAATATACAATATATATATGAATATTAAAATTTAATTAATAACCAAAAATTTTAAATACTTTGATTTTTTGAAATGATTAGAAATATATTATGCATAACTAGCCTATAATAAAAGTAACTAATAAGATTTAAAAGTGTATGTCAATTTATCTAAATAATTAATTATTATTTATCACTAATTATTTCCTTATAAGTTAAATATATATTTTACAGAGATTGCTGTGGTGAAGCATACATCATTCTCACTCAATGTGGACTTTGAGAAGAAAGTATTAAGTGGGACAGCTGTGATCACTGTTGACATTTTGGATGACAGTTCTGAAGTGGTAAGACAAATACCTATTGTTTGGTTGTTGTTGTATTACCAGTATCACAACATATATTGCATGACCATAACTCTTACATTGTTCAAGAATCAATGCATGAATTCATGTGATGAATACTTAGATATATTTTTACTAGCCCTATTTTTATAACTTAAGTAATAAATATATAAAAACTATTTTTTGGTGAATTCCAAATCATAATTCTTATAACAGTAGCCATATTTAAGTCTACAGTGTTTCATCCATTTTTGTAAAGGATCCAGAAATATCAGGGAAGATGACAGATGAACAAGTTTTGTTACGATCAACATAAAAGGTTAAAATTTGTCTGCAAATAATGTCATGCATTTTGGTATAAAAGCAGCCTCTCGGTCAAAAAAAAAAATTGTCTTACACACACTGTAAAACAATATTTTTCTATTCCAGCATTATGTTTGTGAGGGTCATGATCATGATAATGAAATTGGAATTGGTTGATAACATTGTTGCTGGCTGATAAATGGCAAGGTGTTTATTGATTTGCGTAATTTTTGCAAGCATTAATCTTTTCAGTCCCTAGAAAAGTAGTGTCCCCCTTTTATTAAACTAAATATCAAAAACTGAGTGCAATTATTATCTATCTACTAACATATTTTGTGACAGGTAGGATTATCAGCTCTCAAGTTATTGACACTATCACTCAAGTGGTAGGTATACCTAAACATAACTTTGTAATCTATCTACAAGCAACAGTTTTTCGATAAGAGTAAATTGTTACCAGGTTTACCCAATAGATTTAAACATGTTTTTGGTGTTTTCTTTTCACCCAACCTTTCAGCCCTATTTCGTTATACTATAAGGAAACATCGGAATATCCTTTTAATTTGTCCGTCCGTCCATTTGGAACACTTCCACTATAAAACATTGTCATTAATGTTCTACATGCAGTTTGCACTTTACTTACTTTTGTAGTAAATTTACTAAACTGACCTACTTTTGAAAATACTGCTACGGAACCCTTCAAAATTTGTGGTCTGACACTAACTTAGCCGATTTTCACACATTGTATGTATCAAATTATAATTATCATTTGATGAATAAATCACTAACAACATTATGGTTTACAGATCCTAGACACAAACAATCTGACCCTCTACTCAATAGAACTGGAAGATGGCACACCCTTGAAATACACACTCGGGAAGGATTTACCCAATTACGGCTCCAAGTTGACGATAAAGCTGCCTAAAACCGAAATAGCGGGAGAATCGTAAGTATTTATTACACAAAAATTCTATATTTTTGTCTTCTATGTTTATTTTGAAATCATAATCACCACTGTAATCTGATCTACTTTATAATCACACGTAAAAACACTTTGAACTTTAGGTATATTATTATTTTCACAGGCTTTTTCGCGAATGTCATAGCCGATCAAATAGGTATCGATGTTGACATAGTTTTTTTTTCGCAATTACTATGATAGTGCAAGAACAAGTGCCCTCATCATCATCGTCATATCAGTGGAAGGACGTCCACTGCTGCACATAGGCCTCCCTCAAAGCTACCCACAGTGACCAGTTTTGTGCCACCCGCAGTGGATTCTTGCGATCTTTACCATGTAGACCATCTGTGGTGGTGTGGTGTGGTCTGCCCATGCTGCAATTTCCCCTAATCCATTAGTCTTTAGCTTGACTACATTTCCTAGGAGTTCATCATCATCATCAGTTGGAGGATGCATGTCTTTGTTGTTACACGACACGTATTATAAAGTGCAAAGCATACAATGTCCGTCATGCGCATCGCACTCTCCCGGGAGCTCCCTACCGAGCGAGTCTTGCTGCTCGTGTCAAGTCTGTCGGACATATGGCCCGGAGGAGCCCCGCAACATTACGAGTAGGTTAGCAATAACTGTTGGTAGTACTAGGGTACTGTAGTAGTAGGTAGTGTATTTTGATATGTATTTTTTACCGATCTGGTCGGTTCACGAGACTAACAAGCGGTCGTTCTGCTGTCCGTGTCAAGACTGTAGGAATAGACGTACGGGCCTACCTAATTAGGCACCAATTTGTTAGAGTACCTACTTATCAGTGTGTGGGCGTTAAAGGAAACACTGACTTGTTTGATGTATACGAGTATATTTTGCTACATGATGCCTATGCTTAGAGTATCGTATACAGGACACCACTACAAGTGTTATTAAGTTATTTAACCAGCTAACATTATGTGTAGTCGGTAATATGTGACATTATCTATGAAAAGGGACCTTATTGTCGATGGCGCTTACATCGTTGTTCAAGACGATACCATACAAACGCAACGCGATTCGACGTAAGTGCCATCGACAATAAGGTCCCTTTTCCTAGATAATGACACATGTGTACATACCTATACGGGGCTCCGTCGTCTTGTACAGCGAACGAAATATTATACTGTGATACAAAACCCGAATGTATAGATGTATACCTACTCGTAAACATAGTCGAAGTCAGCGTATACCTAAACGAGATATATATTTGGTAGAAACAGTATATTTTAAGAACTTTCAAGTACTATTTTGTTCGAAAGTATAATGTTTTTGAAACTAAGAACAAATCAAATTATTTTTTATGAAATATTTTGATTTGCTTTGATTTTTAAGTAGTAATAATACTATATAAATTAAAAGTTTATAATGTTTTTGTTGTCGAGTCTTGTTTGCTATTGTGTTTGTTACAGGTAATTAATTATGTAATGGTTTTCCATGTGGTTAAACTACCCATTGTGTTTAGAGATAAAAGTTACAGGTGTGGCATTGTTAGGTGCACTAGTAACTTGCATTGTTTAGGCACTCTTGAAAAGTACAACAACTGTAGTACTAGAAATCATTCATGTACATAGAAACTGGCGTATCCGCGTTATAATTGTCATGAATCAATATTTTACCGACAATCTTTCAGTGGCGGCGATTATTATTATTTTTTATTATTTTTTTTATGACAAAAGGTGGCAAACGAGCAGACGGATTGCCTGATGGTAAGCAATTGCCGTCGCCCATGGGCACCCGCAACACAAAGGGAGTCATAAGCGCGTTGCCGACCTTTGGGGTGGGTGTTGGAGCTCTGGGAACCTTACTCACCATCAGGAACACAACACTACATACCTGAAAGGTAGCAGTGCTATTATGGCTGCGGTCTTCTGTAAGGAGGAGGTACTTCCCCAGTTGGGCTTCTCCAGACCCAAGCGTGATGGTACTTCGCTGTGCCCTACCTCTCATTTTTGGACGTAGTTTAAGGACATACCCGGGTCCAAATAATATTCTTTGCCTGACGGAGCCAGTACGGGTTTACCTTTTCTTTTAGAGCCCAAGGAGAACAGTTGAACCGTGGGAAAGCTAGTTAAGCCGGAATTGGCTTGCATGGCCTCGCCGCCGCTGATACGTACCTAGTACATATATTTCAAACGTAAAATACACTGAGAACACACCTGCGTGCCATTCGCAGCAAGTCGGTTAACTAAAGGCTACAGAATAAAAAAGCATACATTGTTGCAGGATAAAGATTAAAATAGACTATGCGTCTTCACAAACCGCGTCCGCACTGCAGTGGCTGGAGCCCAGTCAGACCTCGGGCAAGAAGCACCCGTATCTCTTCAGTCAATGTCAGGTGAGACGGCCGGATTATTTTTAATCTAGGAGGAATAATGACTGGAGATCGCATCCGCGTGCGCCAGGAAGGGACGAAAATATTCTGGCGATTTCAGCCGTAAAATGTAACAATTCACTATAATTTTGCTATACAGGACATTATTTATAACAAAAATATTAGCTTATTCTGTATTCATTACCGCAACTTTCTTTGAAAACCCAAGAAAACTTCAATTGTAATTGTTTGTTCCCCCCAACTTTGACAGTTCTGAAGGATCCAGTTTGGAGGGGAACAAAAATGTATAAAACTATGTCAAGGACGGACGAAAATAGTGCCGTCTCTGCCATACCTATGGAAAGTTACATAAGATCCCTTTTGATCGTGGTATTATTATTAGCACGCTCCGTCGAGTTAAATGGTATGTCTATGTTTTTAATCAACCCTTTAAGCGATATCCCACACTCCCCGACATGTCATGGATAAATCGTAAACCTTACCAAAACGTAAGCTGCCGTATGGCAACATTGACTTCAGGTTTCAAATCCACGGCTACACTATTATTTTTGTCTGTAGTATGGAGATCTTAAAAAATAACGTATCCAGATTTCTAAAGGGTCGACAACGCTCATTCTGGGTTAAATGGAAAGGAAGCAGATCGTATGAATAAATTATTTCTTGATTATGTGAGCTACATTCTTGATGATTCAATTTCTCCACCATATCCTTCAATGCCAGGAGGCGCCTAGCGCTCTACTGTAAATGTGTTGACACTTTTTACCGGCATCGGATTCTCAAGTCATATTGACAATTCACCGCATTCACAATACATGCGCTACCGAAACTGCGCGTCTGCTAACTATACCATGATTCTTAGAAACACAGGAACAATTTTAAAAATCAACTGCCTCGGGCTCAAATTCGCAGCCTTGCGTAAACCTCTGTAGCTCACTTTAAACTTTCGCGTTTTATACCTTATTAACTGGACTATAGAACGTCGAAATGTCGGAACTCAAACTGATTAAATTTTAATTTCCGATAAACCCGTCCTTATTTTCAGCCCGTATGATCAACGTGGTAACGCGGTACAAATGTGGCATTGTCTATGAATGGTCGATGGCACTTACGTCGAACCGCGTTACGTTTGTATCGCGCCATCTTGAACAACGACATAAGCGCCATCGATAATAAGGTCCCTTTTCATAGATATTGTCAAAAATAATATTACTCAAAACCGTACATAGTTAGAAATACAAAAACTACAATAGGCTGGGAACAATAAACAAGTATTGTTTATCATTCGCAGCCTATTCACGCACGCTCCATCATACCCTGCCAAGACACACCAGCGGTCAAGTTCACGTACGACGCGGAGATCAGGGCGCCCGAGGAGTTCACTGTTCTCATGAGCGCGCTCCGCGAGGAGAGCCGCGGGGCTAAAGCTGTCTTCCGACAGCCTGTGCCTATACCGGCGTATCTGCTGGCCATCGCTGTAGGCGTGCTGGAGTCCAGAGAACTCGGTCCTAGGTAAGGAACATTAATTATAAGTATACAGTTTTGACTTTTTTTTTTTTAAGACAGGTTTATAGGTTTTGACGACCAGTCTGGCCTAGTGGGTAGTGACCCTATGAAGCTGATGGTCGTGTGTTCGATTCCCAGTCGGGGCATTTATTTGTGTGATGAGCACAGATATTTGTACCTGAGTCATGGATGTTTTCTATCTATTTACATGTATCTATCTATTATATATATCGTCGTCTAGTACCTACCTACAACACAAGCCTTACTGAGCTTACCGTAGCACTAGGTCGATTTGTGTAAGATTGACCCGAAATATTTATTTATTTATTATTAATTATTATAGGTTACTAGATGATGCCCGCGGCTTCGCCAGCATGGTTAGAGGAAAATGTAACATATCGAGTTTTCCCGTGGGAATGAAAAACTATGTCACTCTCCATCCCTTCAACTACCTCCACTTAAAAAAAACCACGTCAATTCGTCGCTCCGTTTTGCCGTGAAAGACTGACAAACAAACGGACACACCTTCGCATTTATAATATTAGTATGGATTACCACCAGCTTGCCTGCTGTGTTAGTGTTTTGTAGTCAAAACAACTTTAGTCCGTTTGAAGTACTATAATATTTGTTTTCACGGTTTAACTTAAACAAACAGTAAGCTAATTAAAGTTTCTGTTGTAGATACTAGATGATGTCTGTAATCTAGTACAGTTTTCTTTGTACTTTTGAAAAGGCAAAACCATATTATGGTTATATTTAGAAAAAAAAATTGACAATATTTGACGCCGCCACTGATATAAAGGTTGATTCACGAGGGCTGGCACGAATGTATAGAACAAAAAAAATGTAATTAAAATCCAGAAGCAAATATTAGTAATAAACACACAAATTTTCCTTGTAATAGTAGATTGTTTGACAAGGGGCTAAAGTAGGCCATAGTACCACGAGATGGTTATTTTCCCGAACGAAGTGAGGGAAAATTGTTCGAGGGGTAATATGGCGTTTCGAACCGAGTTATGCATACTAGTTTTCACTTCGATTGCGAGAAAATAAGATAAAATAACATTTCAACAATTAACAAATACAATTTTATTCACCCGCAATGAATTCTGAGTCAAAAATGTTTAATTTGGCAGTCTTTGTATTTTTTTGACTGCTTTGATACAGATAGGATATATACGCCGTGAATAAATGCCATAGACAACGTATAATTGGGGCTTCGAAGAGTTTGCCAACGATTTAAACTTTTTTTTAATGCTTGTGAAGTAGGAACTAAAAAGCACCTAATGCTTTGATTGCGTTTCCTCATTGGTCGATTTTAATATTGTGGTATTGTCTGATTGGTTGATACTTTATACAAAGTTTTTTTAATGATTTCACATTTTTAAACAGTATTCGCACCAAAAAAGAATCTAGAGTTGCGATTAACTTCGATATCTATCGTGATTGGTGGATTTACTACGATGAAGTGTTCTGGTTGGTCAATTAAAAATGTTTGGTATATCATAAATATGTATACATATTTTCCGCCTTGGCAAGCATAATATGACACACTTTTAGAGCATGAGGAGTGAAAACATGTTTATATTGATTTTTATCTCAACTTCTCAGGTCTCGAGTGTGGTCCGAAAAGGCTGAGATCGAGAAAAGCGCATGGGAGTTCGCCGATACGGAGAAATACTTGCAGGCGGCGGAGCGGTTGTGTGGCCCCTACGTGTGGACGCAGTACGACTTGCTGGTCCTGCCGCCCTCGTTCCCGTACGGAGGCATGGAGAACCCGTGCTTGACGTTCGTCACACCCACTCTGTTGGTGAGAACTTTATACATTCATACCTATCCAGGAATCATACCATCTAACCAATAAATCAACCAGGAAAGACATCCATCTTTGTTTACAAATATTAAAAAAAAAGATCTTTATTTTTCAATTTAGGCATATTACATGCAATTTACACCGGTACGAACCCTACACCTCTGACCCGAGAAGATACCGGCAAGAAACTACGGCGGGAGTTAATTTTTTCAAAACAGTGATACATCAAATCTTAAAGTACATAATTATGCGTAGTCCGATAGGTAAACATATCAAACAGTTTATTACAAGATATAACTGAAAATACTAAAATATAAAAGTAAAAATATAATGTATAAACAAATTTGACTTCACAAAATAGACATAATTTGATATGCTTTCTTACCTGAACTGTATTTACTTGCGAATATAAATATTAAATAGTTGCTGTCTTGTGGAAAACTGCGTTAATTAAATAATATTGTCTTCGGTTGCCGCGATAATTACTCATGAAATAAAACAACTAAAACGGATTTAATCGTTGCGTAAATTAATCCATAGATAATAACTGAATATTTACACATAACAAAAAAGTTGCGGGTGCATCCTCAGGAGTCGGAAATATGCTGCTCTCGGTGGTAGTTCCATACTTGCGAATAAGAGATCTCAATAAAGAGATAGCGGCGCCTTTTGGGTCTTCTGGTGAACAGAGGGCAGGCCACCATTTCGCTCAGTATTGCTACCCAGCGCACAAATGCATAAAACCTACTGGCCGTGACTTCTTGTTATGTTTGCGTAAATAAAATGATTAATATTTTCATGTTAACATTAAAAAAGTATGTTAACATTGTGTGCATCCGCGTACGCCAGTAAGGGACAAAGATAATTTCGGTTTTGCAGCCCGAAATGTAACAGTTTACTATAAGTTTTGCTTTACATGACACTCTTTATAACAAAAATATAAGCTAATTCTATATTAATTATCGCAACTTCGGTCGGTATTTGTTTATATCCCTCCAACTTGGACAGTTCTGAAAGGTTCAGTTTGAAGGGGAACTAAAATATGTGTAACTATGACAAGGACGGACGAAAATAGCTCCATCTCTGCCATAGCTATGGAAAGTTACATAAGACCATCCCTTTCGATGGTGTTATTATTAGCACACTTCATCTAGTTAAATGGTACATCTATGGCTTATTTCTAGGCCGGTGATAGAAGTCTAGCGGATGTGCTTGTGCACGAGATCATGCACAGCTGGACGGGCAACCTGGTCACAAACCGCAACTTTGAGCACTTCTGGCTCAATGAGGGCTTCACAGTGTTTTTGGAGAGGAAGGTCGGAGCCTCCCTGATCGATGACAGTGCAGAGGCCAAGAGGAGCAGGGACTTTCATAGCTTGTTGGGGCTACAGGAGTTGACTGAAGCGGTGAGTACTTTCACAAATAATGTCTTTGAGATCAGATAGATAGGCCACATGCAATTTCAAACACTTCTAGTTCACGCGAGCTTTGCTTGTTTATTTAGAAGATTTCAGCTGCCCTGGTAGATTTTAAACACAAAACTATCGTGAGATTGAAGCATGTTAACTGTATAAAAGCGGGTAACTAACGTTTGATAAGTCGAATATTATGTATATAATATTTTATATATATTTTTTATACAGTTGATATGCCCTGGTAGATATTATTGAGGAGCAGACTCTTTCATGGGGTTTCAGGAGTTGTCTGAGACATGGTGAGTACTATCACATACAAGTCTTCAATCATACTACTGGACGGGAAACATCTAGTTCCACAACCTTGAACTCAGTCAATTTGTGAAACGAATAATGTAATATTTATTTACTTATCTTAAATATACTCCCTAATTTCGCAGGTGAACACCATCGGTGCCACCAACCCTCTAACTCAGTTACAAGTGAACCTCAAAGGAGTCCACCCAGACGATGCGTTCTCGCGAGTCCCTTACGAAAAGGGCTCTCTCTTCCTACGTTATCTAGAAGACTTGGTCGGAGGTCCCGGTAAGATGTTCTAATATCATTTTAAATTTCAGATCAATGACCTTGGCCAGAATAACTCGCTGACACGCCTGGTGGTTGACCTCGAGGGAGTACATCCCGATGATGCGTTTTCAACGGTCCCGTATGAGAAAGGGTCCATGTTTTTGAGATATCTAGAGGACCTCCTCGGCGGGCCGGGTAAGGCCCAATTACGTTGCATATTTTATTATAAAGTGTTGTTTCGTTTTGGGAAATCAACAAGTCATCAAAAACATCTATTGTGTTATTAGATGGAGGCCAAGGCTAGAATTTTGATTTCTTGTGAGCATTGTTTATTTCTATGGGGAGCACCACAACTCTAGCCAAAACTACTACTACTAAGGGGTCTTACTGCCATTCTATTACTGTTAAAAAAAATGTAGTCCTAGGAATAGCTTATCCTAAGCCCAAACTACTAACCCTGCTAACAAGTCATGGTGACTTTAAAATTATGCCTTGGCCGTTTCACACATGTATTCATTAAATAAAAAAACCTGTGACGTAATTTCTTCTGAACGGCTCGAGGTGAGGTGGTGTCGATCCGGTGCCGAGCTGTTTCGTGTGCACCCTTACCCTTATACAGTACCCGACTTAACAAGAAACTTGATAACATGTAAAATACTTGCCTATATTTACACCTTACTTCCACTTCCATTGGCGTTGTTATGTTATGTCCATATGTAAATTTAACCTAATTTGCACCTATCATGCCCTTCATGTTAGGTTAAATCTAGGAGGATATAACCAATATGGAGTAGCCATTAACAGGCGTTCCCCACTGCCAAGATTACTCGGCCGCCGGTCATTGAACTTGAACTTGTGTGCATATAGTTTAGTGTTTGATAATTTTGACGTGTGCGTGTGTAGCGACGCACGTAAAAAATGCATTAGTATTAACATTATTTATGTGTGTTACCTCACCCCCGCGCCGAAGATTTTTCCAATAGAAATTAGTGCGTGTGTCGGCTCCATATTGGTTCTATTCAAAATCTAGTAATACTTACCGTTTTCTCAACGATTGCAGAGGTTTTCGACGAATTTCTCCGCTCCTACCTGACCCATTTCGCGCGGAAATCTCTGGACACGGACCAGTTCAAAGCCTACCTGCTCAAGTACTTTGACTACAACGACAAAGTGAAAACGGTCGACTGGAAAGCGTGGCTCAACACCAGCGGCATGCCTCCTGTTATTCCCGAGTGAGTTGTTATACCTTGCCTTGTACAATCAACAACACTCTTAGCTATACATTGGTAGACCTTATTATATAAGGCATAAAGTCCACCGATGTACAGTTAAGAGTGTTGCTGTGTGTACAGTATTCCTACAATGGAATGGAATTAGCGGTTTTACTAAATGTTCCCTGACAGCTTCACGGAACATTTTTTTTTCGATGTTCCTTATTAGACGAATTTAACCAATAATGCGCTTATCGATAATAAAAAAGAAGATTGTTTAAATCAAAATTTATTAAAAAGAGCGTTTACAGATTTAGTTCATAGGCCACGGTAACTGCGGCGCTACCGGGAACAACGATATTCGTAAATTTCGGACGATTGTCTCTGTCTCTCTCATGACACCTTAATTGGAGTAAAAGAGAAAGATGCCCGAAATATATGAACTTCGATGTTCGCGGTACCGCTCCTGCTTATCATCAGGCGAGCCGTGTGTTTGTTAGCCACCGTCGTTGTATAAAAAAAAAGAAAAAAATGTAAGAAATATGTAATTCTATAAATCCAATTCTGAATTATCGTTTCATTTATCATTGCAGCTACGACACTTCAATGACCAAAGCCATCACAACACTACTGGGACAGATTAACGACAATCACAACTTCACATTCGATGACGTCAAAGTGTTCACTCCCCACCAAATGATTCATCTGCTACAAGAGCTGCTCGATCGCCCGCCGCTCTCGGTCGACAGTCTGCGCAACTTGGGGCAGGCCTACAAACTAGTTACTAGTAAAAACGCTGAAATCAAGTACAGGTAATAAACGTACATATAATGCAGACTCGCCCAAACCTATGAAAATTATGTTAATCAATAAACATTCTGAACCGTTTATAAAGTCGTTATAGTCGATGTTCTAGGCACCGAAATATCAAAAAATATCATTTGATAACATTGTGAGAAAACCGGACTAGCCGGACCCAGTAAGGCCTAGTTTACCCTCTGGGTTGGAAGGTCAGATGGCAGTCGCTTTCGTAAAACTAGTGCCTACGCCAAAAACCTGGGGTTAGTTGCCAAGTGGACCCCAGGCTCCCAAGAGCCGTGGCAAAATGCCGGGACAACGCGAAGATGATCATAGTCGTTGTCTAAGCATTCTGGCACTGTTCACTATGAAGCATATGGTAGGTTTGATCTAAAAATTAAAAGGTGCAGTTATTAGTTACTCGAATAACGACTAATAATCAGTTTTTTTGGTATTCAGTACACACAGTACAACACAAATCTCACTGTGGGACTAGGCTGATCCGTATACAATTGTATATAATTGTGTATGGGAAAGGTACAAAAAATAATGACACTGATCTAATTGATTTGTTTTATACTATTCATACATTTAAGTAACATATAGAAATGCTTGAATTTTGTTATTTTATAGGTGGCTGAGACTGTGCATCAAAAGTAAAGACCTTGACAAACTATCTGAAGCATTAGAATTCGTCAACAATCAGGGTCGCATGAAGTATGTTCGACCGATTTACAGGGACCTCTACGCTTGGGAAGACGTCAGACAGCAAGCCATAAACAATTTCCTTGAAAACGAAAAATGTATGATGCATGTGTGTGCGTACACATTGCGAAAAGATTTACATCTCAATTAGTTAAAATATTAGGTAATACAGTTTTGTATTCTTATATTCATGTAAGCTGATTATTTTTTTACATGTTTGTTAAGTTAGATGTGAATAAAATAATGTTATATTAAAGTATTGTTTTATTATGTGGAAATTAATTAGCATTACCAATGAATTTATGCAGATAACTGACTTACTCATAAGTCAACTCCACTCCATTTTTGATTACTTTATCAGACGTGGACGTCTACTGTTGGACATAAGCCTTCCCCATAGAACGACATTTATGACCATGAAGAGTTCGATACCATAAGCGCCACGCTCAGGCGGGTTAGCGATCGCAGTATGTTTAACCGTTCTATAGGGATGCTGCTGCCCGTCTCCGATGGTTTCTGGTCGCAGTTTAGAGACAATACCCGTGTCCATTAATTACCCTGTATTTTTAAATTGGTCGATTTAACCTTTGGTACGCAACGTGGATCCACGGACACATTGTTGGACCGCGGTTCCGAGTTCAAACGATCCCACGCGATTTTTTAGTTTTTCTATAAAAATCATAAATCAATAGCGTCGAAAATATTTTGGTTTGTGTCGGAACAGCTATATTGTAATTCCAGCAGCCACGGCATACCAAAGGTTAACGGAATAAATTCAATCGATACTATACTACTCGGAATAAAATAGTATCACCTTGGTCTCAACTTAAAAAAAGTAAACTGTCAGGTCTGTCAGTGTCACTGCACTGCATAATATGTTGTCTATAGTTCTTAACCTAACCTCAAAATCATTATAAATAAACAATTATTACAAAAAAGGTGCTTGCTAAAAGATAACTACTGGAAATTAGCATTGCATAAATTTATTGGAATGTCAGCGGCAAAACGAGTTCAGGTAATAGGCAGCAAGTTTAGTTTTATGTTTAATTTACTTCATGTAACCTAATACATTATCGTATTCTCATACTAAATTAATATTCCAGCAATGGGCTACATTCGCTCGCACTTGGCACATATTTGACTGCAAATGGCAAGACCCTTATGAGTCTGCCAGCGTAATTAAAAAGTATCTTATGGGATTGCACAAGCCCATTTACCATCCAATGAACGACTGCGGCGATGTTGTTGTGTGCATAAACAGTCGGGACATCGCATTGCGTGGAGACGATTGGCGGCAGAGAGCATATTTTCACCACACCGGGTACCCTGGAGGTGCTAGCTGGACATTAGCTTGGGAGTTGCATAACAAGGACCCTACTTTGGTTAGTACTTAAACTTTTACTAAAACGTCCTTTTTTCGATTCAATTAAAAAAGAAGAATCTTGAGTCTTCGGGTAAAAACTTTGCTGCCAAGTGAAACACTAATTTTATCACCTGACTACCACAAGGAATATCCTTACACTAATACAAATTTTATTCAAGTTGTAGATATTATTCAAAATAATTTAGGTATGCAGTGTTGTGTTCCTGAGGGTGAGTAAGGTTCCCAGAGCTCCAACAAATTTTAGGGTATGCAACGCGAATGTGAATCCTCTGGAGTTGTAGGCGTTCATAGGCTAAGGTGCTTACCATCAAGTGGGCTGTATTCTTGTTTGCCACCACTGTTGTATTTAAAAAAAAGCTTACATAAAAAAACACACAAAGATGCAAGCTAGGTGAAAAATAGTATCTAGTGTTCTAATGAAGCAGTGTTTTTCACAAAATTATGTGCATTATTGATTTGGAGACAAGTAACAAAAATAACTTAAAAAGTGATTTATGGTTAGAACTATTTTTTTTGTCTTTTAATTGTCAGTACAATTGTTCCATTTACCTATCCTGTATTCCAACACATATCTTAAATCATTTCAGATAATTAAGAAAGCTGTCTATAGATCAATGAAAGGAAATCTTCAAAGACGCCACACTATGGAAAGACTGTTTATTTATCCCGGGGACCATGTTCCAGGAGATATTCTACAGAATGTTAGCAACCAAATACGGCAGATCCGCAGGGTTCCTGATAGACTTGACCACTTGCCGGAAGAGGATGTGAAGAATTTCCCCAAAGTCATGGACTATCCCAAGGATTATGTTCTCAAATAAATTGTTTTTATTATATTGTATGTAGACTAGGAATAAAATGTAGTAAATAAAAATGTGAAGTTTAGTTTTCATCTTTATTTAATAATTATTGCAAATTCATAAAAACTTCTCACTTTGGATATTATCTATATAATTAGTATGATTTTTTCCGCAAATTCCTAGAGTAGTGCCTAGTAGTTTTTCCGCAAAATAAACAACAGCAAACTGATCTACACGATCAGCATTTCTGTCTTCTGTTTGATTTCAATGGGAATCTGCTCCAACCCAGCTATCCAGGTGGATAAGACCGTTGGAGTTAGTCTATGAACATGAAATTGAAAGGGATGTTGTTTTGTTTATGATCAGCACTTTGTCCATCATTATTTCCCTAAGGCTCTGGAGCGGTACCGCGAAAATCAAAGTTCGTATATTTCGGGCATCTTTCTTTTTTTACTCCAATTAAGGTGTCATGAGAGTGACATAGACAGTTATCCGAAATTTACGAATATAGTTGTTCGCGGTAGCGCCGCTGCAATAGCGAGCGCTTTTTACAAGTCCACAGCTATAAAACTAGCAGACAAAGGTAAAACTTGCTAGGTAGGTTTTCTATCGCTACTTTAGCTTAAGTCCATGAATCCACAAACTACTAAGAAAATACGAGTGAATCAACGCTTTTCCTATTGGTTCATTTCTAAAGGACGTGATTCATCGAATAGGAATTACGATAGGTACATATATAAGTAGGTACAAGTCGAAAACCTATTAACTTTCGTCACTTCTACTTATTGCTATACTCTATAACTGGGTATTCAATTTTATTGATATTAACTCTTTGAATTATTGAATGAACTGTTCTTAAAGATTGTAATGTATTAATATTAAGTTCCACATGTGCAATGGTGTATATCACCCGGTAAATTAGGTCCCTACATTGTAGGGTACATTTTACTGGGGTTAAAAAGGTTAGGTACCTCATTTTTGCTGTAGTCGGCCACCTTAGACAAAAAAAACATGCAGACATGACTCCAATGACAAAAATAAATAGGTACAGTATCGACCTAAAATAAAACTATGTGTATAACTTTAGTTCTTTATTATCTGTACAAATAAACTATGACTGATGATCATGATTTATAGTCTCAACACCGTAACAACTTAAATGTAAACTAGTCTTAACGCCACATAGGGTTAGGGTATTCTTTAGGGCGCATGGCCATGTAGACGGGTGTCTCCTGAGCCTCGTCTACAAACTTAACCGCGAAGTCAGCATTGCTGTCCACGACGGCCTCTTCAATCCTCACGGGTTCCGGGACAACGAGTCCATCTAATGGCATGACTACTGACTCGGGGAGGGGCATATCTATGATTTTAACCTGTAAGGGGGCGTCGTTGGGAATGTAAGAGGGGGTCTCTTCATCGACATCAGCAATATCAACGAATTTCACAGCGGAGTCAGCTTCGACGGGGGCCTCGACGACCTCTGGGGCTATGTCAACGAAGTTGACGGCATGATTGATAGCGTCGAGTTCAGCTGGAGCGTCTACAATTTTCACAGCGTCTACAGCGGCTTCAGGGGCATCCACAAACTTGACTTGGGTAGCGACCTGGTCCAAGACGTCTTGGGGAACCATGAGGGGCGCGATGTCGGGCTGCGCGATGCGCACGGGCTCCAGGAGACGCACGGGCTCGGGGAGCGCCGCAGCCGCAGCAACGAGGGCGAACGCTAGTAGGTACTTCATCTTTACTGCAACTGTGACAGTTTCATTCATATTTATGTGTTTTATTGATTGTATTTTTGAAATAAAACAACTAAAACTGATATTTTGCGTATAGGTACTAATTTAAGCTTCATCCTGACGTTTCGAACCCTTTAGCAGCGTTCGTGGTCATCGGGTGGACTGAAGAGAAATATTAATTTCCCTCCACAAAAAAAAAAAAACACAAGGTAATTTTTTGGCCTTTAATAAGCCCCTCTGTCGTGTGCAATTGTGCAAAGCATGTGTAAGCACAAAAATTGTTTAATAATTTATATGTGGGTAGGTTTGCATATTGTAATTTGTCCTCAGTCCACCCGATGACCACGAAGGCTGCTAAAGGGTTCGAAACGTCGGGATGAAGTTTCAATTAGTATGCACCATATAATCCGTTTTTAGTTGTTTTATTTCATGAGTACCTACCTAGCGGTAACCGAAGACAATGTAATGTATATTTTTATTTATTTCGGCAAGTAAATATGAAGAGTGCAGTAACAAAAAGAGTGGTCAATCGAGACGACAATTTCTGCTCTAAATTATGAATTGCATAACCATGAATCATGATGTATTAAATTATTTTTTAGTCTTAAATTGTGAAATCATTATGAGATTACCTACTTTACGCACAGTAAATTACTTTTAGGAATGCATATAGTTTCGTCTGTAGCAGAGAATGAAAAAAATGTAAAACTTAAGTCTCGAAACTTCCTCATAAATAACAAAAACACACTCACCTGTCACTAATTGTCCAACAACAAAGCGATATCTGATAAAGATTAGTTATTTATATAGGTAGATACGCAGTATTGAGGGGTATCGCATGATAAAGGAACTTTGTAACTTATCAGTTGAAGGTGATTAGTCCACGTACGTACTGATTTCTTTTAACAGATTGTTTTTTATTAATCTTTCTAGCTTAAAGGATTAATACATTTTACAACTAGAAACGAAAAACCTAATTAAGGTATCTACACTTGCGCTACCTATATTAAAGTTGGTATTTTGCGCGAATAATACATAGTAAGTAAGTTAGACATATTTTAAATAAATAAATAGACCCGGGTATGTCTTTAAACTACGTCCAACAATGAGAGGTAGGGCACAGCAATGACCATCACGCTTGAATCTGGGGCAGCCCAACTGGGAAAGTACCTCCTCCTTACAGATGACCACAGCCATAATAGCACTGCTACCTTTCAATGTAGTATCGTGTTCCTGATGGTGAGTAAGGTTCCCAGAGCTCCAACTTCGCTCAGCTTCCAACTTGTGACTCCCCTGGTGTTGCGGGTGCCCATGGGTGACGATAATTGCTTACCACCAGGCAATCCGACTGCTCGTTTGCCGCCTATGTCATAAAAAAAATGTTATTATAGCCTTGGCTGGTGCTTACATGGAGGCAAAAAAAATTGTTCCTGGTTTAATTCAACCATTTTGTCTACTATATCTGACCTTCTCGTAACAAAGCTTTGTACTTTGTCGTCTAACTATGGCTAAGATAAGTCTATCAGGTCGGGACTATTAAGTTTCCGGTTAACTACGTAATCCTAAAAGGGAACCCGACCTCTCTATAAAACTGTGACACTGATATAATAGCTCGCTACGTTAATTCCGCTTTAGGTTAGATTTTGGAATCCTACGCTTGGTTTAAATATCAATACAAGCACGAGGTAATTAATAACTTTTTCTCGAACATGCAATGAAATGTCTTCGTTACGTGCGTCATAGGCTTCGAAGTATCACGTTTAGGGCGGATCAACTCCAGAGAACACCATATTACATATATACGATTTATTACCATAGTTTTTAATTTTAATTAGTAAATAAGTACCTACAGTATATCTAAGCTGAACTGTTATTTAGATAAGTACAGATAATATAGTCTAGATGTTCAAAGACTTCCTGCAGACAAACTGTTTGAACAGTTTTGCAGGGCTTTTGTTAGAAATGTATTTTTGTTGATTGTTTAATAAATAAATAATAATAAATAACAGGTAACGATTTTCATATAAAATTGAAGGCCTAGGCCGGGAAGTAACTTTTTTTAATTTTTATGTATACCTGGCGTCTGTGTTCATGAAGCCTGTTCAAGCAGCTGAATTATATTTTTTTGTCATTTTTAATGACAATGATTAGCGGGCTAAAGAATAATTTCGCTTATTTCAGACGAAATGGTATGAAGAGATTTATTTTATTTATCATAAAAATGAAGATTCATATCATCAGGTTATTACATTAATTACATGCTCTCAATTTTAAAATTAATTGCCGAAATATTGGCAACACCAAACACTACTCCACGCATGCGCGTTTTCGAACGCACGTTTGAGTCAACCAATCACAGGACACGACAGCAGTTCTTTTACTTGTTTTAATAATGGCGGAATGGAAAAGTTTCTCGGCGTGTAAAACTCTGTTTATTAAGACTAAATAGTGGTAAATGGTGTGATTCAATGCTTTTGTGACTTAGATATAGTGTTACGGGTGTATAAAAATTGAATAATCTAACCGGGCCCGGTTTTATGTATCTATATTTTGTTATTGTGTACCGCTAAAGGCATATGCCGTAGCGCCAACATTTAAAAGGTAAGTGGATTCTGTTTTGGTGGTTTTTTAAATGTTGTATATAGTAATTATAGCCAGACTATTTATGATAGTCATTAATTATTACATCGTATGATACTACAAAGCGGGATTTTAGGGAAAACTAAAAATGTTTTGTCGTGAAGCTGTTTTTTGAGTGGTATTTTTTTATTTATTTCATTGCATTAGTTTGAGAAAAGCACTATACATGCCTAGCCGTGAAAGGGTCTTGTAGGCTTCGTATACTATCCGGCCTCCCTTCGGTCGGCCGTCCATACAACTCACCCTGCAACCCCCTCTTTCCCGGCGGCTGCAGTAATGTACTATAATATTAAGACTTTTCCGATATGCTCGTAGCAGTACCTATACTTCATTTACACAGCGAGGATGGCGCTTTCAATAGCGCCGAAATATCGGGGACTCATCAAAAGTAACATAGGTACAATCACCGGCAATGCTATCTTATGATTGCACCCCGTTATCAGACGCTCATTTTGGGGGCAAGCTAAAATAGTGATGTTGCTAAACATAATTAGTCAATTCTATAAAAGTCTATAAAAGTTTTTTGACAAACTAAAATTCTTCTTTAGCGAAAGCCCGAGAGATAACTAATTCATTCCTCTTTTTAATCAGATCGGAGGGCGACAATTATAAATATCGAATATCGTTAATTATTGAATATCGTCAATTTGGGGCCCTATTTATGAAATAGTCACCGAGTAATCTTCATAGAGATTCTCATTCATTCTCCAGGGAAATCACTTGGTGACTATTTCAAAAATTGGACCCAAGATCTTTTGACATGTTATTGAGTGAGTAAGTCAACTTCATTTTTTATCGACTTCGATTATCGTAACTGCCCAATCACTTGCCCCTAAACTGAGCATAAGATAACGGGGTGTACTTAAGCCAAGGCCGCATAAAATGCTGAAGGCACTTTATGACCGTGACATAAGATGTGATCAGATATTTTTGCGGTATTGATATCGTTAGATACTATTGCCCGTGACTGTACATGGTAACTATCCCATTTTAAGTAATAATTGTAATGTCAGCGACCATGTTATCTTAAATCGTAATTTAAAATTTGTGTCTTTGTATATAACATAGAGTATATTGTACAGTGAGCAGAAAAAGTTGAGCGGGTGAAGTGTTACTTTACCTTGTACAGTGAGCAGAAAAAGTTGAGCGGGTGAAGTGTTACTTTACGTTTAGATGTGTTGATCTCAACACATCTCTATTGGTAAGAGAGACGGTGTCAAGAAAATAAGAGCGAATGTAGTAGGTCATTTTGTACACTTCATCGGCTCACCCACTTCTGCGGCTGACTGTATAGTAGGTATAAACAACTAGTTATATTTAAAATATTTTTAGATTAACGGTAAAGCAAGAAACAAGACGTCTATACAAATACTTAAATACACAAATATGGCCATAACCCTGGAACACAGAATACTATGTCCTTGTAATGATCCTAACCCGGGAAGTCCACAGCTATTACACTAGCTCACTCAATTATTTTGTAATAGCAAATCGCAAACGGAAATATATACCAAATATGAGTAATATTTGGTATGTATTTCCGTTTAGAAGTTGCTGACTCACACGCGGTGGAAATGTGCTGTGCCCATAACCTATCTATAGCTTATTGGGAGGATGATGGACAAGTATCGTTATCTATAACATGGTGGCCCATTTAATCGGTTAGTATTGGGAACTCTGAAAGTATAAGACATACAAATATCATCGATTTTAGGGACAACATAAACTGCATACATAGATTAAAAAAAAAAGTTGTACTCTGTTCGAGAATTAAACCGGGCTGTTTTGGAAAATAAGACTTTTTTTTAAAAACATGATATCTAATAGTAGATTGTTAATCAAGGGTAGAAAGGCACTCATTGACGACGAGGTAGTTTGGCGCTCGAACGAAGTGAGAGCGCTAATAGTCCGAGTCGGAAATTAGTGATTTTTACCCGAGTTAAGCATACTATTTTTCATTTCGAATGCGAGGAAAGTAAAATAAGAGCAAGAAGAAAGTAAAAAATGTCTCTTAGATAATAAAATGACTGACTAAAAAACTAATCTTACCGCATCAGCTTGTTTAAGTTGAAGCATGGAGCTGAAGGTTTAAGTTGTATCGATTAATCATTGAAATATATTTATAAAGGATCAGCACACATTCTGACAAAGATTTCACTATTTTCTCGGACCGCCATTTCATACAAGTTAACTGATACGATAACAATACTGATACGATTTTCTATTGAAACTTGCGGTAGGATGCTTTCCATAATAACTTGACCTTTATTTCTAATTCCGTCAGGTGTTAGGTCGATTTTAGAATCGCTTGAATAACCCGTAATTATTAATTTCAAAATATAACTATACTTTGTTTACTATCCAAGTGTTTTCAATAGTTGCGCGGAATCCAGCCTCTAACTTTTTTCTTGCAGCATAACTGTCCACAGATAATTGTCATAACGCACAGAATCATTTTTTCGCGCGCGTTATTGGCGACTTAATGAGTGTCTTAAACAGCATTTTAGTTTGATAGAAAAACCCAACCCTTTATTTTTAAAATTTAAGGCTTCTTTTATGTATATCTTCTTTTAAGCAATAGAATTTGTAATAAAATGGTCCTATTCAATGTAATAATGACTAATAAGAAGGTAATATTTCCAATAAGTAATTATACATTCATGTTTGGCTGTATAAGTTACTGCCGTTGCTTAGCTGCGCATATTCAAGTTTAAAAAAACTTCGTAGGTTTTTTCTTTTTTGTTACTGTAATATAGAGCCAAGACACTTAAATATTTGAACCGAATAATATAAATATTTGAATTAATTGACATATTTTATGCATGATAATCGCTACAATAAATTCCTATAATTTAAGAGAAGAAATAAGGTTATTTTCGCCACTTTGTTCTACTGAGTGCTCACAAGGGGAGAACTAATAGGAACATGCCAAATCGCGACCCTAGGGCGGAAACGTCCCAAGTAACAAAAGGTTCTATAACTAAGGCATTTTATCACCAAACAGTGATATAGTACGACTATAATGGTAACCATTGTGGCTGCTTGTACTATAAAGGTTTTTAACGCAGTGTTTTGGCTCTATAAAATTAAAGAGCATTTAAGTTCTATAATTTAGCTCTTAGAACGCTTATAGGAAGAAACAAAAGAATCTTTAAAGTGCTGCACTGTAATAGATATGCAAAAAGCGATTATGGTACTATTTAATACTATAGACAACTTTACTGACGCTTTTATGTAACTATTTTGCACTAATAATGCGTCAGAATATACAGTTATAGTACTAGTACTGTAGCAGTATCGTAAACACTATTAATGGATCAATCTGCACTATAAAAGGACTTTGCACGTCCATTACGTAAAGTGTTTGCGTTTTAGAAGCTCTCTTGACGTCGCTATGAAGCTAGAATTCTGTAAAAGTCATGAAAGATTTTCTATAGTGCTATATAGTACCATAAAAGTTATCTGGTACGTTGCTAAATTACTTAAATTCTAAATAGCTAAATATCTTCTATAAGTGTGTTTATGTTACTGCTACGAAACTAAAGCGTGACATGACAGCGCTAAAGATTACAACTAATGGACTAATTAGATCTATACTAGCTTTTCAGTATCAAGTATATCACTAGTATTTTACAAATGTTTTTTATCGTCAATACAAAATGGAAATACTGGTCTAGCGGGTCCAGAAAATATAGCGTATGGTTCCGCACAAAATATTTGTTTTGCACCACAGCCGGGCTGTAGCAATGATTTTCCGTCTTGTCAAGCCAGTAATGCAGATGAAGAATATGCGAGTGAAAATACTTCAATTCAAAGTTCTCAACATCAGAATGTTCAGATGAAGAGAACACTAAAAACGAGCAGTTACGCAGTGACTTACGAAAATGGTGCGTCACTTATAATATACCTCATCTAGCAATTAAAAGTTTGTCAGAAATAATAAATAAGCGCATTCGTAATGTGTTATTAAGATCCAAGGACACTTTTGAAAACTGATGTTAACATAAATATCAAATCAGTACCTGGTGGATATTACTGGCAGGTCCAATCGGTTTGTTCACACCAAGAAAACAATTTGTCCGTGTGAAGTGTGAACGAATCAATGTATACATAAGCGCTAAATGAACAAAATCTCGTATACAGTATACGAGAAAATTTACGCTGTGTGAACGTAGACAACCGGATAGAGCTACAGTCTTCAAATTTTATATTTTTTATATTTCACTTCATGTTTGAGAAAAACACTATACCTACCTACAAGCCTCGGCGGCAACGTGGGGTGTATTTGCCCAGTGTGTATTTATTGCAACTCCATTCAAAGAAATATATTTTGTATACACTATTTTATATTTGAACAACGGAACCCTAATCCGTTAAATATGGCTGCTGTTTTCTGTCATAATAGCACATTAACAGCACGACTGGAGCCTATATGTACTATAGCAGCCCCAGTTGGAACAATTCCATATTTTATTAATTAAAATTCAATTAAAACATGAAAATTATGAAAGCGCATTGTCAAATTTGAAATCAGGATAATGATTTTATCGATACAATTATTTTCCCATGTATAATCTGCTGCCATGTAACGGTCCACGAATGTTTTAGTACGTCCTTATTGTTACCTAAATACAAATGTCACTTTAAGAAACAATGGCGAATGAACTTCCCGTATTTAATATTTTAGGCACCTCACGCAAAATGCGCAAAAGAAAGTGTGCTACAAAGATCACTGGAATCGTTTATGGTGCAAAATAGCACCATAAACATGTTTTCGTTACTATTATAGTTGCAAATTGCGACATAAACGTTACAGACAGCACTATTTTAGTACTAAAAGCGTTTCTCGTCGCTTTTACATTTCAACCATAGAGCTGATTAATCATCGTGAGAGCTTTTATGTAATGCTTATAGTATAAATCAGTGATAAAACTAGGGCCTATTCGGGGTTTTGTAACCGTTTACAAAACCATTATAGTGCTAAACATGAACACTAATTAGCACGCTCCAAAACGTTCTCAGGACTTTTATAGAACCAAATTTTGTTACTTGGGGTATCACTTTCCACCCGCATAGTAGATAAACAATGACCCACTTTCCGAGCATGAGAAATGAAAAATAAATAGAATGCTTCGTATTTCATATCCTTCAATTTTTTTTAAACAACTGATGGGAACGATTCCCGACCTGAATCCAAAAAATTAACGAGATTCCGCTAGTAAATATGTACATTATACCTACATTTAGGTATAATTTATCAGCGGCGGCACGTCCATAACGTCCATAAAAGCCGGCCCCGCTGGCTTAACTTAGCTTTCCCACATTCCAACAGTTCTCCTGGGGCCTATGAAAAACAGGCGAGCCATATTCGCTCCGTCTCGTTTTGCCTAAGAAAAAGGCGCGCAACCACTGTAATATACCATACAGTTTAAGTTTACCATACTTACAGTGTAAGTTTACCATACAGTTGTGCAAGTTGCAGAGAGTTCTCAACAGCTATATGTACCTATACCATATATTTATATTTAAAATTGCAAAGTTTTTTCTTACATAAATAAAAACATAACTATAAATAAAAAATTTGACCTAGGTCCTGGTCATTAGGTAGGGTGCCCAGAAGGCTGGGCGCGTTTCCGCGCTGGATAGCAATGCTAATCCGATAAAAATGTAACAAATTACCGAATTTTTCTACGTTAAATATACGAAACATTTTGCAACTTTGGAGTTTCCGACTTCCGTAACCACAAGAATACGTCATCAATATAATATTGTCATTTATGAGAGGTAGGGCACAGCGAAGTACCATCAACGCTTGAATCTGGGGCAGCCCAACTGGGGAAGTACCTCCTCCTTACAGAAGACCACAGCCATAATAGCACTGCTACCTTTCAAGTATGTAGTGTTGTGTTCCTGATGGTGAGTAAGGTTCCCAGAGCTCCAACCCCCCTTAAAGGCCGGCAACGCGCTTGTGACTCCCCTGGTGTTACGGGTGCCCATGGGCGACGGTAATTGCTTACCACCAGGCAATCCGTCTGCTCGTTTGCCGCCTATGTCATAAAAAAAAATCAATAACTCGTAAAGGAAATGTACGCGAATTTTGTTATCCTGTAAGATGAGTAACTTAAATATTGAATTGAACCAGCGCCGCTACGATTGTCTCTGTCATTCTAATGATGCCTTTGTAGTAAAAGAGAAAAATGCCCGAATTTACGAACTTCGATGTTCGCTGTGTCAAGCCATCCTATTGGGGTTTCCTTATATGCATGCAACATAGGACCATGACTGATATTCGTATACATATATATATCGTCACGTATAATGATAAATTTAGTTTCAGAAGTTAAACTAAACTGTATTTGTCGTTAAAATAGCCTATTATTTTTATTTTTCTCTTAGTTCGTATTTAGATTTAATAATTATTTTTCTGATATTTTTTCTATTTAGTTGTATACAATAAATGTTCTTTTGCCTATTAACAAAACATTTTTATATTGGGAGAAAAATGTTGTTTTCAGCAGTAATTTTTGTTAGATAAGTATCAGTGTTCACTGTTTATTGTATACCCGTTTACGACACAGGTAATAGTTCAAATTTTAAAGTTTTATTCGTATTTCCTAAAGGTATAATACCGGCTTTCCTAGCTTAGTCGGTGTTCTTTGCACACGCAACTGAAGATCCAGAGTGGCAATCTCAGGGCATTTATTTATGTAATTATGTTATACGAATACTTGTACGGAGTTATGAATGTTTTCTATGTATTTTGTGATTGTTCAAAATAAATGTTCAACCTTTAAACCAACCTTTAAATTTAAAACTTGCAACCCAGTGCAAGTATAGAACTTACTTTATCTTCGGTTGCCGCGATAATTACTCAAGAAATAAAGATTATATCGCGATGTAACAGGGTGAAGTTTAAATTACTATAGGTACGCAATATTATCCGTTTCAGATGTTTTATTTTATTTATATGTATGTATATAACATTAGGCATAAATAAACTAAACAGGAATTGGTGTCTATACGAATCCATTAAAAACATTTGGCAGGAATTTCGGACCCGGGTATGTCCTTAAACTACGTCCAACAATGAGAGGTAAGGCACAGCGATGACCATCACGCTTGAGTCTGGGGCGGCCCAACTGGGGAAGTACCTCCTCCTTACAGAAGACCACAGCCATAATAGCACTGCTACCTTTCAGGTATGTAGTGCTGTGACCTTACTCACCGTAAGGTTCCCAGAGCTCCAACCAACTTATTGGTCGGCAACGCGCTTGTGACTCCCTTGGTGTTGCGAGTGCGCATGGGCGACGGTAATTGCTTACCATCAGGTAATCCGTCTACTCGTTTGCCACCTTTGTCATAAAAATTTAAAAAAAATCCTTATAATGGCCCCAACATTATTTAACCCAACGATGTTTCTGAGCATTAGTAACTATTGCCTAATACAAACCTCATTAATTGAACTAAGTGAACAGTGCCTGATGTTGCCACACTGTTTAAAAAGATTACCACACGATTGTCGTAAATATACTCCATGCACTCATAGCTCTCGATATGATTATTGAATAAACAGCAGTTGATAAATAAAAGCCACGAATAAAAAGGAAGTTTCCATTCTGGATAGAATCTAGAATTTTATGGAATTGTAGATACGATTTCACAAAATTAAAATTGCTTCAAGTACCTACATTTCAGTTAGGAAAAGTAATTTCGGTAAGTGAGCATTCGTAAGTAAACAGCACACAAAGAAAACAATAAAACATTTGAAATCAACATTATATACTTTATTGATATACATATTTAGGTATCCGTCTCATCCAGTACATCGATTACCACTAAATATATTTGGCAATATAAAAAATAAGGAATACGTTAGACTCGAGATTTACAATCATTCTAACTAATATAAATCTAGGGTACCTATTATATACATTCATTTTTATTATTATACAATTTCCAAAACGCAATAACTAATATTTAATTATAAGTAATAAAAACGAATGACTATAAAAATATACATGGATATAACAAAATCTGAATAGTCTTAGTCTAAACTGCTTATGCTCCCAAACCTCCCAATGGTGAAGTTACCGATTTGTTTGTTGCTGTTGTTTAAATTCTCCGTAACGTAATTTATATTTATCGTGTAATATTTTTTTAAAGGAAAAAGTATAATATGAGATTTGAGGATCCCATAAAACGTTTTTAATATAACATATAGCTTTGTTTCACAAAGAGTAGTTGCTTTGCTTTGTTACGAAAGTAAGTACCTAATGATTCAAGTTATTATCCATACAAATCGGGAACTTACCGTTGTCCACATTTTACACACTTATCAAACAAATTACTTAAATCAAAGCAATGAAAACGAGTCAGCTATATATATGTATAGAAGGTTCGGTCTCCAGATGAAACTCGCGTCTAAATTATTCCGTTAAACCATCCTAAACATGTCAATAATTTGTCAGCCTGTGAGCTGTTGACCTCGTGAGTCTAAGATGTAGTCAACCAATTTGATTTCTAGGCCACTTCGAACCTTGTCACAGTGACGTTACCTAGAGATCTTTTGCGTCTTTCATATAGATTTTCACTGTGACAAGGTACGAAGTGGCCCATAAATCAAATTGGTTGACTGTACGATTTCACACAATCAGATGATCCTGACCAGTTTTCGTTGCTTAATGCCTTCCATCGGCATGAAAATGTGGAGGGGGCAAAGCCCACATACACTGAACAAAACGAGAAGAAATAACCTAATGGAGAATGTCGAACAAGCAATGCCTTTGGCTTAACTTCATGGTCAATATATACCCAAACAATTGAATATGTTACTTACCGTGTGTATAACTTGTCTTAAAGAACTTAAAGAAGCAATCTGACAGATTGAAAAACAGCGTGAATTTTAGCTCGAGGTACTTGAAAGCTATTAATAAATTGTAAGTTGTGTAATTACTTGAGACCGGATTTCTCGTGGCACTTTTAAGCTGACATAGGGACTTCTCATTTATCGACTTCCGATTAACTTAATATCGATACATTACATTATAGATTAAAACGATTCAAAGTAGATGTAAACACGCGGTCTTTTCGATAAAGAGCTATACCGTTCTAACAACTAAAGTTGATGCGTAAAATAGAGATATTCAATTAACACAATGAAAAGTTAATAAGTAGTTAACCCTTTTCCAGGCCCCACCGATCTGAATTTTTGGGTTAGTCCAATCTAATATGAACCTTAAAGTCGAATGCTGGTTGAAAGTAAACAGACACGCATGTGGTCGATAAATCGTACTATGCATGGAAAACGGTTAATAGTTTCACATTTAGTCGCGATAAATTCGGTCTCTGGTAATTCATGTACCCTAACCATGAGTTGTGACTTTGAGGTTTTCGATAACGAGTATCGAGTTTACTATCTGTGCATCTCGCTTGTACTATTTTAGTGTGAACGAGATGCACAGATAGTAAACTCGATACTCGTTATCGAAAACCTCAATGTCACAACTCATGGTAAGGGCACTGAAAATGTTTCAACAAACAATAATAAAAGAATTTGCATATTTCAGTGTACGCTCCTAAATCGAACACGGAGCAAATAATAAAACATTACGTTACTTTCATGGTATTCTCTAAATGCTTAAGCCATTAAGGTTTATCTAGATTTTATTTTAAAATGTTAATTGTATACAGTTTCGGGATGTCTGGATATCTAACGATTCGAGGTAATTCTTGTAAGTAACATTATCTCGCCTGTATTAAGCATATTATAACTAAAGTAAAATTCTAATTACTTCTTAGTTTATAAATTCTATAATATCTCTTACCATACGCATCTGGAAATGTACTTCAGTAAATAAAATTTCAAAAAACATAAAAATATTTGAATTATATATGTTTCTTAGCAGTAATTTTGAATACCTCATTCAGGCGGTTACAATGCATACTTAAATACTGTTTAAATGCCTACAAAGTAAACATTTTATTTTAAATACTACTAAAATATCTCCTTGAATCTTAGCACATTTATCCCAGTACAAGGCAGATATATATTCAATAAATATTATGAACTTTATTTCAAATCTATAGGGTTGAGTTTTGAATAATTTAACTTCATTAGAAATAGCAATTGCCATGTTTCGGAATAGGTACAGAACAACAACTTCGATTACCACGAAAATCAAAATTCGCAATTTTCGAAATATTGTCTCTGTCACTCTAATTACGCCTTAATAGGAGTCAACGAGAATGATGCCCAAAAATTTCGAACTTCGATTTGCGATTGTTTACCAGTTTTATTTTGTCGAGTGTAAACCGTGACGAATGAGGTATTATAACTGTTCAACCCGCATACCAAATAAAAAATCTATATAATCAATGAACAAATCTCAGCATCTCTTTTTCCAATTCAAATAGAAAGTAAAATAAAGAATGTATTATATTTTATAATTAATTGTTCGAATTACAAATATTAAGCTTAGGGAAATTAATGTATTTTAAACTTTATTTAAAATAGTGAAATTCACTGTTACTTTAACAATAATGTACAGACTAAAGTAATTTAGAAACAATAATAAAAAAAAAATTAGCGCTCTAACTGCTTACAGCCACGACATATTTCAATATACAATGGAAATAAACATTTCATATCATATCTATAAACAAGTAATTAATTAATTTAGCTAAAAATTAATACTAAACACAGTTCGGTAGATGTCGTTAATGTTTAAGTGGAGACAATATTTTGGCAACAATTTAAAGGACCCTTGATATTTAAGTTATACTGATATAACCTCGTAACGCTCACCATATTAAAATATTTAATAGTTAAAACCAACCTTGCTATGCAGTGAATTGGGTTGAATTTTCTTTTGTACGAAAACTAATGAAACAAAAAAATTCTACCCTATTTCCTTTTAATAAAGATTTCAACTCCATTGAAAGGGAGTGAACATTGTAATGCACACTGGGCGTTACGAGGGTAAAACAAAATTAAAGAATTAATTTTGTGATCGATCAAGTCAAACAACCGCCTACTAACTCGCGTAGTTAGTAGGTAGTAGTAATAGCAGAGTAGGAAGGAACCGATATCATTATCCATATAAGTGAATAATGAGCCACCAAAAAAAAAAAAACAAATTGAAATGTATTATACATAACAGATAGCGTGGTTGCCATTTTATAGTCTATCGTGCTATCCGTCACTTTCGCACCCACACACGTGTTGGAGCGTAACAAACAGAGCCCGGAAAATCCATAGCAAAACAAAACACTGTCGCAATCAAACTAGTGATAGAAACATTTTTGTATGGATATCGAGTAAGTTTTGTCTAAAAAAAAACATACCGATATGTTTAGGCACATTATTTTTAATCATTTACGCCAAACGCAAAATAAGTGGTAAGTTAAGGGTTTGTTTTATATGTGATATTTCATCTAAAACGCAACGTAATTTATATTATTATCGTTACTTATATGTCATGTTAAGTAATAATCCTTCCCTTTTGACTTGGCCGTAGTCGGGTGACAAAAAGGTAATCAACCTCATTGAAAACAATAGAGAACCTAACTAATTAGTAATCCATAAGACATCGATATCGATAAAAAATGTTATAAAACTAGTTTCATTGCGACAGTCTTTTGTTATGCTATGGATTTTCCGGGCTCTGGTGACAAATATAGTGACAAATGATAAAAACCGGACCATATTAAAATCTGCCGAATGCGCTTGTCTGGGGTATTTGCGAAGCGCGCATATTGAGCTGAACATACGCTTGAGCATGTAAATATTCTTTTTGAAACATTTACAAATCATCAGGGAAATATTGAAATTTCTCTTTGGACGAACTCCCGTGTCCATTCCAGATTTTCCCTTTTCGTCAAGCCACAATAGAGGAGTAAAGTTTTAGACATGATCCTGCTTCGAAAGCTTCGATAGATGTTTATATACAGTGTTATTTTCCCAACATTTAGATTTTTGATAATCAAGAGAGATAGCACAGTACAGTGCCAACTAAGAAATACAAGTTAGGGACCAATTCGGCATCCCTCAATCCTCAACACTCTCACTTACCCATTCTCTTAGCTAAGCGTTTATTAGTTATTTAATTAGTCATCCCAAAATATATTGAAAGGGGTTTCCCTTAGCCAGTTTTATCGTTCTAGTAGTATGTTGAAGCGGGACAGGTTGTATAGCCTGGAGTGTCACACGTCGTCACCCATAGAAAATACAGTTTGTGTATGTGACGAATATACCCACTCAAGAGACTGGTATGTATATTTTATATATTAGCTTTATTTAATAAACGACTAACCCTTTAAAAGGGTTTTGTTGTAAAGGGTTGGACTTACTTAAACAATACTCGTCTTTTTAATCTTTAGTTTGAACGGTTTTTTTTTTCACAAATGGTTGGCGCATGTAGCATCCGATAGATAGTTTACTAATTCACTTACATTTAACGACATCTACTGACCTTCGTCCAAACTAGTTCCTCGGTCACAGTCTTGTCATCCGAACGTTAAGGTAGAATGAGTTCTATACATAGGGCGCTAGGGTTCAGTTTGGCTCGGCCGGGCCGGGGTGGAGCCGCCGTCAGAGCGCGCCTCATTTGATCGCGCGAGCCTCAGGCAGGAACGCGTCCCAGTAGCGGATAGCCTGGAAAGTAGAAAAGTTTCATAAAAGTCAAAATACTTCTCGGGTCAGAGGTGTCGGGTTAGAACCGGTGTAGTTTTTTTTTCTTCTTTTGTATACAGGATGATCTTCTTTTGGATTCACGAGAGTTGGCACGAATGGAACGAATGACTGAATGAAAATGTCTATGTGTGTGTCACATTAACCAATAAAATAGTGGCTCGATTGTATGCCGATACAAGTGTCACTCATACAATGAAAGTTTCGTTCAATCCATTCGTGCCAACTCTCGTGAATCGACCTGTACTCGACGTGTAAAAGTGCCCTTGTGGCCTACTTACTGAATAAACGTTTGAGTTTGAGTTTTCACTCTTGTACCAACATGTGGTTGTGAACGGCCAGTTATATGGTTGCATTAAACATATTATTTCATTTGTTTAGCCTTGTTAATTGTATTCAAACACACGTTTTATAAGGTCGAATATTGCTGAACTGTTTCGCTATACAACTGCAGTCTTATTCTGTTAGCCAATTCGAACGACTCATGATTATGCTTCTCGTTGGGGATCAAAACATCGATATTCGAGTTATTATGAAACAGTTTTGTGTTTAAAACTGTTCAGCCATCATTAAAGTAATGTTGCACTTTGCTCTGGTGACAACCTTCTAAGTTACCGGTAAATCAGTTCTCAATGGTGAAGAAAAGAAAGATTAAAATATTTTTTTACAAAATTATGACGTAACAAAAGAAAGCCAACGACGCAACAAAAATTACTTTTGTGGTGAAATCGGTTTTCAACATCTAGACCCGTGGGCCATAGGGGTTTAAAAAGAAGAAAGTGATACCTGTGCCTGGTGTTTCATGTGCTCCTCAAGATACCGCAGCAGCGTGGCCCTCATCTCTACAACCCGCACCTCGTCCCAGCGCTCAAGTTCCTTTTTGATCACTCGCGAGATCTGATCAAACTCCTGTTGGCCGCGTTCCACCTTCGATTCCCACTGAAAACAAAGTTCTTTTTCAACTGCTTATGTTTTGTTTTAGTCACAGAGACTAAGCTAATTTAGATCATGCAATAACTTGTATACGATTTTCAGTACATTGCAGGATTATAAAAGGCGACCGAATTCGCCGTACGCCGATAGCCCGCAATGTAATGAAAATCGTATACAAGTTCTTGCCTGGTCTAAATGGGGCTAGCAAATAATATTTTTACGGTCGGCTCCAAAAATATGTCAACGATTTCGATCCTTATGCCCCAGACATACGTTCTCAAATGTATACATATTATTAGACGTGACTACAATAGTGGCTCAACCACTTTTGCCACTCACTTAACATATTTTTAAATGTAAAAATCTATCATACTAACTTCAATGATTTCCTGTGAGGCCTGTTCGATCTTCTCAGGCCGGTTGGCGAGCTCGGCCTTCGCTTTGTTCTCCCTCCGCTTCGTCAGCTGCATCTGTGCGTGTTGCCAGTTCTGGAACACCTAGTACCAATATTCATTGCATGTTTAATATTTTCAGGCATAGTAACACATATTAACATCAATTGAATTTCAGTTTAAAAAGCATTCAATGTTGACGTTATGTTTGACTGCATCTCAAAATTTGGACCAATATGAATAATAACCTAACCTAATCAAAACGTAACTGTTTGGAATAAACTTGGGATTTATGGGAAAACCCTTTCGATAGGTGCGACCTGGAAAAGGGTTAACCCTTTGAATACCAACAGCGTAAGATCACGTTGACGGAAAGCTCTCTGTCTTAGGTGCAACTTCATCATATGTCGCTTTACATTGCCGTACTTATGCCACATGTCATGACTTCTGGAACAAGTTTTACGTTTACGAACTAATGTTATGTAAGTGCACAAGACGAAATTCCACTCTAGTTTATTGTCTTAGTTATAGTGAGCCAACTATTTTTCGTGTTATTCTTTTCCATCAGGTAGGGACAACAGAATGTTGTTAAAATAATGTGTCAATACCTTCTTACCTATGATCACGCTTGCCGAAAGAAATGCATGTACAGTCAGCAGCAAAAGTGGCTGAGCGTTTGAGGTGTACAAAATGAGGTCAACACATCTCTATTGTCAAGAGAATAAGAGCGCGTGTAGGTCATTTTGAACACTTCAAACGCTTAGCCAGTTTTGCTGCTGACTGCACCTATGGTACATTTAGCTACTATAAAACAGGTTTTAAGAGTGAAACAGGCGACCGTAACCCTGGCAACGGGTAACAAGAAAGAGTTGGGAGAGAGAGAGACATTTAGTCGAAAGTAAATTTTTATTGAAGACATAGTAGTTACCTTAACCCGTTCATGGAAAACATCCTTGATAGCCTGGATGAGCCCAAGGTAGTCCTTGATGTGTTCCGTCAGCACGTAGAAGTCGGTGTTCGACTGCTCAGTTCTTAACTGCTCTATCTGGAATTAAATTGTAGAACTTGGTTAACATTTTGAATAGGAGCTTTAGTAGAAAATGATTTATGGTTGTATTACATTATAGCGGCACTGATCCAGCACGGCTCCAACTCAACAAATTACTAGTCATCAAAATTAGCGCATTAAAACCGGACTCGTATAATATATTTGGTAATGTCAATATAAATAGCCACCGGCGGGCAGGCAGACAGTTACGACGGAGCCCGCGCACTGCAAGCGAGGAGACCACGTGCGTACAGTGCGCCGACTGCAGGATGACTGCGCGCTGCCTGACTACGTGTTCGCGGTGGTAGCAGACTACACATATTGCGGATGGCTGTTTAAGCTATCGGGCCTACAAAAACAAAAAATTGTGCGGGTCGGCTGTGGAGAGCGCGGCGGCATGTACAGTGTGCTCACCTTCTCGTGCAGGTCGGCCAGGTGGCTGAGCGCGCGGGACAGCGGCGCGTGCGGGTCGGCTGTGGAGAGCGCGGCGGCATGTACAGTGTGCTCACCTTCTCGTGCAGGTCGGCCAGGTGGCTGAGCGCGCGGGACAGCGGCGCGTGCGGGTCGGCGCCGGAGAGCGCGGCGGCATGTACAGTGTGCCCCCCCTCGCGGGCCGGCCGGCCAGGTGGCGGGGCGCCCGGGACAGCGGCGCGTGCGGGTCGGCGGTGGAGAGCGCGGCGGCATGTACAGTGTGCTCACCTTCTCGTGCAGGTCGGCCAGGTGGCTGAGCGCGCGGGACAGCGGCGCGTGCGGGTCGGCTGTGGAGAGCGCGGCGGCATGTACAGTGTGCTCACCTTCTCGTGCAGGTCGGCCAGGTGGCTGAGCGCGCGGGACAGCGGCGCGTGCGGGTCGGCTGTGGAGAGCGCGGCGGCATGTACAGTGTGCTCACCTTCTCGTGCAGGTCGGCCAGGTGGCTGAGCGCGCGGGACAGCGGCGCGTGCGGGTCGGCTGTGGAGAGCGCGGCGGCATGTACAGTGTGCTCACCTTCTCGTGCAGGTCGGCCAGGTGGCTGAGCGCGCGGGACAGCGGCGCGTGCGGGTCGGCTGTGGAGAGCGCGGCGGCATGTACAGTGTGCTCACCTTCTCGTGCAGGTCGGCCAGGTGGCTGAGCGCGCGGGACAGCGGCGCGTGCGGGTCGGCTGTGGAGAGCGCGGCGGCATGTACAGTGTGCTCACCTTCTCGTGCAGGTCGGCCAGGTGGCTGAGCGCGCGGGACAGCGGCGCGTGCGGGTCGGCTGTGGAGAGCGCGGCGGCATGTACAGTGTGCTCACCTTCTCGTGCAGGTCGGCCAGGTGGCTGAGCGCGCGGGACAGCGGCGCGTGCGGGTCGGCTGTGGAGAGCGCGGCGGCATGTACAGTGTGCTCACCTTCTCGTGCAGGTCGGCCAGGTGGCTGAGCGCGCGGGACAGCGGCGCGAGCGGGGCGGCGGAGGAGAGCGCGGCGGCGTGTACAGTGTGCTCACCTTCTCGTGCAGGTCGGCCAGGTGGCTGAGCGCGCGGGACAGCGGCGCGTGCGGGTCGGCGGTGGAGAGCGCGGCGGCATGTACAGTGTGCTCACCTTCTCGTGCAGGTCGGCCAGGTGGCTGAGCGCGCGGGACAGCGGCGCGTGCGGGTCGGCTGTGGAGAGCGCGGCGGCATGTACAGTGTGCTCACCTTCTCGTGCAGGTCGGCCAGGTGGCTGAGCGCGCGGGACAGCGGCGCGTGCGGGTCGGCTCCGGAGAGCGCGGCGGCATGTACAGTGTGCTCACCTTCTCGTGCAGGTCGGCCAGGTGGCTGAGCGCGCGGGACAGCGGCGCGTGCGGGTCGGCTGTGGAGAGCGCGGCGGCATGTACAGTGTGCTCACCTTCTCGTGCAGGTCGGCCAGGTGGCTGAGCGCGCGGGACAGCGGCGCGTGCGGGTCGGCTGTGGAGAGCGCGGCGGCATGTACAGTGTGCTCACCTTCTCGTGCAGGTCGGCCAGGTGGCTGAGCGCGCGGGACAGCGGCGCGTGCGGGTCGGCGCCGGAGAGCGCGGCGGCATGTACAGTGTGCTCACCTTCTCGTGCAGGTCGGCCAGGTGGCTGAGCGCGCGGGACAGCGGCGCGTGCGGGTCGGCGCCGGAGAGCGCGGCGGCATGTACAGTGTGCTCACCTTCTCGTGCAGGTCGGCCAGGTGGCTGAGCGCGCGGGACAGCGGCGCGTGCGGGTCGGCTGTGGAGAGCGCGGCGGCATGTACAGTGTGCTCACCTTCTCGTGCAGGTCGGCCAGGTGGCTGAGCGCGCGGGACAGCGGCGCGTGCGGGTCGGCTGTGGAGAGCGCGGCGGCATGTACAGTGTGCTCACCTTCTCGTGCAGGTCGGCCAGGTGGCTGAGCGCGCGGGACAGCGGCGCGTGCGGGTCGGCTGTGGAGTGCGCGGCGGCATGTACAGTGTGCTCACCTTCTCGTGCAGGTCGGCCAGGTGCCCGAGCGGGCGGGACTGCGGCGCGTGCGGGTCGGCTGTGGAGAGCGCGGCGGCATGTACAGTGTGCTCACCTTCTCGTGCAGGTCGGCCAGGTGGCTGAGCGCGCGGGACAGCGGCGCGTGCGGGTCGGCTGTGGAGAGCGCGGCGGCATGTACAGTGTGCTCACCTTCTCGTGCAGGTCGGCCAGGTGGCTGAGCGCGCGGGACAGCGGCGCGTGCGGGTCGGCGCCGGAGAGCGCGGCGGCGGCGCGGGCGGTGTCGTGCGCGCGCGCGGCCAGCTCGCGACGCTCGGCGGCGAGGGACTCGCAGGCGCCGCACAGCCGCCGCAGGCACGCCTCCAGCGCCTCCACGCGCCCGGCGCGCTCCTCGAACCACTGCAACAACCATATAGCGGTGTGATTCGCGAGGGCTGTTGAGCAAATACCAGCCGGACCGGTGTGCCGACACTGTAGTATATATTACGCTCTAGTGGATCACTTGTTGCCCTGTTTCTAATATTCAAATTCTGCATAATACGAACTCGACGAAGTAATGTTTTTTTTTTTTATGTCGTAGGCGGCAAACGAGCAGACGGATTGCCTGATGGTAAGCAATTACCGTCGCCCATGGGCACTCGCAACACCAAGGGAGTCACAAGCGCGTTGCCGACCTATAAGTGTGTTGGAGCTCTGGGAACCTTATTCACCATCAGGAACACAACACTACATACCTGAAAGGTAGCAGTGCTATTATGGCTGTGGTCTTCTGTAAAGTCAACTTCCCCAGTTGGGCTGCCCCAGATTCAAGCGTGATGGTCATCGCTGTGCCCTACCTCTCATTGTTGGACATAGTTTAAGGACATACCCGGGCCCAAAAAAAATGATAATATGTAAAGAGAAAATAAATATAAAATAGAAATAGAGTACGTACGGCGTCCGACTCGTCCATCCTGTACGTGATCTTGTTAACGGTTTCGCCCACTTTATTGAAAAACCGCACCATACCCGCGCCACTAAGAGCAGACGTGCTGGTTGCCTTAGGCAGCTCCGTGTCTGGAATAACAATAAGAACAGGCACTTACAATACCGCTTCCAACCACTGCCTACATCATGTTATTAATGAGATAGTTACCAGACTCGAGGAACTGTCGGAAGTCAGGATCGATGCAGAGCACCGGGTGCTGGGCGACGCGGTTGAGGAACCGCTCCAAAGACGCTCGCCGTCGCTCTACGAACTGAGACTGGACGTTGGCGGACGGTGAACCACCGTTCGCACTCTCCGTGGACGGCGTTGATGTCATTTTCAGTTTAGTTGTTCCTAAAATTATCGTGATTTAAGTAGCGATATTACAGAGATTGAAAGTTATATCCTCCTAAGGCCCACAATACATGTAAAAGCCTACTCGAATTCGTTCTTTCTACTGTACTGTATATCTCTTTTGTGTCAATATCGAAGGAAACAAATGAAATTCAACTCTGTTCCAATTTTATAAAATTTAAATTTCTTTAAATTAATTAGTACTTCATGTAGGCCCGGGCCTCAGGAGGATATTTACAAGCACGAATTAATATGAGGTGAACTCAAGACGGAAATAAAATTATACAACAGTTAATTTCCAAAAGAAAGTTAATGTATCTCATGTGTAGTCACGTAATACTTAAAATAAGTTAGCCTAGAGTCTAGCGCCCTATATGGTAGACCTAGGGCCTAGACCATACATTCCTCGCAAAAGTCGCAGATGGAGGACGTGGAGTGTCAGAGGCCAGCAAGACCCAAGCTCCTGTGGGAGGTGGGGGTTCGAGGTGGAGGAGGGGCAAATCTCAGCTACTGTTTTTACCTGTCGCCGTTTTGACGATGTTTGCATTTAGAGAGATGTTGGTTATTTCCCTACTCAAAATCTTGAATTACGGAACTATTGATTGTTCTGGGAATCCACTAAATTTACATACAGTGTATAGGTACGTTAGGACACAAAATGTGTCCTAGATTGACTAAATAGTAAAACCAAATAAAATCTCTGGCACTAAATAACACGCGAACTTATATAGAAAAATAAATATCCCCGGTATAGGTTCATCAGATTTACGGGATGCGATAAAGTAGAATTTGTTGAGGTAGACATAAAAAAAATATGACTATTATCACGGAAACATGAAGGTTAAATAAAAAATAAGGTTATTGCACGGAAACATCGCGCGTCATTCGATTGTTTTCAACACTTCTTTACTGTAGAACATATGTGTCATTATCTAGGAAAAGGGACCTTAGGCCTTGGTCTCCTATAAACGCCGTCGGCCGCCTACAGCGTTTGCGTCATAATGCTGCCTATAGATATGTACTGCTGTGGTCTCTCTCACACGTCGACGTCGGCGTCATTTTTGTTCCGGAACGTTGACGCTGACGTCGGACGTCGCGTATAGCACAAAATAGGAGACCAAGGCCTTATTGTCGATGGCACTTACGTCGAATCGCGTATTGTATCGTCTTGAACAACGACATAAGCGCCATCGACAATAAGGTCCCTTTTGGTAGATAATGTCATATATAGGTTTCTAATTACAGTGCTGAGCAGATATTCAAACTTAAACAACATCATTTGTCACTTTAGTATGGAATAGATGAATGGATACAATTAAAACTGTTGTGAGCCATGTTACTACTACTTAGTTACAAACGGATAAACTCACGTGTAATTATATCGCACTAGGCGACATGTTTCGTGTTCGAGTGAGTGATACACCCTCATCGCGATCGGTGTGTCCTGACTCGGCTTGAAGATGGGTACCAGAGCTTACCCGAAACATGTCGCCTAGTGCGATATAATTACACGTGAGTTTATCCGTTTGTAACTAAGTAGTAGATGAATGGAGTTCATAAAATAATGCATAGTTTAGTTTCGTTACAAACCATTATATATAAAACAGAAATGCATTATATATTTTAATTCAAACTGTTACTTTGTTACGTGTTAAGGTAAAATAGATAAGTTCAAGTGTATTTATATATTGTATATCCCACTAGGAGATATGTTTCGAGGGTACCAGAGATTTTCCTTCCTTCATACAATTTTTGAGCCAAATCACGCAAACACTAACGGGAGTGTGACATCACATGAGTTCATCTATTTTAACTTTATCTACACTTCTATTGTAAAGAAGAAAGTTTTTATTTGTTGTTTGTTTACATTGAAACTAATCTAATCAATCAATTTGAACAATTTTTTCACCGATAGATTCCTACACTATTATCTCTGATGAACATAGCCAATATTAATTTTAACATTTTTCTTACCTATTTGGCTCAATCGATAATTTTATGTTACTCATTGCCATAGATGCATTCCTCTGGGTAGCTTAAACTGCAGTTTAATGGCTACTAAATACATTAAACATGCATTCACCTACCACGTTAGTAGAACGCGGTGCCACATTTCTTCTAATTAACTATGACATGTTGTACCCTGGCTGAAGGTACAGATAAAACAGTAGATTCACTCGTTTGTATATAATTGTGCGAAGCTGGGGCAGCATAAACTAAATTAATGAATTTCAATTGTCTTACCAACAATACTTTTCTCAGGCGCTGGCGGTATGATCCTCCCTGAGCGTAAATATTTTTCCATCAACTTCTCATAAAGTCCAAGGAAATCACTAAAACGCCTCAATACGGCGAAGTCATGTTTGCTGAATATTGGCATATTGGTCTTGGTCAGTACTCTGTACGCTACGTACGAACTCATCCCTTCTCCGATTTTTTGAGGCTCTGTAACTGTTATTATTATGTTGTTGGCCCTTTCTGTAGCAATCTGGAATAGATACGAAGTTTATTACCTATTTTCATTTTGCGAAACATTTTTGTTTGCTATTCAACAAATTCTAAGTTTGATTTGGATTTTAATCAAGTTAACAAATGTTTAATTTTTATTCATTGTCACTTCTGCCTACATATGGGTTGAAGTGGATTTATGGGATTTCATTGTCGGATTAATGCGGGTCTGCACACAATGCACTACAATTAGATTACAATACAAAATGAAATTGGTGGGATTTAGGACATTAAAGTTTCCTGAGGTGAAATTATTTTTTATTTCATCAAATTTATTTGTTAACTTTTTTAACAGAGTCGGTTCTTACAAGTTTGGTTAAAACTAATTAAGTAGCCTATTATAATTAATATAAGCAATCTAGACTTTAGGCTACTCGGTTTAGCTTCAGCATTTTTAGCTAAGCTAATCATTTGTTTCATTTGTACAATCTGTGAATTGCACAAATGAAACAAAAATATTTTATACATATTTATACCATTATCAACTACCTAGGTAATGTATACAAGCCATTTGCACATTATCTGTCCCAATATTGTGAGACAGATAATGTCTGTTTCATTATCACTATAAAACAATGCCAGTGTCAACAATATTTGGTGACTAGTTAATAAAACATGATAATGAATATATCCGAAAGATATCATTTTTAGAAATTTTGTATGAAGGACCTGTATCCTCTAGAAGAGACCCCATTTGCTTCTGTCTGTTTATAATAGAGCTTACTAAACTGGTTGCTTCTTGAAACACAGTATGCGCAATTAAAGACATTGAGTGGCAGAAATACAGTGATAACAATGAAAACCCATGCATATTATAAGGGTTCCAACATAAATACAATGAATCTTATTTCAAAATGAAGATATATAAAATATAATCAATATCTGTGTTTTTCACACATTACATTTTTAATTCTTGTTTTGCAGCCATAAGTCTGTAATGCCTTTTCCTTAATAATTTTTTTTTAAATTATTGGCAGAAATGTCTATGGAATAATTTATGAATTATAAAAATGAATTATTTAAGTCAAATAAGATTAACATACTTCCTCCATGATAGGGCTTCCAATAGATCCAGTGTTAGCCGGAGTATCACTGATGGAAATCTGATCCAAGGTCTCTCGATTCCCATTCACCTCAGGGTCCAAGCTGACTTCCTGTAACAATATTCAGTTCAAGCATTTATTTCTCACTATTAATGTGCAACAAAATAAAAATACAGAATTATTTGGACCGATTATGTTTTAAATGATTTGGACTGATTGGAAAATGTGTTATAAATGAGAATATATATTATACTAGATTCTAATTTGACTAACTATTTAATAAAAAAAATGTCAATACATTATTTTTATTTTTTTTCAAGAATACACAATATGATGGATAACATAATATGATGAATATGATGGATTGCATTTTTATTGCAATGATTGCTTATGTCTATTATATCTACCTTAAAAATAGTATTTTAATTGGGCCATTTATGTGTTTGATATGGTAAATTGTATATAATTAAAATATGAAACTACTAAAATGGTGGAGAACATTCTTTACTAAGTAAAATAATTAATGCTGTTTTATGATCGGTATTGTGAAGTCTGACCACTGTCAATTATCTTCATTCTATCAGTATTCAAAGGTGCATTGACCTACAATTGAATAAGTGTGTTATTTAGAGTTTAAGAAAGATAAATTAAATGGAAGCCATTGTCTGTTTTTACTGCTGCTGTGTGCCATAAAAACTAATAGTCAGCAAAATGACTGATTTGCACAGGTCTAGACAAATTATGTTTTAAATATATATGCTGGTTTCTTATTACAGAGATATGATTTGAGGCAAGAAAAGACTTAAACTAACAAGTTGATTAAATAACTTTAATGTATTAACTACCATCTGCATTGTAATCTTAAATACCTAAACTTGCTAAGTGCAAACAAGTTTTGAAGTTTGCATGAGATAGTAAATAATTTGTATTAAAACTTGTTTGGCATCATGTAAAAACAAAGTAGAAACTCTGTAATGTTCAAGGTGACTGCTAACCTGAAAACGCTAATTAAGTATTCCGCAGAGCTATAATAATGGTCAATTAGTAACATCCCAATTCAGACATGTAATTATAATTGAAAAGATAAATAATGGGTGTATGTGACAGGAACAAGGGGGCGTTGACGGCTGCGGAGCCGGCTTGGCGGGATATGATTAGATTTGAGGCGGAAAAGGCAATTATAACAAATAAACAGGATTCTAGTAAGATACCTGGACCGCAGATGCAAAAAGATCCTCGTCATCACGGCTCTCATTGTTAATATCGACAGTGCTGAACGGTGGCGTATCAGGTTCCTCCGACATGATGAGCGGTAACGTACAAATTTAATAGTTCACTATTTAAATTACAAGAACAACGTTATAAAATAACAGCAGTAGAATTCACTTCAATTACACCGAAACGAGCTAAAATGAAAAGAAAGATAACTGTTTTTCTCTTTTTCTATAGACATGTCGCAGTTGCCTGTTTGAGACATGGTACTAAACGCTTATATGGCAGAGTCAGTAAAAGGATAAACGTTCAAAATTTAGATTACCCAATGCTTGACTCATAATTTCTGAACTGAACTGTCAGTTTTGGTGTTATGCTTATGTCAGGCAATGTCAGCTGTAATGAATTGTCAAACTTAAGCGACACTCCAATCCAACACAACAATTCAACAATTTTCAATATTTTACTTCTATATTTCTCAGTTTTATCTACCGAACATCCCTTATTCCCTGAAGGTATGAACTTTAGTGGACTTTAAAGTCCTTTAGAAGGGTTTATATGATATATGGAGTTTAAAGACCTTTGTAAGGGTTTCTATACAATTTGACACCAAACAACATACGTGTCCTAGAAAAAAGTACTTCATGTTTATTTATTTGATGTCAGCCACAGGCGTAAATGGAGTATGTTTTTCATAACTCTCGTAATATCGTGACTTGCTTCGAGTTAATTTCGATAATTAGAAAACAAATGGCAAATGATAGAACTTCTAACATGATTTTGGATAAATAATAAGAGCTATAACATACAAAAACTGCCTGTTTCTTTAAATAACATAACTAAAGAAGTGATAAAGATGTAAATAATTTAAACAGAGAGCAAATATGAGCAACAATCAGAAGAAACGTATACCAGACGCGCCAATACCGGCGGCAGCCCCGGGCAACATGCTGTCGAGTGTGGCGCCGCCGTCGCAGCTCCCTAACTTTGTGACTTCCAGCCCCTCTCCTGCACCAGTTGCAGTGGTAAGATTTTCAAGTATTTCCGTAAACTATTTATTAGCCATTACTGTTAAATATACTTCTAAAAAACTATACTAAACATCATTGAAATGTGTGAAAGTTTATTTTAAACCTGTTTGTATTTAAACTTTCGTGACTTATTCTAATCTTTTATAAAAAAAAAACTTTCTCTCATTTCACACCTTTTGCGTGACATATTTATGGGAGTACATATAGGTCTCCATTTTCAAACACTTAGATGTTGTATGATTGACTAAATAAATGTAACAGAAACCTTTTTTTTTTATAAAATATAATACAAGCCTTTGCAGTAAGTGCATGTATGTTAGTGTTTAGTCAAAAAAGTCAAATGTCAAAATAACTGTTTTAGCCCTTAGGTTATTCTTGTTACCTTTCCACTATAGTTTTATTCAATGTGTCATGTATATATTGTTAATGTAATATGATTATTAGTATTTCATTTATTTCTGAGTCCTAGGTGCAATAAAGGATAAATTATTATTTACAGGCACCATCTCTGCCACCACAGTTGGCAGCTACATTGGCTCCCATCCCACCTTCATCAGTGCCTATTGCACCTCCTACATCAGTGCCTATTGCACCGGCACCAATCCCTGTACTAGCAATGCAGCCCGACTCACCGGAAAGATTTTGGTAATAATTTTTTATTATGATAAGCAAGAGAAATTGGATAGCATTATTTAACTCTCAATGACAAAATCACATACTTCCAAATTTTGAATAAATGTGATATTAGGTAATGCAGCACCATCTGCTGAACTTAACTCATTTTAACAGCTGCTGCTTTACACCAAATAAAATGTATATACCTGAGACCTACTGTGTTAAAATTAAATTCTACGGTGTCAAATTCAAGTAGTCAGATGTGGAGTTTTATGATCCTTGATGTTATTTAAGAATGTTTTCCTCAGCCCTGCAATACCACCCAGTAAAGGAGAGCCTATGCTGTCAATACGGTCTCCGGAAGATTCCCAAACTACCCAGTCACCGGACTCCTTGCCTGACTCTATGTCTGATGTTGAAAAAATTGGTATGATTGATTGATGTGATTTTGTTTTATCTATCTCCTACTAGATTTAGTTTCTGAGTTTACTATCATGAAGTTTTGCTTTTAAATTATTGTAGGCTCTGTATGTAGTAAATACTCACAATTTATCATATTTTATCCTCGTAAGGTCGAGAAAATTTTAGAGTGCTTGATTCATAGAGAGTTCAAATCTCGAATTTGATTTTTACTTGTACAAGTACAAATTAAATTCGAGATTTTACCTCGATGGAAGCAAAAAAAGGTATTAAATCAAAAAACGATAAAATTTAATCGGCCTTACGAGGTCAGAATACTAACAATTATATAAGCAATTATTAATAAAAAAAAAAGAATAATTTTATTGATTCATGAACTTTAAACATTTTTTGGCTAGTTAGGATCATAGTTAAAGTAAGTTACAATTTTTTAGCCTTATATTTAATAATCATACATCGTATTTACGGGTAAAAATTGTACCTTACACTAATAGATGTAAGCACTGATACATCTTTGCCCCCGTCAAATCGGGGTATGTTAATAACTTATGGATTTACTCTTAGAATATTTTTACTATCACATAAAAGGCATATTGGATGCAACTATATTGCACACAACTCTGATACCTAATGATTAATATAACTTTCGATTTGGCACAAACTCGCACGTTTTGTTGGCAGGAGACATAATGCCCGGCAGTGGCCTGTTGACTTGGGTTAAGGGCGCCGTGTCGACGGGCGGGCTTCTGCAGCGAGTCGCCGAGAAGGCTAAGAGCTCCGTCGACACCATGATCACCACGCTAGACCCACAGATGAAGGAATATCTGAGTAAGAACATTGAAATAGTACAAAATTCTGCCTGGGACACCCATAAGATTGGTCACTTTTCCTAAGTATTTTATTTTTTAGCCTGTGTTTGTGTCCAACTGCTGGGCAAAGGCCTCCCCTCTTTTTCTCCACTCAACCCTGTCACTTGTGTGATCCCGCCTCTCTATGCAGAAGGCGTCCAAGTCATCCCGCCATCTCCTTTTCGGTCTGCCTGCACTCCGGTGTGCATTGTCTATGGTGTGTCGTGGGTCCCTAAGTATATGACATTTAATTCGATTTATGATATATATAGATAGTGGAGGCGACATCAATGTAGTGGTAGCATCAGACAAAGATGTCAAGACGTCGCCGGTTCGAGAGGCATTCCAAATCGTTTTCGGCAAAGCAACTGTCACGTAAGTGTTGTTACCTAGTTAATATATCTTATAAAAGCTCAAACACAGAACACGTTACGTAATCATTGTATCAGCTTTCTTGTTTTCAATAAGGAAGAAGTATTAAATTTTTTGTTTTCAAGTCCAGTCAGCAACAAATGTGGCTAAGCGTTTGATGTGTTCAAAATTACCTACACGCGCTCTTATTCCCTTGACAATAGAGATGTGTTGACCTCATTTTGAACACCTCAAACGCTTAGCAACTTCTGCTGCTGACTGTACTATGTGTTTTATAAAGCAGTAAAATAGGTATTCCAAATAAAGATACAGACGCCAAGTTAGTCAACCTCTCTCTAGTAGCGCTTCTCTTAAGACCTATCAGAACAATGTGGGGTGAGATGAAATATGCGTGATTACACAGTTTGTTCGGACTTTTTCTATTATTATTAAATAAATAATAACAATCAGATGATAATGATGGAAATCTATTCCAGAGGATACGAGGCTCAAAGCGACGTAACTGCCGCACAGCCAGTAGGATACGCTGCCGCTTACGCAGCCGCTAAGCAACGCATCGCCCACATCCGCTCAGCGCACACTGAAATACACAATAATATACCCATTGTCGCCATCGAGGGGTTCTTGCACGAGGCTGTCGCTGACAGGTAAATGGAACTAAATCATTTAACGCATTTGCTACCACCCTCTTTTTCTGAACATTCGCCAGGCGCCGCACTTTGCTTTTTGCCCCAAACGCACATGTGAGTTTAATAAACTATTACCCAGTGCCTCTGACGCACACCTGCGTTCATACTAATTTGACATTGGTTTGTTCGCATCGGAACTAGGTAATTATTCTAACAAGAGGGACACTATGTTTTGAATAAAGAAGTAACATTTTTGACTTACATAGAACATTTCAAAATTAAAAAGTCTTATGTGCGCCGCTGGCACAAGTTGAAAATCACAAAATATTACAAACGCGTCCAAGGCACTGGGTGAAAGTAACAAAAACGAATATACAGGTTGGTGGCATTGAATGCGTTAAAATAACATCAAAACAAATAGTTGACTTGTTACAAATTGGTGCCGTGACCAGGATATATAAATATTGGTGACGCAATTGTCTTTCTGGTGAACTCAAACTCAAACTCAAACGTTTATTCAGTAAGAAGGCCACAAGGGCACTTTTACACGTCGAGTATACAAAAGTAAAAGAGAAAAATAAAAACTACACCGGTTCTAACCCTACACCTCTGACCCGAGAAGTATTTTGACTTTTATGACCGGCAAGAAACTCGGCGGGACTTATTTTTTCAAAAAAGTTTACAAAAAAATCTTAAACATACATGCGTAATTCTGTAAGAAAACATATCAAACAATTTCAGTAATTAAATACCACAAAAATATATATATATAGAAAAGAAAATTACCTACCAGTTCAAATATGACTGCTTAGATTAAATTAACATGACGTTTGGTATGCTTTCTTATCTGAACTGTGTCCTACACTCTAATTTCCAACTAATGTGACAGTAGCAATAAATGTTACAGAGATTCCAAAGAAAAGGAAATATTATTTTGTTAGGTAATACTTAGGGTTCACGCTGTAAGGAAAACGATAATCTTTTATAGAAAGTGACGGTATGTCGAAAACCAAAGCTTAACCTTTTTAAGGCATAGCACTATTTATCAACTACAATCGTGTCAATTGCATTTCAACCTAAGCATCCGACTAGGACGTTCATATTTAATCGGAATGTAATAGCTCCAACACCCTTTAAAGGTCGGCAACGCGCTTGTGACTCCCTTGGTGTTGCGGGTGCCCATGGGCGACGATAATTGCTTACCATCAGGCAATCCGTCTGCTCGTTTGCCACCTTTTGTCATAAAAAAAAAGTAAAAAGTGTCCAATAGAAGCAGAATGTATGACATGTATTTTTTTTCTATTTGTGATTTATGTTATCGTTTAGACTGGTGCGGCCTAGAAAGGGCTAAAATGCCTCTTTGTCTGTAGATGGTACGCGATAGACCTGGTAGTCCTCTCGCAGCCTTCCCTCGGCATCGAACTGCAGCTGCAGTCGCAGGGCTGCCTGGTGCCCGCGGCCGCGGTGGCCGCGGCGCGCGCCAACACGCCCGACGACTACGCGCACGCGCAGACCGGCTTCAGCGTCACCGTACCCTCCGTCATGGCTGACAGTTTACAGGTACAATCTGTTAGCTTCATTTTTATCGATTAGCTCAACACTATGTCATCAATGTAGCAACACTAGTGACACCGCAAGACTAGACGCGTGGGCAGAAGTAAGTCAAGATGGCGAACGGATAATTTTTGAAAAGTTTTGCGAAATGTGTATTCCCTGAATTTGTATTGTGTTGTATTCCTCTTTCTTCCTTGAAAAATGATAGTTTTCTATTTTGAATGTTAGTTTTTGAAACCCTATTTGAAATGCAACTAACAACAAATTAAATTATTTTTATTAAATATTTTATATTGAAAGAGTGATTAGGTCCTCTTGCATCCGAGGTAGGACCTAGTCACTGTTTCTTAAGTATATCTATGTTATATAGATAATATAGATTTATACTCATCAACTTATCAACTTATATGAAATGTTATTGAAATCTAATAGTAAATAAGCAAAATGTTAGGTACCTAACAGTGGCGGCGCGTAAATTTTTTTCATAGCCAAGACGGAGCCGATATGTCTTAGCCTTTTCTTCTTGAGCCCATGGAAAACCGTTGAACTGCAGTAAAGTTAGGCAAGCCAATGGGAATCGGCTTGTATAAACGCGCCGCCACTGGTACCTAAATGTACTGTTTTTTTGTTCAACAAGAGTTTTTATTAGTTTTTCTGAATATTACATTAATTAATACGAAGGTATAAACTAGTAATTTTACTATCTACTTTACCTAACAGACCTTAATCGTCATGGCAGTCACTATCAATGGTAGTAATTACTCGTAATGCCAAAGGTTTAAGTATCAGGAAACAAATGTTTATTTATTGTAGGTAGGACATTCATAAACATTTTTAAATGCCATGTCTAATCTGTGTAGATAATATGTTTAACATATTTTATTTACTGCCGCAAGTTTATTGAGCATGTAAGCAATAAGATTACGCTAATTCGAGATAATCCTGACGACAAATTAAAAAAACTATTTAAAAGTTTTAAACACAAAACTATCGTGAGATTGAAACATTTTAATTGTATAAAAGCGGGTAACTCACATTTTATAAGTCGAATATTGCTCGACATGTTTCACTCCGTAACGAGGAGCATAATCATGAGCCATTCGCGTTGGCTAACCGAATTGCTCATGAGTTACTCGTGAGTTACTCGCTTTTATACGAGTACAATTAAAATATCTATAAAAGGTTTATATTATGACAAGATGTATATGTCTTTGACGAATTTGTTGTCAATATAAGCATTATCGGAAACGTTGTTTAAGTAGTCATCCACTGAACTTTCTTATTAATGTTCAACAAGCATCTCGACATAACTTTATTGTTATTCGACAGGGTTCCTCAATCGATCAGCTATCATTTGTTTTAACGAAGTGACGTCATTATCATTTTTAAGCTCTATCTGATTATCACTAAAGAAAAATCGTTCTTACTACCCACCTTTCTTACCTTCCTTCAATGAAACAGCGTTGCATTTTCATTTGTTTCGTACGATTTTGAATCAAAAGAAATTCTACTTTATAATATAACATAGACTATTGGGAATAGTTTCAATTGGCATTTTTCTTGTACGGTGGGCCTTAGGAGAATAAGAAAGTGACACTATACCTATATTTTCGTAGGTTCCTCACACACAATGGCACGAAGCGAGTACAGGTGTCAGCCGACGCGAGCTACTGCTACTAGCGGCACGTTCTCTCGCGGGCTCCTACAAAAAACTACTGGCAGTGTCCGCCGCTGAAATTTGAAAGGTAAGGTGTATAGCGTAAGGTTTATTTTTGCATCACGTAACATATTCTGACTACGAGTATAAGTCGCCGCTAGTTCCTATACTGATGAAGGCGGTGCTGTCACTTGCGCGTTCCTATAAGACACTACGCCAGTAGTGTCAAGTGACCGCTGCTGAATTATGAACGGTATAATCTATAGGCTAAGGTTCAGTTTTGCAGCACGCTGCTTAAAGTCAGTAAAGCGCGGATACAATTATGTACTGTCAATGTGAAAGATGCAGTCTGACTGAGAGATGAATATGACGTTTATTTTTACACGATGCATATCACAGCCAACCTAACAACTGCATCCCACTATGGCAATAAATTATAATATTTTAATATTTCAGAACCGCCTATGGAGTTTCGACTGATGTACCTTGGATACAAGACCATATTTGTAAATTAAATTTATTTGTATGTATCGTAACTGTTGTGGCACTTGTTTCTACGTAAGCGACTGCCATTTAAGTTTACAACCCACATAGATATCTTTGTACATGTGCTTAAGGAAATAATATACTTATACATTAACCTCTTGACTGCCACAGTCATCTAGTCGTGACAGCCAGAGGAATGCCACACACGCCACTGTCATCAGTGCATGACATAAATGTGCGTTTGCGGCGGTCAGAGCACGTCACGTGTAATGGCGTTCAAATAGTTAATATAAATGATATGGCCTGGCCAGAAGCGCAAATATTACGTGTAAAATGTTCTACTTACTATTATGTAATATGAAGAATTATAAATTATAATTATAAGTTATGTTTAAGATTATAAATAATTTTACGAATAAATTGTTTTAGTAAATATATTACGTGTACTTGTTTCTTTTGTGTCTTGCTTTAATTACTATTATTATTTATGAGTAATCAGCCCTAAAAATAAACTTCATTTTGGAAAGCTGTAGTTAGAACTTATGATGAAATAAGAGTGTTTGAAAATCAGATGTCGCTTTCCGCAAACATTAAAATGGAATTATGAATGATGCATTACCCGCCACAACTATAATGATGGACGATGATGATAATATTCTACCACCATAAGTAGTGACTACCATAACATATTCTTTCCTTTATTTCTCTTTCCGATACAGGATTTTTTATCGGAAGATGCAATAATAAAAGTTAAGATAAAGTAAATGTACTAGTGCTCGACTCACTTATGCCCAATAAATGACACTGCTGTCACCTTTATTGCGAATGACATAAGTTTCAAGATGACACTGTCAGGGCTTTCGGACGTTTACCTTTCCTATTTTAAAAATAATTAAACCAGCAGGTATTGCTAGAAATACCAAGTAGAGCAAAGAACTAAATAAGTTTTTGTCAAAAATAACATTTTCCGTTCAAAATTTTATTGCCGACTGTACTTTTTTTGCACAATCATCAAATAGGTACTTCTCGAGCCTAAACAGGACGGGTTTATCTTGTATATTTTAGGAGTTGCTGTGGGATGGGTACCTTCTGGCTTCAGCATCAGATCAGATCAGCAGTACTGTAATGGGGGTTCGCGCCTAGATGGAGAGCTGATAATAAAGATAACTTCTATAATATTCTTTTATTGGGATTATTTAATACAAGACAAACCGACTACACGCTTTGATCCAGGAACTCTCTGGTTGTTCATCATCAACATGTTCGAAAGAGAATTTAAATTAAGAATTGAACACTAGGCCAGCCCGTAATCTCAATCATCAAGGAGTCTGTGAAGGTCACAACCTTCATAGTACCATAATATTGTCACCGAACTTACATAAGTGTGCTAATTTTGAGCTCTATAGGTTTCTAGGTATTTAATAATAAAGTTTCACGATTTCACCCGATAATAATTGCATATTTAGACACATTGCATGTAAATTCTTATAGTAATAGTATAAATAATGTAGGTTCTTCTTACTTCTTACACAAAGAGTAGATGTAACAACCTAAAAACAGGCGGTGTCATTCCTAGACTAAAAAAAAACAATAAGCAATCACGCGTCACCGCCAAAAACAATATTCGTTTTCGGACGATTGTCTATGTCACTCTCATGACGTCTTAATTGGGTTAAAAGAGAAAGATGCCCGATGAAACGAATATTGTTTTTGGCGGTAACGCCTCTGAGAATATACACGCACCTAATCAATAAAAACTATAAACGATAATAAACGCAACAATAATTAGTTGTTAGATATACATGAAAACACTTACCTACATAAATGTAGCATAAACATACATCATGTACTATACCTAATTCTAGTAAAAAGTAGTTAAATAGTATTAAAATAAGCAATAGATTGAAACTTTAATTATGTTATCTGAATAAATTATTTATTCAGTTCAGTTCCATATATTTCTTTTCTCCAATAAACTCTATTGTCGCTTCGAAATTTCCAGAGGCTTCTAAAGGATCACCTTGGTTTTATGGCGACTCCAAGGAGACGTCATGAAACATGGACACACTTTCGTCACAAAGGCCATACTGGCGATTATAGCCGGATTTCCATTTAATATGATCGTACCTACATATTTAAGTCGGCATTATGGCAAATGGGCTCCGATATTTACTTTTTAAGTTACGGTGATGACGATGAACATTTATGCTTATGAACTCCCTACTTGTGATATGGTTGACCTTAGTTATCGTCACAAAACTCTTAACTCTTCCACTAATGAGAAACCGTAAAAGTTATTTGTTTTATAAGCGATCAAACTTAGTGTTTAACTCTCTTGAGCTAGCGAATAAAAAAATGTTGTTCAATAAGTGGAATATTTAGCGTCGGGGGGGATTTAAGGCACGAGAGAACACACTTTGCTGCCGAGTGAAACACAAAGTTTGTCACCTCACTACCGCGAGGAAAATGATAACTCTAAAACATTAAGACTCCAAATTATTATTATCATTTATTTAATTCCTGTAATATTTATATATTGGTAGTTTTTTCTTTTTTTCCTCAGGATAAGTGCTCATCCTCCTGAATATTTCATAAACCGGCGGTGCTTCAAACTTTCTTCACTCTTAATACTGCTCAATTATACAATGCTGTCAAGACACATCAAGGAACAAGCCCCTGATGCCGTGAACAACTAGTACCTGCGGCTGAAGTCTCAGTTTCAACCAGCGGTTTCACAAAGATAACTTTTATGGTCGCGCGTATCTGTCACAAAGGTCACACTTAAATTTATGGTCATAATATGGTGCTGATTACTTCACTGATTAGTTCGCTAATCCTATCATAAACTACTGCTAGATATTCACGATAATTGTGAATCCAAAATGGTATAAATACTAAGACCAAGGAAGTTAATATCAAATCGTTCAGCGATTCGGTAAGTATCAATCGTCTTTGGCATTCATTAATTTATATATTGTTCATATCAAAATCCGTTAGAAAGAAATAAAGCTCCATTTCATAGTTCCCCGTTGAACCTTAGAGTCGACTTTGTTGACTCGTATAAGATCATCGGTAAAAATTAAATATTTACTTATGACAATTTATACTTATTTTCACCTCACTAGCTTGGAAAACCCGTTTTTATTCTTTAAAAACAGATAGCAAAACAGCATTTTATTCACAAGGGAGGGAAGAAAATTCTTACATAAATGATTTTTTTTAGCCGGGTTGGATTTAATTTTAAATTATGTATTTGGCTGATAAATGATTGAAGCGCTCCTTGTTCTACAAGCACCGATATCAAAGTTTAACCTGTGTTAAGTAACATAGATAAGTGGCCCAACAATTCCTTTACGTACGTTTTCTCGGGTTTTATAAGTTTAATTCTATTTCAGCAAAAATAAATTTCACCATGAAATTCTTCGCCGTCTTCGCTGCCGTCCTGGCCATCGCGGCCGCCGCGCCCTCCAGCCTCACCACACAATGGACCCTCAACGACCTGTCTGAGGCCATCCAAAACCCGGCCACCCCCGCCGAGATGTTGCCCTACATCGAAGACGCCCTCAACACCATGATGGAGCAGATCTACGCTGGCCAGCATGTTGTAAGTGCAAGCAAAATTTGCCTTTCAACCATTGGTGTAAGGATCTCAAAAATTCTAAGCGAATCCTAATTTCTAACCTAATTACTCTACAGGAGACCATCGTCATCCCCACCCCCGTCGGCCTCCTCCCCGTCGAGGCCGTCGAGGCCGCCTCCCCCGCCGCCGTGATGCCCGTCGGAGTCGTTGAGGCCCCCGTCGCCCCAGTCGTCGTCGCCGAGCCCGTCCCCGCCGTCATCAACGACGCTTCTGGCAGCCCCCTTGTCCAGATCATCGTCAACATCAAGTCCCAGGAAGTTGTTGCTGTAGGTTCAGCTTTTATTTTGTAGTTTTATGGACCATAACCAAGGAGCTTGAAGTTTATTAGGTACATTATCATCTCTCACCGCTATTTAAGTTAGCTTAACTTCATAGTTGGGCAACATTTGTCAGTAACAGTAGGTAGATTAAAATCGGTTTTTTGGCGTCATATTCAAGGGTAGTGTAAATAGAATGATTCTTTCTGTTTATTCTCTGATTGAGAAATACCCAAGCCAAGCTACTTCATTTAACTCGTACCCTCATGCAGGTAACAATTCAAATTTTAACAGCGATCCTTGGCAATAAACCTAAAGATCATATCAACAAGTACTCTCAGAAAATCGCAATGAGTTTATTCTATTATATATTTTTAGGAGACCCCCGCCGCCGTCGAGGAGGCCTCTCCCGTGCTGATCCCTGAGCCCGTTCTCGTCGTCGATGAGGCCGAGCAGGTCCCTGAGGCCGTGATTGTCGCTCCCTCTCCCGTCGAGGTTGCTCCCGCTCCCGCGCCCGTCGAGGTCGCTCCCGCTCCCACCCCCATTGAGATCCCGTCGCCCATCGTGATCGCTCCCGAGCCCATCGTGATCGCCCCCGTGCCCGAGCCCGTCGTGGTCGCTCCCGCACCCGAGAACCCCATCGACGTGATCGCCATCGCAACCCCCGAGGTCAACCCCATTGATCTGCTCCAGCCCGTGCCCGTCGTCGTTGCCGCTGGCGAGACCCAGGAGGGAATCCTCGTCTAAGCTGAAGAGTTTTATGTGAAAATATACTAGTTTTTTGTATTAAATGATGACTTATTAATCTAATTCTAAATACTTAGCTCAGTACTACCTTATACTGGAGACCATTCAGGTTTTAATTAAAGTGCAACAATTTATACTTAGGTAGCGGTATGAAAATCCGGAGGTCGCAGGTTTGAACCTCGGCTTTTACCAATGAGTTTTTCAAAATGTATGTACCAAATATAATTTAATTTGATATTTACCAGTCGATTTTCAGTGAAGGAAATATTGTGAGGAAATTGGACTAATCCCAATGAGGTCTAGTTTAGGTACCCAGAGTGGAGTTGGAATGTCTATTCCAAATCCTGTGATTAGTTGCCAAGCGGACCCCAGGTTCAGCCGATGATGTTCAGAAGATGATGAATAGTATGAATAGTTTCGATACCCGCGATAATATTTTTTCATCATTAATTTTTCTAAAATACCACGTCTTCGCTTCTAACAGAATTTTAAAAGTCACGAGTAGAGTATTCGGCGCTCAAAAATATCCCCCCAAGAAACCGCTACATGTAATTTAAGTGATAAAATTGTTATTTACGAGGAGTACTACCTACTGGTTAATCTTGACATAATCTACAGTTGTACAGATATCTAGGTATGAGTTATACGAAAAGTGCAAGTTTGGGAAGCATGAATAGTCATGGTTCGCACGAAAACATGATTGCATTTTGGCATTCCTTATCAGTGGTGTCACGCGAAATGTACCTAACCGCTAGCGAATATTATCGCCAGATAACTGACCCCCTACCACGTGTTGCCACAGTTGACATACGTTCACGTTTTATACGTCGATTTGTTAGGCTCTGTACAATTCCTCCATATAGATATTTTACGTAGTCGCTATCGAGGACGTTTTTGCTATCTCGTGGTACAGGTGCTGGTGGTTTCATCGACTGATGAAACACCGGCATTGTGATTGTCATTTGTCTATAAAAGTGGAGTACGCCGTGTTGACGATAGAAGTACGCAACTGTGCCTGTGTTACTCTGTGCTCTCCCAATATTCCGTAGAAGTAAGTAGTACTGCCACTGCTATTAGGTACTGCGGCGCTACCGCGAAAAACGATATTCGTAAATTTAGGACGATTTTCTCTGTTAATCTCATGAAGAAGAAAAAGATGCTCGAAATATACGAACTTCAAGTTCGCGGTACCGAGCCTGTACTCTTCATATTTATATTTTACTTATTTAACGATAGATTTACATTTACTTTTCTATATTTTTGATCCGTGATGAAAAATAAGAGTTTTATAAGTTTGACTTGAAATGTATGTAAAAAAAAATAATGTCTGTCTGTGGCGTATAAACGGGTAGTTTTATACATTCGTCGATCAATGGTTCTTAACTATGTTTTATCAAAACCGTTTCATCCAATTTCGTCAGCGAATTCTAAATTTTCTTGAAAATAAATGAAATTATCAAATTACCAATATCATCATGTATTATGTTTGAGTGTTAAGTAAATAAATGAGTGTGATAAATAGTTATCTTATTGATTACCAATCGGGCACGATAAGCGATAAAATAATGCTTTTAATTTAATAATTGCAATTACTACAGGAAAAACAAATTCAATAAAGGATTATAAGGAAGTTATATTTAATTTTATATTTAGCAGATAATAAATGCGAAAGTAGGCGGCCGATCGTAATATCCGCCGTATCATAAAATGCCTAGGCATATCGTAACACCTGGGAAATATTTTTGCATCCCCAGAGTCAACAGAGCCCCGCCAAGCAGTATCCGTCATATATACCGATATAGATAGAAGTAGATAGGGTGGTTGGCATTTTATCGCCTATCGCGTCATGTTTCACATTCGCACACATTACTAATAGGAATAGGCGGACGACGGATGCAATATACGTCAAAATCACGTCAAACGATATACATAATATGGATATGACTACAACAAGCGAACATGATTGCGAAATAGTTATACATTTTGATGACACTTTAATGAAGATTTACGATTTGTGATTTTATTTGCCTTAAATAGTTTTATATACAAACCTTCCCTGTTCACGCATCTTTATGTCTCTCAGGTGAAAACGTCAATGTAATTGACAAGTCTAAGACGTAATAGATATAAACACTGAATATTCTTAAGATTCTCAAGAGAGGATCATTTATAAGTTGACAGTATTAGCCAGTAATTTCTTAATATCCTAATAATTATGTTCTTGGTAGCAAGGAGGACAGAGGTAATTTACACTCACTATATTTATAACAAAAACTCCATACATAAATATTACTCGAAATTGAATAAAAGTCTTTTCCATCTTGTGCTTTCTCACCATATTGCAACCACTGTCCACCCTTTTGACATTACATACTTGTTAGAACGCGACAGGCGATAAAATCCCGACATTCTTAAGCTAGTCATCAGGTCATTACATCACAGACTCTCCTGTACCTACTAATTTTGGACCCGGGTATGTCCTTAAACTACGTCCAACAATGAGAGGTAGGGCACGGCGATGACCATCACGCTTGAATCTGGGGCAGCCCAACTGGGGAAGTACCTCCTCCTTACAGAAGACCACAGCCATAATAGCACTGCTACCTTTCAGGTATGTAGTGTTGTGTTCCTGATGGTGAGTAAGGTTCCCAGAGCTCCAACCCCCCTTAAAGGCCGGCAACGCGCTTGTGACTCCCCTGGTGTTACGGGTGCCCATGGGCGACGGTAATTGCTTACCACCATGCAATCCGTCTGCTCGTTTGCCGCCTATGTCATAAAAAAAAAAAATTTAGTAACAGAGCACGAGCGCGACTACTTACGAGTATTTTATGTGCGTCTACGTTTACTAACTGGTACGTATACTGTTGTAATTACAAATTTAAGCAATGAAGTGTCAGTCAGTATGGATTAGTGTGTCGGGGTGTGGTGGGGTGCTATGCAGTTGGGCTGCCGAGTTGTACGTAGCATTTGTTCTCTAATCTCTCTGTAAGGAAGTGGTAAGGAAGTACTTACTGAATATTTGTACAATTTAACAACTGTTAAGAGAAGAAATGGTAACACCTGATTGGCATATTTATGACATCTATGTCAACTAGTACGTACCTGACGAATACTAATAGAAATGGATACTATGTATAGCGTACCTACATACATACATATATGGTGGACATCAGACAATTTCTCAAAATGACCTAACGACTTTTTAATTAGGTTCTATTACCTTTATACCGTTTTTTAGTATTATTTAGGTACGAACGGCCTAATTACGTAGCTAACCGAATAATGATAGCAAGGCTAACTATCACTAGTGTAGTGTAATACGGTTATGAGAGTAACTCAAATAGCACACAAACGCTGTATCGAAATTCGTATGTTTCGATGTTCCCGGTACGCTTTCTCTTTTGCTCCAATGAAGGCATCATGAGAGTGACAGAGACAATCGTTTGCGCCGCTTGTATTGACGAGAAAGCCGGATAATTTCCTGACACAAAATTGTATATCGACATTTCAGATAAATTAAAACTGGAGCGATACCGCGAACATCGAAGTTCGCATGTTTCGGGCATCTTTCTCTTTTCCTCCAATTAAGGTGTCATGAGAGTGACAGAGACAATCGTCCAAAATTTACGAATATCGTTGTTCACGGTAGCGCCACTGATGAGGGTTTCGATTGAAGTCGACAACCTTAATGTGCACTCCATACGCATTTCACACATATTAAGTCTAAACACGAAACTCTTTATCGAAACTAGAAATCAATTTCCCACTTAATTGGAAATAAATGTTACTTTTGACTACAAGTTTAGTAACAGTAATGCAACTCCATTTTCAGGTAAATCATCATGGTTGCAAACCTAACTATGGCCGAGCTCTCCGCTGGGATCGAGGACGCAAGCACAAACGCGCCCTGCAAGAAGGTTCTGGAAGGAGTCCTCAACGATTACATGGATCTTGCCTTCGGAAGGACAACACCATACACCACTGGAAAAACTGTTGTTCCGTCTGGATCTACCATTGAGGATGTGAAGAAGGCAATTGCTGATAGCACAACGAAGAAGATATATAAAGATATCTTCGTCAGAATTACTGATAAAGTAAAGAGTGGAGATCTTACTCCACAAGAGAATGACGGGACCTGGGAAACGAAGTTCACTCCAGTCCTGGTTTTCGTAAGGGCTACTGGCTAGTAGAGTTGCTTATTTGGTAATTTGGCTACTTTATAGTGGTGAAAGCACTTTGTTAAATGTATTAAATCTACGTATCAACGATGTATTCGCAAATTTTTAACTATATCAAAAACATGTATTTTTCATATATTATTAATTTATTGTATTTCGTTTCCATTATGCTATTATTGTAAAAGATCTTGATTTTACCAATAAATAAATAAATCGAACAAAAACTATTGAATTATGTTTTATAAGAGACCTTACTTATTCTTTAAGCATCTGATGATGATATTGTCTTTAGAATAAAAAAAACCGGCCAAGAGCGTGTCGGGCCACGCTCAGTGTAGTATTCCGTAGTTTTCCATCCGTCACAGTAAGTGTTCCCACTCATTCGCGTCACTCTCACTCTCACTCTCATGACGCCTTAATTGGAGTAAAAGAGAAAGATGATCGAAATATACGAATTTCTATGTTCGCGGTACCGGGCCTGATGTCAATGCTGTCGACACGACGAGTAGATAGGTCCTCAGTTTGCTATGATTTATACCAAGTACATAGAAACACCAAATAACATGACGGGACAACACATTTTAGCATTCGCATTTAGACTTATTTTGTTTACGTTAACTGATCTGTAACGATTAATCGAAAATAGAACGCTTGCGAACATTCTCCAAGGTATGCCATACGTTTTTCTGAATCACAACACTGATGTAATCTACTGAAATCAATGTTCAGTTTGAGCAGACTTATTAGATGTTAGTGTAAATGTATCTACCTACATGGAGTAATTGAAAAAAAAAAAAAAATTGGAAATGCAAGCTTACTATCTAGTCAAATTCACTACCTATATTCAACATAATTGCAATCGTAAAGTTGGAAAATTAAAAATCACTAGCGGGAGAAATCAAGACTTCGTTTCAAGTTAGACTTTTGTGTAACTGCATAAAAAAAATGTTGTACCTACTTTAGAACATGTCTTGTCTTGACTCGTAGGTCTGAAGGTACAGTCAGCAGCAAAAGTGGCTAAGCGTTTGAAGTGTTCAAAATGACATACACACGCTCTTATTCTCTTGACAATAGAGATGTGTTGACCTCATTTTGAGCACCTCAAACGCTTAGCCACTTCTGCTGCTGACTGTACGAGTAATGCGGCGCTCTACCTCAAAAAACGATATTCATATATTTTGAGCATCTTTCTCTTTTACTCCAATTAAGGCGTCATTAGAGTGGCAGAGACAATCGTCCGAAATATAAGTACGAATAGCGTTTTTCGCGGTAGCTGTTGAGGAAATCCGTGTAAAAACAAAAGTTTGCAGTGATCTCATTTGTTGCCTCTGGCTTGCCTATTGTGATATACTGACGGCAATGAAACAGTGCTACAAATTGTTTTTTATTGGACGCGTACTCGTATCTGTCTTAACAATTTATTGTACCGGGCCAGGTTCTTTACTCCAGTCATTTTATTTTCATCTGTATGGAAAACATTATAAATTTGGATATAATTTATAATAGGAGGAATATTCAACTATACAGATTTGTTCATTATTGTGCAGACATGGAATGATACAGAATTTAAAATAAAATAAAGTCGTCTTTATGATTTCTATAAAATCATCATTAGGTATATGATTATTTGAAGAAAAAAAAACGTAACTTTTCTGGGCTATAGCACTAACATAAAATAGCCTAAGAATTGACTTTATCTTAGTTATTTGCGTTATTATTTATTAGCTACGAGGAGAGTATACAATTTTTTTAACAAATATGGCTTCCATAAATGACCTCATTATTCTACTGACACTTATCCCCTTACCCCCTTCCACGGCTTTAGATATCATCCAATACACACGACTCGGACGCGGTAGGAGGTAGTACCTCGTCACTTTTTCTTAAATATATGTCTCTATTTATAATTTATAATTTATATAGTAGTGTTTACTTAAAAGTAAAAGCAAATCAAAATATTTAATAAAATATTAATTGATTTGTCCTTAGTGCATCGATGGCAGCACCATCTCTCTAGCTATAACAGAATCCCGAAAGTGATTATATACGAGTAGGAGGTGTAACCACGTAGTGTTACGTTCGTTGGTAAACGGTGCCCAAAAACCGTTAAAAAATACACAAGAATTCAGAAGATTAAGATTAGATACTTACTTGATAAATTTCAATGGGATCCGCTATGTTCGGGTGGCCCAATTGGTTAAGGCGTCAGGCGCCATAGCTGGAGATTCGGGTTCAAACCCGCCTCGGATGCCGGAGGACCTCGTTACTTTTTCTTAAGTATATGTCATAATATATTTTCAATTTAATATTATCTAACATAACATAATATATTATATTTGCCGTGAGATGCCGGCTGACTAGAATAGCACCACCCCATCTCCTCCCGCGGGTGTCGTAAGAGGCGACAAAGGGAAAAATCCTACGGACGGGCAGCAGCGTCCGTCGAAACCTAATCTACAACTACTGCGGTCGCCAACCCGCCTGCCAAGCATCGCGACTATGGCAACTACCCCCAAGATGATACAAGTCATATTTATGGGAGGCCTATGTCTAGCAGTGGACTGCATACTGCTGAAATCTATATATCTCACATCTATGAAATAATATAATAATATGAGAGACATGAAGCCACGACTTTGTGGATGGTAAAAAACTAAACATATTATATTGACGAACAATGTTCCGAGCCATACATATTTTTATAATATATATTTATTTACAGAAATTACAATCGTATTATGATACAAGTACTTAACTATAGTTACAGTATAAAATCTAAATAAGGCCCTTGAGGCATTGTACCAAGGATGCTGGCGGCATTTCCTCGTTGTATCGCAATGCTGATACGTTGTGCGAGGAAGCCGCCAGCTCTTCGGTCACCAATTAAATAAACCAGACGCTTCGAGATTTCCACATCATATTTAGCTTGTATGAACATATTACAAATAACTTCAGCTAAATTAAATTGTAAACTGCGGTCTTATCTAGGAGCTAATAGGGTATCATCATCATCATCATCATCATCATCATCATGTCAGCCGAAAGACGTCCACTGCTGGACATAGGCCTCCCCCAGAACGACCCAAGAAGACCGATCCTACGCCTTCCACATCCAGCGGTATCCCGCGACTCTAACTAGGTCGTCGGTCCACCTTGTGGGAGGCCTACCTACGCTGCGTCTTCCAGTTCGTGTAATAGGGTATGCCTTTCTTTAATTTTATGGTTGTATTGGCCACAGGCCACGAAAAGAAACAGGTCGGATATCAATCGGGCACTACCTAATGTAGATACATATCTAATAAATACGTATTTATGACGTATGAATTGATAAAAACATTGATAAAAAAATAAGGTGCTCAGCTCTGATACTCTTTGGTTAGTAAACAATGTATAGGTATACCGGGTGTGGCCTGTAATAGGAGCATTAACTTTAGGCATCGTTTCTACACCACAAACGTAGCAACATTTGTTCTACGACTTTTGAAAATAACTCATAGTTTAATAAATATGAATAAAAAAAGATTTTCAAAGCAAGCAATGTATTGCGAAAACTGTGAAGTTTGTAGGCTGACAGTAAACGTCAACTAGACTATTGGATGCTGTTCATTGAAAATACTATTTAGTTTGTTCGAGAAAATCACAAGTAATATATTACGCAATTATTTAAAGTAGTAGAATAAATGTTGTTACGTTCGTGGCGTAGAAGCGATCCCTAATTTTTTTGCTCCTATTACAGGCCACACCCGGTATATAATCATTTTGTAAACCGGTCTGGCCTAGTAGGTATAAAGCCGACGGTTCGGGTTCGAATCCCAGCAAGAGCATTTAATTCTGTGATGATATGATATTTTTAAGAGTGTTGACTCATGGGAGTTTTCTATGTATTAAATATTTGTACATTACGAGTATAGGTATAGTTGACTGAATACTTACAACACAAACGTTCTTAAGCTTACCGTGGGGTTCTCTCAATGAAAGATATCATGTAACACATTTATAAATAACATTTTTTTCTGTATTTGAATTATAGTCCAAATATTCTTCTATTTTTTTTATTTTTTTTTATGACATAGGCGGCAAACGAGCAGACGGATTGCCTGGTGTTAAGCAATTACCGTCACCCATGGGCACTCGTAACACCAGGGGAGTCACAAGCGCGTTGCCGGCCTTTAAGGGGGGTTGGAGCTCTGGGAACCTTACTCACCATCAGAAACACAACACTACATACCTGAAAGGTGGCAGTGCTATTATGGCTGTGGTCTTCTGTAAGGGGGAGGTACTTCCCCAGTTGGGCTGCCCCAGATTCAAGCGTGATGGTCAACTCTGTGCCCTACCTCTCATAAAATATTTTTAAAAATATTTTTTTCTGTATTTGAATTATAGTCCAAATATTCTTTTAGAGTAAATTTGAATGTTACGAGTATTAACTAATTGAGGTACTTTTTAGATACGCAAACATTCTCATATTTAGGAAATAAGTGATGTATTGAGATTTCGACGACCGTTCTGGCATAGTGGGTAGTGACCCTACCTATGAAGCCGATGGTCCTGGGTTCGATTCCCAGTCAGGGCATTTATTTGTGATGAGCACAGATATTTTTTCCTGAGTCATGCTGGGTGTTTTCTATGTATTTAAGTATTTATATGTATCTATCTATTATATATATCGTCGTCTAGTACCTACAACACAGGTACTAGACGCCTTACTGAGCTTACCGTAGGACTAGGTCGATTTGTGTAAGATTGTCCAGAAATATATTTATTTATTTATTATTTCACCCTTGATTTACAATTATGGAACAAATTCATAGTAGGTACCGATTACAATCTGATACCTATAAATACATAACAAAATACCGGCTACCATATACAGTAAAGCCATACCATATATCAACTATATAGGCACATAGACAAAGATTTTACTTTTATATTAATAGTCAGTAGTATATTTATTTCAATTAAATATATTATATATATTCTATTTTCCATAATTATACATTACAACAATGAACTGAACAATCGAAGCTCGCTTGGGAACCTCGTTTGTTCTTATTTTATTTGTATGTACAAATTTCTTGATATTTAGTCTTAACTGCGTAACATTGTAGTGTATCGAACTGTCTATCTGAACTGTCGAAATAATTGTCTGCAGAAGTCGAGAGAGATAAGTTGAGTCCATGTACACTATTGTTAAAAAACTATTTCTAAAGCAAGTGTTTGGTTCAATATAAAGTCCCAGGTCAAAGCCGAGATACATATATTATAGTTCGACCTCAGCGTCTGCAGTCTTGTCTTTATGAAATCAGGAATTCCGGACTACCAATATCTTAAGTAAATAGGTTTTTAGATAGTACTCATACATACGTAGGTTTCGTAGTTCGTTGGAAATTATGGATGATTTGATGAAAGTGTGATTGGAATTAATTAATGTACATTCCTAACACCTATATCCCCTAATATTATATTAAAAATAAAACTATATTCGTATATTTGATTCATGCAAAACGTAGGTAATATTGATATAGAATTAATATAGGTACGAAATAATACTTTCTATACGTAGTACACATTTGCTTGTAATGATGTATAACGGTCTAAGATACGGTAGTGTTCGATATCTAGTTATTACAGGGCAATTGAAGTTTTATCATTTACAAAGGAAGTTTATTACTAAGATATCAGTTTATTGATTATAAATCACCATACAGTTTAATAGTGTTGGTTTATCAAAATCCTTGGGGATTAAGTTATCGTTGGCTTTTGTCGGGACAAAATTTACCTAAAGAGAAATTTGGTGCTGTGCCATACGGCTTATATCCTTCGTCAAAAGCGCAGGTGAATACTTTTATTTTATAATAGGAACAAATAAAAATATTTTAATAAATAAATAATATTAAATAGTAATCATCGTTATTTTTGTTTTAGTTTATGTTGATTTTATTATAAAGTTCGCTTTGTTTTCTATAAATAGTACACACTTCTGTACAAAAAGACAAAAAGTTTCTCCAAAAGACAAGATACATAAAAGTTTTTTTTTTGATTTTATACAAACCAATCTTTCTATACTAGATAGTAATAGAAATGATGAATGTTTTAGGTAAGCAGAACACAATGAAACTCCTATTATTGACTCTTTTCGCTGCGGTGGCCATCGCCACCCCCATCCCAATGGAGGATCCCTCCGGAGACGCCGTGGAGGTGGTCGTCAACGGACTGGCCGAGGGCGAGGCTCTGGACATCGGCCACATCGTGGACGTCAAAGTGAAGGATATCGTGGATGGCCAAGTGGCCGCCGTCGCTAATGCTCTCCACCCGTTCACCGCAGAAGGTATCGCTGAGGCTGTCGCTATTGCTGAAGCCGAAGCAGCTGCTGCTGCACCTGCCGCACCTGAAGACGTCCCTGAAATCTCCCTTCCAGAACCCGTCGTGGTTCCTGAGCCTATAGTGCTGCCTGAACCTGTCAACCCTGAGGTGGTTCCTGAGCCTATTGTCCTGCCCGAGCCTGCTGCTCCTATAGTAATTCCTGACCCCATCGTCCTGCCTGAGCCCGCCGCCCCTGTAGTGGTTCCTGACCCCATCGTTCTGCCCGAGCCTGCTACCCCTGAGGTCGTCCCCGAACCTGTCGTGGTGCCTGAGCCGGTTGCTCCCGAAGTTGACCCAGAGCCGGTTGCCGTCGCTGAGCTCCCTGAGGTTGCTGGTACTCCCCAGGTTAACGGCGAGATCTTCAACAACGGTGTCGTGTCCATCACGGTTAACACCGGCGAGGAGAGCGGTGTCATCGCTACCCTTTCATCTTGGGTTAGCATGATGGTGAACTATGTCAACAGTGGCATCACGTACACCCAGCAACTCATCTAAATTGTGTCTCAATATCCATCACGATTAATTTGTAACACTGTAAGCGAGACATTCATTCAGTAAATAATGGTGTTTTATTATATATTTCATTTCGATTCCCTTGTTCTATTCTGCTTTATTGATTTTTTTTCCAATGTGAGATTTCAGTTCTGCTATGAGTTTTGAAGCTAGGACCTAAGCTAAACTTTCCTGCCAAGTTTGTTAGTCACGGTGCAGCATCTTGCTCGGTTAACGCCCTGCTTATGGCCGCAGATGCAAATATATTGGGGTGTAAATCGAGTGAGCCGTCTGCCTAATAAAGTTCATGGTCCGGCGCGACCTGGCAGGCGCCCAAGCAAGCCGGCGACAACCACGACGTTAGCATTGACTTTGTTATTTCACAGTCAAGTGAGCTCGAGTTTAAACAAGTATCAGATTGCCAAACCCAAATCGAAACTAAAATCTACAATAGTAACTAAACTATTGTTATTACATATAAGCTTGCTATCTTTCTCTTATTGACCCTTTACTGCATGATGTATTAAAACATTAATTTAAATTTGAATTTGAATTCAATTCCAATAAATTAAAAAATTATAACTGCCATATATGGCTTCGATTAAGGGTTAGTTTTTTTGGGCTTTCATTGTAATCTCATATTTTGTGAGTACATATATATGTAATCAAAATCGTGGTGACATACAAAAAGTCTTAAGTCGCCACTTCCATACAAGTACCTATAGAATATATTCTATAGCGTTGGTGAGTTTGAAAATGATGTGTTTGTTTTTTGTGTCAATAAGAATTATAGTAGTGTTTTCAGAATCACACTTGATATTATAATGAAAGGAAAACGTTAACAAGATGACAATTTCTAGTTTCAATGAATTAGCGTTTCGTAATAATCACTATTCTGGCTGTAAATATCGATAGTTAAAATCACTTTTATTTTCACTGTGAATGTTGACGATATCATTACGTTCTGTCGTCACGATAAAGATGACGCGACAATAATATTATATCTTCTACTATGTCAGTGTTCTATACGATTTTAAGCTAACATTTTCGTTCACATTACAAGTGTAATTTAAAAAGCAGGGGAATGCTGCCAGCATTGTCGACACCAAGCCAAAGGGGACCAATTTAAGTGACGTTTTTGACATTTCTATTTTTATTTTATCTTTAGTTTTATTGTTTACGTTGTATTTATCTGTAAAATGTTTGTTATTTAAAAAGTGATAGTTACCATGTATCTTAATTTGAATGATTTTACGATATTTATATATATCGGAATGTCAGAAACTGCCATAATTATCCCGTTTTAAGTAATAGTTGTAATATGTCAATGTTCTGACAAAAAAGCTATAAGTTGTCTACAGCCGGAGTACTGCAAAAGCAACTTACATTGTGTCCCGTCGACGATAGAATCGGCCTATCTGGGGATTATGAAGCCGCAATGTTGAACTAACTTTGACCAAAGACTTTTTTACACTAACTATATTGTTATAGACTATGTAAGAGTTTAGACATTAAGTTTTAGTTCGCAACTAAGTTTATTTTATGTTGATTCCCGATGGACTTACAGAATTAACAGAGTTGCCTAGACTAGACTCTAAATATTCAGTATAGTGTAGGATAGTAGAGTATGACGATAGTGTCATGCATCGTTTTGTCAACAAAACTTTTTACTTAACTCTGTCCTTATACTTGGTGCATGGATTGGAGTGGATTTTATTTACATAGTAAGATTAATTTTAGACGAATAGCGCCAATAGCGTATACACCTTATAGGAAGAATTTAATGTTATCCATTTGATAAGTGTTCTTAAGTTTAGCTTCAGAACTAATGCTCCAATTGCAACTCATCTGAAGGCGATGCAAACTTTAAAATTTTAACTTTGCTCGAGAACTTCAACCAAGTCGCCTAGTCCGATACAAGTACACGTAAGATCCGTTGTAAACTGAGTAGTAGTAACATGACTCACAAGTGTTAATTATATTATAACCAATTTGTTTCATAATTTTTTGTACTGGCTTTATTGTACACTGTCAACTGTTTATTATAATAATACAATCTGGCCCCTGTACGACAAAACGACCGCATTAGCCCTTACCAATATCCCTCTGGACACGAGTACATAAAATAAAGAGGGGCGATTATCACGGAACAGCGACCGCAATGCCAACCGCGTTTTATATCCGTATTATTCCTTAGCTTTTACGACCGTTCGCAAGCACGTAGCTAAATGTGAGTGACTTTGAATCTTAAACGCAGGCCATAAGGACGCGGAAGTCAAAAAGTCAACAGCGAGGTAATAGGTTAATATGAAAAGTGCACTGCTAGTAACATAAGTTTAGTAATATCTCTATAATGCGTTATGTTAGGATGTCTCCATTAAGTAAAGTGGATTTTAGTCTAAAATTTTATATTCCTAACAATCATATTTGCGACTTAATCTAAAGCAATTAAATACAGAAACTGACTAAATTATTAAACTTTACCTACACGATTCCGACATTAAACTAACCCCTAACCGTAATAGCAATTTTACTCGCATTTACCCTAAATTGAATTAAGCTCCTGTATCCCACGAAATTACCTCTTTGCCAATGACATATAGAAAACTATGTACATTGTAGCTTAGTTAGTTCATAATTTCAGCCGCATTTTTTTTTGTTTTATAAAATGACGGTGGCAAACAAGCATACGGCTCGTCTGATGGTAAGCAGTTACCGTTGCCTATAGACGCCTCTAGCTCCAGAGGATTCACATGCGCATTGCCTACCCTAAAAGTTGTTGGAGCTCTGGGAACCTTACTCACCATCAGGAATACAACTCTACATACCTGAAAGGTAGCAGTGCTATTATGGCTGTGGTCTTCTGTAAGGAGGAGGTACTTCTCCAGTTGTGCTTCTCCAGTCTCAAGCTTGATAGTACTTCGCTGTGTCCTACCTCTCATTGTTGGACGTAGTTTAAGGACATACCCAGGTCCACTGCTGGACATAGGCCTCCCCCAAATATGACTTGTATGATCTTGGGGGGTTGTTGCCATAGTCGTCACGCTTGGCAGGCGGGTTGGCGACTGCAGTAGCTGTAACTTGGGTTTCGACGGACGCTACTGTCAATCCGTTGGTTTTTTCCTTATGTCACCTCTTATGACACCCGCGGGAGGAGATGGGGTGGTGGTTTTCTAGTCAGCCTACCATACGGCGGTTAATCAGTTATTCGTGTTATTTTAAACATCGATGATAAATATTAGTATAATTATTCACGTGGTAGTAGTTAGAATTTATTATTTATATGTCACATGCTTAATTGTATAAAGGATTATAATCATAGGTAAACTAAAACTAGCTTAAATTATACATATTCTTAAACTACATCACTAAAAATAAACTTAACTACGACAACCCAATCAAGTTAGAATTAGAAAGAAAAGCCACACACTTTGAACATTAGTCGCTTACGAATTCTGCTTACCTGATTAAATAATATTGTCATTTAATTAATTTAATTAATTTATTGAACCAGCCGTTTCTTTGTGCGGTGTCGGGCCAAATATCACACACCTATTTAATTTTACCTCATTAGCTCAAAAATACCTCTTATATTCTTAAACAGACTTTAAAGTCAGAAACTGCATTTTATTCACATGAGAGTAAAGTAGTCATACAAAAGAGTGTTTTTTTTTATAGTAAAATAGCTTGTTAGATTTTTATATGTATGTAATACTCGTAATGATATTGAATGTTTAATGACAATAGCTTGAATTAAAGTAATGTTTTATATAATATTTTCTTCGCGATAGTCATGTGAAAAAAAAAAAATTCACTCAGTAACAAAGTTCAGTACAGCAAAGTGTAGTGGGGCAAGTTCAGCGAAATCTGGAGTGAAAACCGACTGGGGCATGCATTAGGACGCTATGTATAATAAGCATTGTATTCCTTTTTTTTAATACCACAAAGGTGGCAAACAAGCATGCGGCCCGCTTGATGGTAGGCGGTCACCACAGCGTATGGACGTTTACAATACCGAGGCATCATTCACGCATGGCCGACCCCGTAAAAACCTCTTCACACCCTTTTTGAAGAACTCCATACTGTAGTCCTTCCTGCCGTCGCTTGGTCACCAGAGACCTCAGACTTAAGAATAGGCAACTCACGGGTGAATCATCTGCAGTTACAGGTTATAGGCTGCTTACCGCACCGGTGGGTCGTATGCTTATTTGTCTCCATCGTAGTATAGAAAAAAGAAAGTAATTTAGAAATTGGCGCGGGACGCAAACGGTGTCAGTTTATTTTTTAAGTAATGTGTTAAATATTTGACCAATCGTCTCGGTTTTAACTTAGTGATGTATTTTCTTTTATCGATGTCTCGCTCTTGCCCTAATTTGAATTCCGTGAACTTTTCTATATATCGATATTTTCATATGCCTCTATCTTACAAAGTCTTTGAATTTGTACTTATTACATGACAAATAGTAATTTTTTTCAACAGGTACTATGAAATATAACACTGCTTTGTTCCTTTTAAGCTACATACATGTACTATCGAACAAAGTGATTCATGGCCCACCTAGCCGGCAAACGGTTTGAAAGTGTCATTAAATTGATTTGACACTTTCAACCATTTTCGATCTAGGTGGGTCATGAATCACTTTGTTCGATAGTAAGGACAGATACCCATTTAAAAACGCCTTAATTTCAACGAAACACCTAAAAGTTGGATAACTCGACATCCCTGTTTAGCATTGAGCGTACATTAGCGGTAAATATAACACGTTTCCAATCTGCAAACAACCCCGCACGCACCGCGGGCACGCGAGCCATGTGCCGGTCAACCGCAATATGCAGTGTATGGTCCGGATAACTTTATAGTATCGACCAATAATAATATATGTATACCTACCACCTACATTTCGTTGTTAAAAGGCTTTTTATCCGGCTTACTGATCGTAAATATCCGGAACACCATTGTTTCGTTCACGGAAAAGACACACTGATCTATCCCAAAGACATCTTCTCGCATTTATTGGTTGGTACTTGGTACCCTTCTGAGGTGTCAGTAATATATACATATTTATCTATGGTTGTGACCTTGGGATTGTTTTTAAAGATAAAAAAGTGGCAGTAAGCCTTAGTAACTTTATCGATAGCTCATTAACAACCCTAGCGGGACATATCATCTTTATTTAGGTATAAAAATACGAGTATCGAAAAATAAAGGAAGATCGTAAGATCAATACTGCCTGATTTTGTGTTATTCTCATCTGCCTGTGAATGAGAAAAACATAATTATTTATAAGCGTTTGACGCGGGCAGAAGATTATGCCTCGTACACACAAATATTAGACTTAAATAATTTATGCTGATAACATGATAAATAAATAATAGTTATTTGTTATACAAGGGCGCAAAATTGTATTTTAACTGCCAGTGTGGGATTGAAACTCGAGCAAGCGAATGGATTCTATAGTTTAACCACGAGCAAAGCGAGTGTTTCAATACACGAGAAGTAAATTACAATTGCACCCGTGTGTAACACAAAACTTTTCCCCTCACTACAGCGAGGAAAGTGAAACATGCAAAAAAACGTTTTGAAATCGCATTGACTTTTTTTTTTCGTTTAGATACATTCAACAATTTTTACAAAAGATACGTTTAGCTTGGTTAGCTTGTGCTGGCCAGTACGATTTTCGAATGTTCTACTTCGATTTTCAACTCGGTGCGTTAGCGAGGCTCGCCCGCGCCCGCCGCCGCCGCGGGGGCAAGTGAGCTGTACTTCGCGAATTTAGACTTTAAAACCATAGCAATAAGAGCTATGAGAAGTCAACTTACTTTAATCACTAGTGGATAAAATGCGTTTTAACCCTCTCGTATTAAAAGATAAACAAGCGCTATACGAGCTAGTGAGGGGAAAAATAAAATAAATATTACAGGACATTTTTACACAAATTGACTGAGCCTCACGGTGAGCTCAAGGAAGCTTGTGTTGTGGGTACTCAATCAACGATATATGTAAGTGTATATATGTAATTGGAAACGTGTTATATATATGAAACACCCATGACACAGGTACAAATATTTATGTTCATCAGTTCATCACACAAATAAATGCCCTTACTGGGATTTGAACCCAGGACCATTACTGTTATAGGCAGGGTGAAAAACAAACTTTTCATTTGACATTTTTGGTTATTTGCAAGAACTTTCAATAGATCTATTCCCTCTTGAATAAGATCCTTAAATAATGTGACATAGAATTCATATTTTTGTAACCATAAACTAGTAGTTTAGACCTTTTTCTTTTCACGTATATGTAAAGCCAAATGTATAAAATTCTCTCAAAGTGCACAGCAAAGAGGTTGCTATTTCCTTTTAAGTTCTCTAGTGTCTAGTGGCAATTTAGAAAACATTCATCAAATATTCATTTGTAGCTTGTAAACGAATAGTTTTCAAGACGCGACATGTCATATTGCTGTAGCATTTTATTTTTTACTGCTTTCCTATCTTTGAGCTTTGAACTTTAATGTAGGGAGTTTAAAATTTGGACAGCATTAAAAAAACATCTCGTTGCATTTACAACACCATATCCAGAGACCGAATAGCCACACTAGTGGCTTTTTCTTATGATTATAAGACAACACGAAACCTACTATTTAACAATATAGTTATTCTAAATTTACTTGTTTAGAGGTTACTTGGAGCATAAATTCAAGGTCAGCGTCCCGGGAGTCATTAAAAAAGTCAGCAACGTTGGCTGATATTGTAATCTACTAAAGGTCATATAAACACATAATAGTCGACATAACACACTACAAACATTTTAAACTGTAGACTGCTGGCTAACGTGCTAGCCGTTTTAAATCGGACGCCGGTAACTTTATCTTTTTCAGAAGTTTCTGAAACAGAAACTAAAAAGAAATGAATTTTAACATTTTTATTACAAAAATAAACAATTTAATTTATGTGTAAAATAAAATTAATCCCATTCTGTTGAATACAATGTCGCACTCTTTTGATTAAATCGTCTTCCTTTTATTTCTTACACTGTTATTTAGCAAATATAATCCTTATGATCAAGCCTTTCGATCGGTATGATAAAGTAACAAGGAATTTTTTTTGTGCAGCGGGTTCGATTCCCAGTTCAACCATGTAATTATTAAAGTAAGACCATGTAGTTATTAGGTGTACATCTCCCAACCGAGACCTAGGTCCAGACATTTTATTTATCAGTTAAATTACAATCGTATTATGATAAGTACAAATATTATTATATATAACTATCTAACTACAAGTACTTAACTAGTTACAGTATAAAATCTAATAAAGGCCCTTGAGGCATTGTACCAAGGATGCTGGCGGCATTTCCTCGTTGTATCGCAATGCTGATACGTTCTGCGAGGAAGCCGCCAGCTCTTCGGTCACCAGTTACATCAGTTAACTATATTTATAATATTGTTGTTCTCTTTTAGTTCGTCTTCTTAACAAGTGGTCATTTAGATTACTTAATGTTATTAAAGGGCAAATACCTAACCTAACCTAACAGAATACGACTGTAGTAGCCCAATTTCAATTTTACGCATTTGCGAGTAGGTTAAAAAGGGTCTGGTCATCATCGTAAACATAATTTTCACTTCCCATGCTCGTAAAGTGTATCCTCATGTCGAGTGTGGGCTGTATAAAACCTAGTTTTACTCACTCTATGATTCCAATCATAAGAGTTATATACACTACAAGCTTTCCTCGCGACTTCGTCAGCCAGCCACGCCTGTCTTTAAAGTATGATTGCGGGATATAAATAATCCTATGTCTTTTCTCGTAGCTCAAACTCTCTACATACCAACTTTCATCCCAATTGGTTGAGCCGTTTAAGTGTGAAGAGGTATCAGACAGACAGAGTTACTTTCGCAAATGTAATAAGTATGTATTCTATTTTTACTGGATTCGGTTGCAGCGATAGTTATTTATGGAATAAAACGGCTATTCAGCCATCTACCCGATCACTAGTAATGTTGTTGTGTTCGACGCGTTGGGTTGTAATTTAAATTCATTATACGGAATATAATACATTTTAAAAGTAGTTTTATCCTTTTTTCTTTCTGTTCTCCATCTCTTTTGTGCCTTGTCCTTTTAAACTTACAGAGCCTGCAGTCTGACCCTGGTTTATAGCCATATTGCAGGGTCTGTACATCTCGCAAATATGATGCTCGTCCTGTAAGCTTAGATTAAAGGTCTTTAATTGTATTAACGGGTACTCAAGTTTTATATGTCGAATATTGATCATCATGTTTCATTCATTCGCTCCTCGGTTTTTGATGAAGAGGTACATGTCGAGAAATATTCAACTTACAAAACGTGAGTTACCGTAAAACTACTAAATTATAGTCCAACTATGGTCCAAAACATTGATTCGTAATTAAGTACCAATCCTAACATTATTTTTAGTGTTTTCTTCATTGATTCATTAATTTGTGAACAGCCGTTGGCTTTTAATTTAAATAATACTCACACCTAAACGAAGATATTCAACTTAGTTTTGGACCATTGTTGGGAGATATCGGACTACAGTTGGGTAGTTTCACGGTACCCATTTTAATAAAAATCATGTGATTGAGCCTTACGATAGTTAGTTAAACTTTAACAAAACTAATTTAATAATTATAATATAAATATAGATAGTACTCCGTCCATATCTTTGCCCACAAATTCCGTATGACTTCAAAATAATATATAGGTATATATTATTTTGAAGTCATACAGTAATAATATATAATATATACAACCAAATATGTTAATGTTGTAGGTTTCGTTGGTTTCAAGGTAATGACGGCGACGGTTTATTTTTAATTTTCAAATATTTTAGTGTCGGCAACTACAGTGGCACTAGAAAACCGTAAAACGGTTAATTCGGAGAATTAAGGAGGAGTTACCGTTTGATTGCCGGAAGTTTTTTAAGACATACGTAAAACTAACCATCAACACAGAATAATTCTATTTTACACCATGATAATGCCAGCTGTCATTCGTAAAGCGAAACAACACGGTTGGATAGGAAGGTCAAAACGTAGAATTAACGGGTCATCCACCGTACAACCCTGACTTGGCAGCTTGGCACCCAATGATTTTTATTTATATCCAAATGTAATAAATAAATTACTTGTTGACTAATACGTCTCCTGAAGATGCTTGCCTCTTAAGGGGAAGATGATGATGATGGATGCCTCTTCAGGGCTCGGCAGACAACAGAGACGGAGTGGCAGAAGTGCTTCAGGAATTGGTTCACACGAATGCAAAAGTGCATTAATCATCAAGGGGAATACTTTGAAAAACAATAAAACGATATTCAGCCATGTAGGTACGTTTCTTTTTTCATTTCTGGATATATAAGGGGCAGCCCTCGTATAAGAAACTGACAAAATATCCGCCATATAAAGTAACGAATTCCTTTGAACTTAAATTGGATGTCAAAAGAGTTTTTAATTAAGATTCCTTCCGAGACTTCAAAAGCATCCTTGCGCCCGACATAGACAGTATCTTTATACAACTGTATTGTGCTTATTAATTGGAGCTTCTTATTCTGTTTTGTTACTCTAGTCATGAGAAATACACCTCGTTCAAAATATACAGAATATACAGAACTTTATTGTAACAAAAGAATTTTATTATAACAAAATTGTTTTACGCCTTTTTTATTATTGACTGTTCAGAAGAAAATAAGCCCAAGTCAAATTGATTCTAGTTCCCAGTGAAATGGCAAATTATCGATGCATATTCACTCGTCGTAGCACACGTAGCAGCAGCGTAGCGGCGTAGCGCCGTGGCCGCGTAGCCTGAGCCCTCGCACGCCATCCGTAACTGTTGGCAGGTTACCACAGAAAGCTTTTATGCGGTCAGAGAATAGTTTCAACTTTAACCAAAGTTAGCTATTGAAATTTGAAGTTATCTTCAAAACGTCTAAAGTTTGTGTAAGTCTAAATAGGAAAATATGAATGGTGAACAAAGATAGATGAATTGTTATGAGAAAAATTGAGTTCTGAACTCATTTTTTTACTTAATACAATGCATTGTATTAAGTTTTTACTTTCACGAAACGCACACGTTACGGAGGGAATCGATAGGCGGCCGTCGCGGCTGCAGCGGTACGACAATTATTGTGCGGCGGCTGTAACGCGAATTTAGGGCGCGGGCGGCGGCGCGGGCGGAGGCGTGCCCGGGCCAGTCCGTGCCGCGCCGCGCGCCGAACGCCCGCCGCCGCGCCGCGCCGTCCCGCGTCCGCGTGCCGTGCTGTGCTGTGTGTGACCATGCGCGCGCCGTGTCGCGCCCGTCTAACCCCTACTTAACTGGACTAACATGAACATTCCCTACCACGAAAATCACAGGTGAGTTTCAGTCACTAACTTTATACTTTAATGTGAAATCGATGAACTTTGCGTCACGAGATCGATATTTGTCGGCGTAAATGCCGCTACATTATTTACGAATGTACAGTAATAGATTTCGGTCAAAATGTTGACGAGCGCTGCGGCTGCCGCTGCGGCGGGTACTTGTGGAGCCGCCGAGGGCTAGTGCTACCTGTCCTGACCTATTTCAACACTAAATCGATTTCAACAAGCTCCCAACACTGGACGCAACAACGATACATCTCCCGGCTCCAAATGCCGACACTAAACATACTAGTATTCCGAAGGTAAAAGGTCAGAGATCAACTGTAGTGGGACTCTGTGAATGGGATTTAATTTTCCAGCATTCCAATATTCCACCAAAAGAAGAGTAAAATTGGAATTCGGAACACGTGTCTCTAAGCAAATATTTTTCCCGTGAATATTAAAAAGAAATGGTTTCATGAAATATAAGCCCGTCTTGAAGAACGGAGTAAACAGGTGGGGAAAATAAATTATTCTTTTGAAGCGGAAATAAGTATTTTTTTACTTAGTTGAAAGGAGGACAATGATAATTACTTTGTGTTGAAATATGCGAAACGTGGGGAACCTGGCGGTATGACTTCAGATATTAAATCCCGAGGTCTCGGGTTTGTGCCCTGTCTCATACGATTGAGTTTCTCGGAACTTATATAAGTAATTATATTTAATATTTATTAGTAGCCAGCCACTGAGGTGGCAGTCAATAAGAATCAGTATCTATGCCTTAGCTATACCTGGGCTTAGGTTTGCGGGCGGTCCGCTGGCTTCATTGAGCCGAGGCAAAACGCCGGGACAAGCGTTATGAGATTATGGTGGGAGATATGTCACGCACAATAGACCTTTAAAATATGTTACGGTATCCTACTCAGAAATTGCACCATATTAGTTCCAAGCTAAATAAAACATTTTAACATCCAAATACATGACAGGTATAAGAACATAGGTTTTATATTACGATAACATATGAAGTTTATGAGTAATCAAGTAAAGTAAAAGTTGAAATAGAGCTTTGATTTTTAAGTAGTATACAGTAGTATTACTACTTAAAAATCAAAGCAAATCAAAATATTTCATAAAAAATAATTTGATTTGTTCTTAGTTTCAAGTAAAGTAAATTTCCAAATATAAAATGATAAATAAAAGACGAGTTTTTCCCCGTGAGATTAGCACCAGACAACATTTTATTTGTCAAACCAATCACAATGTTTTATGCTGTATAATTATTTATCATATTAATTAGAACACGAAAGGCAAAGGAACAGTGATAGGGTTCCAATTGTGACCTATCGGGTATATAACTCTAAAACACGTTAAATATTTTCTCTTTTTTTAATTCTTCTTTCACAGTAAGGCGCAAAAACAACGCATCAGAAACATTATGACTATTTATGACAGTCAGTCCCGTCTACCTACATAATGTATAATAACTTTTCTGTATAAAATGGTAATATAATTAATTTATACTAACTTTTATTTTACTTCTTCATCCAGATAATTACAATCAATGTCACATCATTCTACCTTCAAACCTTCAGGGTAAACAAAAAAAACATTATTTTTCGGGAGGAGTCATAATATCGTTGGCTCCTACTTGTCTTAAAGTTACTCAAACATCGGAAAATTATACAAGTAGGAACAATCATTAGTCTTAATTAATAATGAACAGTGACCGAACCGGATAAATTCTAACTCAGGAATCAAAAAGATGTTTTCACCGATCGTATTTAGTTTACCTTTTTTGGGGCTCCGAAACAAGTTTAAGATACTTATGTAGCGTTAGTGAATTCAAAAAGTCACATTCAACAAATCAATTTTTTCTATTCTGGGTAAGAACAACCCAAAAATATTGGAATCAAAACAAAAGAAATAATTTTAAACTAGATAAGTGTTTCAACTAATTTATATAAATCTAGGAGTATATCTAAATCAGATGGAAGTCTTCGTATTACCAAATTGCCGATAAATTTTTGCTCATCGCAACATTACATGTCTGAAGACTGGCGTACATTTTATATGTACGAGATGGGAATACCGTATAGCCTCCGTACCTTCGAGAACACAGAACACCATTAGGGCGCTCTGTAGATATTAACTTTTTATTAAAATTGGAGGTGTCTATATTTCTTCTTTTACGTCGTACTAAAGGCATGACGACTGCTGTAAAATATTTTTGCTGGTTAATTAGGTTACTTGAGGATTCCTTTCCGTGTAAATAAACAGAATAATGAATGAAGACCGAGATTAGACAAGATTGGGTGCAAGGAGTGAAGTCAGGAGTGAACCGACTTGCTTGAGTACAAATATCTTGACAAGCACATGTTTGCGCCCTTGTTGTGCAATAAACTTGCTGTGCAACTTCTTTTATATGCCATATAAAAGAAGTTGCTTTGTTTTGAACAGCACAGTTAAGTAAAACTTCTATTTAGCATAAAATCACAGCCCAATGCTGAAATTTTGTCTAGCAAGAGAGTTTTTCGAAAAAGACGTAATGAAATAATAACTGGTACAAAAAAGTGTGAAGCAACTAGAGCTGAATTATGACACATATTTACTTCACATTCTGTGTAGGTTTCTTGTTAATATAAAACCCTTAAAGAGTTTTAAATATACAGTTTTTTTACCTTGAATCAGTTTGTACTAATTCTGGGAAGACACACAAACGCCTTACTATTAGTTTTTTTAGGAACAGAAGAAGTAGAAAAACGCTTCTAACTACTCTTAACATCCCTTTAATCGCACTATTTATGGTACTCCTAACACTTTTTGAGATACATGGCTGTGAATTCTGTGGCATAAGGACGGAAAGACGGACTGGCAGACGGGAAAGCCGAAACGAGAGGCTTCTGTTTTTGATGATTTGACTTCGAATACTTAAAAATTTAGGTGTGCAAGCGGGTATCATACTGACTAACAATAAAAAATAAAAACGGTTGTATCAAAGATTTTATTTTCTTCTGAAACATAAATAATAATTACTAGTTGAAATAGTAATAAAAATAATTACTAATAAAAATATGAATGTTAAAATAATGATGAACATCTGTTTATATTGTGAAATAAAATAAATGTCTTTCTTTTCCTAAAAGTATTTACAACTTCAGACCATTGTGAATTTATTTCCATATTTTTTTCAGTATGCTACCTACTACACTACCGTTTTAAAGGAAATTTAGGGATTACGCGACAGGGCTTATGTTTACGAGTCGCCATGCGTAAACCGCGGGACTGCAGTAATGAGAAAAGTTGCGCAATATTGCTCGCGGCTCGATTGGCGCGACGTTTGTAGGCTTTGCATATTATGCGTACTTACCAGTTTATTTAATAACATTGGCTTTGAATGATACCGACTTAAAAATAAAGTTACTTTTGTAAAGTAAACCTAAATAACAATATCGCGCGTTCAATATTTATTTTGATTAGCAAATACCACATACATTTTACACAAAAACCGCGATGTTTTATTTTTTGTTATTGGGAGGTTTTTTAACTGTATATCGTGACATTTTATGATTTCATGATATTGTTATTCATTTGCATTAGACATTAATTGTACTCCCTATCTATGTGCCGATTGCCGAATTCCCATCTCATTACTTACTTATGAATTAAAATTAAAAGTAATAACTGATCGAAACCTGCCTATTAATTTGGATATTGACACATTTAAACAGTGAGTTTAATGTGTGCATAAGAGACAACTTTACAATACGGTTTTACTTTGAGAGATAATATATTAAATTAATAATAAAGCGCAATTTATATGCAGATCAAAACACCCAACAGTCTAAAGTAGAAGCATACCTAAGTTATATGAATTTGAAATTTATTTCACATGAATTCCATAAACAATTGATTTTTTACGTCGGAAACTACTGCTACTCTTATATATTCCAAGGCTCAGCAATAAGATCTTAACCCACATCAGCAAAGCGCAGCAATTGAGTAAATAATTCATGCACAAATTCCGAGGTAGCATCAGGCGGGTTACATTATTACTCCTTATAAAAAGCTTGTTATTAACCCTTTCCCGCAGTTTTTTGACGCAGTATTTATTATTTAAGCGGAAATGTTTTGATTTGCGCATAGGGCGCAAAGGACCTGTTTTAGGGGTTTCTTAAATATTTACCAATAGCACAATTTGTTCGAGCCGAAACGAGGTTCCTTATCGGGCTTTCTGTTTTAGTTTTTTCTTTCATTTTTTTGTTAAGTAAATAGCTAAATATTAAATAGGGTAAATATTCCCAGTTTAATTAGAGCTTACTTGGAAATAGGTCAATTGAACTTCTAAGATTTCAGAGATTATTACAGATTTACCTGTTTAATACGAGCAAATCGACTTTTACAATTTGATGTGTATTAATTAAAGAAAATCAAAGAAGGGTTCGGTGCTTAAAAACCCTAAAAATCCGTAAATTTAATCGGGACTGTACTTACCTAATATGGACTTGTTAAACTCAGGTAATAAATTCCCGATTCTCGAAGCAACCAAGTTAAGTTTAGATCGTTCCCGGAGTCATTAATATCTGTTACAACGTTGGTTGCCGGTGCTGTCTCACGGGAACGTCGATTCGTCCTGTTGTATTTTAAAGCTCAGATTTAGTTAGAGGTTTTGAGATGATAAAAATGTTGTTCGTCCTGCACAACAGCGGCTGTTTAGGTATTTCACTATGTTACCAATTTTCAAAAAATAAATTTAGTCTCTTTCAATTAATATCACATGTAAATAATTACTTTACGTTGCCGTCAATGCCAAAAAGAGACAATCTGTCGAAATATCGCGGTTGAAAATAAAGCAAAAAACCTTTTGAGAGAGTAATATTCTGTTCAAATTGTAAAAAATATATGGGTTTGTAGATACTTTTAGTGGTGCGCAAAGTAATATTGTACGTTTAAAACCAGCTACCTATTTCCCCATTTAATTGTATCTAAGTATACTCGTATTCTATATATATTGTAGGGCCCTGAATTTGGCGTGCGGTTTTGGAAAAGTGTAAGGGAGAGAATACTAATGTTTATCGATGTATCGATAAACCTAGTTTTTTTATTAGCGTTTTAAAAAAAAAATAACTTAAACTTTCCGATGATACATTTGCTCTTTCAATGATTAGTGATCCAAAATGTACGAAATATATGTAGATAATATAAAATAATTTTATATTAGACTGGTATGTTATCTACAAAGAATTGATACCACGCGTTGGTATTTGATTGCAGTAATACAAGTATTATTTCATTAAAAATAAATTAATCTCAATGACTCTGTACACGACCGATTTATTGATACATCGATAAACGTTAGTGTTCTTTCCCTTAGTCTTTTCCAAAACCGCACGCAAGATTCCGCGCCCTATATATTGTATACATAAAAATACGTGTTTAAGACGCAAAAGTTTCATTGTTTTATAACCAGAGTCACCTGTACATATGTACGTATATACTATATAATACCGAGAAACAATATTTCGCCCACAGAAATAAGTAAACACTGACAGCGTTGTCCCTTCAGAGCGTCTGAAATAATCCAACTTCTACGTATTTTGTTCTCATTTTAAATAAAATATTGATTTTTTGTTCTTTCGTAAATAAAACACAATATCTACAATATGAAGCTATATTGCAAAATTAATCTGAAGTGATGCTAAATATTACAATTCAAATTTGAAGTCGTTTCATTTTGAGACGTTTTTAAAATTCATATCAATAGACTTACGGAGGTAACTATTTAAAAGACATATTTTCCTATTTATAATGATATCTGGCTTTTACCCACGAACTTCCTCTACGTAAGATCTTGGGTATGAATTACAGGAATATCAAGTCTCAATTCAGATCTTTGTACATCTATACGCCATGTTACATCATGTAACAAATATCCAAATATCTTCACAAACATTCACATTTATAATATTATTAGGTATGGAAAAAGCTGATATTAATATTCTTACACTAAATGCTATATGTTATTAGGCTGCTACAAATGCACATATTCTAATATTTAGCTTCAGTTAGGTATATCAACCTTACACACATTGATTGAGCTCCACGCTAAGTTCACTAAGGCTTATGTTGTGGGTATTCAACCAACGATATATGTATACTACACAAATACATACATGTATTTACGCAATTTGTTGTTGTTTACATAAACACCCATAACTCAGGGACAAATATTCTGTGCTCATCACAAATAAAAGCCTTTACTGAAACCAGGATCGTTGGTTTCATAGGCAGGGTCCACTACCCACTAGGCCAGACCGCGACCAATCGTCAATGAAATACTATTTCACGTTCATTAACACGAGATACCTGTCACTGTCACATGTTAACCGAGAAGGAAATTCTATTACTGCTGTGCATGTGTGCGTGAAGGTTTGTTCCAGCCGTTTTTCCCGCTAGTATAGTAAAGCAACATAAATTGAAATGTTTTCCACGCTGCCTCATTTATTATTAACGCCTTTAGCGTAGTCTATTGTTCCACGTCTCTCGGAAAATGCCGCAACTAGAGATGCTCGACAGTAGTGTTATTTTTATTCGTTGTTTAATCGGTTTTGAAGAGCAAGTGTTAATGAGGAGGTGTAAATAACAGTCTGTTATGCAACAGCTGAATGAGAGTGACAAGTAAGTACAAGACAACCTTACACAAATTGACTAAGCCCCACGCCACGGTAAGCTCAAGAAGGCTTGTGTTGTGAGTTATGAGCCAACGATATTATATAATATACAAACACTTAAATAAATAAAAAACGTCAATGACTCAGTAACCTATAACTATAAATACCTGTACTTATAACACAAATATATGCCTATACTGGGGTTCGAATCCAGGACTATCGGCTTCACTAGTACCATCGGTATCACTAACTCTGGGATATTAGTATTCCTATCTACCTACCGACTTACCAGCAACGAACATTGTTCTCTAACATGTTAATCGTCATAAAAATATTATTACATATCTTTATTCATTTCATATCTAGTATAGTTTTTCTCGTCCCTAAAATCGATGACATGGTTCCTAAGAACAAATCTTTGTATGTCTTATAGTTCCAGATATCCCCATACTGACCGATTTGAATGAGCCACCCTGTATATTGTTTTATTTTTATTCAAAGCCGTACCATTTTGGTACATAATGAAGTACCAAAAGCCATAAAATCTTTTGCGAAACCTATTTATAGTCTGAAAACGGTATACGTAATTATTGTAAATTTCATTTTAAAAACGGGGAATTGGGGTTGAAACTTTTGATACGTTTTAATATACTGACGAAGTTTGGGGTGTATAGTAAAAATTATTGCTATATTATGTAAATCTATAACTGACAACAGGCAGCTGTAGGTATTGACTTCTCAAAAAAACACATTCTATAAATAGTAAAGACATAACTGTATCTCATTTGTAGCAGAAATATGTACAACATAATATATTGTGTCTCACACGTGTATGAAATTATTTATCGAACACTCAAGATAATTACGACATTCAACTAATATAACAAAATGGGATCCCCTTAGTGAGAAACGTTTGTTATCTCTTAGTTGTTTAGGCGTTTTTCTTCGTTACCTCGCAAACTAAAGGGCAGAGGTCGTGACGTACAAGACGTATTGTGTTATAAGCCCAGTCCATTTGCTCAGATTCCCCGTCCTACTTAAAAGGACTTAACTGACTGGGCTTTTCTATAAGAACCCGCCATGTCTGTAACGGAAGTTGTATTGCTACCTATATTTGATATATAAAAATGAGTTGATATGATAACAAGCGGAAATAAGACGTTGCCCATGAAATTTGGCGGCCCTTACAATCCATTTTATTTGGCTGTACTATTTTAATGTTCGCGATTGAATAATACAGAAAATACCGTTTTGCTGATCAAATTAAATATCTAGCTTAGTAAAAAATAATTATTTCAGTGTTAGATATGACGAGATGTCCCCATTACATCAAGCTTTTTAGCGATATAATTCAGTTAAATTATATTTAGGGGAGAGTGGGGGAATTGAGAACGGCGGGTAATTAGGAACGGCTCGATAAGTAATACCTAATGTCATAAAAATGTAAATATAATTATTAAACATTTTTTTAAATTTCAACTACATTAACATCATTTGAACATGTGTAAAAATATATGTGTTAATTTGTTAAAAACAAATTATAATTATTAAAATTTAAAACTAAATACGAACTAAGAGAAAAGAACTACATTTAGGTAATTTAAACGCTAGCCATTTTGGCCTGCATAGCGTGACGGCAAAGTGTATGACGAAAATAAGTAACCTAACAATAGTAGGCATTTTATCTATGACGACGTCGACATACTCGTATTAGTCAACTGTATAAAATAGGTTACACTGATAGCTACTCCATTTTGGTACATGTTCTATTCTTTATGTCATTCGCACTCTACCGTCCTATCCCTATTTTTGTGTGGCTTTAGGCTTCCAAATTGTATCTGGCACTTTCTATCGATATATCTTTATCGTTGAACCGATTGAGTGATCTTACGGCTCCAGCACGCTTCTATTGTTTAAATCCAAATTTAGCACCTTCAGTAGTAAAGCTACCTTATAATCGTTCTAATATTTTTTTGACCTGACAGACAATAAATCATGTCCGGGCGTGATTAAGCATAATGGCGTTTGTAATAGAAAAAAGGAAACGATAATTTATTGTGGCTTCCAATACTGAAAGGTTGTAAGAATGCTTTAACTTTAATATTTACAATGTCTTTCATGTACTGTACTGACTCGTCCCTTGGAACGTTATACTGTAGCCACTTAATTTGTTCTACAATACCTACTAACATTAGGAGAGCTTAGTACATTTGTGTAAAAAATTTAAATTTAAAAATATAACAGATCAATGTCAATAAAAACTTTAATTGTGATTTAAAACATATACTTTTTAAGATTACCTAGACAAGTAACGGTACATTTTCCCTGCCTTTCATCAATTATTTCAGTAATCTCGTAAAAGCTGCATTTATCTTTCATCCTAATTGAGATTTTCTTATGTAGTTCTTCTTAATACACTTTTAATTAACAATTCAATACAATTCAATACAATACGCGCTTAAAGGCCGGTGCTGCGGCTGACCAGGCCCAGGTTCTCAAACGCCGCAAATACTCGTCCTTACTTAAGGATTACGAGTTCGCGGCACTCGCAGTTGAGACCCTGGACCCCTGGTCAGACGACACGAAACAATTCGTGAGGGCTCTGACGGAGCGGCTGGTTGATACGACATAAGGGACCCAAAAGCTGGCTCTTACCTCTCCCAGCGGTACAAAGAGGTAACGTAGCCATCGTTATGGGGTCCATGCCGCAAGGGAACTTGCTTGATGGGGTATTCTTTTTATAGTTAGTTTAGCAGTAATTATTCATTTTATTTTATTTTTAATTAGTATAATTTATTTTTATTTTTGTTATTAGGTATTAATATGTTATGTAATTAAATATAATTCAATACATTTATTGATTTAATTAACAATCTATATGCAAATTTCCGTGAACAGAAAATTAAATCCCATCAATAAAATATGTATACCTATTCATTAGAAATCGATACCAATGTTTACTCCATTAACTTGCCGATGCTGAAATCTGCTAACAGATTGACTAAATGAGCAAACGGCTCAGCGCGCAAAGCCTTATTAGCTACGTGAACCCTCTTGGAATGTGTAAGCTGTGGCTTAGACTTTAACAAGTGGATATGATTACAAGCGGTGTACTTTCGTTACGCGTATTCTGTGGCTTAGTAATGGTGTAATATTGGAAGAGAGTTTAGGAGGTTTCATGGTGAGTTGAAACGTTAGATATATCTATACTTTGGTTACGTTTTTAATCAAATATTAGCTAGTAGTTTTTCTTTGTAGTTTAGACATACTTACAAAACTAGCTGTTGCTATCGGAATCTTGTTGCTTGGTTATTAGATTAAACAGCTATTTTCGTTTTGAAGGCAACAAATCTCAAATAAGAAAACTATTTATCCCATCTTGTTTCAGAAAGTAAATATAATTAATTTGTTCAATAAATTAAGCCTTTTTGGTACTGAATAAAATAAACTAATGTGCCCCGAAGGGCCAATTGCCAAAAACCAAAACTTTCACCTTCTTGCTTTCTAGTTTTTGTATAGAATTGTTTTGTGCCAGGTTCGTTGGCAGGTCTTAATTTATTACTAGTTCGTCCAACAGTTACTTATTGGCCAAAAAAACTTTGTATGTTATTAGACGAGTGGAATAACACACACTCTAAATAAGATGTCATTTTGATTTGTTTACCATAATTATATAATAAATAAATATTTCGGGACAATCTGACACAAATCGACCTAGTCCTACGGTAAGCTCAGTAAGGCTTTTGTTGTAGGTACTAGACGACGATATATATAATAGATAGATAAATATAAATACTTAAATACATATAAAATAACCATGACTCAGAAACAAATATCTGTACTCATCACACAAATAAATGTCCTGCCTGGGATTCGAACCCAGGACCATCTACCCACTAGACCAAACCGGTCGTCAAAAATATGATATGATAAAGCTCTTGGCCTTTCTATTATATTCGCTCACTATATTCGCCCGTTCTCATATCTGCGAGTCTTGATCATAACACTACACTTCGAGTGTATAAACAAAATCAAATTCTGAGAAATATTAGTATTTTGCTTGAACTGATCAACTGGTAGTAGAATTCTACTATCAGTTCTTCACCCTCATTTTCCTACTTTTAATTATAGATATTGGTTTATTAGTTTTATTAGTTTAGGGGCCCTTTCTAACTAGTACGGCGAGCATAACGGAAATTCTAACTTATCACTTACTCGGTTTAAGTTGGAACATTGGAAACTGAACTACTAGTTTGTAAACGCCTACGGTACTGCATGGAATTATTACCCATACCATGTTTTGCTGTCAATGCAAGGCTCGCCCAACTGATAAAAATAAATTGTGTTTCTTGTACTTATACAGTCGCCATCAGATATATCGGAGCTGTTTAGGTGGTCACAAGTATCTGAACAACGCCTCTATTGTCAAGTAGATTAAGTGCATGTTCAGATATTTGTGACCAGCTCCACAGCTCCGACACATCTGACGGTGACTGTACCTACGTTTATTTGATATTGAAAAGAAATGGATCTCTCAGAAGTAACGTTCCGAAGAAAAAGAAAAGAAAACGAAAATATTGTATATGACGCACTTCTACAAGAAGATAAACATTTTTGTATACAACAATACATTGTACCTAATAATTGCCTGCAATCTGATATTGTTTGTTAGGTATATCATTGTCTCGCACAGAAATAATGTCAAGTGAGAAACAGGAAAATATGAAAGTAGGTCAGAGTATAAATATCATCCATGTAAGGCAGCGTTTTAAGTTCACTTGTATGTTTATTCCTTTTTTCCTCCGGTTTGTTAGCGCGATGAGAACATCATTATCTAGGCTCGTCTTATATTTATTTTCACCAAATTCAAAAGCGAGTATGTATCCGATTCACTTGTATGATTCCTGATAATGACACAGTAAATAAATAAAAAATTCTTTGATTTGCAATACTTTCTCAACCCACCGACGATAAACAAAAAGGCACTTGGTCGTAAATAAATTCTGGCTAGCTCGTACTTTATTTTGACATTAATAAACAAGTAAACAAATGAAATTCATTTTTAAATTCTAACAAGATAAAAAAAAAGTAGCAGCTTCATAGGCAAGACTAACTTTAACTTTCAATGATCTAAAAACAATGATTGTTTTCCAGCTCAATGAAAGATAAGTACCGATTGTTACATTTCAATGAAAAATCGGTTTCACACGGCGTTTGCTCTGACCGCAGCTGCGGCCTGCCAGTTACCGGCTCAGTCGACAGGAAAGGACTAACTGTTCATATATATATACGTAACAATCGATTACCGAGTCAGAATCGGGTCCAGAATGTATATGTTTCAAGTCAAGTTAAATGCCTTTAAAATATAACTCGCCGGAAAGCAATTCTCGCAGCACCCGGGTATGTCCTTAAACTACGTCCAACAATGAGAGGTAGGGCACAGCGATGACCATCACGCTTGAATCTGGGGCAGCCCAACTGGGGAAGTACCTCCTCCTTACAGAAGACCACAGCCATAATAGCTCTGCTACCTTTCAGGTATGTAGTGTTGTCTTCCTGATGGTGAGTAAGGTTCCTAGAACTCCAACCCCCCTTAAAGGTCGGCAACGCGCTTGTGACTCCCCTGGTGTTACGGGTGCCTATGGGTGACGGTAATTGCTTACCATCAGGCAATCCGTCTGCTCGTTTGCCACCTTTGTCATAAAAAAAGCAAGCTGTTAGATAGGTATACGAGTATGAACTGTGTTAATTATTAGTAATAGTATTTAAGCAAATGTTATTCAAGAGTTTACAGTGAACACACTTGAAGGCAAAATTAACGGTATAGGTAGTTTCAATAAAGGACTGCACCATTCGAATGCAAAATTGGTTCCTATTGGTGTTTGTTTCAGCCGCAGCTGCGGCCCGCTAGTTACCGGCCCGGCAACGGAAACGTACTGACTATTCATTCATACGTGCGAAACCGATATCCGAGTTGTGATATATAAGTCAGGGTGGCTGACCATGTTTTTATAAACAACCTTAATAGTAGGTATGAATAGCACCCCATCTCTGCCCGGGAGTATCGTAAGAGGCAACAGAGAGACATATTTCAGGAGGACTGTGTCCAGCAGTGGACGTGTTATCTTACTAATATTACAGTATTTCTAATTTCAATTTCAATTTTTTACCACTATTCACCATTACTACCATACACTTATTGTTCATGTTCAGACATAAAGCATTTTATGGGTTATCCATCGGGTAGTTTCAATGATTTTTGTGCAAAAATCGGTTTCACTCTGTGTTGACATTAACTGCAGCGGCGGTCTGCTGGTTAGCAGCTCGTTCGACGGCAACGAACTGTCTGATCACACGCATAATTTAACCGGTATCCGACTTGTGGTTTTAACCCCAGGCTGGCAGGTTAAGGTGATACTTTTTATTTATTACTACTACTAAACAGTTTTCTCTTAAATATTTAAGGCAGATCCTTCTACAGGTGAAACTAATTAATATACATAATACATATTTAATATGTATATTTTACGACAGGTTTGGCTTAATGGGTAGTAACCCTGCCTAACAACCGAAGATCTTGGGTTCAAATCCCACTTAAGGCACTTATTTGTGTGATGAGCACAAGTATTTGTTCCTGAGTCATGTTGTGTTTGTATTTACCTATAAGTATTTGAATATTATATATATTGTTGGCCGAGCACCCACAACACAAGCCTTCTTCAGCTTACTATGAGACTCAGTAATTTGTTTAAGGATATCCTGTAATATGTAATTATTTATTTATATACATGTATTATAGCCGGTAGGCATTATTATCAGTAGGCATTATTTTTGATTAGACAAAGATTTAATTTAATCATGAAAAGTTTGATTACATTTCCCTAACAATCACCCCCTAAGCTATTACGAACATAACTCTTTAATGATTCGGCCAGACCTTAATTATTTTCGCTTACGGTGGCAAACAAACCGTTTTCGTGTTATAATATTTATTTGTGCGAACGTTCTGACATGTTAACGAGGCTAGGCTCTCGCCAAAGTTTGGCTTGTACAAACCCGCTTATGTATAGCAAGTTAGGGTGAATTGGGAAACTTCGGTTGCTGAAAGTACTCCTTATTATCTGAATAAAAACGCTCATTCGAACTTTCTTAGACACTTGAGTTGAGGATGTTAGCGACTCATTATATGATACAGGGTTGGTGGAATTTAACGATTTTTTTTGTTCGTAGTTAATTGAAAACATTTTATAACTGCGTTTTTTTTTCGTTAAACAAAACAATGTTTGGAAGCAAAAGTTTCTTAATTTTATTTCTTCCTCTTTGTTTCATTATCCTCAGTGCTGAGTGTCGTGACTTCCTACATGACAATACTGTTCTCATCTCTGGTCAGGGGCACCCCAATACCAGCTTCTCCCTTTGGACCGCATCCAGCGGAGAGCGACTAGAATTGTCGGCAGCCAGGATATCTCGGACCGGCTTGACTCCTTGGCACTGCGTAGAGATGTGGCCTCACTCTGCATTTTCTACCGCATCAATTACGGAGAGTGCTCCGAGGAATTGTTCGGGTTAATCCCAGCTGCTTCCTTCCGCCAGCGCTCTACACGACAACATTTCCATCTTCACCACATAGATGGTTGGCAGTCCTCAACTGTGCGTTTTTCTAGAAACTTCCTGCCTCGCACAGCAAAACTCTGGAATAAATTGTCGTGTGTAGTATTTCCGGACCGATATGACATCCAAACCTTCAAGAAAAGAGCGTATAGGGATCTTAAAGGCCGGCAACGTACTTGTGACTCCTCTGGTGTTGAGAGTGTCCATGGGCGGCGGTAGTTGCTTACCATCAGGCAATCCGTCTGCTCGTTTGCCTCCTATATCATAAAAAAAAAAAAAAAATGACTCCGAATGACTGATTTCCCGAATCAATTTAATATACTTAACCTAACCATGTATAATGGCTCTGAGTTATAAATGCTGCATGCCTTTTGCTTGTTACTTATGCGTAGTAATTCAGATATTTATTATTTTTGTGTGGTCATTACTAACCGTTTCATCTGGTTAACAATACACGGTACAAATAGCATATTCCTTGCAGTTTTTAAGTAAATTAAGTGCGCCACCATTTGACATTATCTTTCTTAGAACATATACACTCTCTTCGTTTATAATATAAATTAGTGAGATAAAACATTTTCTCAGACTAACATATTTTGGTACTGGTAATAGCTGTATGATATGACATAAATGTGACAGTGCTTGCTAGTCTAGAAGAGTCTAGGGAGAGATTAACTATTTATGATGGACCACATGGCTCTCTAAATATTATACAGTCATCTGTTTCATATATAGCCATGTCACTCATGTAGTCATGAATTAGAAGAAGTTATAAGACATTAAACGGGTGCTGTAATGAAGAATATTTATTAAATTTACAATCACTGCTCTAGATTAAATCTAAAGAAGTCCCTTAACACATTGTACCAAGGATGCTGGCGACATTTCCGCGTGGCATCACATATTGATTTAGGCTTTAGGATTTAGGTTAGTTCAAGTGTAAATAAACGAGTAACTTTGTTTAAAATTTGAATAAAAAATTGACTACTTTTCTTTATCGTAAGTGTATTGTCACTGAAACAAGACTCCCAGCAGGCAGGGTGTATTTTCGCTCGTGTCGCTGTCGCCACCCATTTCCGACGTCCGGAACAGAGCTGCTTCCATCGTAATTAAGTTTTTGCGACAATCTGAGGCTTTGTCCAAACCAATTCTATGTATAATTAATGTTTTCGTATGTAAAGATGACTAGGCAGCGAGCGCTCCAAGCAAGTCATGATTCAGTTCGTTCGAATTCTTGTTTAAAGCTGGGTTCTTTGGGCGTACATATAAAATTTAATTCGATGAGCTTTTCGAATAGAGAAACACCAATTATCTACTGTTCTACAAAAAATGAGAATTATAGCCTCCTCTCTATTGAAATATTTTATTGCCGACATAAGATATTTTAGTAGGTTTCCGGATCAAAGGTAAGAACTATCATGACGCCCGCCATGGGGATGTTAGAATAAATTTTAACAATAAATTATCGCCTTCGGAACGAAGGTAAATTCCCATTGTTAAGGATAATTCTAACAAGACATTGAAATTAAAAACAAACATTAAAAAATAATCTAAACACATAAAGAAACCAAACATTTGAATTGAGTACCTCCTCCTTTTTAAAAGACGGTTGAATATAAGAAGAAAGGACCACGGAATATCACAAATTGTCGTAAGATTTCGTAATAAATGAAGCCTTTAAGAGATATCGATTGAGTGTAAGTAGCATACCATGTCAACTCTATCGTGCTTGACTACAATTTGTGTCCAACCCGTATTTGTCAGTCTCAGGGGCTCTGCCTGCGTCGAGCCCAGCGTATGTGATAAATTCACAGCGTTTGTTTGGTTCTTTATAAACAGGTACATTTTTACCTTCTCATTCTTGTCTTAGTTGCATTCTATGGGAACCTAAAGCTGGGAAAATAATATTGATGGCGAAGAGACAACGAAATACCTGATCCTGGTTCCCAGAGCTCCAACCCCTCTTAAAGGCCGGCAACGCGCTTGTGACTCCCCTGGTATTACGGGTTCCCATGGGCAACGGTAAACTGCTTACCACCAGGCAATCTGTCTGCTCGTTTGCCGCCTATGTCATAAAAATAAAAAATAAATGAAAATCCTATTATACTCGTTGTTTGCATAAACTTTACACGAAAAAATTTAGTGGCGTAGAGAAATAGAGAATTTATGAATTTCGGGAGCATCTAGTTTATACATGTTAATATAACATTATATGCTGCTCGTACCATGATAGATTTCACTAAGTAAGTTTAGCTAAAGTTTTAGAGCAATTAGTAGGCACGTAAGCTTAGAGTATTCACTCAATACATGGATAATCAATTCTAATTATTGATAAATTTGAAAAATCTCATATTATTAAGTAAAAGGGACCAAGGTCACGGCAACCGAGGCAGGATGTGAACCGGCGTCTACAGCGTCTGCGGCTGACGCCCTGACCACTAAGTTACCCGGTCACGGCTGAGCCCATTGATATTTCTGAAGTGTATGCCATCTCTGAACGGTTTAGGTCCCGTTGTCCATAGTCTAAGGGTATGCAGTACGCATACCTCTTATTCGAATCACTTAAGGATTATAAGTAAAAAGTTTAACTCTACCTTCTATTAATAACTTAAGAAAGGGTACCCTTACTACACCTACACCTGGGTATACCCAGGCCAAGTAGTTAAGCACTTTAAGCTTATTTAGTATCTGTCCTAGCTTAAATTCCACCGTATGGATCGTGCAGATGACTACCAAGGTGCCATTATTGTAAATGCAAAGTGTGTAATCATGCTTTTCCAGACCATTGATTATCCTTACGAGCGAATCATATTCCCGAGTAAACCAGTATTACATGAGCCTAAGATATGCATGCACAATAATATAACTAACAGACAACATTACATTTTTTTGTGATGTTTTCATTGTCAGAAAATAAAGAAGGCACAAATTCATTTTAAAATTACCATTTTTTGTATTTGCTATAATTAAATATATTTTAGTGGAAAAATATTAGTACTTAAGCTGAATATACTTATATAGACATAACAAACGTCTAGTATCACCTTAGTGACGACATATGCTGTAGGTATCAGATAGACAAAGAAATAGTTATAAAAACATTTAGTGAATAACTATAGTGTGTATATTGCATTGATCAAATGTCAAAATTTGAAACTTCAACCGCTTTCATCAACTTCAACTTTAAACGATTGCGAAAAAGAAAACTGGAAGATATAATTTATTTACAATTACAGTACTGGATCAGGTTTAAATATTTTGCAATTTTTTCCAACAAAAAATCCCAAACATTATCTGTGTATTCCACTAGCGCTTTGCGCCGAAATGGATTTGAATTTTTGGAAGAATTTTAAAAGGTTGTCAATAATATACTTGTACTAGGTTAGCGATTGGAATGACATTATCTCTAAAGTAGGTTTCAAGGTTTATAAAGGCACGCTCATACGAAATACGAGCGGGTTATTTTGCATTCAGAAACATTTCACCAAAGAGTATGCAACGCTGGTATGCTTTATAGCTGTTGGTGATAAAGCTGTTTATAAAGTCTGCAGACGTTGACAGTAAAGACGAGAACGGATAGCATGTTTGCCATTTTATCATCTTTCGCGCTCTGTCACTCTCGAACTTACTGTCTCAATTCTTGTTGGAGCGTGACAGATATTGTGACAAATGATAAAAACCTGACCGTATTAGGCTAGCACTCCTTATACCTTGAGTTGGCAAAAACTACTCTCTTATGTCTGTATTAAATATTCTTATGGAATGGAATATTCTTTTTGTAATACGTATCCCTGATTTACGACATTTTTTCAGTTTACATAAAAATCAACTTTTATCCTCTAACTCTGACTTAGGCTAGGGAGTATTCCAATACTTACCTACTAATGTAGCCCCGTCTTAAAGTACTCTGTCTCTTTCGATTTAGTATTAGGTTAGCAACTTTTATATCCGTGAACAGTATTTGGGAAGGCAGGTTAATCTTTTCTTATGACCGAAATCCCGGGGGTAGATGTCAGAGGGCACTTTACGGTGTTCGTAAACATAAGGCGTTAAGATAGAATGAAAAGGCACTCAAACCATGGTAAGAAGGTGTCGAACTCGATGTGTTCTTATAAATCTTGTGGTTCAACTCATGTATTTTTGGCCACGAAATATGTACAATAAAATGTGTAAGCAAAATTAATTTAAAATGTTTGTGGTTCTAGACATCAGATATTAGTTTGGCTCTTTTTGAGTGATAGTCTATAGTCTATACCTTAGAAATAAGGTATAGAAAGACGCTAAAATTAAGTTTCTAATTAAGAAAGGAAAATAAATAATCATATGTGATTTTAGAATCGTTACATACTTAACATTAAGTATTTATTAAAAAAAAGGATTTTCAATAAAAACATGTCATGATTGCTTAGCTTTTTTAAACTACCTAAAAATATGGACTATAGTTGGTATTCAATTATAAGTTTACAGTTAGCTTGATTTGTATAAACTACTTTGATTGAACAAAAACGGATCGTCATTCCAATTTAAAAGGTTTTAGACATCTCAAGAATAGCTAGATAATGTAACAGTCACTCATTTTAAATGTGTAGTTTAAGCGACTTGGTTCAATCAGATAAATAAATAGGTAGGTAAGTAACAACAATTTCATTTTAAACGTTGAAAGTTCTTGTTTTCGGACTACTGTCTTTTTGTAAATCGAAATAAACTGGTTCTTGTATATATTATGTCGTGTGAGCCTTACTTAAGGCTTTGTTGAGCATGAGTCAATTTCGCCCCTTCTCTAAGCTAGCTGATTTAGGGGATCTCTTGGATTTGTACTCATATTAATTGGTAAATCCACTCTGTCGTCGCTCTTAGCGTTACATATCCTAATTAATATTCCACATCTTTTATGGATATAGTTAAATAGTTCCGTGTATTAAAGTAACATAATGAAAGAATAAAATTAACTTTAAAAAAATAACATTTTAATCAAAATCAAAACTAAAATTTAATAATTGCTAGTCGTTTCTGGTGCAAAAGTGCCCATAATGCTCGCGGCATTACCGCGTTGAATGACTATAGACAGCCTTTGTATCTTTGGGTCCTCTCTCTATTTTACAAAATTATAAGTCTCTAGAACAAAAATAAAAGTTAGCTAAAAAAAATAAAAAAATAAAAATAAACATATATACATATTTATAGATGTATACTGTACTGTAGCACTGCACTGTATTATTTTATTAGGTTTATGGTAGAACAAATAAAATAATAAAGTGCAGCGCTTGTTGAGATTTTCGCTTTACTTAACCAGATAAAGTGCATTATAAAACACCTCGTGCATACTTTTGTGAAATGTTTGAAAGCATACTAAATCTTTATAAAAAGAGAAAAATCTGTTGTTTTATTTTTCAAGAGAAATGAAATTTGCGTGTTTATTCACTTCAATGTAAAATAAGTTAGTGAACCGGTGTATGTGTGCGAGGTATCGACTTTCTTTTTGGAAGTTCGTTCAAGAATAATCGTACCATCCACCATTCTGAACATTTCACCGTATGTTAAGCGGCTAGGCAGCGACTTTATACGTTTAAGATGGGTTTGCCTCCAGCGACCCACGTCAGCATTCACACGTCGACCATCGACTTTCTCTACTCGTATAACCTACCTACGTGAGATTTGACTTGCAGGAACTAAATTTAATTCAAGCTTATCGTATTTTCTTAAGGTTATTTAAACTATAATGGAGATAGTTTAAATAACCTTATATGTTGTTGCTGAAAGCGCTGAAATTTTTAAACGTAACAAATATATTAGAATTATGTGACTAAAAATAATGTAATTATCCGTCTGGAGTATTCATACTACATGAATTACGTTTGCACTTTTAAAGATTTTATAACTATCAACGTTACATTTTATATAAAATGAAATAAAGTTTAAAGTACATGTCACCTTCGAATAAAATCTCATCTCGGTTGACAGGCGCTTTTGACCACGTACTTTTACGCTTGCTGGAGCACCCTCCGTCAGAAGCTAAACAGTGACATCGTATTTATTTGTTGCTAAATATTGTACTTAATAGGATTATTTTTTACTATGCAGGAACATCTGCTAGCGAATATCTTCGATAATTAAATCGAAAGAAAAATAGAGTAGTGCATTGGGCTAGTGATCCAGTAGCGGTTCAAGTCCCGTTGCCAGACAAATTGTTTCTATTTTTCTTTTATTCGGATGTTTAATTGACAGAAAATGTATTCACATTTAGACCTTCGTCCTCCGTAACATAGTAACTACTTACGACTTAACTAAACCTACAGACCGCATGATAATAGATAGGTAAAGTTTGAAGAGGACATATATATCCTTTACAGCTTTCGAATGCCACCTGGTCCCGATATTAAAATATGATCTCGGTCGACGGGCGCTCTCGACACGCGCCTCCGCTCTTACCTGGAGCACCCTCGGCCGCGGGCTAAACAGCGACACCGAGTTTGCTGCCAACAAAGATTTAGATGTTAAATAAACCCAGTACAGAGACCGGAATTTTTGCAATTGACGAAGAATAGAAATAGAAATAGAAATTATTTATTCGAGACATACACAGAAATGACAGATGACAGAAAGATACATAATTAAAAGATATATGTCACGAAATGGTCCCTACTCAGCATGAAGCTGGTGTGGTAACCAGCGCTGGTCTTCCGTAGGAACCATTAAAGTGATTTCACGGCAGACAACATAAACAATGAAGATACAATAAATTAAATATTTATAAAAATAAAATTCTGAAGTGTATGCGCGGCTAAAATAAAAATAACTGCAGTTTTTTTATTGTTTCTGAACGCAACCACACTGACAAGCAAAACTGACAAGTGAAAACATCTAGGAGAAATAATAGTAAATCTATGGAAAACATAAATAAAAGAAACAAAATGGATTATGGAAGAATAATTGGTCTCGTCTGCGTCAAGCCGGCCTAAATATGACAACTATTAACAATTATAAACAATCAGTTATATCACAGTTAATAAACAAGGAATATATGAAGATAGCACTTTAAACTAGCATGAGTTACAAATATAAGATTACTTACAAGAATATAGACAGATAGCACTTTAAACTAGAATGAGTTTGTTGTAGGTATTTCTAAGCTAGGTTAATCGGGTTTACACAGGCGTATTCAGATTAAAATAACGCTATAATTATTTCACTAAAGGTGATGCATTAAGGCGGTATAATAGCTTCTCAAATTGATTAACCTAAATAGTATTTACAATTTTAATACTTAGTTACAAACGGATAAACTCACGTGTAATTATATCGCACTAGGCGACATCTTTCGGGTAAGCTCTGGTACTCATTTTCAAGCCGATTCAGGACACACCGCTCGCGTTCCGGGTGTTTGTAACTATGTAAGTAGTAGTAGCATGGATCACAACAGTTTTAATTATATTAGAATTTTAATATTGAATAAATATTTATAGTCATTCACCATCGACCTTATAATTACTTATAACACAATATACTTTCCAGTTTTCAAATGTGTTAAAATATCACAATGTAGTTACTTGAATGTACGTATTCACTTGAAATGTTAACCCGTTTCCCGATGTAAGGCAGAAATGTAAATCGAATAGGAATGGCTCCAGACTGGGCTACTTAGAAGCCAGGGCACGTTTCCTCCTATCAGGATAATGAGTGTGAGAATACATAGATACTGTACATGTATTTTTGTTTCTGGAATATTTGCTATGAATATCTATCAGCCACGGATGTCCACTGCTGCTCGTATCTTGTTTGTGGATGTATGACACTGCGCTTTCTTATCCGTGACCACTTTTGATCTTTTCTGTCCGAACGGAATCGACTCCCCAGGCTATATGGCACGACAACTGGGCCATACTGCGAGCTGTGACGTTTACTTTGGATATTTTTGTATCATAAATAAATAACGAATATTGAAACACCGTGAGGGAACTTTATCAGTATGACATTGTTGTACTGGGCTTGTGCATGTCAGCGGAACGAAATTGCGTCCCGGGAGTACAATAGTAATTAAGTTTCCTACTTTGTAACTCATGGTCAAATCGTTTTATAATATATTTGAAACAGCTGACCGACAAACATGACATATACTTATATATATGAATTACGTATTTAATCAGTACTAAAAATTTAAGTAAGATTTATCGACCATACGGTGAAAAATAAAATTATATGCTGAGAATTAGGGTTAGAAGATTCCATCTAATCTGCACAATAATCATACCTTATACAACCTTGTACCAAGGTTTGGCAAAGACACTCATTTATACGAATGTTTTGAATATTTATTAGACTGATGTTACTCAAATAACAAGAATATTCGATATTGATAATAAAAAGAAATGGCTTCTGTATAAAAATTATGTTTACGTTACGCTCATATGCCAAAAATGCTTCTGAATATTTTGAAACAGATTGTCGAGACTTTGTTGTAAAACACTCGACTATTGCTATCCAAACCAGAAGGAAAACGGGTCCTTATGGAAGTAGGCCCGCTTTCCTTATTATATTATCTTTCACTGCCAAAACAATAGTAAATATCAAATAGTACTCGTTTTATATGCTTATTTCTTAACGTGAAGAAATTTAGTTCTAGGTAGCTAGGGTTCGAACCCGCGAACTGAGGATTCACACATTAATCAGTATCTACAACATTCTACAAATCCGAATCTCAAAATGGTGTAACATACGGGTGTAACTAACCGATATTTAGATATTTTCCCGATGTAATGTTAAAAGCTATTGACAGAGAGAGGTGAGCGCTATCGGCGGTAGATAATGGCAGATGACAGGCGTGTCAAAAGCCTGCGGGAGGCATAATGGCGCTTGAAATGGAGAGCGCGTTGCCGTGACCTACCTCTGTAGGACTAGTACTCGTACCTACAACGTGAGGGTTCACCCTGTATGGCATAGTGTTTTATGAACAATTTTACTACGAGTATGCAAAATTAACTCTACAACTATTACTTAAAACTAGATAGTCACCATGACGTAGTTACTTATACCGGGTGTATAATCCAAATGGGTCAGTATGGTGAAGTCGGAAACTATGAGAGATAGCGAGGTCTGTTCTTAGAAACCATGACGTCGATTTTTCATTAAATATTCTTTATACGGCTGATGATGATGATGATGAAAAATGTATTTTTGACTCATGATTTTACGTTTCGTATCATCAACAATAACTACGAAAAAAATTTCAGATTTACATCCAACATTGTTTACAAGACTTCGACCAGGTTCGATTCCCGGTTATGTATGAGAGATATAAAAAAAGTTTGAATGCCATTATTATTAAATCTGAAATCGACGCCATGGTTTCTAAGAACAGATCTCGCTATCTGTCATAGTTTCCGACTTCTCCATACTGACCCATTTGGATTGTACACCCGGTATACTTATCCGTTTGAATTAATTTCCTATATTTCGGCACTGTTGTAAGCGCCATCCTCACGGATAACTATCCAGTTTTAAATCATAGTTGTAATGTAAACGACCATGCTAGCTTAAAATTTCATAAAAGTAACTGTGGCTGTATGTCTACCTCTTCACGCTAAACTAATTTAAATGGAAATATAGATAGGTATATAAGTAGTTTAAGGTGCAGGATTCAACACAAGATTTTGGACCCGGGTATGTCCTTAAACTACGTCCAACAATGAGAGGTAGGGCTCAGCGTTGACCATCACGCTTGAATCTGGGGCAGCCCAACTGGGGAAGTACCTCCTCCTTACAGAAGACCACAGCCATAATATCACTGCTACCTTTCAGGTATGTAGTGTTGTGTTCCTGATGGTGATTAAGGTTCCCAGAGCTCCAACCCCCCTTAAAGGCCGGCAACGCGCTTGTGACTCCCCTGGTGTTGCGGGTGCCCAACAAGGGCGACGGTAATTGCTTAACACCAGGCAATCCGTATGCTCGTTTGCCGTCTGTCATAAAAAAAAAAAGATTCAAGTTTTTATCACGAAAATCATCCCCTGAGGGTATGAAAAGGCGGATGACACAGGAATTGACTATGAAACAAAGTGGATGGTCCGAATCATCTTTAGGCATAAATGATATCTGCATAAAAATATAGTTTTTCTTTTATTTAAGTATTTATATGTATTATATATATCGTCGTCTAGTACCTACAACACAAGCCTTACTGAGCTTACCGTAGGACTAGGTCGATCTGTGTAAAATGTCCCGAAATATTTATTTATTTATTTATATTTATTTTGTGGTCACAGTTTTAATCTAACTTTTCCTTATCAGTAATTTGCGTGAGTACCTTCGTAGGTCCGAGTGTTATGGGCCAATACCTATTCAAATATATATTCCGAGAAAATAATAATTTTGTTTTCGAAATTTTAATACAACCTCAATTTATTTATTTTGTTTTGTCCTTTATATGGACACACATGACTCAGGATGATAACTGTTGCTGTAAAGGTCGTCGCCTCACAAAGTTATCGAAAAACGATTTGCGGTCTCTGCACCTAATCCAGCGCCGCTGCATCTTGCAAGTGCACGTCAAACATCGCTTAGACCGCTTAAAGCAAGCGAACTTTCGCCATTGTACGCCAATCGAAGAAGATACAATCTAGTAACTGATTATTATATACAATAAGAAAGACACCGTTGTATATTTAAAAATGGAAACATGTTTGTAGGAAAGTCAAAATCAAATAAAGCTTCTTCATTGTAATAGACACATTCTTTGTTGTTTGACACTTGACAGAATGATCATGGATTTCAGTTATTATTGGTCGCGTTCTATAGTTTAGAGTGATGGTCACAAAATTAGCGGTAGGTACAAGATGCGACGACCGGATCAAAGGAAAACTGGTCGAACATTTTGACGCAAGCGTTCAAAAGATTAATTGTGTTATTTTTATTTTTAACATGTGTTTATTCAGTGATTTTGGAATTTGTATTAAAATGAAATTAAATAACATCGAAAAGTTAATAGAATCGATGACTATCTAGAACTTATATCAGATTTCATATCATGCAATTTTCATGACAGTAGAAGTATAATTCCCTGTTTATATTTAGATAAAATAGTATTCGTTTATTGGTATACCAACCGAACGGTGTCTCGGCATACGCTCTTAAGTGTTTGCAGGAATTCAGCCGAGAGCTGGATCTTTAATGTTCAATGCGGTATCGATTTGCTTTCCCAAGCCGCCGCCTTCTTGTTTTGAAACTCGAACCTTATTTTGCAGAGCAAACATATTATAAAAACAAAGCTTTCGTTTATTGTATTTGGAGATAGGTATTTTAAAATCTCTATCTGGCTAGGTGATAAATTATGTAAGATATTGATAGGTACAGTAAAACTCCCCAGCTATAGTCCAATTAACTCTCAACTATGGTCCAAAACAAGTTGAGTATAAATATCTTTGTATACAAAATTTATTCATTATTTAATGAATCAAAAAGAAAACATCAAGAAGAATAGTGGGGTTGATACTTATTTAACAAATTGAATTTGAGGCCCATAGTTCTATACACTATTGGAGCAACTAAAGAGTTGGGTTTTGGGCAATTTTTCTCCAAATAAATAAGAACCTCAGTTATTTTTTTTTACATTTCCTGTCCATATATGTAGGTGAATGTTATAACAAAATATTGTTATAGAACAATTACAACCTTACCGGTTAACCCGTTTTCATATACCAATAACGTAATCTTCACTATGCGTGGTTCATTAAGCATAAACTCTTAAAACAATTTCATTTATATATGAAACACTACAGATTTTTTAGTAAAAAGCTTACGAGATATATAGAGTCTGCGTCACTAGGGACACAGGACACTGAGGACGTACGGGTCGTTGCTACTGTACATTGAGATCTTTGAAGGTCAATCAGACTGAAGATAAACAATCTGAATATTCTACTCAATTCACTGCTAACCTAGATCGGATGATTTTTTCCATAACACTATTATTATCAAACCGCGTTTAGAAAGGGATTAAAATAATAAAAAATAATAAATATTTCGGACATTCTTACACAAATCGACCTAGTCCCACGGTAAGCTCAATAAGGCTTGTGTTGCAGGTACTAGACGACGATATATATAATAAATAGATACATATAAATACTTAAATACATAGAAAACACCCATGACTCAGGAACAAATATCTGTGCTCATCACACAAATAAATGCCCTGACTGGGAATCGAACCCAGGACCTTCGGCTTCATAGGCAGTGTCACTACCCACTAGGCCAGACTGGTCGTCGGGATTGAGCTCATACGTCATTACTGAATGAATGCATGATATGACATTGTCAGTGGTAGAGTGTGCAGATAAATTAAATTGTTGTTTGACTACCATGAACTTCTAAATCATGGAAAAAATATACGTCAATATTGAAAATAATTACTTTTAGATAAACCATAAAAAATATTCAGCTATGCCACCATCGTCATCAGACTTCTTTTAAGAAGTGCCTTTGTGTTATCATTTTTTTTAGTGAAATATGTTAGTACTACCTATTAGTATGTTTTAAAATTTTGCAATATGATAACGCCAAAAGGATGTGAATAAGTGACAGGAATGTCAGCTATGATAATTAATATTTTTTTATAAAACATTTGCCGAGAATAAAGTGCACATGAGAATATTCAAAACATACTATGTAAATCTTTTGATCCTATTATGAATAAGTGTCTGGACTTATGAAGATGTCAAAGATTGACTTATGATTATATTTAATCATTTATAGGTACTGTTGTGCTCATGGTACTGTCGAATCCCTTTCTAAACGTGGTTTGATAATACCACTGACAGCGCGCTACGATTCTTCCTTTTTACGGTGACATGACCTTGCTAGAAGTCCTGGGTTACTTTTCTGCCAGTAACGCCCACACTTACACCACAGCTAATCATACCACGTATTTATCTGATTTATAACCCTGCGTGACTGCCGCCATTGCTTTAAACTGATTTCACGAAACCTTCTCTCAAGCAATTCTGTATTTTAAGTCTTTTACGATTAAGTTCAAAATGTAATAAACCCGGAACAAAATGGTGTCATGTTGGCGCAGTGTAGCCCTGAAATTAGGAATGGTGAAACTAATCAAAAGATCATTACTTTCTCCATGGGAGCGGTTTTCTCGGGACAAGATTACCTCGTAAAGTTGCAAAAACCGCAAACACACCTTTAGCTTGTGTTTAAAATAGATAAAATCCTCTACTCTCAATGTACGTGCTTTATTTTCACTTTATTTCACACTAATATTTCACAAAGGTTCTTTCCGGTTTACGCTTCAAATGTCGACATAATTTTAATAGAATTTCAATTCAAAGTCACCGTTTCGCTTATTTAAATTTGATCGAATATTCAATACACAACAATTAAATGATGTATTTTTAAATCACCGATTTTTAATATGTAGAATTATTATTTACCAGATTCTTTATAACACATATCTCTATTTAATATTTTATTATTACATATTTTTATATCTTGTAATAAAAAAAGTCGATTCTGGCGTTGTTAGGTTGAGGTTGACCTAACACGCTCCTCCTCGCTTCGCGCGTCGTCGCACCTGCCCTTGGGTAAGGCTGATTTTTTAGTTAAATGCATGTATTAAATGCACTTTAAGCATCTAACAATCCTTGCTCTGTTGCTGTAAACTTCGAAGAAATAAACAGCGATATTTTGTTGTTCTGCTTTTTAAATAGTTTATTAAATGTATTCGTAAGCATTTAAAAATCCTTGTACCGTTGTTCTAATAATTGTTTTAATTGTATAATGAATAAATGATGAAGTCATAATACGCCAAATAGATAATATTTAATCAAAATATTCTACGCATCGTTTTCGATGAAATGAAATTCGATAAATAGTTTGTCGAGATTTCAAAGGCACCCGTTCTTTCCATAATTAGGTAAGTATGTAGGTGATATAGAGGCACAGTAATCGAATTGGGAAAACAAGCCAATTCAAATGTTTTTTATTTGTCTTACGTAAGCTTTTGAGGTCACAAGTCTTAAGTTAGAATTGTTTACATTGAAAAGGTAATACATGAGATACATGGCCTGATATACTCACGGAAAGCCCACCAACGCCCGCATATTTATCCACTGATTATTTCAATGCAGCCTCTAACAAGGTACAAGTGCTTACAAAACATGAACCTGATCTTGCCTTCTCTCTTAAGCTCTCCGCAATAAGTTGCTTTAAGGCTTGAGGTTTAAGTTTAAAATCCCATGCCGCAATCCAGGTTAGTGGGTTTCTGATGTTAATGTAGGTAGGTATTACGCAAGTTACGTAGGTACCGACGATAATTGCCCGCGATTAAGGGAAATTGGAAAGGAGTAAAGCCGACTCCCTGATTAAGGTTTCCGAGATAAATTTTGCCCTTTGGCTGAGATCAGCCTGACAATTTACATCGCCTCGTAATTGCAATTTTAATGAACTAACCAAATTTAGATGAAAACAGCTGTCCAGTTGGCTTGAACAAATTTGATTAATGATCTTGGGAGTGTGTTTGGGAATGATGGACTAAAAATTTACAACCTACAACGTAATTCGTAGCATACATTCTGAGGTACGTAAGAATGAACTAAATAAATAGGAATAGTTATCAAAATATATTGTTTGCATATAGCATACTGTTACTTATGAAGTAAGAAATGATTTAGTAAATGAAATAAAAAAAGCATTTAACAGCAGATACACGCCCAAAAAAACTGTGGCGTGATGCTTATGGGATTCACTTAACGTCAATTCACATTAATGTGTCACGTTTAGTGCCAATTTTCCATGGCACATTCCCACGGGCGATATTCCCGATATAAGTCTAACACTGACGGATGAAAAGATTAAATGCTTTTCTTTATTTTGGTTGTATTAGAATTTTAGAAAAACAACTGTTTATTCAATGCTCGGTGAACAACAAGAGGACGGATTTTCCCGTTGTTCTCATACTCTTGTTCTTCACTTCGCTGAGAAATCGAGGATAGCACTTAAAAAAAACAATTCACGATCAAAAAAGTTGCACTAACGTAATAGTTTGTTCCTGACTCAATAGTCAATGGGTCTGAGCCGCTACCCACACACGTATCTCGAGTCACGACCGACGTCCACTGCTGGACATAGGCTTCCCCCATAGACCGCCACAGGGAGCTATCTTCAGCATACTACAGCCACCGACTCCCAGACGAGTCATCACCTCCAGTCGGTCCATCTAGTTTGTGAACATTCGACCCTGCGCTGTCCTATAGGTGGTCGCCACTGGTCTAATTTTTTGCCCCAGCGGCCATCGACTCTCCCGGCAACGTTTCCTGCCCATTACCATTTCAACAGTGCAATTCTACTTTGGTTCTTCTACGAATAATGATCTAATTTCTGATTATATCACGTGGAGATACTCCGAGCATAGTTCTTTCCATTACACGCCGAGCGGCTCAGAGCTGTCTGATGAATCCAATTGTAAACGACCAAGTTTCAGATCCGTACATCACTGGAAACACGCACTGTTTGAAGATTTTAGTACATATGAACCAATCGCCAGCATTGGTTAATTCTTGTGATGCATTTATACTTTAGAGGTAACTGTAGAGGGGATTATGAGCGTTCCAGAGAGTTCCAATGTATATTCCAGCCATGTCTCTTTTATTAGCCAGCGTTGTCTTAATGTGCACTGTAACCTTTATTTTTTTATTGCTTACTTTTTGTATAATCTTCAGACCAGGCAGGTTCTGATACTTGTTTGATCTTGAGTTTAATAATAAGCAGCACAGAGTTCGTAATCTCTAGAGACGGAAGTTTTAAACAACTCTACTAATTTCAGTAAAGTTTGTCCTCTAATAAGTCATTGTTAGTTAGTTCTGTGCGCGATTCTTGTGAGCATTACCAGGTATTGTTTAAGTTGAATGGTAAAATTAAAGTTACATATCATCATCTCAGCCATAAGACGTCCACTGCTGAACATAGGCCTCCCCCTTGGACCTCTATATGTACCGGCTGGAAGCGACCTGCATCGCGCTTCTCATGCGGCCACCTTAATCAGTTACATATATAACAAGTTTTGTATAGATAAGTAGTAAGTATTATAGCGAATTATTTTATATTGCATAGTAAGATGTACTCATACAATATTGTCTTCGGTTGCCGCGATAATTACTCATGAAAAACAATAATTACGACCGAAATAACTATTTTCGAAACCCACTAATTCTATATACATTTTTGAGGTTTTGAATTTACGAAGTAAAATAAATAAATGTAGTATTTTTCTTATTATTTTAGATTTTACGTTAAAGTAATAAACAAAAAACACGAACACTAGAGGTTTAAATAATATAGACATATAGGTTAAAGTTTAAGTGAAATGTTTTGTTGTGTTCATAAAAACAAATGGTGTTTCATTGTAATTATTAGCGAAATATCCCAAATTGAAATTAGTTTGCGCCTATTATCGTGCTAACCAAAACATGCAGATTTACGGGGCGAGCAGCATAAAGCAATTACGTTTGTATTACCGTTTATCAATTACGACGCGGTTTCATTGAATACAGCGCAGCGCCCGGTGAGTCGGTTTTACATAAAGGGACGGACGGTTTGATTTAAGCTGCTTAGCAGGTCTGGATCGCTTATAGAAGGGCTGTAACCTAGACTCCTTTTTTACTCATGTTATTTCCAGTACTTTAATGATTGACCGGACAGTCAGTATTCGCCACTTCACCAGCCCTTTAGTTTTTGATCACGATTCCGGGACATGATCAAATTATGTCATATTCCACCGAATCTAAAATATAATTGACTTTTAACAATGTATGTATCATCCTATAAGCCGAAGGTTATTCACAGCTGGTCATAGGCCTCCCCCAAAGAACTCCAAAATGGCCAACAATGCAGTCCTGGTATCCAATGGATTTCCGCTATCTTTACCAGGTTGCACGTAGACCGATGGCCGATGGGGCGTTAGAGTTGTCTAGTGGCGAATAGATCCAGTATGCCCAGCGAAGCCCGTACTCCTTGAATCATTATAAATTTGTACAATATACAGGGTGATCAATCCAAATGGGTCAGGAGGGGGAAGTCAGAAACTATGAATGCGATTATTATTAAATCTAAAATCGAAGCCATGGTTCCTAAGAACAGACTTCGCTATCTCTCATAGTTTCTGACTTCCCCCTACTGACCCATTTGGATTGATCACCCTGTATAGGTAACTTCAGTTTTTTACAGTCAGCGTCAAATAATTAATAGCTACCAGAGTAGCCAAAAATATCGATACAGATCTTTAATCAGTAAGGATTTGTCACGATTTTTCACTTTGACCTCAGTACCTCAGCGTCGGCTAAAATGCACTCTGATTTCACTGCCTAACGAACCATAATTATCAGTTTTATATAGTATCAATACAACCATACTGCAAACTCGCTTAAATGAATTTATTACCTGATTACAGAAAACACCGAAAGCTTATCATAAGTTAATTCTTCCTTAACTCAACCCAATTACTGCGGGCTTAGATCCCCTGCTCAACAATGCATGAGTACAACTAATTACATTTTAAGTTTTCGTACCTACTTGTTGTTTAAGATTTAACATCATCCTGGACTCTACGATCTTGGTTTATATAATTGTATTTGTCCCAGTTTTGTTTTATAGTCATCAAGTAATTTTGCCGCGTTTACATAGTTGTGAAATTTTTAGTCACGTTTAAATTATATTTTAATCTCGGGGTAGAGGAAGACCAAAACGAAGATGGCGGGACGACCTTGACACATTTTTGAAAGAGTGGCGAGAGAGTGCATTGGATAGGACCAAATGGAGAGAAAGAGGGGAGGTCTTTGCCCAGCAGTGGGATATTCTTATAGGCTAATAATGACAATAATAATGAATTAAATTGTAAAAATATTTAATTAAGTAAACATTTACCTATACCCCGGGTTGAATAAATAAAATGTTATCTAACTCTGTGAATCAAGTAACTCCCATATCAAACAAGCAAGTTAAGCCACCTCATCCTAGTACATTGTTTGTCACTGCCTTCCTGGAAACTTGGCATACATAATTCCGCATAATGTCGATCTCATCTCGCTCTTCAACTTGCAGCTTCGCTATCCGACGTCACTCAAACTTTGGAACCCTGCTAATTTCCTAAAGGAAAAAAGACGTATGTTTATAGGGATTTCATGAGAGATATGATAATGTTCCATGGGTAGATAAGCCGGAACAATGAAACAGATTTAATATTCTACTGGAAACGACGAAGACACCGATGTATCATGTTAAACAAACTTAACCTGTAGGAACATGGCTAGATTTATAATAATGTTGTTAATTTAAGCTCATTGATTTGATTGATTGATAAAAATGTCGGGGTTATGTATATAAAATCATAGATATCTTTTTATGTTTGAACGAAAGGTCACTTGATTTTTTTATACAATATTTTCGCTTCGATGAACTTTGTCGATTCACGGTTCCTTAGCCCTTTACTAGTAGGGGTATGATTGATTATCATGATCCTATATTTTTATCATGATAAAAATGAAGGCTCCTGTCATTTTATACAAGTTTATGTCACGCTATCCACAAGAGAACTGCTGGAGCTCTATGATGTGTATCATTATGTCAGTCGTGATAGTGACAAATCCATCAAAGGCGGACAAGTCAGTTATGATATAAAACAAATAATCTACGAAGCTTTCGACAGCTGTATTCAAACAATGATGTAATATATATTATCATTTGTTTTACAAGACATTGGTGATTGTTTGTTTTGTCGGGCGCACTGCGGTTTGTTCAGAGTTCTAAATGCAATTAAATTAATCCTATATCAGTAATTGTTCGCCACCGTTGTACAATTTGGCGAACGAAATAACGAACCATGTTATATTATGATGTATTTCAGCCAATATTAATAAGGAATTACTAATATGATCATGTGCTAAAATGTTGGCAGCTACAAATAACAACACAATATAAAATCTACAATAATTACGATAAAGTTTAGCTACAATACATTTTTTTTCGGCTGACTGACAGTAATAAATAATAAATATTTCGGGACAATCTTACACAAATCGACCTAGCCCTACGGTAAGCTCAGTAAGGCTTGTGTTGTAGGTACTGTACGACGATATATATAATAGATAAATACATATAAATACTTAAATACATAGGAAACACCCATGACTCAGGAACACATATCTGCACTCGTCACACAAATAAATGCCCTGACTGGGATTCGAACCCAGGACCATCGACTTCATAGGCAGAGTCACTACCCACTAGGCCAGACCGGTCGTCAACAGTGGTCAGTGGTAGTCGATTACAGGACATAAGCTGACTCCAGCATAAAAGGACCCAAAAAATTCGAAACCTGATTTTACCACAGCACCTATGTCAAAATCAAATGAAAAATCATAATCGAATGATTTCTTCTGAAAGTTGACCTCAAGGCCGCTTTTACATGTCAATTGCTATTGAAGGCAAGGCAAAAGCAACACAAATCACGGCGCTTTTATTATATTAAGCTGGAAAATAGATAATAAGTACATTAAATGCTTGAACATATTGCGAGTCTAAGGTGTGCGACTGTGCGCTTCTAACATATCGGTTATCTAATATTTTTAAATACATATTTAAATTCAAAAAGAAAAAAAATAGTTTTCTACACAATTTCCGATCAACGTGCCATTTCCAGTTGATACCGGTTTCCGCACTTCCTACAAAGACGTCTTACGGACAAGTTCCGGGGTATTTGTAAGATATTTGTCCAACTTTGGCCATCTGTTAAACTGTCGTCAATCATCCGATCAAGCTGTAAGCCGACAACGGAGTATAAGTCGTTTAAACTGTGATCACCGCTCATAGTCGCCGAATCAGTGAGGGATAAACATGTAGGGCGGGGTGCTCTTGTCATTTTTAGACGATATCACAGTCCAGGAGATAAATAAATGTAAATAAATAAATATTTCGGGACAATCTTACTCAGTAAGTCTTGTGTTGTAGGTACTAGACGACGATATATATAATAGATAGATACATATAAATACTTAAATACAAAGAAAACACCCATGTCTCAGGAACAAATATCTGTGTTCATCACACAAATAAATGCCCTGACTGGGAATCGAACCCAGGACCATCGGCTTCATAGGCAGGGTCACTACCCACTAGGCCTGACCGGTCGACCAAAAGACCAAAGGAGATTTAAGTTACATGCGAAATAAAAGCATATTTACAAGCAAGCGCTAAATTTATAAAGTATTTAGAAATAAAACAAGTAAAACGGATTAAATCGCGTATACTAATTTAAACTTCATCCCGACGTTTCGAACCCTTTAGCAGCGTTCGTGGTCATCGGGTGGACTGTCGGGATGAAGTTTAAATTAGTATACGCGATTTAATCCGTTTTAGTTGTTTTATTTCATGAGTAATTATCGCGGCAACCGAAGACAATATTAAAGTATTTAGAGTTAAATTTGTGGATTTGTGTGTCTGGTGGCTTTTAGTTTTTCAAAGTGGAAAAGCGGGTCGAAACAGTCATTTATTAATAAACTAAAAAACGCAAAATATTAATCCACACCTCTACTGAAAAGTAATCCTGTTTTGCCCCAAAGGTTGGCTAATTATGAACCAAGCGCGTCAAGCCCCATTTGTAGGGGTTGAAACAAAAGGCTCCTACAAATCCGGCAGTAACTTTTAAAATCGCACCACCCAAAATATCTACTGCGAAAACCGACCCTTCGCTTTTGTTTCAAGGTATAATTTTAAGTAAACTAGGAGCCGCGGTAGGAGGTTGTGACATTAAGTCGGAACGCTAGTCACGGCGGTGTTGCTGCGTCATCATGCAGTGGCGAAGTCCGGGCTTGACTAACCGTTGATTGTGTTTTGTTTCATTAAAACGTTTTGTCAGCTTTTTGTACAAGCTGCTGCTGTTATGATTGAAGCGGGAAATGTATTTGAAAATGTTAATTTAATGAGGTATCATTCATTACTTAAAGAAAATCTATCATTAGGAAATTTGATACCTAATGATAGAGTGTTGATTGTTGACTACTTAATTGTATTTCTGATATAAGAAATCAATCCATCTACAGAAAAAAATATATACATCTTTGAAAAGTAACGCTCATTATCATAATAATCCATGTTTTTTATTTCATTTGCAGGTAAAGACCTAAAAAAAACCCAGCTGTCATCACAATGGATTGAAAGCAAGTAATTTTGGAGGCTAACTATTAGTATGTATAAACATATTGATTTGTATGTTTTGTCCATTTCGATCGGTCTACAGCTTATAGACAACCAACAAAAGACAGCACTAAAACATAATTCGTATTGTCATAATGTTAAATCGTATATTAGCCCCTTTGACCCTTCAAAAAGTTTCATATAAGTTACTAACACGGCGTGGTTATTATTGGCTGCTCATTAGTAGGTAGTACCAACAGCAACACATTTAAGTGACGGTTGGTACGATAGACCTTATTTCCTTGAAATAAGGGTTAATTGACCAACTCTGTCGGTTCACGTCGTGTGCCTCGGTGCGTGCGATCGATGTGACCTTCACTGCCCTGAATGGCGTTAGGTTAGGTTACCACCGGCTGTCATGACGAGTAACGACCACTAGTCCTCGCCATTGATAAAGAAAATTAGGTAGTCTTAAATAAACTAAGAGTCATTGAAGAAATGACACAATATAGCGTCAGGCTACGGTTACTTGCGTATCGATACTACCAGTTGACATTCGTAGCATAGTTAGTCCCTACCGGGCTAAGCCTGCTACCTGCTATGCAACTGCATAGCAGGTAGCAGCCCGGGTATGTCCTTAAACTACGTCCAACAATGAGAAGTAGGGCACAGCGATGACCATCACGCTTGAATCTGGGGCAGCCCAACTGGGGAAGTACCTCCTCCTTACAGAAGACCACAGCCATAATAGCACTGCTACCTTTCAGGTATGTAGTGTTGTGTTCCTGATGGTGAGCAAGGTTCCCAGAGCTCCAACCCCCCTTAAAGGCCGGCAACGCGCTTGTGACTCCCCTGGTGTTACGGGTGCCCATGGGCGACGGTAATTGCTTACCACCAGGCAATCTGTCTGCTCGTTTGCCGCCTATGTCATAAAAAAAAAGCAGGCTGGCCCAAATGGCCCAGGCCCAATATGCTGTTTATTAGTGAAGGCAGGAATAGGAATGGGAAATATCAGCAGCACAAACTGCGGTCACCGCTGTCATCCAAAGCAGAACAAAATAGCACTAGCAAGGAGCACCCATGATAAAGCCCGTTTTTGTATCACAAACAAATATTTTTTTCCTGTTTTACCGACGCTTAATTGATTGATCAATAACTTGATATTAAAACTCTTCAGGCCCGCTGTGCCATCCATATAATTCCCGAATTCCCATTACAGCTAAATTATTAAATTCGTAATCAATCAAGCCAGCTTCAGCGAAAATAATACGAATTTTCACATTTGATGAAAATATCAGCAGACTTTCAATTTTAAAATAACTTATACTTATTTCTGGCAGGTTCTCATATTTAAGGGAAATTGCTTTTCGTTTGTACCTTTTGTTTAAGGAGAAAGTAACCTTGAGCTCGATCTAGCTTCACATGTATCCATTTTTGTATACGTACTGCAAAATATAACAATGTATGAGAAATGCTTACATTATTCTCTTTTATGAACTACCTTTGAAGCAGTTTTGTTGGTTATAAAATGTGTTAGTATTTTCATATGAAGGATTAATTGCGAAAAAAAAAAATACCGATTCATTAACAATACGGTTTATATCTTGCTCTGGCTGAAAATGGCTCTGCAATCCGAAACATGTCACGCGAGTGACTAAGTAGTTATAGGCACTGATCCCACCGCGAGCTAGTAAGCTATGAGCTATCAGCTATTTCAAGGGACAAAATATAATCGCTCCCGTGTGAATAAAAGAGCGACATATATATTTACAGCTCATCGCCGGGCGATGAACTACAATCGCCCGGCTATGACATATATTATGTCTCTTTTATTTACTCGTGAGCGATTATCTTTTGTCCCTTGAAATAGCTTACTAGCTCGCGGTGGGACCAGTGCCATAATGACGCACGCAAGTTTAAAAACAAAAGATTATAGGCACCGCATACAAAATAAACCTATGATAAATGTGATATTATTTATTTATTAATTGACCTCCTTATTCTGTCGAAACAGATTCGCAACATGTAATACTCGTAGGTCAAAAGTTATTCCCAAGTTTTGCGACGTCGACGCCTAGTGCACGTACTCCCACATACTTGCACCCCGAAAGTTTCACGGTTAGAATGTAAACAGTTTGCTTTGACTGAAGAGGCTAGGAACTTTGTGGTGTGCTAATTATGGACTTCTTGAAAACAAGAAGTGACTGGATAAAAACAAGTAATAATTGTAAATCGCAGATTTTGGGATACGGCAACTAACACATATGAAACTACTTTAGTCTTATGGCTACTTCAGTATTTCAATCGACATTTAATACATACGATTGTTTCATTGAAATTCATGCATTTGTTGTACCTAAACTTAAAACTCAATTTAAATACATCCCCTAAATAATCTTACAAGTCTCATTTGACAGCCCAGAATAATTAAGTTCAGTTAAATTGTATGCATTGAAGCAGCCGTCGACGGCCTGGGGGTCTGGAGTTTCAGTTCCAGATTAAATGTTGCTAATAGCAGATACAGCAATCTGAAGTAGAAGTAAAATGTAAAGTCAAACTAGTAAAATTAACAGTACGTCACTCAAACGATATACTGAGTTTAAAAATGAGGCTTTAGTGAGAAACAACAAGTTCCATAAAACTTTTATGAAGCTTGTACGGTTTTTCTCTAAGACCTATCTATCAGCCATAAACGTCCACTGCTGGCTATAGGCCAACCCCATACCCTACTTCAGGGAGCGATCTCTATCGCACTGAAACCATTAACTCCTGGCAACCCATAAGAGGTCATGCATCCGTTTAGTTTCCATCGTCCGACAATCTTTCCTATCCAAAGTCGCCTGTAGTTGTCTTTTGACCCAGGCGGGTAATGTTAATTTATCTTAGTACAATCGCTATCAGATATATCTGCGCTGTTGAGGTGCTCATAAATGTCTCAACAAGGCCCCTATTGTGGCGACCTCTACAGCTCCGATATACCTGATGGCGACTGTATATCCATCGTTGCTGACTGGCAAGGCCCTTGAGTTTGTTCTGAAGTCTATGACTAATCTTCGAAACTGATTTTTAGACGGTGAACACTGGAAATCGATATTGTCCATCTATGGTCGCATAGTATTTCTCGCTTCTGTGCATCGGCCCCCAGTGACTATCAGTTATCGAAAATGTAATTAGGGACCAGTGGGAGCAGGCAATCGCACTGACTTCCGACGACGCCCGTTATTCCCATTGGATGTGCAAGAGAATCGAGCTCTACAACGATAACTAGTTTACCGTGATCTTGAGATTCGTAACAACCACTTGGGATTATCATATGAGCAAACAAGATTATTTTCATAAGGGCATTGTTTAGTGCACTTAAATAAGTTTTTTTTTTTTGTTTTACATAAAGAAAGTTAAATTAAAACTGAATTCAAACTTAATAAATTTGATCACAATCGAAAAAATAAATGTTTTTTTTTTTGCCCGGTTTAAGTGTCCCCTTTGCTGTGCAAGGGCCTCCCCTTTTTTCTTCACTCAGCCCTGTCACATGTATAATCCCACCACTCCACACAGAACGTCTACAAATCGTCCCCCTATCTCCTTTTCGGTACTCCGGCCTGCATCCATAGTGAATACTCGTGAACGGGTGCTGTTTGTGGAGACCGGTCTGTTCTGGCTATTTGGGGCTATGTTTTAGGTAGTTTTCTTCTTGTTTATTTACGTGATACACTTCATTCGGTGCTTGTTTATCTTTAAAAAACAAAAAGTGTTAGTATATTGAAATCATGACACCTGGAGACCTTATACATCTCTGAGGTTTATTTGTAATATTTTTATTTTTGTGTATATTTTGAAAACAAAATAACTATACATATAATATTTTTTGAAACTTTTGATTACTAATTTTGTAATTTCTAAATTAGAATAAAGGACACAATTCAGATAAGAAAGCATATCGAACGTTTTGTTAACTTCGTTCTTAGCAGTCAGATTTGGACTTTTAAGTAATTAATAATTATTTTTATTTTTCCTTTGGCAGATTTTTTTTGTAATTGTTGGATATGTTTTCTTAAAGAATAACGCATTTTTATGTAATTTGTATAAGATATCTTTTGTAATACTGTTTTGAAAAAATAAGTCCCGCCGAGTTTCTTGCCGGTCATAAAAGTCAAAATACTTCTCGGGTCAGAGGTGTAGGGTTAGAACCGGTGTAGTTTTTATTTTTCTCTTTTACTTTTGTATACTCGACGTGTAAAAGTGCCCTTGTGGCCTACTTACTGAATAAACGTTTGAGTTTGAGTTTGAGACATGCTTAGACCACATTGGCTATCTAATACTCGTTTTGCAAATCAATAATACAATTCCATAAAATTCAATACTTTCAATACTTTCTGAAAAGAGCACACATTTTCTCAGTAGTCCGTAAGAGTCCGTAAGTAGTTATGCCATAGAATGGTTATGTTTAAAATCTGTTCTCTTTAGGAGTTTGAAACTAAAACATGCAGCGTAAGAAGGAAAAACATGGAAGTAATATCATTACCGTTCGTCGTGGAAATCTTAGCAAATATTTGTGTTTTGGATTCCGGGTATTTGTCTAGAGTTTATGTTCTTTGCTCGTTTAAGTATAGGACCATTATGTTATTAACTAACTAATACTGGCAAGTGGTAACTAATATCTCGGCTGTTTAAAATACAAAAATCTTCTGAAATGTAAAAACAAACACTAGCCATTGTAGTTTATCTACCTTTGTAAAACATGCGCTCATAAATTACGATATTTTCTCTGACGTAACCCAAACATAATTATGTCATAAATTAAATAAAAATAAAAAAAAAACATAACATAAACCGATATGTAATGAGAACAGACAAAAAAATTAAAGTTCAGCTAAGAAAAAGAAAATAAAAGAATAAACTGTACCAGCGCCACAACTATTCGACACACTTGTAGTTTACTCCTCAGTTCGACCTCAGACGTTTCGCGTAGGTACTTATGCACTGTCATTTGCAGGATTAAAAATGGAGCGCTAAAACTTTCTAGCGACTGAAAGGATGGTCTCACAGTCTGCTTGTGGAAAGCGGGCTATACAACTTCATGTTATGTATTTTGTAAGGAAAAAATAAATCTAGTTGCTATGTTTAGCTTACAGCTTGACAATAAAAAATACTTATAATTTTGTTTTTTGTTGTTTTTATAGTGTCATGAACATTTATACTTGTAAAATGTATCTTAAACTGGGGTGCCGCGGTCATCATAGGAGAAGGCCTGGGTGATACTGGACTAACTTCTCCAATGGTGTATATCTTGGCAACCCTAGTCCAGTATCGCCCTATAGTTTACTGCATATCATTCTCTCTTCTTATTAACCTTTTATGCGCAGCGGAGCGGGTACAAGGATCGGTTCACTTGCTTGCTCCATATTTAGGAACTAATACAATATAGGATGATGGACAAGGTTCATTGAAACACTCAAACGAATGAATTAACACAAGTTTCAGAGTGTCTATGACCTTTGTAAAACATCCTAGTTTTTAGTATCGGATTCTATTTTTAAGTTTTACTCCATCATACTTATGTCCATGGCACGTTAGCATTTTGCGAGTTTGTCTCTTACTCTACCGTTAATGTTAAAGTTTTGTATACAATTTTGATAGTGAAAATATCTTATTCTTATCTTAAACTACTCTACCATAAAAGAAGCAACAAATCCGATTCACATTTCAATTACAGAGGGTAGTACTAATAGGCATGTACGGCTTTTGGCTAAAGAAGAAAGAAACTACTTAAGACATCGAAAAAGGGACCAGCCTGTTATTCGAAACACTTACAGCGCATTGGTATCAGGCTAATTTGAATTAAAAAAAAAATGACACGTTTAGAAATCGGGCTAATGGTTAACAATTTGAAAATAATAAAATATTTATAGGTTACTTTTGTTGGCAATAATAATGACAAGAAACAATTTAGAGGGCACTACTAATGCTAATGCAATAATCTTGGTCAGACTAGCAACAAACAGGATCTATGATGAATGTAATAAATGCAATGAATCGGAAATGGTAATGACGTTTTAAACGACCATTAAAAACCATTACCTCTAGTGGGTTCAAACGTCTGAGATAAGGACAGGTAATTTATGACCTAAAACTTATCTGCTAGCGATGCTACAAAGGATCTACCTGTGAGGGCTAAGTTGCTGCATTGTTATGAATCTCAATGCTACCTTTTCTAGTACACTCGAAGCAAGTAGTGGGTAAGCTGTAGAAAATACGGGGACAGATAGAATTGTCTCGCCCAGCGCCGACCCGGCTTAAGCAGGCTTCGTTGGGCACCATTAACCCGATTTAGCTGGTTCAAATGGTGCAGCCTTCGTCCGCCCAATATTTCACATGACGCTGATTAAGGATTTTCTGGAACACATCTACTATTTTAAGATAAGTTGACATATCATAGTAGAAAATAAATCATGTATAATAAGTACATGATTTATTTTCTACTATGATATGTCCACTATAAATCATGTTTAATAAGTACATGATTTATTTTCTACTATGACATGAATCACTGTTGTTTGTGGCGACTTTGGTCACTGGTTTGGTGTATGTATGGTTAATAATAATGATAATTTATCATATCTGACGTAGTGCGAGATTTAATAGAGGCCAAGCCACACACCGGTATTTCTACCCTATTTCTGATGCGTTTTGTTTGTGGAATATCACTTTCACTACGAATACTCATTCCAGTTGCATTCTCACTTACATTCACGTTTTATCGGAATAGAGATAAAAAAAATACACTGTAACTATCCCGTTTTAAGTAATAAATAGTTACTTGTAAGATAAAATCTGTTCCAGACATGGCTATTTATGCTAATAATTTTGAATAAACGGAGCATATTGGTTTATTGTTAAGGTGGTGAGATTAAAAATGTTCATATATGAACTTAAACGCAGGTCTTACTTAGCAGCAGTTGTCGTCATGATTGGGAAATATAAGCTGTAAAACTACCATTACTATCATTTGTGATTTCCAAAACTTTCCTTGGCAACTGCTTGTACGTTTTTGTTATTCGTGATAGTGACAAATCCACCATAGACCTACTAGAGTGGATTGTACGATGCTCCTAAAACCCTGCAGGTGAAGTAGGTCGGTCAGCCTCCGCGTCTAGGGCGACTAATGAGAGGTGGCAAGTCTAGCGTAGTCACTACTGTCTGTTAACGACGATGGCACAAAGAGACAATGACTGATCTAAAAAGTTCCTTCGGTTATTCTCATAGATTATTCCAGTAGGAGCCGAACAAGGCTTCAGAAAATTAGAGTGTTTTAAAATATACACTGAAAATGCGGCAGCTGCCACATAAGGCATAACCCACATTAAACACTCGGTTATACAATGTACATTTCTGTGTAAAAAACATTAAATGAATATTAAAAGAAAGAGTATTTCGGCCAGGTGTGGGCCAACTGCACTACTGCGGTGTCATGACCTAGTTTTTATTTTACGGGGGTTTTCTTTTCGCTTTATTCACGCGTCATAAGCATTAAGTTAAAGTTAACTAAGTTCGTATTTATTTGTCTGTATATACTCTCATATAAATCGCTAAGTAAGTGTAATAAATATTAAGTTCATTATCATTATCATAGCAGCCGAATTACGTCCACTGGACATAGCCCAGAGCGACCCATAATTTGCCTTTCAATGTGAGCTAAATGCCATAATCACCATGGATGGCAAGCGGGTTGGCGATCGCAATGTTCCACTGCATTTCAGGGATGCTGCTGCCCCGGTGGCCTTGGCCGTAGTTTAAGGACATACCCCCTGGTGTTCAGTAAAGTTAAACGATTATAATGCTGAAGTTAATAATGCACAAGATTTGTATATACCTACAGGTGTTATATGCTAAGTCGTATACGTCATCGTGATCGGTGAAATAACGAATACTAATCGAGTCCAAGGACATCATTAGTGACTTACATCCAACATCGTGGGAATTGCCACCATTGTAACTACGCGGCCGTTGAGTGTCTTCCGCCCAGAGTAATGAGGACACGAAGACAAGTAAAGCTATATTAAACTAGATCGCTAAAGTTGCTTTTGGGATGGCAGACTTCAAAATTTATCCCGACCTACAGCTTACACGTTCAAATATAAATGTACGAGAGTTACAGGTCGATTCACAAGAGCCGGCGTGAGTCTTTGTACTTTACTGTCATGATTTATATAGACAATACATACGGCTCCAACTCTCGTGAATAGACCTGTACACATATTCTAATAAGAAAGAAGCAGTGGTAGCCTAGCGGTAAAAGCTTGCAATCCGGAGGTCCCCTCTCAGCCCCTGGCCCCGACTCATACTAATGAGTTTTTGGAAACTTATTGTACGTATTATATACAGATACTTAAATACATAGAAAACACCCAGGAACAAATATCTGTGCCCATCACACAAATAAATGACGTTACTGGGATTTGAACCCAGGACCGTCGGTTTTATATTAGGCAGGGCCACTACACGATTGTCTATTGTCTATATCTTTATATAGCCGATTTAGCCGATTTTTACACATTGATGTAATTAATACTAGCTTTTCCTCGCGACTTCCTCGGCCAGCTGCGCCCGTCTTTAAAGTATGTTTGCTACATACAAATTATCATATGTCCTTTCTCGTAGCTCAAACTCTCTCCATACCAAATATCACGCCAATTGGTTCAGCGGTTTAAGTGTGAAGGTGTAACAGACAGACAGAAAGAGTAAATTTCACATTTATAATATTAGTATGGATATACCTACGCTGTGTTTACAAAACAAACAACCCATGCGTTTCCATTACGAGTATAAACAGTAGATGGTAAAGAAGCTCGACATATACGGAAGCCGCTAAACAAATATGTTGTTACAGTGTTAATTTGACATCCCGTCACTTGATCATAAAGCGTCCTTTTACTTGGCGAAACGACTAAATATGTATATAATTACAAAGGAGTTATAACGGTTTGACAATGTTTCAATAAATTATAGAACTCAAGAAGTCAAATATCTGTTTAAAATTAATTGTTTAATATTGTGTGTACTTCTACCAAATTAAGTAAAGTATTTTTGACTTCGATGTTATAAGTATTATCTGTAGTACATAGGCTTTATTTTTTTTTATATGCAAGACTGACCAGCGTTTGACCTCAGCCGCACCTGATGGTAAGTGTCGACGACGTCGAAGGTGTAGCACGCTGGTTCAGTTTTTATTATAAAACAAATATTATGTACAGCATTAAAAAAATCACCAAAACGTAATCCGCGTACCTTTTAAAGCTGACGGGGATACACGATAACAAATGTAGAAAACCGGGCCCGGGTAACTTCTTCAATGTTTATACAACTTTTGAAACTATATCAAAGTTACAAATGCTATAGATCACACCATTTGCCACTAATTTCTTAATTATCAAAGTTTTACACATCGATCAAACTTCTTAGTTGGACAATACCCTTACAACGTGTTGCACATTATTTCATAGATTATATTTATTTATTTATGTGATTCTTGAAGCATTAGCTTATTTTGCTGTTATTTAATATCATAAACAGGAATACGTAATGATACTTCATATATATGTACAGTCGCCATCAGATATATCGGAGCTGTGGAGGTGGTCACAAATATCTGAACAAGCACATTATCGCCTTGACAATAGAGGCGTTGTTCAGATATGTGTGACCACCTCCACAGCTCCGATATATCTGATAGCGACTGTACACTGAAGTGTAGTATAGTTAATACCTAAGAGTTACAGAAAACTTATATCGATAATATGATAAGGGAATCATAATGAGGTTGTATTTCTGTAAAAAGGTTTGTACCTACACAAATGTTTACTTATCGTTTAAAGGATTAAGGGTGCTAAATACCGTTATACTATACATGCTGGGATCTAGGACGCAATTTGTTTGAGCGATTATGTGTCCCTTGCCGAGAGTGTTTGCCAAGGACATTTTAAGCCCTTAATCCCATAAAATTCAAAAAATATACTTAAAATTATAAAAAGATAAGTTGAAAGTTGAAAAATATTTTACAATAATAGACGAGTAGAAAAATATTTAAAAAACCGGCCAAGAGCGTGTCGGGCCACGCTCAGTGTAGGGTTCCGTAGTTTTTCGTCCGTCACAGTAAGTGTTCCCACTTAACAGTTATAAATGGGCTATTTGATACATTGTTGTTGACATATTAATATTAAGTACAGAACCCTAAAAACGGGCCCACAAAGGACGCTGACAACTAAAGAAAGAGTTATAGATCCCAACTATACATGGAAAATCCGAAAAAATGTTGTCAATTTCAGTCCCACCACGAGTAGTAAGAAGGGGTTGTAACATGGAGTGATAACCAACCAGCGTCATTTGAAGTCAGTCAGTCAGTTTCAACCTAATGTATGGTCCGACCCCATTACTCAGAAAGAATCTGCGCGCGAGCTTAAAGTACAGGAGCTCTAGTGTAAGTAAACTGGGAATAGAGGAAAAGCGGTTGACGATAAAACCCGGCTACCGTCCGACCGTTTCCAAGTTCATGGTATAAATAAATAATTATTATAAGAGAATCTTACACAAATTGGCTTAACCACAACGATAAACGATAATACATAAAAAACACTCATGACTTAGGAACAAATATAAATGCCCTTACTGGGTCTTGAATCCAGGATCATCGGCTTGAAAGGCAAGGTCATACCTGTCGACAGTATATTCTTTTTAACGACTGTACGACCTCTCGTCACCTACACATTCTTCTGTAGGTACATACATTCATAGGTTAATTATAGCGTCTGCAATAAATATACTTAAAATATATAGCATACTTTCAATCCAATACCGGGTGCGGCCCGTAGGAGCAAAAATTTTAGGGATCGCTTCTACACCACGAACGAAACAACATTTGTTCTACAACTTTTAATAATTGGGTAATATATTACTTGTGATTGTTTCGAACAAAGTAAATAGTATTTTCAATTAACAGCATCCAATAGTCTAGTTGACGTTTACTGTCAGCCTACAAACTTCATAGTTTTTGCAATACATTGCTTGCTTAGAAAATCTTTTTTTATTATTATTTATTAAACTATAAGTTATTTTCAAAAGTCGTAAAACAAATGTTGCTACGTTTTTGGTGTAGAAACGATGCCTAAAATTAAAGCTCCTATTACAGGCCACACCCGGTATATAATGAAGATTCATAATTGAATGTTTACAGATGGATGCGATGGCTTATCCATAACATAACTTTTGTATTTAACAAACGTTGTAAATTATTAAAGCAATCAATTCGTTTGTGTTAGTCCTGCTTATGATTATAAATATTAGAATTTACCACATACTACACGCATGTACAGTTCTTGATATAGCCTATGTAAACCGCTGAATCCCCGAGCCGCTCGGCCCCGGCAGCCTGGCACTTTCGTTCAACAGCGTTAGGGTAACGCCAACGGTCAACACGCACATGACAAATTACTTGTAATAGCACCTACATTAGCGCAGAGTGGAGATTTCTCTAATTTTCTACAAAACGACGGAACCACCGACTGTTCAAATTTAACGTCTGATAAAATTAACTCGTTCAGGACATTGCGTTTTATATGGTTAGATTGTGACATTTGAAACTGGTTACAATTTATTCACAAATATATTTGAAGGCAGGTAGAAGTCAAATTACAAATAACTCTGAATTGTAATTTCTAACTAACTAACATTCGAGTATTTAATATCCCTAATAAATAACTAATATCTTGCGCTTTACTAAAAGGGCAATCAAATCGGGCTACCTGTTGTGCAAAAATTTAAATGGAATAATAGTTTATCTGGTTGCACAACCGAACAGCCTCTAAGTGTATAGTCAAACAATTTAATTTCTAAGCCACTTCGAACATTGTCACAGTGACGTTAATAAGAGATCTTTTGCGTTTTTCATACAGATTTTTACTGTGACAAGGAACGAAGTGGTACATAAATCAAATTGGTTCACTGTACTTATAGAGGCCGTCTGCAATTCTTAGAGCGCTGCTTGCCTTTTAAGAACCTATACACTCCTTTTTTGAAGACCTTTATACAGTGAGTTAAGGTGTGAATAGCTAAAAAACATAGAAAGGATTTTCGGGATATTTCTTTTTTACGACGGTCCAATGTCAACTGCCAAATAAATTATGAAGTACATATCCCAAAAGAGGCATCGCAGTCGTGCACGTGATCATATAACTCTACACTGGTTTGGTTACCCCAATTTCGTTTATAAGCTTCTTACATGGAAAAATAAACGAACATCGCTCACGTGTTAAATTATGCGTCGAAATCAAATCCTAACCCTCTGAATTTGTAATAAAAATTGTAAAATCGCAAAATATAAATGCCGAAAACGTTACATTCAGAAATTATTCTAAACAAAGCAGCGAAAATTGTTACGCGTTCGAAAGACTAATATTTACTTTGGGAAGGTTGCCAGATGCTGAGAACTCGGTCTGAGTTTTATACAATTTGAATCTTAGAATAAATAAAATAAAATATGGTTATGTTTTATGTGAAATTAAATCGATTTTATTTTATTAAGCTGTAAAACATTAATAAAATAAGTTAAAGACGAAAGTTGTTCATGTAAAATCCTGCCTATGCAATCCTGTCTAGCGGGGACTTGCAAAAAAAGAAACCTATTTAAATGCTTAGGCTTACACACGAGTCGATAATATCAAACTTAAAGTACAAACATAAGCAAACTAAATATAACACGCTGAAAGTATGGCGAAAAAACAAAACTTATACAAGTTAGACTATCCAGTTTAGTTTAGGGTGGGTACCCACCTACCCTTGATTCAGTAACTGATAGTGGCCGCATCCTCAGTCTCGGATAAATGTCAACGTTCACGCCCGATTGTGTGAAATTGTGTGAGATATCGGTCAGCCTTTGTGTCGCGAGCAGCGCGCTCGGTGGTCGTGCGGCAGTGACATTCGATACTTATTGTATTTCAGCTATTTTAAGAAAAAAGATCGAGTAGTTAATAGATATAGCGGATATATATAATGAAATGAGAATATTAGTAAAATAAATAAATATATTACTAAATAATACTTTTATTGGAATAATTTTTATTACCTAAGTCATATTATTTAGGCCTATGTCCAGCAGTGGATGTCCCTTGGATGATATTATGATGAAAATGAATATTTAGGTACTAGTTCTTTGTTATGCGGTAAACCGTATGTTATGTAAGGAAAAAAGACTGTTTCTAAGCGTTACATTTTATTAAATAATATAAATTTTATGCGCAATTATAGTTAACAGAGATTTTTATTTTTTTATTTTTTTGTTCTGCATTAAGTCAATAAACCTTGAATTATAATACGTAAACGTCAGGTTTTGCCAGCTAAAACTACTTACATTCATCACGTGCTTTCTAAGCATGATAACATAATTTAATATGTACTCTATCTGCGCTGAGTTTATAAGATTAATAAATCCAGTGCGTGTGTACTATATTCAATATGTTCTTTACTAAGCAGGTGTAAAGTAGAGCTAATAAAGCGTGCCTTATCCGCTTCTATGAGAGCTTTTATGAGATGTCTCAAGATCCACTCGCCAGCTCCGCCTTTTAATAATAACACTCAAAAATTAATATTGTAAGATTTCTTTTGGATATTTAAGTGTCGCCGAACAATGGCTGGTTGGATGGAAATTGAATCGTGACCACACGGGAAGTAGGATGAGTAACTTGAGTTTTTCTTCTCGGTTCTTTGATGTTTAAGGAGCGGATGCAGAGTAGAATTTACCTAAATTTAGTTTTTATCACGTGCTAATATAACATGATATTACACATGTAGCTTAACATGATACTACACTTGTATTATGTAACTAAAATTGCAGCATTGCGATACAAATAGGAAATGCCGCCAGCATCTTTGGTACAATGCCTTAAGTGCTTTTTTTAGATGTAATGTAGTAAGTAGTTAAGTACTGTAATAATTGTAAATAATGTTGATATATATCTATCTATATCTTATCCGACTAAAAACCAATAAGTCAAATAATTATTAAATAGCTGTAAAAGATATTTTGTGTAATACAAGTTCAGTCATAACTGTATGTCAAAATAATAGAATCAAGGACAATAATCATAACTTATTCAACATTACATATTACAGTTAACGTATTGTGCTTAATTTTCAACTAAAGTGCCAGGTTTTTATAATTTTATGCACACTATTCTGACATCGTACAATATGACAGATACGGGTATAATGGACATTACACAGATCAAAAATAATTGGTATAATTAAATTCGAATAAGTATTTTAAAACATTTACAATGGAAAATGAAATACTATATCATCGCAGTAAATGAGAAGGGTACAGTTACATCATTAACTGAATATATAAAAGCTACAGATATTAATGTAAAACAAGAAAACTGTGTTTTTAAACTAAACAGACGGTTAGAAACTAGCAAGGTAGCTGCTGTCGGAAACCTACGGTGTAGTACAGCCTTAAAGAGTTTTAAGTCCAATATGAACGGCCGGATACTTCGCGTCGTCTCCGCCGACGGAATGCTTTGATGCATAGCAGACATGCCGCAGCCGTCGACGGACGAATTTAAATACTTTCCACTTAAAACAAGGTATCCAAGAAGTTGTGTATTGAGAGCTTGAGAGAGAAAAAAGGTCGTAAGGTTGCTTTACCTTGTCCATGTTTTTTAATGGTTCAGATTCACCTTGTCTTTCATGTCAATAGTAACCGCCCCGGTGCCCGACATCGTCGCAGTTTATTATTAAACATGAACAGGACTTAACCGCGTATGTTAACTTTAAAATTTACCTCCGACTTTAATAATGTGTACAAACCGTGAAAGTTTAAATCAGTATCGTCGCAGTTATTGCCAATTTTAAAAGTGTAGTGTGAATAGAGGTGAAGGGGTGTCATCCATTGGGCATTCGCATGTCGAGTATTAGAACGTTTAACATATGTCACCTTGTTTATCAAGTTAATGTTAGCTAACTCGTTCTCAACCATGTGGTAAGTTGGTAGACATCTTTTGCTTTTGACTTTCTCTTTTACATTCATTTGAGTTTGTGCATAAATTTCAGTAAGTAACTTTTCGAAAATTAAAGGTTACATAGTTATAATTAATTATGCAAATAGTAAACTTGAAAATTGTAGATAGATTTTCATAAGGTAGGTAGAAATTATTCAACTTACTAAAATATATAAAGTAAATCCAGCTCAAGAGAAACTCAATTTCTTAAGTACATGTTAGTTACCTACTTTATTATGAATATTGTATCAATCCTACTTAGACTAAGAATTATATTACATGTGCATGTCATAATGTTTGCCTGTAATTGGATGGATTCTCAAGCATCTATCAATCATCTGTTGCCAAACATTGAATAAAAATAAAAACATTTTTTAGAAGATCAAGCATTATGTAATTATTTCTGGTCTGTTGTAGGAGGCACAATAAATACTTCTAAGTAAACCTGAATAGAACATTCGCAGGCGACGTGGGCGGCCGATAAGGCAGTCCATTCACTGCCACGACGTTTTCTAGCTCTGTGTCACAGTATTAGATCGCTGGGCTATTCACAGATCTTTCCTTTCTTCTTTATATAATCTAGGAAGATTTATGTCTATGTTCAAATATCTGCTTAATCATACCATAGTTTGGAATGAAAGAGATATGAAAAAGTGATTAAGACCAATGACCTATATAAAGTTCAAAAGTAATTATTTATTATAACTGGTATTTTACCGGCGTTTTTTGTGTAGAGAATACGGGGATTCCAGGACTAATTCTGTCTTAATAAAACCAGAGATAAAAATCTTTCGCCACTCCCGTTAAGTTAACAATAGTTAAAACTAAGAACAAATCAAATTATTTTTTATGAAATATTTTTGATTTGCTTTGATTTTTAAGTAGTAATACTACTATATAAATTAAAAGTTGAAATAGATAACATATACTTAAGAAAAAACGACGAGGACCTCCGGTGTTCGAGACAGGAACACCGGAGGTCCTCGTCGTTTTTTCTTAAGTATATGTTATCTATTTCAACTTTTAACAATAGTTACTTAGTATACTACATCAAACTCCATTTCAAAATCTTGTTCATTTTAAATCGCTTGAAACGTGTTGTACAAACTGAGAATGTCAAAGTTGTACAACTACATCACCAATTATATCACCTAAATATATTATATAAATATGGCCGACCATTCTGGACAAGTCATTCCGTTGTCGGACGTCAGACCGACAACATCTCAAGCGTCTCCTGAGGATGCCTCGTAGAGAGGCGAAACACGTGTCGAGTTTTGGTATTATTGGTGGTAGTTTGGTATATTTATTTGCGTATTTAATTTTGCGGTGGGAGGGAGGGAACATTAATGCATGAAAAAATACGCAAGTAAATATAACGGGTTGGCACTGATTGACTAGCACGTTATTAAACAGCGGAATAGCAAAGTAATATTATTGTTGTTAATAATGCACAAGTCACAATATACAAAAATGATAGTGACTTCGTTTTCTTACAAGGCGAATAAGCCATCTGGATTTTATGGTCTGTTGGAGTCAGGTATATAGGTCAGTGGTAAGCTCTGGGCAAACACCTTTATCTAGCGACTCCGGAACGCTTTTACACCGAGACTTCTCCAAAGGGATGAATACGCCCACAACCTTTCAATTCATCCATTCACTCGCTGAAAGAACGGAATGAATACTTTCGTTCGTTCGTTGTTCTCGTTAGTAAGGCGATTTATTTTATATATCGCTAATGGATTTATTTTACTTATCCTAAATTAAATCAACTGAGGAAAATTCATACGGTTAAACTCGTAACTCTAATTGAATTCTAAATAAAGAAAAAAAATGTAATTTTGATAATTTGATTTTATTTAATAAATAAATGTAATTCAATTGTTTATTCGCTATCTTTTGTTGTAACTTTACTATGTGTAAAGAGGGTAAATAACGGTGTAGTGAATGTAAAAACGTATTTGGCTCAATTAACTATTCTTTGTCCCTCGTTGTCATGGTTACATTCCTCGGGTCACTCTTCAAACCACATTTTAATTGCATCTTAATACACAAAACATAGATATTTATAGAAATTATATGTCCCTTCCAATGGCTCACCTACCAAGAGCGTCAGTAGTAGCAGGGCCACATTTCTTGTAACAAACTATGCTCCCTGGCTGATAGGACAGAATAACAAAAAAAAAAAAATATTCACTCCTTTAGTTCATTAGCCTTCACCATAAAAATTTATTCCAATTCAAAATATAAAATTGGCGCACACGGTAAAAAAACGTCGTTATCCTTATACCGCAAAACGTATCAATAATAACGTAGGAAGGATAATAAAGACGCATTTTATTGACATGGAGGTCTTATTAACGTCAAAGTCGATCGAGGCTACACACGAGGCCTGTACCCTTACCATGAGTTGTGACATTGAGGTTTTCGATAACGAGTATCGAGTTTACTATCTGTTCATCTCGTTCCCACTGAAATAGTATAAGCGAGATACACAGATAGTAAACTCGATACTCGTTATCGAAAACCTCAAAGTCACAACTCATGGTAAGGGTTGTGCGTATGGTACCCGGCGGGGGAGGGCTTCGTACACGTATCACCGTGTATGAACTCTTTTGTAGGCGGTCATGTTACCATGTCATAACGTATTCCTATTAACGCTAAATTACTATATAGCTATTGAAACAGGTTAATTTACTAAACGGCCAATGAAGCTGAAAATGAAGCCTCTTCACCTGCTCGGAGAGAAACGCACTTAGGTACTATGCTAGTGTCTAATAAACATAATTATTATATTGTCTTTGTTGGAAGTCTTGTGATGTGCTTTTACAAAAAAAAAAAACATATCACATGTGTTCTTTAGAACCAAGAAGGGTATCAATTACAAAAAGATAAACGAAGACGTACCTAATTAAAAAGAGAAAAGAATTATTGACAAGTGGTGTTTACCTATATTTGCATAAACCCTATACTACAGGGTTATCAATATTATGGTGATATAAATCATTATAGGTTTTCAAATACCCTTACACTATCGAAATCTCTATTATAGCACTTTAAATATCTGAAGTGAGCTAGAAAAAACAAGGCATATATTAAAAAAAAATGAGTAGGTAACGAATAAACCTCTAAATAACAAAACATTGCGATTTAAAGTCCAGAAAGCCTGAACTATTTGATCAAGGTTGTCTGAAGCGACTGAAATACCGAACGATGCCCCTTGACATATGGGTACAATTCTGCGCGCCGTGCACCAACATCGACACATTAACTGCACAGGCTATAGAGGGGGACAATTAAAGAGATATATATGAACTTGAAATCAAATTAGGTTGTGTATGAGTGACGTGCCTTTATCACTGTAGTGGTTGAGCAAAGATAATAAATAAATAAATATTTCGGGACAATCTTACACAAATCGACCTAGTCCTACGGTAAGCTCAGTAGTACTAGTACTAGACGATGATATATATAATAGATAGATACATATAAATACTTGAATGCATAGCAAACACCCATGACTCAGGAACAAATATCTGTGATCATCACATAAATAATGCCCTGACTTGGGATTTAACCCAGGATCATCGGCTTCATTTCATAGGCAGGGTCACTACCCACTAGGCCAGGCCGGTCGTCAAAAGTATTACACTATTAATTAATATATTTCAAATTAAACTTTAGTAATCTTTCAAGGAAGCACGTAAACCTAAATCTCTGTATGACCATACAGTAACTACACAATGGTACTAGGAGCAAGATTTGAGTGAATGTGTGGCCTTTTACATTTTTATATTCTTTTTATTACAGTAAGATAGACAGCATGCCGCTCTTAAAACATTTCATGGCAGGGACAGGCTTTAATAAATTTTTCTTTCTTTACTGTATAAATTCTTTACAATGCCGCCACGCGAGCCTTGGAGATATGTCGAGTAAAATAAAACTACGAAATTATAACTTTAAAACTCTTTTAGAATTTGAATTGATTTTATTTGTTTTCAGTGCATCTAGCGCCTTTCAATAAGTGCGAATTAGATGACGCATGAAACGGTGGGAGTAAACTGCTATCTTGACAAAAAAAAAACATAATCATAACTAATTTCAAAATTGTTAGTGTCTTCATAAAACATTTGTTGATTAAAACCAGTTTTTTTTTCTTGGCCGACCTTTACTACGTATAAAAAAACCATTCGCAAAAAAGTTCTGCATTAAAATTAAATTAATTCAGAAAAAAAATATAAAACATAACTGTGACAATATAATAACGTAACCATTAACGTCGATAGGCGTTTACAATTGTACTTTAACCAGAGAGGTTAAAGAATTGGGTCACATGTCAAATTTGTAATCATTAGTGCTGGCAGTATAAGGAAGAAAGATGTTCAATAAGCAGCCGTGGAGGCACACAGGCAGACCGTATCAGTATTCAGTGCTGGCAGAGTGCCAACAGTAAAAGTGACTACACAAAGTGAGCCAAAACATTGTTTCCGACAAGGATTATTAATATAAGAACATAACGTAGCAAGCCATAAAACTAAGATCGCAACAAGGATGTTCTGACTTTAGTTTTATGACCATTTTATAACCAAATATTGTGTGGTGTTTATAAAAAATCTTGTGAAACCCTAAAATAATTAGTGTAAAATAATTATTAATTAAAAAACGTTAAAGCCAAATAAGGATAGCATTCTTTTTGACGTTCATAATGACCTTTTTGTTTTTATTTTAATGTGTTTTTATTTTGTGTGCCCACGATATTTTTTCTATTTCTAAATTACAAATGAATCTTTTATGTTTTTATATATTATCCTGTGCAGTAAGCGTATACTTTTCAGCTTACAATATTGGTAATGATATATTCTTGTATTATTTCTTAAAATTTGTGGTATTGTTAAAAGACATTGAAACTAACGTATATCGTAGGGACGCTTTTATTAGTGTTTGTATTTAAACTTTTGTGAGACATAGTACACTAATAACGCATAATCGGTTCTACTCACGTTTATTTAGTCACTCGCGCGACATGTTTCGGAGAACATAGGCCTCCATTTTCAAGCACTAAGAGTGCTGAGTATCCGTTCGGTTCGCCGATCGTGTAGCAGCCGGCAAAATTGGTATATTAAGCGATAGTTTTACAAATATTCGTCACAAATTATTAAAAAAACATCGTAACTACTACTTACTTAAAACGGGATAGTTACCAGCTCCTCTAATCCTATCTAATCCTAATCTAAACATACGTTTTAAATAATAGTTGTAATATGTAGTTAGGTTGTAAAATGAAATATACAGCACGAATGTGAAACATTTCAACGCTAAAATCCTTTAAGGCGCAGCAGGACGTGCGAGCCATTCCAAAAAAACTGACGTAACTTGCTTCCTAATTCAGAACAATAAGTCTTCTCAGATGGAAGTCGTTAATCAAAACTGTTGTGCTATTACCGGCTAAATGGGGCCACGGCAAACACCATAGATAACTAGGTAAACAACGAGTTATCCCGCAGAAATGATGAATGGCCGCTGACTTGAAAGTAAATACCATTGGCATTGTTTCGCAAATTATAATAAGTTCGGAAAGCGATAAAATGAGAGTTTGCTCTTCTGTATACAATGTCGAATGATTTAATGGTTTTGAAACTTGACTTTTAAGTTAAAGTTTGCAAGGATTGGCACACCAGTGTAATACTAAGTTGCTAGCAGCTTGAACAGAGTAACACAGTGTATAAACCTTTTGGTTAGGTTAGGTTAGGGACACTTTTTAATAATTAGGATCGAAAAAGCTCGTGATTCTGAGAAAAATGAGCCCTGACACGTTCAGGTCTGGAAGAATGAGGTTTGGGACAACGTTTTTTAAAACGCCCACCTATTAAAATTATGCGTGGTCAGCTATATAAACGTGACATAATATTTAAACTGGAAAACAAAAATAACATGAAGAGGATCTGACAACTTTCATAGCTTTTCAGTTAGTAGGACATATCGTACTTTGTGTTTAAAGGTGACAACGCTGAAAGCATAAGGCAATCGATACGCCTGAATGTACCTACGCTCAAATCATTATTCGCCGGGCTAGCACATGTTTGGCGCGACAGTATCTCGCGGCGACATCGACTACCCGTCTCTCTTTAATGAAGAAATTGTTTATAAAGAGACGGGTATTCTATCTCGCTGTGAAATATGAGTACTGTTGTCGCACTAATCATATGCCAGGCCTATAGGTAACTAGTAATAAGTATGAAAGCAAAGCCAAGTGCAGCTTCTAGCCACCCTCAAAACAAGTCAAATTTGATTTGGCATAAATAATTAAAATTGAAAATGATAGGTTTACAGGGTGACTAGAGGTTCAAAGATAATAGCCATAATAGCACTGCCACATTTCAGGGATGTAGTGTTGTGTTTCTCATGGTGAGTAAGGTTCCCAGAGCTCCAACCCCCCTTAAAGGCCGGCAACGCGCTTGTGACTCCCCTGGTGTTGCGCGTGCCCATGGGCGACGGTAATGGCTTAACACCAGACAATCCTTATTTAATTTTTTTTTTTATTATGCAGAAACGTCTGCTAGCGAATATCTTCGATATTTAAATCGAAAGAAAAATAGAAAAATTTGAATCGCAGCGGGACTCGAACCCACAACCACTGGATCACTAGCCCAGTGCACCCATGATGACGTATACGACGAGGGATAGATAGAAAAATTCGACAAGTCTCAGCGGTACTCGTATAGCACAATTGGAAGTGCACTGGGCTAGTGATCCAGTGGTTGTGGGTTCGAGTCCCGCTGCGAGTCAAATTTTTCCATTTTTCTTTCGATTTAAATATCGAATCCTTATTTAATTTATCATAAATTACTTATTTAATATATCTTCGGATATAATAAATAAGTAATTTATGAATATTTTAAGCCTAAAGACCCTGCTGTATGTAAACATTTGTGTAAGGTTTACGGTTTACCGGAAAAGTAAAATTTATATAATTTAATATACTAATTTGCCATTATAATCGACTCAATAAGACGCCTCAAGTTCTAACAACAGATCAATTAGCGATAACAGGCCGCGGAACATTAAACACTGGCGGCCGGGGCACTCAATTTTCCAATCGGTTTGTCTTGTTCGTCGGCTCAGGTGTGTTCGAGTGGTAAATCAAGAATTAAGTAACGGGTCTGCGGTGCTCGCGTGGAAAATTTTATTACACTCACGAGCAATGAAATCGTTAATAGGTCACTTTCTTTAGAAACTATGATAAACAAGCATAGTATCTCATCATCTTCCCTTTTTTCCTAAATGGGAGTCTTAGCTGTTTCTGCGTCAACATATATTTTTTTTTTACTGCAATGAAATAAGCATAACGCCCGCTCGATGTTAAGTAATTACCGAATTTTATTGACAAAACCGGCTCCAGGCTTGTCACACAGGTTATGCATCCTGCTCTTTATATTAAATTGTGTCGTCCTTACCATTAACTATATGAATTATACTAGTATAGCATAATTTATAAACGTCGGTGAAATGTAATTTTCCTAACTAGTGCGTAAAAAGTGCACTTTGCGCAAATTTTCACTTTTAAGGCACTTGTCATGAAAAATTGTGTTCGATACACGTGTAAAAACTTCTTTAAAACTCGGGTGATTTTTACTAGTATCGAAATGTACTATCATCTTATTTAAAAATTGATAATAATTAACGGAGGAAGTTTCCATCCTCAACGTTGTTAAAAAAGAGAACTTCAAATAGTAAATAACTTTGCAAAATGCAGTGATATTCTATGAATTAAGCGATATATTGCGCAACTTGTTGAACCTTTAACCAATAATATTTTAAAAGATTCTTTATGCACTAGAATCCAGATAACCTGCGGACTCCCGGGGACTCCAACTCGATTTACGAGTAGTCTGCATCACAAAGTAGTCACTGATTTACGTTCGAAAACGAAATTATTCTCGTAGTCCCGGAGACAGATTGGCTGAAGGTGAACAAAGTGGTCCAGTTGGCAACTAATCCCGTCCCCATATGCCATCTGACCTTACAACCCAGAGGGTAAACTCGGCTTTTTTAGGATTAGTCCGGTTTCCTCACGTTTCACCGAAAAGCAACTGATATCAAATGATATTTCGTATACAAGTACCGAAAAACTGAAAAACCGGGGTTCAAACCTGCGATCTCTGAATTGCAAGTCGCACGCTCTTTCCCTAGACCACCAGCGCTCTAACCGCGCTAGGTCCCTCTTTAAATATAAAAATTAACCTACTTCAATTTACATTCCTATATTCAAAATGACCTGGTCCCCAAACATGTCGCCCAATATCTCTGCATGCTTACCAGAAACAATAGCATAAAAACCATTTTTTATAAAGACAATTTTTTATGAGTTGTTTTGATCGCGCTTCGATTGTTCGTTAAAGACTCGGGTAAAATACACTTTCACAGTCAGCAAGAAGGTCTGTTATATTCGTCTTGTCTGTTTCATGGTGGTAAGCAGCCAAATGATATAAGTATAGGGTAACCTTGTTTAGTCAGTAGGGGTCATATTCGCTGCCATGCACCTCATTAAGCGTGCACGTGCATTAATTAGGTAGGGAAATCTGCAGTGTCTCGCTTTCGTGAAGAAAAGAGTGAAGCGAAACAGCTTCCTACATACGTACGTAGACATTTGATTTGGCGACCGGTCTGGCCTAGTGGGTAGTGACCCTGCCTATGAAGCCGATGGTACTGGGTTCGAATCCCAGTCAGGGCATTTATTTGTATCATGAGTACAGGTATTTGTTCCTGAGTCATGGGTGTCCATTGTATCTATATTATATATGTAGAGGTCGTCTAGTTCCTATAACACAAGCCTTACTGAGCTTACCATAAGACTAGGTCGATTTGTGTAAGATTGGCCCAAAATATTTATTTATTTATCTTGAAGCGAACGGTACTAAAACAGTAAAAACCTAAACGAAAAATAATTTAAAGCTGTATATAAAATGTAGATTTATTTGTATAGAAGTGGGAGTACGCTGATACACGAAGCACGGCTAGTTGATTATTTAGCCGAGCGCTTGGAAAGTTTATTGCCGCACTGGACTCTGAAAACTGGTCCGCGGACCGAGTCCCGTGGGTGGGTACGTACAGTAGCAAGTATGTGCAAAAGTGAAATATTTGTGTTGAAAATATATTGGGAGAGTTGTTTAGGAAAGTAAGGGAATATTTTTTGTAAAGTATCTAACTTAAGTTGAATTTTTCTTTTGTTTTTAACATTGTATAATTTCGTTGTATAAAAACGCAGCCGAAATATTAAGCTGCTAGCTAACAACTAATTAAGCAGGGAGCATGGACCTTTAAAATATAGCAATCTAAATAATATAAAACCCAGTCAAATGCGAATACGAGGGTTCCGGACAAACTTATGGACCCGTGGGCAATGGTTTATTATTTATTACGAAAAGAATATGATAATGCAGGTTAAAACTGTGAGATCTACTCATAAAAACTCGTAGTGTATGTTAGCTACGAAGGACCTCCAAGCATTAACTCAGCCAGCGTTGAAACACAAATCTACCGGAAAGTATAAAACACCTTTTTCGGGACACAGATAAATGATTTTCACGGAATCCAAAGCGACATTAAACCGACAATGTTCACTCGTATATTACGAACAACGATTTAAATACAAAGAGCAAGGGCTTTTAATTTTTTTATGGATGTATGCATTATTTTTTTTTAAAAGGTCTTTTCATATCTTTTAATCTACGTACCTAATAAATCATAAATAATAATAAAGGTATGTCACCTTACCGTTATTTGTTATACAAGGGGGCAAAGTTAGTGTTTACCTTCTCGTGCTAATATTGAGACACGAGCTAATGAAAGATTCCAAGATTGAACCACGAGCATAGTGAGTTTAAAGCACGAGAGTGCCTTTGCTACCGAGTGAAACATACAATTTTTCACCTCACTACTGCGAGGAATAAATTGTCGTGTGCAGTAAATTAAACATTAACACGGCTCTACTCACGTTTATTTAGTCACTCGCGCGACATGTTTCGGAGAACATAGGCCTCCATTATCAAGCACTAAGAGTGCCGAATCGAACGGACACTCAGCACTCTTAGTGCTTGATAATGGAGGCCTATGTTCTCCGAAACATGTCGCGCGAGTGACTAAATAAACGTGAGTAGAGCCGTGTTAATGTTTAATTTATTAGATATGTCTCACGAAAGTTTAAATACAAATGTCGTGTGCAGTATTTCCGGACCGATATGACATCCAAACCTTCAAGAAAAGAGCGTATAGGGATCTTAAAGGCCGGCAACGTACTTGTGACTCCTCTGGTGTTGCGAGTGTCCGTGTCCATGGGCGGCGGTAGTTGCTTACCATCAGGCAATCCGTCTGCTCGTTTGCCTCCTATATCATAAAAAAAAAGGAAAAAATTAAGTCTACAACTTATTGGTATCTATCATTTATCATTCAATAACATTCAATAAAAAAACATCCAACCAACTAACATCAAACAATACTCGATTAGTAGTAAAAAAATGTATGAAATTACTTTGCACTCTTGTGAATAAAATGCAACTGTTTTTAACTAATAAAACAGTTCTTTCCGAGCTAGTAAGGTGAAAAAAAAACACATTTCTTGCTGACTTGTGCTCATAAAGCAGCCTAAACAACTTTAAATCTTTTACACAAAGGGAAAAAAATTAAATTTGCTACGAGATTCGTAGCATGTCTACGAGTACAGGGTACTATGGCGTAGCGCTACGAAGCATCTAAACCGGAGTACTGAGAAGAGCAATGAAACAGAATAATTTTATGAAAACTATACCTTATCTTTAAACAACAGTGTCATTAAATATTTCTATTTCATAAATTTAAGCTTTAAAAAACACTAGGAGTTTGCGAAAACGACTTCATCGCCGCTTTTAAGTTCTAACTGTAATACTCGTATACATATAGTAATTATTAATAACTCTTCTAAAACTGCGTTTGTTGATAAATCATCATTAATGTAGAAAAAGTCCATCCACTAAATGCTCGTGCGTCAAAAGAACAAATTGTCTACCTACAGAGATTTCTTTGACATGATTTCACGACATAATATTTTACAGATTAACACCACGGGCCCATCAAACCGTGAAAGCAGTACGAAATCCTTGTCGGAAATTAAATTTAAGGGTCCCGTGTCGCGCTCAAATCGTCGAAGGGTAAAAAGCAACAAGTATACCCCGACTTGATTGCAATATTAATCATAAATACATGTCATTAAGATTAAAATTTAAATGTGAATGGCGCGCATTGTTGTTTTTTTAAACTGAAAATTATTGCTGCTTCATTTTTAAAACCGTTTTACAACTTAACGACAGATCTTTTCTAGTGGGCAGTGACCCTGACGCTGATGGTCTTGGGTTCAAGTTCCAGTAAGCGAATTTGTTTGTGTGATGAGCACAAGTATTTATTCCTGAGTCATGGATGATGCAAGTGTTTGTATGTTATATCGTTGGTTGAGTACCCACAACACAAGACTTCTTGTGGGGCTCCGTCATTGGAAGGGTGTAAATATCATCATGTTAGCCGAAAGACGTCCACTGCTGGACATGATCTGCGTCTTCCAGCTCGTGGTCGCCAGTCCAGAAACTTTCCGCTTTTTTTAAGGGTGTCATATAATATTTATATGTTTATTAATAACAATCCCGCTGTACTCGTAATTACGTTACGATTACGAATATAGAGCATCGAGTATCAATGGGATTGGATCTATCGTTTTCCCGTACACAGCTGGTGATTCGAATTGAAGGAAATTGAGTTATTTGCTCCAGTAAGGACATGATGTGATACATTATGGTGCAACTCGTTCACAATCACATTTTCATTTGTGAATAACCGTGTAAATAAATTGATTTTAACAAACTACCAAGTGCAAGTTAATCGTTTATTTTGTATGGTTCAAACCATACATTTGTAGAAATTCTATTTAAGATACCCGGCCATGACCTTAAACTACGTTCAACAATGAGAGGTAGGGCACAGCGATGACCATCACGCTTGAGGCTGGAGAAGCCCAACTGGGGAAGTACCTCCTCCTCACAGAAGACCACAGTCATAATAGCACTGCTACCTTTCAGGTATGTAGTGTTGTATTCCTGTCGGTGAGTAAGATTTCCAGAGCTCCAACCCCCCTTAAAGGCCGGCAATGCGCTTGTGACTCCCCTGGTGTTGAGGGTGCCCATAGGCGACGGTAATTGCTTACCATCAGGCAATCCTGCTCGTTTGACACCTTTGTCATAAAAAAAAGATAAATTAATTGTTCTCTATTAGCTACATATTATATAATCAGATGGTACACGGTTTAAAAAGCTGAGACCGAATAATACTGTTATGTTGTAACGGTTTAATATAGTAGCAGTATTTAGTATGTTCCCGGTCACAAGAGGTCTTTAATCCATCTAATATCTATCAGTTCCTAAAATATATTCTATGCAACTATTTGTGTCCTATATTCTATACATAACATACAAGAAAATGTGTTATTCATAATATTGTTTTTGCCACCCCAAGCTATTCTCACAACTTTATTGTGCACTTACTTGATGGATGCCAGGTGCCACAAGATAATAAATAAAGTTTATTATTCGTTCACTCCTACAGCATCCGAAGTGTTGGCAGCATTATAACTTTATATGGCTTGCTCGCGTGATGGATATCACGGTCCTCTAGTCTCAATATTATTTTATTGCGGATCTTAAAGACATAATAAATCGAAGATATTGTCTTCTACATTTTTCACATAATTGTTAATCATACCTGTTTAAACGCTACTTACCAAAAATGGATATTCAGGCATACCTATAAAAATAAAAACATAAAAAAGTAGCTTCTGTCAAAGGCACTCTTACACCCTAACTTTTTGTAACTTTAATTTCAGATAGTTTTTTTATTTATTTTCGAATCAGATGTAAGTGAATCTTAAGTAAAACATAACACCGCATGGCAAGTAACATAAAACACACCGGTAATATTATTTTAGTCCAAAATTTCTTACTGAAACATTTATAAATTTTAAACTCGCATGCAATTGTAAATTATTACCTCATCGCTTTACACACAATATAAAAATATGAGTGCAAGCAAAATAAAGTTAAAAATATTTAAAAGCGAGCATACGTCTTCACGCTCGAAAATATACAGTAAACTTTACGCCACTAACAAAATACATTTACAGTTCACAACCCGGTAATAGCGTGGAAACCCACCGACCGTTAAAAACAAACATTTTGTGGTCGAGTCAAATCAAAACTTATGACCTCTTGGCCGTTAGCCAAATGATAGTTAAAGTAATATTTTGAGCGCTCGTAGCATATTTTTATTCAGATATGCCGAGCAAAGTTTCCCAGTGTAAAAATACTTCCTAGTGTCCGGACAGTGGTGCTCTGAGACAATGGCACAATGGAAGGGGGGTGGGGGGAGGCTCAATAACGAATACCTTTTTATGCCAACGAGTGAAACGCGAACAGATAGACGTGGGCGCTCTAGAATTACGTGGGATCAATGGCGTATTTGGATGGGAATAATGACAGTTGAAACTCAAGAGAATTTCTCGTTCATGAATACTTATAGACATGTACGGTTGGACACGAACGGCAAGCAAAATATGTTCATCACGTTTTGTAAGTTACGAGAGTTATAAAAGAATTTTGAATGCATTTAAAGAGTGATTTCTTAAAAGGAACATTTGCATCTATTGCACGATTCGTGCGCAAATATTGTTAATGTTTTGTTGAGGGACGTTAACGGTCGTCTAAATAATACTTATTTTTTCTATATTACTTCTAGTTGTTTTATATACTTGGCCATTGTAATAGTATTTTATGCGATAGTAAAAAACTAGTACTTTATGTCAGATGTAAATGGGTTATTTAGTGTAGAATCTGCCGACCCGACAAAAAGACATGCATAATTTAACATGCAAGTTAAATATTTTTATCGTTCGCGGCACGTACTTATGCAAAGATTGTGTTAGATTAAATACGTGATGACTACTAAGATCACGTCGTTTCCTTGAGCCTGAAACTACCCTAGACAATTGGAAACAGCGCGTATCTAATAAAGCCGACCCGCGTCAATCACGTGACCCAACGCGGCCTAGGGGACAAATTCGATCGATTTTAATAATCGTAACATGGCAACCTATTTGCTAAATGTCAATGTTTGCAGTTCAAAATGTATTAAGTTACCTAATTTTAAATCTGTCGACAGTACGAGCTGTCCAAATGAAAAAGAAGCTAAAAATCGCTTTCCAAACTCCATTTCTTATTTCTACGCCCCATTACCTATAGGCAAAACTTAAATGAATACCATAAAAATATCTTTAACTGTGTTTGTCACCCAACAATGTAAAAAAAATGGACGAAATTCCTTAGAAGATTTTTTCAATATTCATTTATAAAAGCCGTCGTGGGAAGATAAGGTTAACTTTTCTTCTTAAACATTTCCGACAAATCGTCGCCCGGCAAAAGCGATGTTACCGCAGACTAACACAGATAGCTAGGTACTAAGTTGAGTTAATTTTGATGATTCACTGAACTAACTGTTATAAATTTAGTTTATCTAAAACGAAAATCTAATTTGTTACACGATAAGACGTCAGCGCTCCTTTTACAAGACAAACATTTAAATTATTACGCGATGCGGCCCGATTGAAGTTACACAATGAGCTCTCAGCACGTCGTAGCTGCTTTTGTCCAGCTTTATGTCGTCTCATTTACAATGGATATGGTATAGGAATAGCTGTCAGGGAGAGAAACTACTACTTAGCTTCGAGAGCATGCAATAATTAAGAAGACTTAAAAACACTCTTATAGATAGGTTCACTAGTTCATTTGCAGTTGAGCTTTCATCCAGCATGATAGCGATCAAACCGGCGGTTCTTTAGTATTTTGTAGCTATAGATTCAGTGATAGCTAGAATCCATCATATCAATCATTTGTAATATATATGACATAGGAATCAAGTAAAATGCGCGTTTTTTAATGGCTTTAATATTTGTTTCAGCTTTAATAGTAAAGTATTCAACATTTGTATTTTAGATAACTAATTTCAAGTCCTCGTTTTTTGCAAATCATCAAAAATTTTTTTTAATAATATTGTGAAATTAAGTCATAAATAATTAGCTCAAATATAACTGTACTCATAACATTTCTCTTAACCCATTATGCCCCTCGCGGTATTATGTCGATATTATGTTAAAAATTCACCTAGAAGCATTAATAACTTCCAATGTGCGTGTCAGATAACTATTAATGAATGCATATACGATGAGTAAATTCTGATTTCTCTCCGGATGCCCTATATTGCGATGCATAATGACAGATGTGCATGCAAATCATAGCTTCCGTCGAGGTAGTGTTTGCTATGGCTAATTGTATGTGTTCATATCGTTCGTATGTATTGAGTAGATTGGTAACGTAGTTGTTGATACCGCATAAATATTTCAGAGACTGTTTCTTATTAAACTTTCATTTAGAACTAATCTACTGTACTCATTAAACAATACGATCCACTTTAAACGTGTCTCCTTGAGGATGACGACGACGCGGTTGCATGGCTGGTGTCATAATTTTGATTGTCATAATACATTATTAGCCATAAACCCATTATTTGCCATAATCTATTTCTTTTACTGTGGGAATTGTCAGGACTATGAACGTATGATACTGTGTAATACTTAAGGTTATGTTAGGTTTGTTTTATAATAATCCTGAAAAAATAACATGTTCGGATAAAATGGCATTATGACAAATGACAAACAAAAATTGATGTGATCCGACGGCCTCCGACGAGCGACGCATTCACCTAATTGTACAAATTATACATATATATTATATTGTGTACCGATTATTATGAGTATTACTAATTGAATACAATACACTTGTACGATAATAAACCCAGAAAAATAACTCCTATGAAATTTTAGATTCAAATTTCACTAATGTTTATTAGAAGGTATCAAAATTAACGGATTGGTTTGAAAACCAATCCGTTAAAAAAATGTTTACTAGTGTTTTTTCAGCTGATACGAGTATTATGGACTCTAACGCGATGATTAGTAATCTTTTATTTATAAAAAAAAAACAGTCCTTATAGGCTTATCTTATTTCGGCATTATAGAGAAATATCAAAAAAAAAATCAGAATATTACAAAATTAAGTATCATTGGTACTCTATTTTCGTCGCGCTCATAATATCTCGTTATAAATATTGTATTACATTCAGTAGCAAATTTTAATCACCTCTCGTGCCTTGAGACCCTCGCTACGCACAATGGCTCATATTTAAACTTTTCGCTTGTCTCAATACAAGCACGAGGGATAATACCAAAAATGTTATCCTTTCCATAATAAATAAAAAACATTTTTTCACAAATATGAGCACGGAAACGGTACGATCCGGGGTTTTCCACAGAGCTTCTAAACACAAACCAGCCGGATAAGCCCGGTTAACCGGATATCGAGTGTGTCCGGGTCAGTGGCCGCGACCGTAATGGTGGCTAATCGGACGGCAACCGCCGCGTCCCTGCCACCGAAACTACCGGAATAGCTACCCCGTAGTTTTCACTGTAAAACATTAAACTTAATATGCCGAGAATCATAATGCATAATTAAATAACTTATAAATAAAATGATGTAGTTTCTAATATTGATCGTTTATTCACGGCTATGAAATATTAAAAAAATATTTGGAAATAGCTTTAAACATCTTCCTAGAGCATTACGGTTGCATTGTCAAGAAGGCTGCGCTCGGAAACCTAATCGCATGTATCGATATAAGCACGAAACTGAAGTTTGATTATTGGCAGCAATGAAAAAAGTCAATAGTAAATCTTAAAATAAATTCTAAACAATTTCACGGTAGTAAAAAGATTTTGCATACGAAAAACTAAGAAACAACAAGTTAACGCGAGAAAATACCCAATTTTTTATTTCATGTTTACCTGTTTTCCGTAGTGGGGTAATTTAAAATGCATTACGAATTTCAAATAAGACATTTGTAATCAAGTACCTACCTTGCTACATATTACAACGTGTAATACGTGTTACGCGTGAACGAACGCACACACGTCCACAAGTGAATCCTTTAATTAATAACCTACACTGGCAACACTGCCTGTCTAATGCATACACTATAATCACCCCGTGAAATTAATTGTTACTCTAACAAGGGCTTATTCAGAAATTGAATGTGGAATAACAATGTAATATCTAACTTGCTACCTGTCAACATGCTACTCATATAACACTTAAAACTTTCGTGATTTCTACATGTAAGAGAAAGTTTAAGAGTAGATGTTATAATAACAAACTACCCACCGCTTTGTTAATTATCAACTGTCCGACACACAACACTCGCTACATCCACGGACGTATGTAAACGTCGGAAGTTAAGGTAAATAAATTTTAATTCGGGATAGACCTGTTCTATTTTTAGCTAATATATTCCTTATAACCAATAAAACCGTAGTTATACAAGCGCGCAATGCACTGTCATATTGATTTAATTGATATTGTATTTGACGTTTTGAATAACCCCTAGGCAAAATTGTGTGGAACTATTGGACCATCGTAAACGTAGACAATCGGAAAGCGATAATAATTTAGCTTACATTGCTGGTCGGTTCACTTGTTGGGACCCATTAGGTGAGATATTGACGCAATTATTAATCCATAATTTGCATCACATTTTGATATAATGGAAAAGCACCATCATAATTAAATATCAACGGCATGCATTTTGACTAAATGGGTAGGTTATTAGGATCTTATTACTTATATTGGTAACTATAAGTAGTGTCACCGGTCATGAAATTTATCGTTTGTACTTAGTTACAAAAGGTTAAATGAAAACGTTAAGTGAAATTTTAATTATACACCACAACAGTTTTAATTATAACGTGATAAATATCCGTGAGAGAAGATAGTGAAAGAAGTTTGGGAGGCGGCGATATGCTACCTTATTTCCACGGACTGTTTGGCCGACGATATGTGTTGCGCCGACCACGATGTTTGAGCGGTTTCACATTTTCGGCTTGTATTAGTTGTTAATTCGAAACCTTATACGGGGAAATAAACTTTTAGTGCGTAACCTGATTTGCAATGAATGCAATGATTGCAATTAACTGACGTCACTCATATTATATATGTATCATTCGGCGAACTCCTAATCAGTGACTCTTTAAGTCACCACTTTCACTACGAGCTAGGACTGTAATCGTCTAGCGTATAAGATGATGGTCCATTAAGTTTCATTATCTTTCTTTTGCAGGCAGTAATCCAAAATGGCGTGTAGATTCGATGCGAGCGTGTGAGCTCGCGCGGGGCCGCGTAGCGATGGGCGATCGCACGTAGCCCCCGACATGGAGGAGGACGAGCGGCGGCTCTCGTTCCCGCCGCCGGCGCCGCTCAACTCGCCCGGCGAGGAGATCGACGGCTCGCGGCTGCTCGGCGAGATCGTGCGCACGTTAGAGGCGACCAACCCGGAGGCGGCCGCGCCGCTCGTCGCCTCGCAGTCGCGCGACGCTCTCGACACGGAGTGCGAGCGGCCGCGGCGCGAGGAGTTGCGAATACCCCTCGAGGGTGTTACCTTCTCCAACGATGCGCAGGGAAAAGGTAAGATAAAGTAGTCGTATAAATAAAGTATTATGTCATCAACGGTACACACCGGCGGGATTTGTATGTACAGTCGTCATCACTCATCAGACATCGGAGCTGTGAACACCTTCACAAATATCGGAACATGCACTTTATCGCCTTGATAATAGAGCCGTTGTTCTGATATTTGTGTCCAACTCCACAGCTCCGATATATCTGATGGCGACTGTACGCTGCCTAATTGCTCACACCACTTGATGGTAGCACATTTCGACCTACAAAATAACATTAACATATTAGTGCCCATAATAGCATGAGCGAAGAAAACAATAGTATACTGTGTGTAAGTCTAATACGGGCGAAGAATTAAACCAGACATAGGATTTACCAGTATAATCATTAACCAAAAGGTTTTTCTTTAATTATACCTATTATACATAGGTAATTATTTTTTGTAAAATTTCTAAGCAGTAATATACTGCGAATATTACGCAATATGAGCTTTTGAAACTAACTGTCCACGAGTGTTTAACTCGAGTGTGTTGTATTACATTGCGGACCGCATTTTTTATATGGATAAAATTTTAATTGTACTTCGAAGCAAAAGTTATCTATAGTAGATTGTTAATCAAGGGTAGAAAGGCACTCATTGACGACGAGGTAGTTTGGCGCTCGAACGAAGTGAGAGCGCTAATAGTCCGAGTCGGAAATGAGTGATTTTTACCCGAGTTAAGCATACTATTTTTCATTTCGAATGCGAGGAAAGTAAAATAAGAGCAAGAAGAAAGTAAAAAAAATGTCTCTTAGATAATAAAATGACTGACTAAAAAACTAATCTTACCGCATCAGCTTGTTTAAGTTGAAGCATGGAGCTGAAGGTTTAAGTTGTATCGATTAATCATTGAAATATATTTATAAAGGATCAGCACACATTCTGACAAAGATTTCACTATTTTCTCGAACCGCCATTTCATACAAGTTAACTGATACGATAACAATACTGATACGATTTTCTATTGAAACTTGCGGTAGGAGGCTTTCCATGATAACTTGACCTTTATTTCTAATTCCGTCAGGTGTTAGGTCGATTTTAGAATCGCTTGAATAACCCGTAATTATTAATTTCAAAATATAACTATACTTTGTTTATTATCCAAGTGTTTTCAATAGTTGCGCGGAATCCAGCCTCTAACTTTTTTCTTGCAGTATAACTGTCCACAGATAATTGTCATAACGCACAGATTCTTTTTTTTTCGCGCGCGTTATTGGCGAATTAATGGGTGTCTTAAACAGCATTTTAGTTATATAGAAAAACCCAACCCTTTATTTTTAAAATTTAAGGCTTGTTTTATGTATAAAGTAATATAATTTTTAATAAAATGGTCCTATTCAATGTAATAATGACTAATAAGAAGTTAATATTTCCAATAAGTAATTATACATTCATGTTTGGCTGTATAAGTTACTGCCGTTGCTTAGCTGCGCATATTAAAGTTTAAAAAAACTTCGTAGGTTTATTCCTTTTTGTTACTGTAATATAGAGCCAAGACACTTAAATATTTGAACCGAATAATATAAATATTTGAATTAATTGACATATTTTATGCATGATAATCGCTACAATAAATTGCTATAATTTAAGAGAAAGAACTATTCTCATGTATTTGTTTCAGGCGTCGGTAAATAAGGTTATTTTCGCCACTTTGTTCTACTGAGTGCTCACAAGGGGAGAACTAATAGGAACATGCCAAATTGTGACCCTAGGCCGGAAACGTATCACTTTCCACCCGCATAGTAGATAAACAATGACCCACTTTCCGAGCATGAGAAATGAAAAATATATTTCTTATGTCTTTCTACCCTCCGTTAAGAGATTCGCCCGTATAAGATTTACACACTGTATATAAATGCAGCGTAAATAGCGAAGGGCACTAAAAGCATGTCTGCCTAGACACACCGGCTGATCGGATATTATAACTCCTTCATATCACTATAACCAGCCATCATTTCAATTTCATCCCAATTGCAAGCGTATCATACTTATCCTTCATTATCATATTTCATAAACCGAACTCCATAACCGTCGCTTATTCAGCAATCACAACATAATGTCCCCCGAACGCCAATCCGTACGTTCGACGATTGATGGAACAAAAACGCGCTGTAACGCTGACGATCACACGCGAGTGAGCTATCCGGTGTTGATCCAGGCTTGATTGATTGTGCCCGTGCTGGTGACAGCAGCGGTGCCGCTGTCGCATCCGTGAAGTGAAGACACATGGTCGCTACATTGGCTAACGAATATGCTAAGTGATATGTGAGATTTAATTCCTTTAATGTTGCTAGTAAATAAAACAATTGTAGTGTCAGCATAATCAGAACGAATAAAAGTAACTGGGTATGCATGTAACGTAAGTATAAGATGGGTCCACATTTTTAATTAGCTTGCTAACTAGTTTTATGCACTAATTACACCATGAATCATGACACCAATAGTCTTTTTCATAGCCTGAAATTGGATTAATATTTGAAAAGTATATTCTAAGAAACCAGATTGATAAGAAAGTAAAAATAACTTTCAGTCCCGAACGGAGAATCCTTTGAATCCCACAATACATTGCCCGGTGATATGTCACGTCAATGCCTATTTGTCCACTGTCTATTCTATCTCGAATCATTGAGAAAATATAGCTTTCTTCTAGCTGGCGACCTTATTTCTTATTTGTAACAATCATATATATATATCCGACGATGCTAAACATAAAAGAAAAACGGATTAATTTTATTGCACATAAAACATCAATGTCATGGGTTAGTTTATGTTAACGTGTTTATAAATAAGAGTTGTAATTTTATTTGAAACTAAAATACCCTAACTACCCACTGGTTATATTCGTCCGACCGTATGCAATAAATTATAAATACCTACCTATCTATATGTGTATCTATGAACATGTATGTACATATATTGCCGTGTGATGCCGGCTGACTAGAATAGCACCACGCCATCTCCTCCCGCGGGTGTCGTAAGAGGCGACAAAGGGAAAAATCCTACGGACGGGCAGCAGCGTCCATCGAAACCCAATCTACAGCTACTGCGGTCGCCAACCCGCCTGCCAAGCGTGGCGACTATGGCAACTTCCCCAAGATGATACTTGTCATATTTGTGGGAGGCCTATGTCCAGCAGTGGACTGCATACGGCTGAAATGTATGTATGTATTTAGTAAATTAGATCTAAAGCTAGGCTTGTCTAGGGGTGACTCATTTGGGTTGCTGATAGTATTCCCAGAAGACATACGAGAAGCTAATTGCTGTAGTTCCGCTACGAATTACTCTCGGGGTTAGGACTATGACAAGTATTATCCTTTGTATTTGTGCGGGTAGGACGACCATCGGCGAGAATCCACTGGGTGTGGGTGGTTGTGGCGGTTGTGGTTCCCTTGGGGGAGGCCTATGTCTAGCAGCCGATGTCCTTCAGCTGATATGATGATGATGCGAACGGCTATGGGCGGATTTCTGATTGCTGCAACAATTTAATTTATGACGACCGGTCTGGCCTAGTGGGTAGTGACCCTGCCTATGAAGCTGATGGTCCTGGGTTCGATTCCCAGTCGGGGCATTTATTTCTGTGATGAGCACGGATATTTGTTCCTGACTCATGGGTGTTTTCTATGTATTTAAGTATTTATATGTATCTATCTATTATATATATCGTCGTCTAGTACCTACAACACAAGCCTTACTGAGGTTACCGTAGGACTAGGTCGATTTGTGTAAGATTGTCCCCAAATATTTATTTATTATTTAACTTACTGCGCCATACTATAGATTAGACTCAGTGGTAATTCGATTAGTTAAACAATTTATCATCACTATGAATGTAGTTCCATCGTGAGTGTTACTAATTGTACAAATTATATATATGTCAATATATTCATACAGGTACCGAACAAAAAATAAATGAATAATATAATTAATTTTTAAAATAATCACCTATTATCTAGGTACCTCGACTTTTTTCGAGCCACACAGACTTTGTACGTAGAGTAAATAAATGCCTCTTAGGGTGAGATTCCACTACAAGAAACTTCAACATTTGATAAAATATTACTTGGTCGAAGATAGGTAAGTTGAATGACTGGAATAAATTTGATCAGATGTTGCATAGATGCCTCATTTAAATAAATTTGACCAAATGTTGGATATAGACATTGGACAAGTGAAATAAGCACCCTTAAGGTGAATTTAAACGGCGCGCAAACACACGAGCCGAGCCTGAGGCGGTACCGACAAAAACGATATTCGTAAATTTCGGACCATTGTCTCTGCCACTTCATGACGTCTTAATTGGTGTAAAACAGAAAGATGCCTTTGTTCGTTAGTTAAGTTTGACTAGTACCCTTACAATGAGTTGTGACATTGACGTTTTCGATAACGAGTATCGAGTTTACTATCTGTGCATCTCGCTTATACTATTTTAGTGCGAACGAGATGCACAGATAGTAAACTCGATATTCGTTATCGAGAACCTCGAAGTCACAACTCATGGTAAAGGCTTAGAATGTATTGTTGATGTGACGTCGTTTCAGCAGGCGCACGCGACGAGCCGCGCGCCGCCGTCACGCCGTTCACGCGCGAGTCGGCGAGGCGCGCGGGCTCGCGCGGCGCGCAGCTCGTGCGCGAGTTCGGGTTCATGCCGCGCAGGCGCCTCAGCGTGGAGGACGGCGCGCGGCTGCCGCGCAAGTACGAACCCTTCCCGCCCAAGCTGTACGGACGCCCGCTCGAGGAAATCGACAATTTCATTTATGATGAGGTTAGTATTTAGTATCAGTACTCACTGTGTGTAAGGAATACTAATGGTGGAGACTACCAAGAACATTCAATGGACCAGGAGGCCTAGCACAGGAGGGGCGCGAGAATACCCAGCGGCGAGAAAGACTAGTCGTCCTTTTCTAACTATATTATTTAGAGAGGGACGGGTAATCTTTCTCGGCTCGAGATACTGTCGCGCCCCTCTTACTGTGCTAGGCCTACTGATTGTCCTTAAATATCGGCGCAGCGTCATCCTATAGAAACTTGTAAAACTTTTCGTAAAAAGAAAGTTTCACTATTACGATAAAGTTATCAGATGATTTAGTATAACCGGCCCTAAGATTTTAGAATACCTAAAGATTGAATAATGGTCAAACTGTAGGATAAGTTGATAGGTTCCATAAATATATGATCCCTTCAGGTTATCGACGCCATGACAAACAATTTTACCTTCCTACAGCTATTATTTAAATAGTTTGTAAGTTAGTTGTTATTTTTAATTTTCTTTTATAAGAATGGTATTTCGTTCGATAATTTTTTTTCTACAATTTTGCATGATAAGTTGAAATCATGTGAAATTTTACTTTCGGTCATAAAGGCACACTGAGCATAGATGTAAGTAAAACTGAACTTTTACGAACCTAGAAGTATTTGCATTTCACATACGAGTATAATCAAATTAGATCAGTCTGTCTTTCACAAACAATCTCGTACATTTTCTATTTTCAAAAGCGACGCCCATAAACCGTAGTTGTAAAACTACATCCCTAGTTTTATGTTACTACAATCCGGCAGTGCATAATAACTGAAAAAACTTGTCGGTCCATAATCATAAAATTCTTTGTTCGCCTCCTTTTATGATAATCCGTGAAATATTACTCCAGACTGGAGGCGGGTATGATTTTATTTGAGTTTAGCATATTTTGTGTAAGTCTATGCATTTTCACTCAAATGAAGTGGGTCGTACTATGCATCTCATAAATCATTTTTCCTAGGCATGGAACAGGTACAAAAAGAATTCTAATATGGATAGAAAAAACAGAGATTGATGTTTTAGGAAGAGTCAAATTCGATTAGGCATACAGTAACTTAATAGGTACACGTATCGTCCGCTTATTACGCTAGCGTAGAAAACGAAAAACCCTCGCTGTGACAGTTAGTTAATATCGCAGTTAACCATACTTGTTGAGGGGTCGATCGACCTAATGTCACAGCGAATGTGTCAAGGGTCATACGAAATAAGATTTCAGTGTGATGAAATCGATGTTCAAACTGAATTTCAATTTCACAAGTATACTAAAAGATATTTGTTTTGTTGACCCGGCAGTCAATGTTTTATTGGACAGTCAGTATCACATAGTAAGAGTCAAAGCGGGCAATTTTAATATATCATAATACCGCACCCTTAAGGCTATAAAAATGAAGATTACATTTGGCTACTTTGACTTGAAGCTGACTCCCTGTATAAGCGTAGAAAACGAGTTTATAACCAAAGAAGAAACGTAACTGTAAAAGCACTCTGAAAGTGTGGTATAAAGAATAAGAACTCTCTTTGAATGCACATTGTCACAATATTGGATTCCGTTAACGGCATAGCATTCCCGCATCCCCTTAGAGTTTCCACATTCCGTGTCACATTAACCTGGTGTCCACTACAGACCAGTCTTTATCGACCCCAGACTAGTAGCTACTTTCGAATTCGAAAAGTTCTGAGTATAATGGCGAGATAAGTTTCATGACCGAATCACCTGGCAAGTTGCAAAGAGGGTGGCGACGTAAAATATAATGGTATTTATCAGAATGTGCGTAGGTGTGTATGACAATATATATGTGTTTTGATTTAGACAATTATTGCCCTACGTTCAGTGCGGTACGAAGCAGATTTTCCCCATACAAGTATGGTTAATTGCGATGTTAACTAATTGCCGCAGCGAATGTGTTAAACAATACGTCAGAATTGTGAATGTTATATCTCTTCTATTATAGTTGCTGTAAGAGTTATTAATCGCGAGACAATCACCTGATATCATCATTATGTATGACATCCGTGATATATTTTCCTTATTTTTCCAAAATAGGTCCAGTCTAAAATCATTCATTCAGTCATTATTCATTTGACCTGTTTTTGGGTTATTATAAGTCGATAATACGCGGAGTGATTTATTTTGTTTCTTAAGAAAAGTGTTGATTTTGCCCCTAAATGCGTTTTAGGGTACAAGCTTTTATTGCCGACGGTACCATTTTTGTACAATCATCATTTAACTCATCGAGAGGATTCTAACACCACGGGTTTGTTTAGTGTATTTTAGTAGTTGTAATGCCAGTAATTACCTTCTGGCTCCAGCATCAGATCAGTGATACAATTGCATTGATACGGAACTTACATAAGTGCTCAATTTCAGCTCCATCAGTTAAAGATATCTGCATCAAAATCGAGTTGCAAGATTTCACCCGGACATACTTACATACAGAACTCATTTATTACATCGCCAGTTCAATATTATAAATTTCGAACCAAAAAAATAATTTTTACAAAATACTTTGGTTCTTGCCTATTAGCTAGATCTGGAAATTGTAACGTCAACATCGGTTTTACTTACATAAATATCCACCAATCTAAATTAAATAGTAGCACGGCCTATTTTAAACATAGAATGCTGGCATGAAACCTAACCAACTTAAAAAACTAGGTTAAATGCACTCATATGTTATCATATAAGCCTGCATTTTTTATCGAAAGCTTGCCGGCGACGGGCTCTGATTTCTCAAAATAGCGGTATTACGGAGTTCGCATGCATGGAGTCAAATAGCCCAGCTTTTCCAGCCGATTGCCCTTGCTATACCTTCGGTTTCTATTTGCTGGCTGTTTTCCAACTTCTGCTGAATTGGTCATCAGTTTTCTGACAGATAGAAAAAAGGTCGTGTTTTATAAAATTGAAATTTTCTAGTATACATAAAAAGTACTTTCTAAAGGTAAGAGAGGTAACGCCGCCAGCGTTATGGGATCTATGCAGCAGGTGGGACTTTTAGAAGGGTTTCTTTTTATAATTTGGTTTTTCTTTTTATTTTCGATTTAACGTAGCTTATTTTAGATTTATTTAGGTTTAATGTAGTTTCATTTTTTATTTTTTTAACTGTTAGCTTATGTTTTTCTAAAACTAAGTAATATAAAGTTCAGCTATATGAATGCTCGCTATATATAAGACAAGTTCAAATACAAGGCGATCATGAATGTTTCAATTACAATGTCATGAATATAATGTACTCCGCGATATAATTCTACTATTAGACCACTGCCTGTGTTTATAATTGAACCGAAGCTCAAAGTGTTACTATTTTGCTAACAAACTAATCGCTAAATACTTACTCGCTACAAAACTGAAACTGTATGAAGTTAGGTTACAATAATGAAGTTTCAAATTGACGTTAGAAGTGATTGGTCGCCTTTATACTCTACTGTGAACGAACACGTCACGATTTTGATATCGTTAGGATTGCAGGAAACTCAAATGTATGAAGTTTTATGCAAACTTTTTAGTTTAACGCCGGCAGTAACGGACTCTCGTGGATTTAATGACGGTAATTTAAATGCGCAATATCGATGTCGCAAATATTTACTAAAAAAATATGTCACAACAGGGTTTTATTAGTGGGTTGTAAAGTCTATATATATTTAATAAAACAAATAAATAATTATTCTATTCTATTCTTTATGCTGGAACAGTCGTTGGTTCGAAAATATCGTATTGGTAAGTGAAGCACCTGGCTCTTATACCAACATATACCTATATGTTTATATCATGAACCTTTCTTTGCTTATGTGTAAAATTGAATGTTACAAGTTCGCTGCGGCATGGGGCCTATTCACCCCTGACAAAGTACGGTTAATTGCGATGTTTACTAATTGCCGCAGCAAAGGTGTTAAAACATGACTAAAACACATTTTCACGTGTAACATGAACGACCCCTTAATAAAGTCTTGGAAAAACTTTCTCGACGTAAAAGCTATCAATTTTGGACGGACCAATTTAAAGTTGATGAGATGATTCGATTCGACCTCAAAATCCGATTAGGCCAAAGTACAAAGTTACCATCAAGTGGATATTGATTGCCAAACTTAGTCAATCTTTAAAACTTTATTTATTTGACAATTCGAATGAAACAATAAGGCATTTTAAAACATGTTTTTACTACACTATTTTTATTCAAGACTTAACGCTCTCTTTTTCAGTGTGTAGTGTGATCGTTAATAATCAATTCTTCTTAACTAATTGCGAGAAATGCATTTATCGACTCGTAGTACACTCGAAACGTCGTATACGTTATTACAAACCCGATACAACCAAAAAATGTCTGTGGCACAAAATTCAGGTTTAACATGTGTAGGTTACTACTCGTTCCAATGAATTGTATAAAAGCGGGTAACTCACGTTTTATAAGTCATGAGCGTCATAATCATGAGCCATTCGCGTTGGCTAACCGACGCAGACTGAGACTTGAGTCCTCGGTACGGAGTGAAACATGTCGAGCAATATTCGACTTATAAAACGTGAGTTACCCGCTTTTATACAATTAATATCGTTCCAATGACTTTAACAACTTTCAAGTTAAGGGTTAATTAAACGGTAGCGGGACATAGGTTGCCATAATAACGTAATTTTTTTAAATAAAGTATTCGCATTTGATATTTAACATCCATTAATGTCAGCCGAGACCCGGGAGCGCCGGTTATCCCAAAGCTGTCGCTCACTATGACTGTGGCCTGACTGATTGCATATTGCTTCGCTATCGAGGGATCGCAGCGGCGTGAGTTTGTCAAACCACGATCATCCACCAAGCACAGATAATGGTTAAATCATTTTATTGGTTGCCCCTATAGCATTCTTGATAAAATCAGCGATTGGATGTAACAAAAGAGATTGGATGTAACAAAAAATCCATTTGATAAATTTCTGAAAGTGTTTATATGTTTTGTTCTGTTTAATTACTCTAGGTATCTCCTCCTGCAAAGTAAAAAATGGTGGTTTTCTTAACTCTTATTGTTTTAGTTTTCTTTCAGTTTATTTTAAATCGCCAAGTAACATTATATTTCAGTCGTAGCTTTTGTCTTAGTAGCTGAAGGTAGGTACTGCAAATAAAAATAAGATTATATCAAGTATCATATCACATACATAATGTGTAATTGGTAAGATATTAATTACAATATTATGAAAACTACGAGTACTTAACTAGTTATTGGATTAAATATAAAAAAGGCCCTTCAGACATTGTACCAAGGATGCTGATAATGTGTTAAAATTCCATGTATTTAAGATATTTGGGCCTTTAGCTGATCAGCTTACGTTGGCGATTTTTTTTAGCCTAAATTAACAGCTATAAAACGCCGTTGGCACTAAATTCATATAAAGGACTAAGGTAATGTTTAGTTGCGATAAGTGTTTGCTATATTTAAATATGTTTTAAATTACACTACAGTGATCGTTTGAAAATTGAAATGATTAATGTCCTTATTGCTAACTAGCTATTGCCCACAAAATCTGCGTAGAGTAGTAATTTCGGTTACCGGGATAAAATTATTACATGCCCTTTCCGGGACTTAAACTATCATAAATACCTCCATACCATCTAAGGTAATAGGCAGACAATTTTTATTAAACTCCGCAATAATCTTATTGTCCGTGACCGTGGGATCCTCAGTCTCATATAACATTATTTATAATTTATATTTTTTAATATACTTAAGTCCTAGGTCTACCTGTGAGGTGGAAAGGTCAAGCTAATGCCTTTTGAAACACCTCTTTAGCATATTAGAGCATTTCTTAAAAAGTTTGTACATTTGGATTACGTCTTCGATTTTGATTAAAAGCTGTAGACTGATAGAGCAAATGATTCTTAGCAAGATCTACCATATTTCCCAAAATGTCCCATAAAGTTTGTATAGAACTTTTCTTTTTTGTTACCGATAGTCTAAAGAAATTTGGTAACAAAAAAGAAAAGTTACATACAAACTTGAGTTCTCTTTAATTGGCTTTCTATTATCTATTAAATGTGACATTATCTATGAAAAGGGACCTTATTGTCGATTTCGCTTATGTCGATGTTCAAGATGTGCGCGATACAAATGTAACGTGGTTCGACGTAAGTGCCATCGACCATGAGGTCCCTTTTCATAGATAATGCCACAAATGTGTTATTGTTTAATGTCACAGCTGTATGTCAATATGACATTTTAGACAGTTGCAAGCCAAGTTTAATTTCAATATAGGTACATATTTTTTTATATTACCTAAATTGTATAAAAAAGTATATGAGCGTATGCGGAAAATGGCTACTGGTGGCAGGAGTAGAGCAGTGAAGGCTCTTATCAGATCAAACGCCGGCGCTACTTGTTGCACCGATGCAGACGGCTGTCCTCTTTAACGATAGCTGATATCAGCAATAAACCTTTATCATGATTACCGCCATGAAACTAATACATAATAGTAGTTTATGTATCTGTGCATAATTAAGGGCATTACAACAAGAGTGTGGGTTTATGAAACGAGCAGAAGGCGAGTAATTATGTATAGTTACATACACTACTTTATCTACACACATATCATTAGTGTTTTAAGATGGGTTCAAGAACCGTAGGGAAATGACCTGCATTATTACTACTTCTAAACATTAAAAAGTTAACGAATAAAACAAATAACAGCTTGGAATGGCGGCGTTTCGTATTTCGTATCTCGGTCAAATATTTTTTAAACCACAGACAAGCGAATGAACTCTCTATTCTATTGTCACTCGACTTCAAATGTGGTTCGATTTACATTAAAAAAACAATTGGCGTTTCGTATCAATGACTGTTTTAATATATATAGATACTAGAATAGACACCCCACTTGAATTTGACATCTGATCCAAAATTAAACTCATAACCTACAGTTTTCATGAGGTAATGTTAAATTTACATCTCCATTAATTTTAATGGTTGGTAATGCTGGTCATTTCCTACGGTTTCTGGACGCATTTTAGAGCACTGATGATATGTACGTAGGTACGTAGATAAAAAATACTTAATCTTAAAGGAATTGTAGTTAGTAGAGACACTAGTGACATAACTACAAATTAAGCGGGATTTGATCGCGCCACAAATTAAGGTATTAAATAAAAAAATAAAATAAAAAAATAAATATTCGGGACAATCTTATTTACACAAACCGACCTAGCCCTACGGTAAGCTCAGTAAGGCTTGTGTTGTAGGTACTAGACGACGATATATATAATAGATAGACACATATAAATACTTAAATACATATTAAAAACCCATGACTCATGAACAAATATCTGTGCTCATCACACAAATAAATGCCCCGACTGGGAATCGAACCCAGGACCATCGGCTTCAAAGGCAGGGTCACTACCCACTAGGCCAGACCGGTCGTCGTATTGTTACTAGAGATGAGCTTTTACCGGTAAATTCACAATATTACTAGGGGAAATATTTCCAAATAGTGGTATAGTTTAAACGGGAACGGCACAACTGTATGTAAGTGTTACATAGATTTTTGCCGAGGTTTCGGAAGTGCAGTGATGTCCATGGTCACAGGCGTCGCGGCTATACTTAGAATCGAGTATGCTGGCTGTGCGAAATGTTCTAACTACCCTCACTTAGTCTTCATTACTTCGTAACTTGCAGGTTATTTCCAGGCCGACAAACAACACTCACGACATCATTTATTTTCCGGAAGGTCTTTGACGACGCTTACACTTACTAATTACCGGATTCTAAAACGACGAAAACTCAAAACCATCGTCTCTGTTAATTTTTTTACGTTTTTCAATTTTATCGGCTTCCTGTACAGACGACGTCAAAAACATGTTTACACATTTGCACCTTAATATAAGAGTTAAAGTGAAGTGTAAAAATATATTTGACGTCGACTGTACTATCCGTGGCAAAGGAATTTGTTTGTATGTCTATCATGGACATTTGTTCCATTCGTGGGTAATACATAATATCTATGCATTTAAGCATTTATATGTATCTTTGCATTTTATATCCCTTATTGAGCTTACTTTAGGACTAGATCGATTTGTGTAAGATTGAGGCAAATTATTTATGTGTCATTATTATTAATTACAAAACTAGGTTTGATAACTTTATCTAAATAGACATACTACTCACTTATCGAATCACGAAAAGTTTATCATAGTTTGGTTTTAGTGATATGGTGTTCGAAATACTGTCTATTATGTAAATTAACAGTCTTTATTTCATGGAAAAAAACATACATGATATCCCTATTTTATTGCTCAGAAAGTATATTGAATACCCGGCCACAGGTGACCGGTGCGGTAGGATATTATCTGATCACCGCCAGCGCTGACGGGGACTTGTTGCTCCACTCGGACGACTCTTTTAACGATGGCTTTTATGATATTTTATTTACGTTCACTTTTTCAGAGTAACAAAAGTTTTAAAGCGGAAATTTCGAGGCAAGTGAGCAGTCTCAACTTTTCGCAGGTCATGGTTGCTCGCTCTAAGCCTAATCTACCTCCTAAAATGTATCAAAGTTTTTAAAGCGGTTTGATACAGTCAGCAGCAAAAGTTGCTAAGCGTTTGAAGTGTTCAAAATGACCTACACGCGCTCTTATTCTCTTGACAATAGAGACGTGTTGACCTTATTTTGAACACCTCAAATGCTTAGCTACTTCTGCTGCTGACTGTACAAGCATTGTTGATAGTGGCACCAACAATTGTCCTATACTACCTATAGCATTTTTTATTATTATGCAGAAACGTCTGCTAGCGCTATCGAAAGAAAAATAGAAAAAAATGACTCTCAGCGGGAGTCGAACCCACAACCTCTTTCGATTTAAATATCGAAGATATATATTCGCTAGCAGACGTTTCTGCATAAGAAAAAATAATTTAGTTCTCAATGAGAATTTAAACTTCGATGCCGTTAAGTGTTCAATACGCTGGCGGTAGATGTGTTTACACGTCACCCATTATAACGTATACGACGAGGGATAAATAGAAAAGAATTGACAAGTCTACACCGTACTCGTATAGCACAATTGGCAGTGCACTGGGGTAGTGATCCAGTGGTTGTGGGTTCGAGTCCCGCTGTGAGACAAATTTTTCTTTCGATTTAAATATCGAGTATAGCGCCCTAAACGCGTGATGAGAAGATAAACAAAGACATTCATTATAGTAGATTGTTTGACAAGGGGCTAAAGTAGGCCATAGTACCACGAGATGGTTATTTTCTAGAACGAAGTGAGGGAAAATTGTTCGAGGGGTAATATGGCGTTTAGACCCGAGTTATGCATACTAGTTTTCACTTCGATTGCGAGAAAATAAGATAAAATAACATTTCAACAATTAACAAATACAATTTTATTCACCCGCAATGAATTCTGAGTCAAAAATGTTTAATTTGGCAGTCTTTGTATTTTTTTCACTGCTTTGATACAGATAGGATATATACGCCGTGAATAAATGCCATAGACAACGTATAATTGGGGCTTCAAAGAGTTCGCCAACGATTTAAACTTTTTTTTAATGCTTGTGAAGTAGGAACTAAAAAGCACCTAATGCTTTGACAATTTGATTGCGTTTCCTCATTGGTCGATTTTAATATTGTGGTATTGTCTGATTGGTTGATACTTTATACAAAGTAATTTTAATGATTTCACATTTTTAAACAGTATTCGCACCAAAAAAGAATCTAGAGTTGCGATTAACTTCGATATCTGTCGTGATTGGTGGATTTAATACGATGAAGTGTTCTGGTTGGTCAATTTAAAACGTTTTGTATATCATAAATATGTATACATATTTTCCCAAGAGGCTAAATGTAGGGATTGACGGTTGAACCTCAAAATGGCGAAGTCGTCTTGAAAATATATTTTTTGTTTTTTGTTCAAACGTAGTTTAGTGTGTAATATTGATAGCGTATTATGCAGTGATCTAATGCAGAATTGTGCAGTTAATGAAGAATTGATTTCAAAACGTGTTTCACCACTATTTTGGTCATCACCCGGCAGTCCCGGGGTCACGGCCGCCCCTTAGCTTTCTGTAAAGTCCAGCTACCACTTTACAAAACGCAAGGCCTACTACCGAACAACGTCATGCCCTAAGGGCAAACTTATATGTTATTATACTTATATGTTATTTTACTTGACATTGGCGAAATCATCGATTGATTTATTGATGGAAGCCATATTTTTTTAAAAGAAGAAGAAGAGGCTAAATGTATTACTTTAGTCCGCCTTGGCAAGCATAATATGACACACTTTTAGAGCATGAGAAGTGAAAAATACTTTAAACATTACTCTTCTCCCTCAACAAGTCTGTTTTCCAACATTTCGGACTAAAGGTTCACAAACACGCAGGAAACAGATAGACAGATTGACGACGTTAAAATAATTCTAAATGCGCCGCTCAACAAGGTCTCAACAGGCCATTTCCGACGAATCACTGGTGCCATTCTGAAAGCCTTACAACTATGGTACTTACGGTGAACCAGTACAAGTTAACACAGACGAATTCATTAGCATATATAATTATATTGAATAATTTGCCCAATATTAATATAGATTTATGAATTAATGAATGTAATTATATTACCTTCATAAGATACAGTTAAAAAGGAGTTGACAGGTTGTTATAGGGTACCTAGGCAATGCGCGTGTGAATATTCTGGGGCTACAGGCGTCCGTAGGCTAAGGTGACGACTACTTACCATCTGGCAGACCGTATGTTTACGTGCCACCGTCGTATTACAAAAAGTTAATAAAAGGGTGAAACTATAAAAACAAAATATTTTTCAGTAAAGTTTTCTGCTTTTATTAATGTTTTGTTCGCCTAAATTAAATAAGTAATAAATATTCTGTGAACGTATATAGAATTAACAATTTCCTCGACATGGCGGAGCTACCATGACTTATGGAAATTGATATCTTTATTCTTTTTTCGCGGTTATTTATCATAATATACTTTCAATCTCAAAAGTCGATTGTCCCGTGTTCGGTCTACTAATTGAGATAGCCTCGAATTTCGAAAGTAAAAATGAATCTATTAAATTATATCTATCTCTGTCACACCAATACAGCAAGCCTGTAAATTAGAGAAAGAACCGTATCGTTCGCCCAAATTTTCTTACCCGCGCTCGTGCCTACAATGGCAGTAGCCGGGTCGCATTGCCCTGAACAAAATTAATTTCAGCTGTTTATTTTAAGTAAATTGTTTATTTGTTGAGTGAAGGTATTCATTCATTCCTAATTGCTGCTTTAGATTTGTATTTATAAACAGACTTTGGTTTCATCCATTAATTTTAGTACACAATGATATACAGTAGGTACACTGTAGGTAAAATTATACAGGATAGCATTTAGATCGGTTAGTATGGGCAAGTCTTTAACTATAAGACATAAAAAAATCTGTTCTTAAGAAACTTGTCCTTGATTTTAGGGACAAAAAAACTGCATACATAGATAAAAAAAAAAGTATTGTGGTCGGAAATCGAATTATTTTATTTTACATATTTATACATAAACAATTCTCTATTAATTATCATGATTATCATAATCACAATAAAATTAGTATTATATTAACTATATTCGCTAGCATCACATGTATCACAACGCATAGAAAGAAAATTATGATCGAATGGTAAATAAAATTACTTTTTATTTTATTATTACTTTTAAAATCCTAATTCAATTATTTGTATGCGCCAAATAGTAGATTGTTCAACAAGAGACTAATACAGGGCATTATGACACGAGATGTTTATCCACCCGAGCGTTAGCGAGAGTGTATGAAGTTCGAGTGTCATTATGGCTATGTTAGTCCCACGTTAAACACGACACTTTTCACTTCGAAAATAACTATGTTCGACACAATCACAATATTTTATTAATAAAAAGAATAAAAAGTAAGATATCTACCGTTAATGTAATTGTTTATTTGCAGTGTGGTTTTCAGCATGGAATATAAACTCCAAAGTGATGACGGTTGATATTTCTTTGATATTTCATCAAAATATGTCAGAAACACGCCTTCCCATGTAATTTTTTTTCCAGTTTTCCAATCCATAAAACTTTGGTATGCTTTTGAATAAATTTCGCTGGATTTTGGCGGCAAAAGATTTTACACCACCTCTTTGCTTTCTTCTCTATTGTAAATTATACAATTTCACAATTAAGAACTTGGCTATATATTACTTATGATGGCAAAAATCCAAATAAGCAATCAAATTTGTTCCGCGTTTCAGTTTTTTTCTGTATTCCTTTTTCGAAATGTGGCGTTTTAAATACTTGCATATTTAGCTAATAAATTTTAACTATAAAACTATTTTGAAGCTAATTGGTATGCATAATAAAATTAATTCAATCTTAATCATATTAAATACACATGTACATCAAGAAAATAAATCGATTTTCCTTAATATTTTTGTACAATTGTCATTTTCAGTTTTGAGGTTATTTCCAATGGCAATAATCGTTCGTTCATAAACACCGGGAATGGTTGTTTAGGGGTTTCCAAAGTAAATAAAAAAAAACTTTGAGGTTGTTTCCACGGCCTAAATATTGTCTTTTAATAATTGTAAAGTAGGAACTATAAAACACCTTATGTCTTGAGATATGAATTACGTTCTCTCATTGGTGAATGTTAATATATCTGAAATCTAATTGGTTGATACCAAATATGAAGTTTCTCTTACATACTCAAATAATTACCACAGTATACGTACTAATAAAAAACTTATAGTTCCGATTAACCGCTGATGAGTGCTGTGATTGGCTGTTGTGAAGTGTTTTTTTAATCAAAAATATGTATACTTTTTTGCCCGAGGGACTAAAATACGATTTTTGCCCCGCTCTGCAGGTCTAATATGAAGCACTTTTAAAGTATGAGAAGTGAAAAATTGATTTGTCGGCAGTCACCGTGTCGGTACGAACAAAGTAGCTCGAAAGTACATCCTGCTTAATTAGGGACATATTTTATTCACCGCCCCGGCACCACGCCACCGTCGCTCGTCCAACTCGTGTTAAGTAACTGAATATTTTTACATCAATTTGGTAACAGTGATAAACATATCAGTTTCAGATGGAATGAGTATTTAACAACCGTGTTAAGTTTTCAATGCGCTAAGGCTTCAATGCTCTTTTTTAGCATTATTGTATTATAACTAAAAATTGTTCTTCACGTGGCTTCTGCAATGCGCGGCGTACTAACTTTAGTACAAAGAGCAAATAAAAAAAGAACAGTATGTGGGTTAAATTCGACTGGGGGAGGCCTAAGTCTAGTGGACGATTTACGCCTGAAATTATGATGACGACAAGTGATTTGTTAAAAGTAGCGGGCATCTTCTATACATTCTTAACTACCCCAATATACCTTACGCACGCGGTCAGTCACATTTCACTATCGAAGATTTACTGCACCTGTATCAAACATATTGAAAGAGCTACGAAAGTACTCCCTCGTTTTTGTGCTCCCGGAGTTGCAACTTTATGTTCATTAGTATAAGGTTGCATTTGTATCTATATATTGATGTAGGCGAATATGTACAGACGGCAACACTCTTAGCTGTACATCGGTGGACCTTATGGCTTATATAATAAGGTCCACCAATGTATAGCTAAGTCTGTTGCTGTGTGTACTCGACTAGGGACCGGAAAATTTATAGACGGGCCCAGACTCAAGTAACCTCTGATTCTATGGAAAGGATGCATCCATGGCTGAGATTTATCATTGTTCACATTTTTGGTAAAAGGGTTCACCCTTAAAGGTCGAAGATAATGTAAAGCATGGTAAAAGTGAAAAACATGGATTATTTATATGCATGAGCTTGTTTTCTTTTACTTTTTGCTGTCTAAGGTTTTGCCAAGTTAGACACTTTTTGGCTTCCGATTATATCGCGCGCACCGATTAACGTTAAATATTAGGTACTGCGTTATTTTCAGGAATGGTCGTCTTGTGTTTTTAGGATATTGGATAGATGAAGCCATGTCAGTTAGATACACCGTGTACCTATTTAAATCCGTACATAGACCCAACGGCGTGATTCAGAACGTAGACAATTATAACTCAATTTATATCTTCCCAAATACATTCACCACGAGAATGAATAAATTAAATTCAGTCCCATAAACTATAATGCCATATTTTGCTGCACACATTTTCTATACATGCTCATATATACGCATGTAGCAGTATGCAGCTGCATTGCAGAACTGTATGGTGCATGTCTACAGGGAGCGTTACAAAGACTGGCTCTCTACAGATAGCGTGGCATTTGTCTATGTTGCGTTCCACGATGAAATGGAGGTGCATTTTAGAAGCAAGAATTTCCACTGCAAAGTGCGAATTGATTTAAAATATTTGTGCTATTTGCATTTACTCAAGCGAAGTTACCTAATAGCATTAATAGTGCACTAAAACTAAAGTTTTTTATTTTACTGAAAAGAAAAATACAATGTAAACTAACATTACTAGGACTCAATTAAAAAATTTGGTACTTATTTTAACCATATTCTATGGTAAGAACTGCACATTAAAAAGCGATTACGGCTTATTTTTTGATCTGATAAGCGAAGTTTTTTGTCTAATGTAAACTACTTGACACGCCCATGATGATAGATATTATGTGTAATTTGTCGCAAATGAAAACAAAACGCAAAAAATAGCTCTTATCGCGACTCGCTAATTGTCAGTAGCTAAATGTAGCTGTCTAGAGTACTTTATTGTAAAATTTTATAAATATTTGCAACAAGTTGCGTTAACAACTTAAACACTTGTAACTCCTCAAACACAAACGTTTTCCCCTGTTATTTATCATCGCGTGATTCCCAGCAAAATAATCCTCCCAAGAGTGCCACCCCAAAGAAGCAGGTTTACCAAACGTCTTTTTAAAAGGCCTAAACGAATTTCCCGAAAAATGCAAATCACAGTGTACACTCCGGGGCGGAAGAAATGGATAATGCGACCCCATTATGAGGCTTACACTTTCTCGACCTCATATCTTTTATCAGGTCCCGTTTCCAAAATAAACTGTATTGCGTAGTTGTAAGGTTGCCTTTGAAATAATTTGGTCTTGATACGCGATGCTGCGATACGAGTTTTTGGGAGGTAGCGTGAGAAACGCGGGGCGTTCGTGCAATTTGTTGCAGTGTCAAACCCAAACGCCTCTTTATGGGGTGGGACGGCTAAGATATGCGACTCTATATCATTCTAGAGTTTCACAGTTTGAACACTGAAATGCACTGTTTAATTTAATAAGTCGTGCTTAGCGAAACGAAGCAACATTTAATATAATGTATATATAAATGTGTTTTATATAAAAAAAAATTGGATTATCTTATTTTATCGTTGAACACACTCCGCCAGGATTCGAACCCGAGACATCATGTATCGTAGGCAGGTACCAACAGGCAGGCAGGTATTCAAGTTATAAACATCATTCCATTATTTACATCATCACCTATCCTTATTAAGATGACTATAAGCCCGGTAGATTCGTGCAACATTGTCCCAAGAAATAATTATTAATATTATTATTTATCTTTTACCTCACAAAAGATGAAGTACAGTCAGCAGCAGAAATTGCTAAGCGGGCTTGGTGCTCAGAGTGATATCGACACGCTCTTATTCTCTCAACTAAAAAGTCGTGTTAACGCATTCACTGCCACCAACGCACATGTGCATTGTGCTTTCATTTCCATACATTTTTGGAGGGGGTGGCAGCGAATGTGTTAAGGAATGCTTAGCAACTTCAGTTGCTATTCATACGATACATGTGTAGTGTATACAAATACGCTTAATAATTTGTCAACGTATCGCACGTTCGATCCCACGCTTGATGAGCTTTCACAACATTGCTCTACAAGATTCAAAGCATTTATGTGTCAACGATAACCACGTTTCGCTGTATAAGGTCCGTTGTCGCTTGGCACTGAAATATTCGTATTTATCGGTTTATGCGAAAATATTTTATGCACCATAGTCACGTAGCCGCGCCAGCGGAGTTTTCTTTTAATTTAAAGTTGATGCTAGAGAAAGGCTGACTGGAAAAATTGTGTAATACCAGGCTTTTCAACGAATCGTGACTACAATAAAGCAAGCTGAATAAACTCATTTTAGGTGTTTAAGAATATAAATGTTAATTACATCATATACTCGTACCAAATTCAAGATATTCGTCTCGATCCATCTATGTTTTAAAACCGTTGTTATGACGTAATATTCTAAATTGGCAGATGTTTTTTTTATTATGAATTAGCTTTTTTTAACTCTTTGTTTGCATCTTCATCATCAGCAATATATTACAGATTTACAGTACTCTACTGAACAGGGCTCACTCAAAGCGTGCCACTGAGCCAGGTCTTCGACTCTCCGTATTCAATCATTGACAGTCACCCTGTTTAGCTAGATGCGATTTCTATTCCAAATTTCATCTACCGTCAACTTTATCGGTTATGCGATAAACTTTGTAACTCACTGGCATTTTAGCTTGCTAATCATTAGATCTATCGTTCACCTTAGTTTTCTGGCAAATGTTTTCATAGACCGTATTTAATAGTACGAGTCAAACCATCCCACATTTTTATAGTTCTATTTTTAAATTGAGGATTACCAATGCGTTTTCTTCATAGTTGGGACACATCCAAAGCCCACTAGAGAATATGGCCTTACGTATGTAACCAAATGCATACCCGTCCTGAATGCAATTAGTCGCCAGCCTCAAAGGCGCAGAGTGACGTGCATTTAGTGCTCACTGCGACCACGTTTGGATGTTACACGACATATGCACTTGCAGTATGTGGACACGTATAGACTAAACTGAATGTGTAGATACTACTCAGATCCAAACTGACATTAGCTATGTGTATTTAAGCGGTGTTTAGCTAGATTCTAATACTTATTGATAAATTTTGGTCAAGTTTCGGTTTTAATACGATTGCTCGCATTTATTAGCGCAATAACAAATACATTCAGATTTTCAGACGACCTCATACATTTTTATGTCAAAAGTAAACCATATACATATGATGTTAATTGTCTTAATTAAAGTCTCACTTTCAAAACTCTGAAATTTTATAACGTAATAATTATCATAGAAGATTTTTTTCTATTGTCGCCATTGGGCGTTTGCAACTTGTTACGGACACAAGGACACAAATATGTATAAATATATATTTTTTTAATTTTGTTATCACCTTTCGCTTATAAAGACCCCGCTCCTATTAAATATTTTCGTTACTCCCGTTGGTTGACTGGTACAGCCTTATGGCATTAAGTCCGTCATTTGTACCTTCTTGTACTGTGCAATTAAAATTAAATAAATAAACAAAACATAATATATATTTCTCAGTACATGTACAGTCAGCAGCAGAAGAGGCTAAGCGGTTGAAGTCATCAAAATGAGGTCATTCCATCTCTATTGTCAAGAGAATAAGAGCGCGTGCAGGTCATTTTGAACACTTCAGCTGCTCAGCCACTTTTGCTTCTGACTGTACGATACCTTAGCGAAAACTGAAAACTGATTCTATTAGCCCGATGCTTGAAGACCCTGCCCCGATTATTTCGATCAAGGAACAGCGGAGCTGATAGTATCAGGACATCAACACTTCCTATTTCCGCTGACATGACACAAAATGGATAATTTGGGTGGTGGTTCAAACCCATTCGAGCGCAAGCAAATCAAATGCTTAGTCAGACCAGAATAAGTGCGTTTTTAGGATGCATTTTCTTGCGAATCTTGAGTTCATGGTTACACTGTTTTATTTGATTTGCTTATGCTTGGGAGATGTAATATGCGGTACCTGCGCGTTGATGACCCTCCATGATTCTTTATGGAGTTTCCTCGAATGACAGCACTTTTATTACGAATAAAATGAAGCGACTAATGACAGTAGGAATTTGATAAGCACGTATATAGGCACATACATATGTTTGATAAAACGCTTCAAAAACATACCTTATAGATATAAAACGGTGCATTAGTGACAGTTTAGGCTTTGATATTGCTTGATCTTAAACTGACTTTTTTGGATAAATTTAATCACACAGTACTAGCTTAAGATGGTTGTTTTTTTTTTACTTATGCTACTATAGTTGTTACCTCCTAATAAATATGAGAAGGTAAAATTACAGTAGTATGCAGTCAGCCTTAAATAGTTAGTGGCAACGAAAGTGGCCAAATATATCGATAGGTATATATCATTATTTCAATATATAGCAGTAAGGATGTATTACGATATATTTGGCCATAATGACTGCAACTAACTATATGATGCTGTCTGTACATATGTTCTCGACTATGACTATGACTACTATTAAATTACTCTGTCGACTCAAACATCGAACATTATTAAAAATAGATATGTACCTACTATAATTAAGGCGTGTCACATACACGCTTAGACTTTTCGTTTATTTAAAAACACACCGCATGAAGTTCCATTTAACTCATAACTTTTACATTTGATTCTATGCTAAACTCACAGATAACGTTGACGGAATTGAGAATAGATGGCTCGCTGAATAATATTGTGATCGTTTTGCCGAGTTAGCCATATTGTATTCCAAATATACGTGCACCATTTGGCGTAAAATAAAGTTAAGTTGTCATTTTATCACTAATAATATCATAATAATAGCAAAATCCAGTTAAGCATTATGCTAAAAATAATAATATGTGGTTTCATTAATATTAATACAGTTAAAATCGATACATTTCGAGAATAAGGCGTAGACAGACAAAAAATATTCGATAACCTCGATTTGCATAAATCTATTAACACCCTCACATTTTTATTAAGGAGCGTTGTATAATAAATTCACAAAAAAAAAAAATATTACCGAAATTCATTCAATTACAATATTCATTGGCTTTTTGTATTCGTTTCACACGAAACCGGATTTATCTTTAGGGATTAACTTAAAGCCAAGTAATTGTGTGAAGCGTTTGACAGTATTGAGGAAAATCTTGTATTTCATTCAAAGACAATCTGAAAACGTAAGACATACCTATTCATAAATTTTAGAAGTGCATCATATAGGTGAAAAACTTAACTAATGGACCATGTCTATGTAGTTGTGCGCTGAATGAATATGGAACTTACATCAAAATTTGAATATATAACTGACATGAGTGTACACATACGTTACTACTACATACCCCAGGTGTTTAAGCTAAGTTTTTCACATATACATTGCATACATACATATACCAAAGTTCACTACAGTAAAAAGTTTAGATATATCAAATTCGCTACGAAAACAAGTGCATTCTTTAAAAAAAACGTTCTGGTTGGGAAAATCCAATAGCTATTGATTGTCACAGAGCATTTTCCTGTTATTTATTCCAAGCCCATTTACTATTTTACGTGATTTTTAGGTGTTTGTTTAAACACGTCATGTTAGGTTTCAGGCTACAGAAATATACACATACATAAAAACAAGCAACTACTTACTTCAACAGCAGTAAAAATAAATAAACGTTAGACATTCTTCATCCATATGGGATAATGGCAGATTCATATTCGTTATTTACCAGATATTTATTGGACAAAACCACAATAAAATAAGCTATAAAATGTCTATTTTTATACGCCGCCCTGTAAAAAGTGTAATGGATTCGTTTGTTTACTGGGTTGTTTATTGCAATGTAAACAGTTTTAAATCACGGGAAATGTGTTTTTATATTTCTTATGAAACTCTAGTCGTAAGAGGGTACTATCAGACAGGTATCTATTCGATTTCATTTTCAACAATTGCTTATACGATATCAAAAACTAAGAATTTTTATTGCTCATGAACATAGATTCTAGGGTACAAGCTTACATAATAATAGATAACATAACGATCGATAAGAAATTAATTTCAATTTATAGCAAAACGAATAGTATGTATGCTAATTTAACGCATATCACCTCGTACATCACTCTCGCACTTAGGTACTTATTTATTAGAAAGTGATACACGACAATAAGCCGACCATCTTTAGCTAGGTGTAGTGGATTTGTATGGAGCTATATGGTGATCAGAACAATATATATAGGGAGCAGAAATTAATAATAAATAAATACATTTTAAAACACTAATTCACTGACCCCCGCGGTAAGCTCAACAGGGCTTGTGTTCTGGGTACTCAGCCAACGATATATATATATATATATATATATATAACACAAATACTCGAATACAAATTTTTGGACCCGGGTATGTCCTTAAACTACGTCCAACAATGAGAGGTAGGGCACAGCGAAGTACCATCACGCTTGAATCTGGAGAAGCCCAACTGGGGAAGTACCTCCTCCTTACAGAAGACCACAGCCATAATAGCACTGCTACCTTTCAGGTATGTAGTGTTGTGTTCCTGATGGTGAATAAGGTTCCCAGGGCTCCAACCCACTTATAGGTCGGCAACGCGCTTGTGACTCCCTTGGTGTTGCGAGTGCCCATGGGCGACGGTAATTGCTTACCATCAGGCAATCCGTCTGCTCGTTTGCCACCTTTGTCATAAAAAAAAAAAAAAAGTACACAAAAAATATCCACGACTCAGGAACACATATCTGTGCTCATCACACACATTAATGTCCTTACTGGAATTTGAAAACCACTAGGCGAGACCCGTCGTCGAATTATTTCCCAAACTCCCAAAACCTAAAAACGGTATTTGTAAATAAAACCTCGCAACCTGCCAATTAACAGCAACACATTTAATCCGATTAACTATTGATTAAAGAAACGTTTTCAAGTGCTGAGAAGCGCCGAGATAAGTCCCAAAGCAAATATCGTTAGACTCCCGAGTGTGTTGGCGCCAATAGAGCGGGCGGGGACGGGAAATAAATCTAAGAAGTTCTGCAGTTTTGTAATGACAAAGCAATGTTTAGGTGATGTGTTTTGTTGTGTATCTGTTGTTGTACTCGATCAAATATCGTTCAAAGGTTTATGTTTTTTCGGCGATACACTGATAAACTGGTGACAAGACCAAAATGGCTATAACATTAAGGCATAGATAGATTTTTCTGATGACTATAACATTAAGGCATAGATAGATAGATGTAATGAGATGATAAGATAACTTAAAAATTAAATATAGAAAATTATTTATGTCGTCTTCTCTTCTTTGTACATCCCTCATTACTGAGGATCGTCACCACTTGTTTTTCCAGCTGCCATGATATGTCTAGATCTTTTCTGACACCGTGCGTAAAATGTCGAATATGGAGTTCTAAACCATGGATTTAACGTTACGGACCTACGGAACCCTAGCTCGTAACTAATCAAACCTCCCGTCCAAAGTTTGAACAAAGCTTAAAAAACGAAATCGAAAAAGTTATCGGGCCGATAGAAATCATAAACACTTGGAAGCCTTTAGCTTAACCAGCAAAAAGTCAATAAACGGCAGTCCGAGGCGTCCGCATCGCGTGACCGCGCCACATAACCAACGTGGCAGCGCGCAACGCGCGGCACATGGCCTCAACTACTATTGACCTCTTGCCGTATATACAAATAATAACAAATATGTTCCCCCATCCTAAATCGGTAAGCGTTATTGAGATGATTGTATTACAAAAAACACTTAATTTGACCCGTCAATACGGAAAGTAGCCCTTACCGGGTTTTAAAACATTAGCTTCGCACACGGAGGCGCGCTAGCAAGCTGATACCTGCGATATATGATATCACTGTTCTCACATCTACTATCAATAGTTTTTATTTGTGGGTACTGAGTATATCCCTCACTTTCACGACGGGCCGTGAAAGGCACGAACATTGTTTCGGTGTTCGAATGTTGCCTTAACGAACCGCAGTGACAGCGGGCTCATTATGCGCAGTTGATTTTGTTAACGATAGCTTCATTAACAGACCGGGAAGTGGCCCGAAGGCACTTTATCGATACAGCGGAATCGAACCGACGTTTCGAATAAAAACCCGTTGTATAACGGAGCGTGCTTCAGCATTTTGTAAAATTAGGTGCTCGCAACAAAAACTCCGATCCAGGTCGGCCATTGTTTACCCCGGCATTGTGGAACGATTCTACAGAGCTGTCCAATGCTGCGTGCTTTTCATTAAAATGTATCGACAAAAACACCTACGCTATAAGAAAACATTTTTCCATTTTCATTGTGAATTGCAATTTAGTATTGATTACACTTTTAGAAAGCTAAATTTACGAATCACTTAACGTGTTTGCTGTGGTGTTTATTGCGGCCAGCGATCTATTTCGCGGATGCGAGTAATTTGCATCCATTAAAAATATATAATTATGAGATCCTATGCCAGTATTTGATACATACTCGTACCTACTTAATATAATATACTAACAAACTTTCTATTTCTAGTTTAGGTATGGACTAATAGCGGATTATTAACTTAAAATTAATGTTAATAATTAAGTAACGTATACAAAAGAAATTAAAAGTAAGGTGAAAACGATCTCTTCAAACACACATTCAGTATAAAAAAATATTTGTAGGTATGAAGGTATAAATGTCTGCAAATATTTTTATACATGTAAAAATTCAAAAAGTAAATCATTATTAGTATGTAATGTAATTATATTAATTAGCGTTAAATGCAGCATAGTCAGGAGCATAGTCATTTGTGTGGAATATGCATATTTCATGCACTGCAGCACCCGATGCGTATGTAAAGTTTACACATGTGACATTGAACTTTAACTTTACAAGTCAAGGTCGTAACAGAACACAACGAAACCCCAGCGTTTTATTAAGTAAAAACAATTTCTGCCTTATGTAGTATTTGTAGCAGGCTTTAAAGGAGCGCTAGATTTTTTTCTATGTAATTAAAGTTTAATTTCATTAGTAACATAATTTCAGTAGAATAATTTAATTCGTTTCTAGTTACAGTATTTTTTCTTGTTAAGGCGTCAACGCGATTGATAGTTAGAGATGAGGGTTCAAATTTTGTCGTCGGAGGTCCTCATCACTTTTTCTTAGGCATATAAATATGTCTTTTTTTCAATTTATGAAATACCTATTTTTTTACTCTTTTTGTTTTACAGAAAGCAAATGCTTGTAATATTTACTAGTTTCGAAAATTGGCTTGGTAAACAATGTAACCTATGAAAACCACAGTATGTTTTTATAATTTATAACCTACATCTGAACATGTTAAAAATGGACTTAAATATAATTTGACTAGATATTAGGTATAAAATTATTACCAATTACATAAACAAACAATACAAATACTAAAAAGTTAATAGTAATTAGAATTTCAGGCTGCTATACCCGCTAAGCCCCGAAGGAGCGCGGACTAATTTGTCTCTTGCATACTTTACAGCGCAGTGTGGCGTGACACAAAATGGACATCTAGTTACGCTCATCATATTTTCCATTGTAAACTTTATTAAACATCCAGAGTGGTTCAAATTGGAAAAGCACATAAATGAAGTTAAGGCGTTTTGGATTCTAGGTAGATTTTAGTTTAAAGCTAGCGTTTACTTGTTTCACTGAATGCTCTTGCGTTCCATCTCGAGGGAGAGATGCTGAAAATATAACGTTTTCCTTAAATCCTCTGATGCGCTCTTCGTTATATAAAATGATTTATAATTTTCTTTTTAAATTAAATGACATCTACAACTAATTACTATAATTAAATTTAAACTAAACAAAAATTAAACCTATATAATACTAAAATAAATCTATAATATTGGGCCCCTTCGGCATTTACTATTATATAAACAAAATATTGAATAATACATACGTACGTAAAGACTTACGGATACTGTACAAACGGGCCTAGTTTAGTGATAATAACCCACATTTAATATAGTCTAATTAAATTATTAGGTTTCTTTTTAAGTTTAAGTTGCAGGTTTTGTACGATTTTGGTGCATTATATACGATTTTCTTTCAACAGGGGCCTGATGATATATACTCACAGACAATAGTAGGTATAGGTATTTGAAGGTTGTGAACTTTTTAATTTTAAAGCGGATCCCTTCCCGTTCGAAAACGACGATTTTCCCCTTATATATGTAGATATATGCATCACTTTCCAATTCTGATATAACTAGAGAGATAGTGCTGTCATCTATCCAAAACTTTGTTCTTAGTTTCTGTATACCAATTTAAACTTCATCCCAACGTCGGACTTTCGTCATAAACGGGTGGTGGTCAGTCCACCATACGCGATATAATCCATTTTCAGTTGTTTTATTTTATGAATATCACGGCAACCGGAGACAACATTAACTCTACGTTGTCTTATTTGCACACGCGTCGCAGTCACACATACATTGCAGATATATGTCTACGCAGATATAGCTAATGCTTGATATCGTATTTATCCTCAGGGGGCTCTGCGATATGCACCATAATTTATGCATACCCCATTACCGATTCGTGGTTTCAGCTACGCTTACAATGCACGAATTCATTGTAAGTTGCGGTTTATTCAGCTGTGGCTCTCTCTTAGTTAATTCTTGTTTAATCTTCCTTAAATAAAGGAAATGTAAACTTGAAATTTGCAATTCTCTGACCAAGAATACGTTATAAAATATAATTCGTTTTCAGAGCGCTGGTGGCCTAGCGGTAAGTGCGTGCGACCTGCAATCCGGTGGTCGTAGGTACAAACCCGGATTGGTACCATTGAGTTTTTCGGAACTTATGTATGTACGAAATAACTTTTGATATTTAACAGTCGCTTTTCAGTGAAGGAAAACATCGCGAGGAAACCGGACTAATCCCAATAAAGCCTAGTTTACCCACTGGGTTGAAAGGTCAATGGCTGTCGGTTTCGTAAAACTAGTGCCGACGTCAATTTATGGGATTACTTACCAAGCGGACCCGAGACTTCCAGGAGAAAAAGGCGAAATTCCTGGTTTACCCAAGCAAGATGATGATATAATGAATTTTCAAATTAATATTACGGTTATTGTATTTAAGGGTATGGTAGGGTAAAAGTAGGGGACTAGGGACAACCGACTTTAGTCATCATATAAAAATAAACGAACGAACGTGTGCCATTTACCATATAGACATTGTTCGATAAGCTTATTAATTCGTTCGTTCAGTATTCTTGTTACGGCCGCATTGAAAACCCGGGAGATAGCGTACTCGGTTCCCCTTCTCTTACGTATTCCTTGTATTGAGATAAGTGTTTAAATAAGTAACTAACATAATATAACTAACATTTATACAGTGTGTAAATTTAACTCGGGCCCTGGAGGGAAACTACCTTAAATCCTTGAGCTAGCTCATTTTACTTAAAGGAGACATTCTTTTATTTTTAAAAAGAAACAAAACTGCATTCAAAGATTTTCTAAAATTCGCTTGCTTTGCCCGGGACTCGAACCAACTAAAATAAAAAAAAAACACACGCTCTCTATTTTATTATACTAATCGATAGTATTAATTTGCAATACATTTTCTCTAACAAACATTTGTTTACTTCACTTTTAACAAGTAAAAGACACGTAACAATAAACCGTTCAAGAGCTAAGGGTTGCGGTAGAAAATGTTATTAGGTGCATACACCACAACACTTTGATGAAGGCTACAAGAAATTAATTTCAACGGCGACTAATTTTGTGTAGACGGAACGACGGGGCTCATTTCGAACAATTTATCAGTTAAATAATTTAAGTGTAACAAATTGGTAGTACCTAAAACAAAGTTAATGTTAGATTTAGCGATTGTTTTTATTTTTACCAAAGACTTTAGACCAAAAGTTTTTAGAGATGTTTTTCCTGAGTATTAATACTATCGATTAGTATAAGAGTGTGTTTTTTTTTAATTTTTAGTTGGTTCGAGTCCCGGGCGAGGCAAGCGAGTTTAAGAAAATCTTTGAATGCAGTTTTGTTTCTTTTTAAAAATAAAAGAATGTCTCCTTTAAGTAAAATGAGCTAGCTCAAGGATTTAAGGTAGTTTCCCTCCAGGGCCCAAGTTAAATTTCCACACTGTATACTGGGTATCTATTTATATTTTGGTATGTAAAACTGAATATATAGTTGAAATAACCACAAATAAATTAGGCACACTATGCAAATTTAAGCGTTTTTCCGTTTAAACCCCGAAATAACTATTAACAAATGTTTTTATTAACGAAAGGCATTCATTCGCACGGCTATAATTTGTAGTAATAAAATTACGGACAAAATAAGTACTATAAGCGCTTGTGGTGGTCTCAGGAAACATTCTCGGTGTTAAAAAGTATTATTATTCTTAAAAATATGTTGATTAAGTGCCATGTAGTTTTGAAACTAACTTTTGTTTTAAGTGAACAAAAGTTTTTTTTTATATAAAACTGGAGCGTATTTTAATTTTAGCCCGCGGAAATCAAATATGGTATTTAAAAATACCCTTATATGTTTTCTTGCAATCGAGATTCTTTACATATTGGAATCTAAATAGGAACGCATTCTTCGGTTTCAGAAGAATTCCTACCCCGAATGCTTCGACTGTGGAATTTACTCCTCACAGAACGAGTAATATTTTAACATTAGTGATCTTTTAACTTTAAAGTATAGTATTATAATAAGTTCAACGTTCATATGACTACCCTGAAAGCATGCATAAGGTACATAACTACTGAACATCAAGCGGGCTGCTTGTTAACCATTGATGTGGTAGAAAAACTGATCATAAATATTCCCCGCAGAGTGGAAAATGTTCCACAGTCGGAATAAATAATAGAGCAGCTGTGAAAGCGATTTGATTTGGTTTTCTTTGTTCCGAAGAATGAATTATTCTCGGGCAGGTAAAAACCAAGGGGCGAGCAAATGAATACAACAAACTTGGACGCTCCATTGTTTCGTTTTGTAAGGCTTTAAGAAATTATGCTGGTGTCTTAGTTCAGCCAGCTTTAAGATACTATGATTTATGTTTTATTATAACATGATGTAAATGTAGCTTCGGCCGAATGCAGACGGGCTGTCGATCGCTTGTTGCAGTCATTAAGCCCATTATTATAACATGATGGTCTATTTTATTACGGTTTTCAAAGATTTTATTGTAACACAATGTTTTCCGTTTTAATACTTATTTAATTTACTTAAATCGAATGCAAAATTAAATTTACGAAAGTCGAACTAAATCATGATGGAAGAGTAATAAAGTTACTTACCTAACGTCTTGAAAAAAAAACCAGGGAGAAAATTAATACTGTCACAGATTTATACCCAGGTTATACCGAATGGGCTAAAAAATCTTATTAGCTACTTTAATATCATGAATTCCTTTTTTTTTTGGGTAAGTACTTCGTGTGCCAAATCCTATCTTCTTTACGAAACTTACTTACTTTTTTGAGAATTACACACAAACGTATACCTGCATAAGGATATAATATAAATAATAAAACAAGAATGTCCTCAACGAAGACCCTCTGTTAGCCCCTAAAGTCTCCCGTCTAATAAATTGAGCTATGGAAATATTTTTAGAAGTGACCCGGGCTCTGAAATAGACTAAACCGGCTATTATCTCCCTAAGGCAGAAAAACCTCGGCGGTGACAGATTACCCGTTCGGGCGTAAAATGTAAATGGAAAATTATTTTCCAAACCGATAAGCTGCTCGGCCGATATCGATATATTACATTGTATTTTATTACATGATATTAATTCATTTATAGCAGAATATAAATTAATTAACTAAGGAGCTTAATCGTAAATATATACCCGCATCAAACATTAAAATCCATACTAGTAAATAAATAGACGTATTTGGTTTTTGTTATATTGTTTATCTTACCTACAACTTTAAGAGGCTTTTCTCCAGCCTCCGACACTAGGGGGCTTAGTCACTTTTTAAAAGCTTTTCTATATCTCTTATCTAACTTGCAATGTATGTGTGGGGAATTCGAAAGCTTAGTGGAGAAATTGGGCTGAAAAACTAAAAGGCCGACTATGTCCACCTAAAATTTAATTACAACTGATAAAACAATAGAATAACAAAATACCGGGTGTGGCCTGTAATAGGAGCTTTAACTTTAGGCATCGTTTCTGCACCAAAAACGTAGCAACATTTGTTCTACGACTTTTGAAAATAACTTATAGTTTAATAAATATTAATAAAAAAAGATTTTCCAAGCAAGCAATGTATTGCAAAAACTATGAAGTTTGTAGGCTGACAGTAAACGTCAACTAGACTATTGGATGCTGTTCATTGAAAATACTATTTACTTTGTTCGAAAAAATCACAAGTAATATATTACCCAATTATTTAAAGTTGTAGAACAAATGTTGTTACGTTCGTGGTGTAGAAGCGACCCCTAAAATTTTTGCTCCTATTACAGGCCTCACCCGGTATACAGACTACAACATCAGAGACAATATCAAACGTATAAAAACCTCGTTCGGGTCAAATCTTGAAACTGAATTTTAAAGCAGTTATATGTGTAGTGACAATGAACAACATGGTTGTATCATATTCTTGGCTCTAGAGCCAAAGTTAGCCCGTCATGTTTAGTCTCGTTAGAATCCTCTCGATGAATAGATGATGATTGTAAAAACAGTACATTCGGAAATAAACGCTTGTATGAAAAATATTTTTTTTGGCAGAAATTTATTTAAAATTTGTTCATGACATACCTATATTAATCTATAAAAAATATTTAGGAGATGGCGGGATGACCTGGATGGTTTCTGTCGCGATTGGCGGGAGCATGCACTAGACCCCGACGAGTGGTTAAAGCGAGGAGATCTCTTTGCCCAGCAATGGGACACAACATAGGCTACGTAAAAAAAAAGTATTTATCTGTAATTAGTAAACTACTTAAATACTCGTACAGTTGACGTCAAATATATGTTTACATTTTGTCACCGTAATCCATTGTAATAAGGTGCAAAAGTGTAAACATGTAATACTAAACAAACGGTATTATCGAAAATCTGGGGCTCTCCGCTCCGCGCTTCTTTTATTAAAGGCCGTGGTAATTAAAGTTATGACGTTAAATATTAAAACGCGAATCATCATGAAAGACTGATAATTAAGGGTAATTTTAACCCAACCTCGATTTAAGATGCTATGGACCTTAATCTAAATATACATAGGTATAAAGCACTTAGTTGCGTTACCTACTTCATGAGAGAGTTGTGTAAACCAATAAAAGTAAAAAAAATAATTACATATACCTATATAATGACGACCGGTCTGGCCTAGTGGGTAGTGACCCTGCCTATGAAGCCGATGGTCCTGGGTTCGATTCCCAGTCGGGGCATTTATTTGTGTGATGAGCACAGATATTTGTTCCTGAGTCATGGGTATTTTCTATGTATTTAAGTATTTATATGTATCTATCTATTATATATATCGTCGTCTAGTACCTACAACACAAGCCTTACTGAGCTTACCGTAGGACTAGGTCGATTTGTGTAAGATTGTCCCGAAATATTTATTTATTTATTATATATTTTAAAAATGTCACGCGGCTCTAATAAGAACATTTACCTCAAGATCTTAATGCTGTTATAAATGTTATGATGAAACTTAATACAGTTCGTTTAATTACGCTTAAAGCAATCTAAGAGTTAAGTGCAACGGTTGTAGATTAATATACATACAACTTTAAACTTAACACATTCGCTGCCACCACCTCCAAAAATGTATGGAAATGAACGCACATGTGCGTCGGTGGCAGTGAATGCGTTAAAGTAATATTTAGCAGGGTAAATGCAAGTTGCTCGGGGTCTTAGAGCGACTAATTTAATTTAAGTAGTTTCAAAGTTTAACAACAGCCTTAGTTATATTTAAATGGATAAGGATTTCTATATACGACTAACTAATCTGCGTCGGAGGAAGATAACATGTGTTAGCGTATCTAAACATTTGTTAGTACAGTCGTCAAATATATGTTTACACTTTTTCATCTTCATCATTTGAAAAGTGTAAACATAATTTTATTATCTATGACATTGACTGTACATTTCATGTTTATTATAAAATAAATATATGAATATTGCCTCCTGGTGCCGGCTGAGAATAGCACTACCCAACATTCTCCCGTGGGTGTCGTAAGCCAAAGTCTTAAGTATGGAATGATATATATATATATATATATATATATATCCGCTTTTACATTAGTTCGTTGGAGATGGGACGGCGCTAGGGTGTCTACGCAGGTAGCATCCCACACCAGCATCCGTCCCAAGCCCGAAGAAACCAATAATATATATATATATATATATATTATTGGTTCCGTCCATCCGTCCCAAGCTAGAAGGAACCAATAATATATATATATATATATATTATTGGTTCCTTCTAGCTTGGGACGGATGCTGGTGTGGGATGCTACCTGCGTAGACACCCTAGCGCCGTCCCATCTCCAACGAACTAATGTAAAAGCGGGTGCAGCGGCGGGAAGCGCCGAAATTAAACGTAACAAATATAAAAGCCTGGGCAGAGAGTACCATTTTGTACCATTTGGCGTAGAGATCAGCACGCAAAAACTTTTTGCAGAAATCGCGAAGCGTCTGGTTTTTGTAACTGGGGACCGAAGAGCTGGCGGCTCCCTCGCACAACGTATCAGCATTGCGATACAACGAGGAAATGCCGCCAGCATCCTTGGTACAATGCCTCAAGGGCCTTTTTTAGATTTTATACTGTAACTAGTTAAGTAGTTGTAGTTATTATTATTATTTTCTAATAATTATTAGTTAATACTAACACATCACACGTAAACAACACATTTAGATTAAAAATAAAGTAAGTTAAAATATCTGGTTTGTTTCTCTGGAATAATAATTAAATGTCCTAATTGCAATTCGTTATTTGTCCACAGGTAATTTTAATTTCGTGCGCAAGATCAGTTAGATAAAGGCAAGTTGTATTTTCCGTCCATCCTCATTTCTAAGGCGTTCTGTCTGAAACCCTATTTCGTGAGCTTCAAGTTACAAATTGCAAGTTTAAGACTTTACAAGACGGTCGCATAATGTAAGACACAATAATATTGGCCAATGCTTTAACGGAATATACAACGTGGATTATGTATTTTTAATAAATTAAGCATGGAGTTAAAGTAAATGAGCTAACGTTATTTATTTAACCTTTATTAAATAAATAAAAGCACAAATGGCGGAGTTAACGCTGCAAAACATTATCTACTAGGCTAAGCTTCTCTAATTTTAAATAACATGAGATGATAAGCACTAAACTCAAAAACATGCTTGTCTTAGAAAAATGTGTAATACGTGACGTTAGAGATTTTAGAGTACCCTCGGATGTTTTTTTTTATTCCTTCATTAGAACCTAAACAATTTTACACAAATTGTGCCCATGGGTGACGGTAATTGCTTACCATCAGGCAATCCGTCTGCTCGTTTGCCACCTTTGTCATAAATAAAAAAAAAAACAATATAATTTTGCGAATCGTTTAAGGCTTCGCGTAATCGGGTAACGCATACCTACTGATAAACAATTTCTTTATTTTCAAATAACTACAATAGTACTTATTACATTATAAAACTTAAGTACTACATTCAATCTAAAAAAACCCTTGAGGCATTATACTAAGTATGCTGGCGGCATTTCCTCTTTGTACCTCATATCGTTCCACCAGCTCACCAGTTAACTCAACCAGCTACTTCGCGATTTCTGTAAAAATTTTAAACAACCAAGTTTGAATTGAAAATCATGAAGAATTAATTGAGAACCTCCTTTTATGAAGTCGGTTGAAAATAAACAAACTTTGTCGGGTGCATCAAAATTTACGAGCACATGAGCTGCACTTAAGGCTTGGTTGTTTCGTGTCATTTCGCTGTTTGCTTCATTCACGCTACGCTCCAGAAAATATGACGTCATGCACTTTCCTACGTTATAAGCTGAATACACGCTACTGCCCGTTTCAAAACTTATAGGTGATTGTCTATGGGTAAATGTTTAAAATTTTAACTAAGTAGGGAGTTTCATTAAGCAACCTAGGTAGCTATCACGAAGCTATCAAATAACATAGAATTTAGTTATGGTCACAATTACAATCTGGTTCGAATAAGTTACTATAGTAGCTAGTATAGTTATTATTATTCATCAAATATGTTAAAATGTAAGTTGTTACTATATGTTTGAAAAGTAAAAATGAATAATTTCTTACATACGGAGCATATCAAAATCTTTATGTTGAGATATTAGGTTTTCAATCAAACGAATGGAAGTGGAAGACATTGGAAAAGGAGTTGATGAAATTTTCTTTGTAATATTAATGTAAGTAAAAATCTCACAATGAGAACCTGATTAATTTTGATCTCGGAAACCTCCAATGACATGACGGTTTGTGATAAGGAACTGTACACTAAAAGTAGCGACTTACAGTTTTTACATAAACAGACATCTTGTGACATACATTAGATGAAATCGGACTGGGGGCGCTTTTTTGTCGAAAATAATCGCACTTAATTGTTTCTCACCATTATTTTTGCACAAAACGTATAGTTTCAATACCCACGATTGTTAATTTCCATCATTCATGTTTCTAAAATACCAATTCTTTATTTCTGATAGAGTTTAAAATATCACGAATCGAGTAGTTACCAATCCTGGCTAACATGTACAGAAAGGTGCGCTCGGATATCGATGTGAACACAAATCCTGAAGCTTTTCTAACACGACTCAGATCAAAGACGATTTCTTGAACAAATTACATCATTATCCAGATTTTTTTCTGTTTTGGTTTATTTCAGCTCAAAATTATCGAATTCTTGGCGCGAAGCGACGTCTCATTAGAGTAACGACGACGTAGAATCGTACTCTTGAGGGTCTTATTGAAAAAATAAATTAAGATTTTTGTTACCTGTAAATTTAGTGATAGACTCTTGAATCGTTGATCATTCTTTTAAATTGTTACTTGAGCGTAAAATTACGGACTTTTGCCTAAATTAAAAACTTGCTATATTATTAGAACTTATATATTATTCATGTAAATGCTTCTGTTGCCATCTAACTCGATATTTGGTAATAGTTGTGGTGGTCATTATAGCAGGTCTAATTATATTATATTGTGCAGTCTGATAAACACTTGGCTCGTTTTTGTCTCCTTTATTTCCCTTTTTTCGTTTCGTCTTTATTTGCTAAATAATTAATATCACTTTACGGATAAGTGAACAATGCTACTTATGTGTGACAATTAACTAGGAATGTATTTTTCGTATAGAAATGGGTAACTTATGTTTTATACGTCAAATATAGCTCGAAATGTTTCGTAACGATATTCGTCTTATAAAACGTGAGTTACCGTGTCTATACAATGAATATGTTTGAACCTCATGATAGTTTTGTGTTTATAATAACTAAAAATGTGTCAAAAAGTCATCAATATGGTGAGACGTAATTTGTGAAAAACTCCAATTTATTTTTACTGCTGTTAAACTTTGATTGAGGATAAGTTTTTTCTTAGTTCTGTTATATGAATAATATTGACCATGAAACAATATTTTTAATTGAAATTAATATGTACTCGTTACATAATATATTTAAAACTGTTATGTTATGGGTTATACTACTACTACTACTCAGGTACTAACACAACAGTTAACATTGTCGCCTGAGTAGTATGTATGTACGAGATACATATCTGGATTATTTGTAACGTCTTGATGATGATGACTTACTAATATTGATGGAAGTAATTGTGCGAGTAAAGTCACTTAGGGGCGCAGAGTGTGTCGCTGAAATTAAAATTTAACTCGATTCTCATATCGTGCGGCATCGTGGTGCTTAAGAGACGTGAAAATGTCGTATTATTAATGCATAGCGAAGGCTTTTAATTAAATTCCATCTCACGAAGTCTTTCCCGTGGAAGGCTATAAATATTATTTGTGATTGGGAAGTATAATTATCATCCTCAAGTGCCGGTCTTTTGATACGTACAGTTTGCATGCACATAATGTATTAAAGCATTTCATTCAGTTTCTTTTTTTTTTTATTTATAGTGATTATATAAGTTTTAGAGCCAGTGTTTTATTTGTGTAGGTATAGTTAATAATCAGTGATCGGATAAAGGATGCAATTTCCTGCGGTTTTAGTCTGATATCTTAACATGGATATGACTTACATTCCCACGATTCTTTTTGTTACCTAGTTTTACAAAAAGAAAAATAATTAAAGAAAGTAATTGAAAAAGGGGTGACTCTTTTATTCATACAATTACACTTCGGTTTAAATTATTTTACATCTTAAGTATTTTTTTAATATACCTATGCAAATTAAATACCTATTCTAGATAGTGAACCCTTCACAAAAGGTATTAATTATTCAATAACAGTAATACATTTTTCAAAATTCCGGGAAATCGCGTGTCACATCCATGTTAAGCTTAATGTTTGAGACAGTTTACCCCAAATTGCATCCTCGATCCGATCACTCTTAATAATATTTTATTATTTAAGGTAGATTTAGGTTTGATAATGATGAATGAAATAAAAATAATTTATAGTAGGACTAGGTTGATTTCTGTTAGATAGTCCAATAATATGTAAACTTATATCCATTGACATCAGATTAATAATATGTTTGAAAATACATTGATTCTCAATGTTTCGGAGATTATTTTGAGCCGTGAAAGTATGAATCTCAATATCCCCATATCACAAATTTGAATTTCATTAACTTAAGGATATTCACGCAATAACCCTTGCTGTTGTATTCCAAATTTACCTAAAACTAACAATCGCCATGTTTTCAAAATAATCTGCATTGAGTATTTAGTATTTGCATTTAGCAGTTTTAGTCCAGATAACTCTATGTTAAAAATATTAGGGTTTAGTCTTATTTTCTAACGCTGACGAAACTATTTCCTATGAACCTGGCTCCAATTATTCTTGGTAGATGTTTATAAATATAAACGTGGAACCGGGTATGTCCTTAAACTACGTCCAACAATGAGAGGTAGAGCACAGCGAAGTACCATCACGCTCGAATCTGGAGAAGCCCAACTGGGGAAGTACCTCCTCCTTACAGAAGACCACAGCCATAATAGCAATCCGTCTGCTCGTTTGCCACCGTATGTCATAAAAAAATATATATATATTTTACTTTTGGTAGCTCGATAGCTGCCTGCCATTTCGGAGTCTAGAGTTCGAATCTCTCTTTAGGAAATTAATATTTGCATTTTTCCTTTATTTATAAGCATTTCTTTGTCTTCGTCGTCGGTCAGCCAACGCGAACGGCTTATGATTATGCTCCTCGTTATGGGGAAAAATATGTCGAGCAATATACTTATAAAACGTGAGTTACCCGCTTTTATACAATAAAGTTTTCTTTGGTTTTTGGGGTTTTAAGATCATTTCCTTTTGTGTAGATATAGAGTAGATCAACAAAAAACATCAAATCACGCTTTTCGTAATAGTAGCCGACCAAATAGAATCACTTACGGAACTTAATATCTAAGGCGATCGACTTGTGGAGGCAGCGGGAATGCAATTTGTACGAGCAAAGAGGAAGCGGCGACGGAATTTGAGTGCAATGGTTTTCACGTGTTCGTTTTGTAGCTTTAAAAAGCCTTAGAAAAGACCCCTTTCACATTAAATCTAACAAACTTCGCTTATACTTAGCATGACTAAACTTGTTTCCTTTGAAAGAGAGTATTACATACATACATCCATTTCCGCCGTATGCAGTTCACTGTTGGATATAAGCCTCCCACAAATATGACTTGTATCATCTTGGTGGTAGTTACCACAGTCGCCACGCTTGGCATGCGGGTTGGCGACCGCAGTAGCTGTAGATTGGGTTTCGACGGACGCTGCTGCCCGTCCGTATGATTTCTCCCTTTGTCGCCTCTTACGACACCCGCGGGAGGAGATGTGGTGGTGCTATTCTAGTCAGCCGGCATCACATAATAAAAAGGGGATTGTACTCTTTAAATATTGTTATAACTTGACCTGGAGGCCTATTTCCAAAAGTTTAAAACATTTCATTCAAATGATTTGAATGAGTTAAAACGACAGTTCATTCACTCGTGAGCGACACATCTCTACTCTTGAACAGCGGACATCTCAACCCCCTCGTTAAGGTGAGTTCGGCCAATTTCGGACACCGGCTAATATCGTTTGTTTCAAATTCCCACCAATCGTGTGGATCGTTTTCTGTGCTGGCAAGGTGACTCGATCCGCCATTTTGTACCGCACCCCTCTTAAGTCCGCACTTGTTGCTCCGAGTGGTAGGATGTGTGTAATTCACATGGAAGCAAATAATACAATTTTTCGTAGTGTCCGGAATTACCCTGTGTGAGTTTTTTTGGAATAACTTGTAAGTTTAAGCAATTTTTGTTATTTTTACATATTGCATATTAATTTTATAAAATTTGTGTTAAATCTGCATACTTTTCATTACGATACGACGCATACAAGCCGAGATCCGATTTTACACGAAGTGGTGTATAATCGGACGCAAATCGTCCGATTTAAAATTTTCAGGGATACTCAAACTTTACACTACCTAGGACCTACCAGAATGCTTTCATTTTTCTTCATTGCTATACAAGATTTGAGTTACAAAATGAGTATGCCTATAATTATATTGAGTTTGTCTAATAAAAATTAAAAATACCTGTCAAAGTTTATTTTTTTATAAAATACAAACACGCATTAGGTAGGTAAATGTAATTTGCGTTTTACAGATTCATGATGCCGCCACGTAGAGTTTCGTACTCTCAACGCAATTTGGAAATTGCTGCTGATAAAGTGAGGCGACAAGAACTATAACGCTGAAGCATCATGAGTGTATGGCATTATTAAATATGATTGTTTTCATTTCTTTCGCATTTGTAATTACTTTACCTATTTGTCTAACTTGTAGTTATCATAATATTGTAATTTCTGCAAATAAACTTATTATTTTTGTTTAAAGTCGTCACTATCTTATTCATACATATTGTGTTAGGCGATTTTGCTTCTAGAAGTAAACATTTCATTATTTCATCTTACTTTAAAATTAAGTAAATACTGTTAATGCGGGTAAAAGTTTGAGTATCCCAAATTCTACAATATTTCATGCAAGGTGTAATATCGGACACAAAAAAAACAAATACTTTTATTTCGAGTCGGATATCGAAACCCACATAACTACCTAACCAATTCTCATATATATTTACCAGTGGGTTAAAGCGGATATTTCCCGAAAGTCAACTCTATGCTAGACACGATAGGGACTAAATTATTAGCTCCTCCGATATTACACTGTCAGGCAAAAAAGAAACGGATGGCGAATTTATCTTTTCTCTACATTTAAATACTCACTACTCACTTATTTTGGCGTCTAGATGAATATTAAAAATCAGTAACATAGAGCAATATGTCCTTATTACTTCGGTATTTAAATATTGTCCGTATTCTGTAAACAAGCTGAGAAAAAAATTAAATTCTAAAACCTTCAAAACACTCCTAAAAACGTCCGAAACTTTGCCGAACTCACCTTACAGCTCACGTCAAACGCGAGGTTGTGCGTCAGGGTTGTGACGTCACGACACGAGTGCCGCCTCAAAGGTAATGAGGCCGCTTAATTCAGCGCCCGATGGCGCGGGCGCCTCCTTTGATTACACGCGGTTGCCAACTTGTTCTATTAATGTTGCAGTCATCTATGTTTACTTCACTAAATATTTGTTTACTTATACAAACATTAAGCATGTTACCAATATTAAGGGCTTCCAATTTCATTTCTGTGGCTATTTATTAAAATTCATATCAATACATATTCTTACGAAAAATGATTTTAATAAGATATGATAAGATGTTGGTTGAGAGCAGGTTTCAAGAAGCGTAGGAAAAGTCTATGAAGAAATCCTTTAAGAATTGTTTTGCAATTAACATCTTCTAGCCGCGTCTTCTAGGTATGATTCTAGTTTAACTCTTTCGTTAGAGCAACGTCTATAGACGTCGTCGTCTTATACTTCTTAATTACGACTCAATTGAGGTTGCTGACCCGAACGGGTTTAAAAACATTACTAATAAAAACTTAGTCCAATAAATCTCATTTTAAGATTTTAACTTACTTCAAAACAGGTGTAGAGAATTCGATAGCTAAGAGTATTGAACAATGGGCTGAAAACTAAAAGGCGACCGTATGGCAAAAAATATAATGACAACTGAAAGAATATGTACAAAAACAGGATTCAAAGTAAAGATATAGACAAAACAGTAAAACAGTATAAAACCTCGTCGACAACAGGAGAATCGCGGTATGCTTGTTGATCAAAATCGTAAATATTAAAAATCTTGGAGAGTTCCTTAGGACTGAAATGAATCACATGCCAACCACATTATACCTAATAAACAATGTCTTACTTCCAGAGCATTATGAGAGAATAAAAATCAGTGCGAGAATGCGTAGACACAAAAAAACACGTGCAGAAAAGCTATCGTGCGTATACACATCACGGGATCCCTGCGTCAAGCTGAAATGAGGCTGCCTTACACAGACCCCAGCCAGTTTAGCGCAAATAATTCGTAATTACAGACACAATCAAAACAAATAATGCTATAAATACTGATTTATTACTTGTGTGAAAAAAGATTGTATTAAAGCAGATTTCAATTAATGAAATAGATGTTAAACCGAAGTTATTGAAGCAAATGATAATATTTCTTTGCTATTCTACTGTTTAATCATACGGCTAAATCCATGTGAATGTAATGAAAATCACCATTAAATTAATCGTTTATTTAGTTTTTTAAGCAAATTTAAATGATAATTTGGTGTTGATGAGTAAATATAATAATTATACTTATCAATTATCATTACATTGGCATCAAAAACAAATGAAAGTCAATCTAATGGTCTTTTTTACATTTCAATAAATAAATAATGTTTATTACATTACACAACATTCTTACACAGATTCACTGAGCCTCACGGCAAACTCAAGAAGTTCTTATTACAGGCCACACCCGACATATTAGTATTATTGCAGACCACGGTAACAACACTGACTGCGACTTTTGAGAAAATTATAAACTGCAAAATAAACTGTGACTGGAAACTTTAATCAGTGTGTTCCCCGAGGAACGCTTCCGGCCAATTTCCGTACGTGCACTGGATCCAATATCTTGCAACTCTCGACACATCAAACTATTTCATATCCGCGCTGGTTGCGTCAGCTCTTTTAGTCCTGTAATATATTTCTTAATATACCCTTATATGTCATCTTGTAATAAAGAGCGATATTTATAAAGATAAACGGTTGAATGGAGAGAAATTCGAGGTAAGAAGTATACTGTTTGAAAAAGTAGATTTTATGAAAGAATAATAAATTAAGTCCATCAGATGATTTTACACATTTTTTGCTGTCAACTTATTTAGAACAGCTGTGTGACGAGATAGACGGGGACCTCCAGCGTCCAAAGCAGGCCCGGTACTACGTATATTTCGAGCATCTTTCCCTTTTACTCCAATGGCGTCATAAGAGTGACAGAGACAATCGTCCGAAATTTACGAATATCGTGTTTCGCGGTAGCGCCCCAGGATTCATACCCACATCTCCAGCTATCGCGGCTGACGCCTAAACCAATTGAGCCAACCGAACACAGTGGAATCCAGAATCCTTTAATCTTGTTTATCTTTAACCGTTTTTGGGCACCGCCTTCTTTTTCTTAAGTATATGTCCTTTATTTTCAATTTTAAATTGTATATAGTAATATTACTACTTAAAAATCTAAGCAAATCAAAATGTTTAATAGAAAATAATCGGATTTGTTCTCAGTTGCATTTCACTCAAATTTTTGTAACAAATTTGCCAGCCTGTGAAACGTTTACCCCACGTCGTGATACGACACGCACTGGAGATTTTCCGGTTGTTTAGTTGATTTCGTCCCAACCCGCTTGCTTGCGCCCTATGGCCCCCACGGGAAGACCTGGCGCCATCCGACGCCGGTCATGGCCAATTATGATTCTACGCACTTATTTATATGTAATAAAATATACGACTTCCCACTTCGTTATTTCATTAGTTTTGACAAAGCGGAATGTCAAATTGGAATACGGTTGGATAGTTTAGCAAGGAAGTCAAACATAACAGACACAGGTTTTGACGACAGGTTTGGCTTAGTGGCTAGTAATCTTGCCTATAAAGCCGATGGTCCTGGGTTCAGATATTTGTTCCTGAGCCATGGTTGTTTCATATATGTATTTGTATGTTATATATATCGGTGGTAGATACCCACAACACAAGTCTTCTTGAGCTTACCTTGGGGCTCAGTCAATTTGTGTAAGAATGTCCTGTAATATTTATTATTTGTTTATAATTTATAACAGGATTTGGTAAATTACCTTAATATGTAAGGTTTGGTGATGAATATCAATATGTATGTAATTAGAAAACATTTAGACAAATCCCAAAAATATATCTACAACAGTCATCGTATTTCAAGTGGTGGTCCGAAGTTTTTTACACGTAGCCCGGGGACCCATTCGATAGTTTAAGCACAACATTTAGTGCAGACACAATATTTTATAAAACCTTCCGTCTCGAAGAAAAATGAACCAAAATACCAAGTTGCATACAAAATAAACCACTTGCGGCTTTTTAATTGCCAGTGCATCAATAAACCTACATTGTTTAACAAGAGATGCGAGTCCGAATCCCGTCTCGAACGCTGGAGGTCCTCGTCGCTTTTCTTAAGTATATGTCATCTATTTCAAGTTTTAATTTATATACTAGTATTACTACTGCAAAAAATCAAAGCAAATCAAAATATTTCATAAAAAATAATTTGATTTATTCTTCGTTTCAGCCGGTTTTATGTTTAAAATATACAATTTAACTGAAAGTGTTAATAGCAAAAAATACATTACTAGGTACTTTACGCTTTATAAAAACGATACTCGAACCTTCGGGAAACAAAGTGATTCCAAGAAATTCCATCATTTTATAACGGTCCTGAATAAACTTTCGAAAAAGGAAGGCCAAGATTTAAAAGTGTTAAAATAATCTGATTGGAATCGGAACATTGAAATTCTTTTTAGCTCATGTAATATTCAAGCTCCGAAGTTTGTGATTGTGGTTAGATTCAACGTATACCGAGTTAAAAGTTAAATCTTTGTATAAGCTCTCTCCGTGTTCGAAATAAATGACGTATAGTAATCACATATTAACTAATACCAAATAAATCTCCTAAGACAGAACCACGAAACTTAGTACAGTGCGTCATGACCACCGGTCTGCCCTAGTGGGTAGTGACCCTGTCTATGAAGCCGATGGTCCTGGGTTCGATTCCCGGTCAGGGCATTAATTTGTGTGATGAGCACAGATATTTTTTCCTGAGTCATGGGTGTTTTCTATGTATTTAAGTATTTATATGTGTCTATTTATTATATATATCGTCGCGTCGTTTAGTACCTACAACACAAGCCTTACTGAGCTTACCGTAGGACTAGGTCGAATTGTGTAAGAATGTCCTGAAATGTACATATTATTTAAAAAGCTATGAGATGAACGACCACTTAAACTTTTTTATTTATTACCTAAACGGAAATCATAATGAACTGTCAGATTTATAAAAGTTGTAAACCTTTTAATGTTTTGCGGTTAAAGAAAAACATATGAAAAAACAAACAATTACTTGGTTGCAAAGATATACGGCTCCATAATTTAATTGCCTCAAACTTCCTCTTTCATTCCTTTCATTCCATTTTACAGAAACCTCAATTCAATCACCAGTTCCAATCAATACTTAATAATAAAATATAATACCTTATTCACAAAACTTCATTCAAGTTATAACTACCTAGATTAAGATGCTATTGTAAACTAGGTCTTGGTTATACGAGCGTTAAGTTCATTTTAACATGGAAAGCTGAAGGGTTATAAGAGGTTGTGGAAATAAGGTGTAGTGTTGGAGCACGTGGGCGCGACAGCAATGCGACATGCCGTGACGTCAGCGCGGGGGGAGCGGCTGGGGTTATTTAGCTGTTGCGTTGTTTCAACTAGTTCCAATTGTTTGAATGCTCATCAGATGTTACTCCAAATTAGTACTGATTACCAAGGATCGGACAAACGCCCGTCATTTTGAAAACATAACCTTGTTCCGTGTTACGGAGACTTCATTATATTGTAAAATATTATTATATTAAACGTTTTTTATAAGAATACAGTCAGCGACAATAAAATTAATGAATAAATCTGGAATGGATGTTGTTATGTGAAAAATTCTCAGTCGCGATCCAAAAAGAATGACTTATTTGTTCGATCTTTTCACTTGTGCGATCATTGGATGATGCGATTGAATTCAGGTCGGATAAAATAACAATTAATGAATAAACAATGTAAAATAGAATATATGTATTAGTATCACAAGGAAGTCTCCGTTGTGCGGAACAGGGTTATGTTTTCAAAATGACGGGCGTTTGTCCGATCCTTGCTGATTACAAAAGCTAGGTATTGTAATGGCGGTTCGCTTAGATGGAAAGCTGATAATAAAGATAACTTCTGTGATATTCTTTTTTTAATTGGGATTATTTAATACAAGACAAATCAACTACTCGCTTTGACTGTCTCCCACTGAATCATCTAGGAAGTCTCTGGTTACATGTTCGAAAGAGAATTTAAATTAAGAACTGACACTAGGCCAGCCCTTAATCTCAATCATCAAGAAGTCTGTGAAAGTCACAACCTACATAGTGTAGTAATTACTAGCCCACCTGCGGTAATACGTTTTACTAATAAGATTTATTTGCTTTTTCCTGTTAGCCTAAGATGATCGGGTTTTTGTCATGTGCCATCATAGCTATCACACTTTAACGTGTATAAGTGCGAAAGTAATAGTCGACGTGATCCCAACGTCATCCTAGTTGCGTCCCGTCTGATATAGTTTCCATCAGTGCGGAACACCGAATGCTAAATGTTTTGCATAACCGAATCCAACTTCGGCATACGTACTAATTAAAACATAAAGACAACAAACTAAATAATAAATGTGCTCAGTACAATACACAATGCAATATTACTTGTATACAATTTGTAGCAGATGACACTAAGTAGAAGGGTTAAGGTAGGCCTAAGCAATAAAATATATCATATTCCCCCGGAAAACGTCTTTATTGCACCTACTATATTTTTTCTGATTTCCCCGTTGGTTGAATGCCTTAAATTCGCATCTTGTATTGTGCAATAAAGATTAAATAAATAAATAAAACGACAACTATTCAAACTCCACGCCATTTTTACTATCAACCGAATGTGTGCGTCCATTCTCAAGCCGTCTGCTCAAGATTGATATGGCTGCTGAAATGCAATTGTTACTTCACTACCGCTCTAATGCTTTTGCGTTAAGGTGGAAAATACTTTGAAATAAAATGTGGCAGTGAAAACTAAGTTAATATTGGGCAGGCTGTAAAATATTATGGCCATGAAAATGTTTCATTGTCGAAGAGACTTGCGAATTTTCAAACCTGTTTATGAAAGTTTACGGATAATATTTAGTGTGGGATATGAAAGCCGTTAAGAGAGTTTTCAAAATTTGGTACACCGAATTAGCGAAAATTGTTAAAAAAAAAATCACTATCAGTTTCGCGGCATGAAATCATTATGAATATCGACTTTTTTCCTTTAATTATGTTGTAATATCGATTGAAGTTTATAAAACGAACATGAAGCAAGTTTTTATCGAAATTTAACTCTTAATTATCGAAACTGACAGTGATTTAATTTTTTTAACAACTTTCGCTAATTGGATGTACCAAATTTTGAAAACTCCCTTAAAGTATGTATAGTTATGTAAATTATTATATGCTTTACTACCTGATCACATAAAATATTGTAGTCTGGCTTATATTAAAAGTTATTTTGAAACACTTAGACGCCATGTAGCTAATTCAGGTAATAAATCGACAGAATAACAATTCAGTCACTATAAGACTCACTCAAAAACAAGTCACACTCAAAACTGTTAAAGGTAGAACCCTGAAAAGGACATAAATTCTTAATAAATCCCCCAAACCAAACGAGGTGGAAACGGGATTAGATTTTATTAAAGATCTCTTTGCGATAGTTTTTACGACTTCGAACTCGTAATAATTAGAGACTGTTATGCTAATAGTCGTAAATTAAATGCCATATTTTGCAAGGTTTTAAACTTACACCCAAAATTCAACACCAAGGATATTCACATAGTTTGCTGAAATAACATTTACGGATTTATTAAGAATGTGAGATATATCTTATTAAGGGAGAGTATATAGACTAATTGAATTGTAGAGTGTAAAATGATTGAATTGAATTCCAGCCCTGCAATGCGGATAGTGATAATTTCGCTATTTTCTAAGAACCATTTGCTAAATAACATTTCCGACGAAATAAGTATGATATTGAACCCTGTCTATGCTTTTTAGCCGCCGCAAGTACATTCACTATATAGGTCAAATTTTTTATTTATAGTTAAGTTTTTGGTTAGTATCTTTATTATGTCTTTATCTTATATTTTTCTATATTAAATGTAGGTTAACGCGCTTGTACGGAAATATCCTGTAGGCGGAATTGTCACAACACACAACTATTATGTTTTGAAAACAGTAAAATAAAAGCCCTATATGTAGTGATATGTAAAGGGGCTGGTTAGAATAACCATAAATAACTAGAAACACTTTCCCATTATGCGCAGGCTCACAACTAAATCGGGTTGTAAATATGAATGACAATGTCGCCGAGCCCTGGGAACCTTGGATTCACATTGTATAATGTATTTACTTATTTTTTACGTACACAGGTGGCCCAAATAACATTAAATCAGGGAATAAGTTTTGTTGTTATTATAGTTGTTTAATAATAAAAATTAAATCATCTTGCTAACGGCGAGTACTTGCACAGACATAACCTTGTAGCCAGGATTATACACCAGCGGCTTGCTCTTATGTATGGTCTTGCGAACCACGAAGTGCCGTACTACAAGTACATACCTGCGCCAGTTCTCGAAAATGGTCGTGCCACGCTCTATTGGGATCGATCTGTTATCACGGACAGGACTATTGTAGCCAATAAGCCTGATATCGTGGTAATAGATCGTTCGCAGCGTCGCGCAATGCTCGTTGACATCACCGTCCCATGTGACGAGAACCTCGTGAAGGCCGAGAAGGACAAGTCCAGCAAGTACTTAGACTTGGCTCACGAGGTAACCGCCATGTGGGAAGTTGATTCGGCGATCATTGTACCGATAGTTGTTTCCGCGAACGGTCTCATAGCGAAGAGTCTCGACCAACATCTTGAGAGACTCTCGCTACGTGGTTGTGGTTGGATCAAGGGTCAGATTCAGGAGGTGGTAATCCTGGACACGGCGCGCATAGTACGGCGGTTCCTCTCTTTGCAGCCCTATTAACCACCGGCAGCCTGGGCCCTGCCCCGTTCCCGGCGGCACTCTAGGTTAGGTTTTTCATAATGTTTTGATACGTTTAAGATGTATTTTTATATTTTACTTTTATAAAAATGTTATAAAACCTAATCTAAGATGTAAAATGAATAAAGATAAAATTTAATAAGATTTACTTATTAATTTATTTTGTGGTACGATCCGTTTTAATTGTTTTATTTCATAAGTAATTATTGCGGCAACCGAAGACAATATTAAATACCTAGAGGAGTTCTAAAGATATTAGTAACTACCTCCACAGCTCTTAGCAATAAGAGACATATGGTATGATAAGACAATCACACATACCGGTCAAACTAATAAAACGTTTCTTTTTGCGTCGGACGTTAAAAAAAAAACTAAAGTACTATACAAAGTAAAATATCTGTAATCTGTTCCCCATTCCCGCTCTTAGCTGTTCGTATCGTACTAAAAAGAGTCTTATATTGAGGCAGCAGAGTCGCGTTGTGTCTAGCATAATTTATGGTCCCTACCGATATTTAGATTTTAAAATCGTGACATTGTTATTATTACAATCTGTTTCATTCGGTGACAGTGGCGTCATTCGGCATATCTTGCGCGTGTTGCTCTAATTTAATTAATTCGATAATAATTATCAATAATCAGCGCGCTGATACGACTTAAAATCGCCCCAAACTGTCGAAATAGTTATAAACTTTGGAACAATCTGAAACCGAGAGGTGCGCGTTCAAATATCTGTCAGAACTCGAGCGCACTGGTATTGTCTGCAACTTTGCCAGTGAAGTTATATTGATAAATCAGATAAATTTATAATTGATAAGGATACTGTAGACAACAGTCTTATACACTATCAACTTTAATATACAGTATACGATTTAAAGCTAAACATGGTTCATGCACATTACAACTATTACTTAAAGCGGGATAATTACCATGTATATTAGTTTGAATCAGTTTGCGATATTGCGGCACTGTTGCAAATGCCATCCTCGCGGAATAACTGAGGCTCTAGTGTAAGTTTCTATTGACGTATTAAAACGTTTACGAACGCGTAAGTGATAATGTTATTTATATGGGAAACGCAAACACGTTCGTGTCGTAAAGTTACTTTAAAAACTTACACTCAGGGATCTGAAGTAGAAGTTATTCCGTATATTCTGTTGCAAGCGCCATCCACACGGAATAACTGAAGTAGAAGTTATTCCGTGAGGACGGCGCTTGCAACAGTGCCGAAATATCGGAAACTCATTCAAACTAATATACAACGTAACTATTCCGCTTTAAGTAATAGTTGTAATTTAATATACAGCGTTAGAATATATTTTTATACAGGTATTTTATTCGGATATGTCCGCCGTACAAATATATTTAGTGCAATTTGGAGACAGATTGTATAATAAATATGTCCATTGATATATCAATATCGAGTATCGAGTACATCCATTGTTTATCCTCAAATCAATGATTATCAATTCGCCAAAACTACACTCGACCTCATTGTTAAGTCCATGAAATAAAACCCTAACCTGTCAAAAGCTAGTCAATGATCCTATCGGTTACCCCAATGTTAAACTATTGGCTTTCCCCATTGCCCTCAATCGAGATTCATCGCACACGGATATATTGTATTGCCAACACTGAAGGGTATGCAAATTGAAGGGTCGGGTAGTACCCACTTTTAGGGTTTCGCAGTCAACAAGAAAGCCTTATTTGCAAGGACACATTTCGGGTGTAGGAATACCATTTTTCAATTTAGAGATGTGTATTAAGCTGTAAAGTGCAAATTTTAGTTTGAGTCAAGTACGCCGTCTTTTTCTTATATAGGTAATGCAAAGTAGAAGGTTGTTATTACATACATATAATATAACAAAAAATAAAATGAAAACATTGACAATAGTTAAAAGAATATATATATATATATAGAATGACACAAGAAGCATGACTCAACAATATTTTACATAGAGATGGATGTGATCCAATTCGTCAATTACGAACACTCTGAGTTTATACAGCAATTGTACTATTTTGCATGTAGAAAACCAAAACCAACACTATTCAAAATCAAGGGTAATACTAATAAGTTATTATTGAGATAGTTATAGTTGCTAGAGAAGTTATGAGTAATATTTTAAATCGCGTTATTACTTTGCGTATCAAAAACTTGAGTATCTAATAAAACACTTGAAACTTTTTTATGACCAAATTCTCTCGGGCCGCAGCTCTAATAAATGAAGGCGTATTTTTCGGAAACTATCATTTAGTTTTTACTAAAATATCTCATCATCATCTTCTTCGCCTTTTTCGCATTATGCCTTTTGCTTGTAATTAATAAATCAATAAGTAGGTACTTGTATAAAGGTTTCTGCTCTATGCGTTACTAGCTGTGCTGTGTTTATTAGGAAAAAACGTAGCCTACAGGGTGTCAGCTAACTCCATACCAAATTTTATTAAAATCGCTCCAGCCATGTAGACATGAAAAAGTAACAAAGCCCAACTGGGGAAGTACCTACCTCCTCCTTACAGAAGACCACAGCCATAATAGCACTGCTACCTTTTAGGTATATAATGTTGTGTTCCTGATAGTGAGTAAGGTTTCCAGAGCGCCAACAACTTTTAGGGTAGGCAACGCGCATGTGAATCATCTGGAGTTGCAGGCGCCCATAGGCTACGGTAACTGCTTACCATCAAAGCATACCGTTTGCTTGTTTGTCGTTGTATTAAAAAAAGTAACTATTTCACACACTAGCACAGTCGTACCCTTGAAAGGATTTTCAATATTCCTTCCCAAAATCGCACTGTCTCGGTACCGATACGAATTTACAAGAAAAGTTTACAGCATTTGGAGCAACAAATTAATTAAGCCGACGCTGTGATTTGTGTTTCAGTTGGAAACCTATTTGTTCAGAAACTGAGCTTTGTTCAGGTGTCGACACAGTTGCCATACTAAATACAGTAACCCTGCAATCACCACTATCACTTATAGTTATTTGGCGCAAGAACACAATAGTTCTTATATGTACTTACTTGTATTATACATTACTTAGCATAGACGTACCGTCTGCTTTCTTCTTAAATATGTTTTACGTGTATGTACATTATCAAAAAGACGACCATCGTTACAATATAGTTAGCTCGAAAACATTTCTTGACAATTATTTGGCTAATAAACACTAAAATTCTAACTTACACATTAGCATGCAAGTTGCGACAAACTTTCACTAACTCTGAATGATGAAAAATGTGAGAAAATTTGTGTTGTCCTTAATCTTGTCAAATATTTTTTACTACACTAGTCAAGCACATGTGAAAAACATCATGTGATTTTTTTATAATATTTGAACATTGAACTACTGCATTTTGTCATGGTTCACTGTAGCCTACCGCCCTTACCCGCGCTGGCTTTACATCCAAACTTTGTGTACTGTTTGCTTAATAGGTACCCTAATGTTGTATGACGGTCTTGAATGCGTGCTTTCCCACTCTCCACTGCCATTAGCAGTTAATTTGAATGCTTGTATTTAAGTACCGGGTCGAGTTAAGTGAGTGACATTTGTTAATAATATAAGTAGAATTGCGTTTATGACATTGAACACTTTAAAAATAGGTATTTTAAACTGCGTTTGTTTTTGGGTTGTCAATATACCAACTTGCTTTGAATTAGTCTTTGAGCGGTACTTTCCTCTTATGTATTTTTTATTTATTTATTATATACAACAATTATAATATTACACTCACTACTTAACTACTCGTACTTACTACCCTTACTAATCCTTGCACCAAAAATGCCACCAGCATCCTTGGTAGAATTACCAAGGATGCTGGTGGCATTTCCTAGTTATATCGCAATGCTTGTGCGAGGAAGTCGCCAGCTTATCGGTCACTAGTTACGTCAACCAGACACTTCGCGATTTCTGCAAAAAGTTTGTGCGTAGTGGGACCCCATGGACATAGCGTTTCTACGCCAAACGGTACAAAATGGTACTGTCTGCTCAGGTTTTTATTTGTTACGTTTAAATATTTCGGCGCTTTCCGCCGCTGCTGCCGCTTTTACATTACTTAGTCGGAGATGGGACGGCTACTACCTATATATTCTATTATGTTTAAAACTACGATTTTAAGAATAATACAATTAATGTTTACGTTTAATGTTTTTATAGATATTTAACTAAAAGGTTTTGAACTTTTATAGATAAAATCTATAAAAAATCTTCGAGATATAAATATCTATAAATAATTCAAAACGTTTTCATTTTAAAACCTTAAAGTACAAAAGAATAATATTTTCATAAGTCATTTGGAATAAAAAGATTTTGAAATAATAAAGTGATTACTTAGAGACAGGCCATGAATGCTGCAAAATGTTAAGAGTATTTTCGGTGTCGGAATTATGATGAAAGAAAAGTGTTCTCATAATTCAGACTGTTTCATAGACAGTCAGCCCTGGCGTCAGTAAAGCACCATATCTCCGTTGAATCTATTTGATTCGCCGCTTAGAACTCTGCTTTGACCTAAATTAAAAGAAGCAACATGGTTTCATATGTAATGGTCATAAGTAAGTTTAGGTATCTGTTATTTTGAAGGCTCTGGCTTGGCGGATAAGTAAGGAAGTGTATCTATTGAGTCGAAACCACAACAGTAGGCCTAGCACATGAAGGGCGCGACAGTCTCTCGAGCCGAGATAGTCTACCCGTCCCTCTTTGCATAATACAGTAAGAAAAGGACGGGTAGTCTATCTCGGCGCGAGATACTGTGGCGCCCTTCATGTGCTAGGCCTACAGGTCGGATACCGTTTCCATAGTGTGCTTTGTGGTTTAGATAGAAATGGTATAGCTTCAAAAAATGTCCAAAATGTCTCCAAGGATTTCAATCAACGATTTAACGAATATTTTTACCCGAAGGAGATTTGAAAGAATTGACGTTTAGAATGTTTGTATTGGAATATAAACCATCCATCCTGCGAGTTCGTCCTTGTGAAAATAGGAATTTATTTTAAATCTATTTACGCCCCTAAGAGACTGAAATTTTAAAAACTCTAATATAGTGGAGTTCTATGACAATGAATAATACCCAAGCCAATACCTATCTGAGTGTAAGCACAGTGTAACAGCTGTACGTTGTCTGCCAATGTTTTGTTAAACGATTTTAAACCAATCTGATTTATTTAACAAACGGAATTTTATTGAACCCATAATAATTATATATATCCCAGATTTTCAAATGTGCTGAGATGCCTGAAAGCGCGGAATTATATTTTCCTTATGGCTGCGTCGACTCTGCTTAGTGCTTATCTATAACAAAATTATAAAACTGTCCGTTTCACAATACATCTAATGCGCGTTTAAGGATAGCTCACGTTACACCGTCGCCTATCCTACACGTCGCCCTTCCGAGCCCATACCCTTACCATGAGTTGTGACTTTGAGGTTTTCGATAACGAATATCGAGTTTACTATCTGTGCATCTCGTTCGCACTAAAATAGTACAAGCGAGATGCACAGATAGTAAACTCGATACTCGTTATCGAAAACGTCAATGTCACAACTCATGGTAAGGATACCGAGCCTTCCATTGTCCCTTCGGGCACTCACCGAGGCGGCCCGAGCTCGAAAGGCCCGACGCCGGAATATTGACATTAAAAGTATTAAAACGAGCATTGTTCCATGCAACCATTAGTTGCACGTAGACGATAATCGCACGACCCGTGCCCGGGCCGAGTGGCTCGGGCGGCTCGGTAGTCACCTGATTCGTTCCATACAAAATGTCGCAAAGGTGGTGGTGAGTCAACCTTAACCAGTCATTATACCTACGAACGAATATTCGTATCATAAAATAATGGTGTAGCAAATCCCACAGAAATAAAAAAATCAAATAATAATGTCCATTGAATCACTTCACCTGAACAACTGAATTTGACGAGGAATCTTTAGTCGGCGGTTGATTTGATACAAAACTTAAAATTTGTATGATTTTCGCTTCAATATGTGCTTATTAAAAAGATTTTTTCGAACATTTTGCCTCTTCATTTTTTTCTTTTTTCTAGATTTTTTTAAATGTGAACCTGATTTCTTGATTTAACTTTTAGTCGGACTGAGCTGAGTGAGCAAAGATATATTAGGGGATATAGTCCACTACAAAACTCTAAATGGCAACCATATGTAGGTACACTACCATCATCTAGAAGAGATCCCTCAAATTAATAAGTTCGCCTTAGCCCTAGGGTACGGTACGAGTATATATTACTACAAATGTAAGTATGTGTAGTATTCCTAATTTTTCATTAATATTCTTAAATGGTATGTAGGTAAGGAGACTATATTAAATGATTACCTGAATGCAATGTAAAAATATGCTATAACAAGTCAGATACTGAAATTAAATGTTGTCAAATTTGTATGAAAATAATACCGGTATACGATCCGATTTTAAATCATTGTATTTAATGTACCTCGTAATTAAATTATACGGAAAACAGTTAAAAAAGACGTAGTATAGGCGATTACATGAATGGGATAAAAGCGCAGCATCCCTCTTAACCGTCTTCATATTCAATATTCCGTTTGAGTAATATCGCAGTTGGATGACTGAGTAGGTACTCTAGTAGTTTTGGCCTCGTTTGAATTCGTTTGGTATAGTTTTACAGGTGCATTTCATAAATACTTTTTTCATTCCAAATGCATGTGAGTGGGTCTAATAAGTACATTTCATTGCAATGATTGACGTTTTCGGTGTATTTAAATAGATGTGAACATCATTAAGAGGAAAATGGACGACCGAATTTCTCAGAAATGTAGTCACAATTTTCTTCTCTGTATACTGTACCTACCATTATTTAATAATAACGTAAGTGATCATGTATTGTCCTTCTAAAGAAAGCAATAAGCATTATTATTTTATTTTGGCCTTAGTGCCCCATTTTGTATCTAAAATGCCTACGCAAATTGCCATAATCCAATCCTTTGTGTTTCACGTACTCGTCATTATTCGCCGAACACCAAAGCTGGTAAACTTGTCAAATTTTCTAGCCACTATTTCGCTTATTTCAAGCAATAAAGAACAACTACCTATACTATAGGTACAATAAGATAAAAAAAAAATAACATGACAAAAATAAAAAATAAAAATTGAAACAAAAATTAAATAGTGACATTGCTCGAATGTGTCAATTTCCGTTTTTGTTAAACAACTTTTTTCTCAAACAATATATCTATGACTATTAGGCAAATTCTAAATAAATGTTAATGTATGTCCACTAACTTGTACAACCTCTCTCCTGTATTTCCAGCAACTCCAAAGATCACTCGTAGTTCTCTCTCTAAATCACCTCAGGCCACTTTTAGGAACACTTGTGCAAAGTGGTATCTTTAATTGAAAGGCGGAGTATCCCATTTACTGTGACAGCTAGATCAAGTTCCTTAAATTTTATCATTTTAGGATCAATTATCTGAAACATACCAATACTTACTATCAGGTGCGACTGAGGTCAAACGCTGGTCAGCCTTGTATAAAAAAACATTTTACACATATAATGCATACTCGAATTTAACTTAATTTTGTTAGAATTTCTAACATGTGTCGTCATCCTTATAGTTTTGGTTCAGTTACGTCAATAAAACCTTCTGAGACCCATCGCGTGTGAGTTTGTGACAGTAACGAATCTTGGCAATTTTAATTTGAAAATTCACACTTATACATCATATTGTACAAAACAATTAAAATCAGTTAAGACTTCGGTTTTTCTCGGGTATCATCGCTTAATTTCCGAGTCGGAAATGACACGATATACATTGCCCCGATTACTTTTAGGTAGCATTTAATTTGAAGTATCATAAACGCAATGTTAAGCACCTGCCAAGATGACATTATTAACGGGTAGACCTAGGAAATTTGTTATGCAGAAGCGACATGAATTTGAATATACATTATTTAATGAAGCTATACTTGTATACAGTATACATGAGTCAATATTTTACTGTTTAGTGTAAGTAGGTACGATATTATGTCGCATTAATCATTGATAATAAAATAATCATGAAATTAAAATTTAAAAAAACCGACTTCAACCGTTTTTTATTCATATTTCGTAAACGTACAACAACAAAGCTAAGCTCAAAATTTAAAAATATATTTTTTGTTTGATCTTGTTAGAAATGTCTACTTTTCGTAACTATTGTAAGTTAAGTTTTATGAAATTTGATAGAATCGAATATATGTATTCATACTAACGACTGTATAAATGTATGATATACGTCAAACTGTTTTTATTTGACACTAAGAAGGCAGACTGTCAAACTAGTCCAGTACTTGCTAGCATTTTTCTTATTTCAATATAAAGGTTGTGTTAGTTTTGAGCTACAAAGGAGGTTTCGTTGCTCATATCGTTCTTGTACCTACTGTATTTAATAAGACAACGAGTAATATATATAATTAAAGGTCACATTTGTAAATTGATAACTCTATGTGATAGACGAGGGATTCACGACAATTACCGAGGTTGGCCGAAGTCTTAACTGATTTTAATTGTATTTGCGTGAATGCCTATATAGCGTATGCCATATTAGTATTACACACTTACGACATACGCCATAGGCACATATTTTTAATTGTCCAAAATTGCTCCACTCCCTGTTCCACCAGACCGGATAGAAATGAAATATCCTCAAAAGGCTTCAACCACAAACAACGATCGGTGTTCCGCTTCAGGCATTACTCACCGGTTACACTAAATCTCTGCGTCGGCTGGAGCCGCGCCAAGTGCCGGCAATTGATGAACAACACATACACAATCGAATGAGACGAATTTGAATCAACACACTGTGTCTTAAGTATTGTGCTGAAATGTGTAAACATATCACTACCTTAATTTTAACACTGAGGCACTGGTCTCACCGCGAGCTAGTAAGCTATGAGCTATTTCAAGGGACAAAAGATAATCGATCCCGTGTAAATAAAAGAGACCTCCCTTGAAATTGCTGATAGCTCATAGCTTACTAGCTCGCGGTGGGACCAGTGCCTAAGACTAAGACGCCTAAGCCACAGATAACTCACTTCCAAAATTATATACTTACTAATCGTTTATTTCATCGTTTATTTTAACTTGATTGAATGGAGTTGAAACTGAAATAAAAAAAATGCGTTTATTAATACTATATTGATATAGGTGTTCCAAGTTCTTTCTTCCGATCCGTTACCATTTCATAGAGTTAATAGGGCGATAACAAAATGGAGACATGAAAACCGTATGCGCATATTGGGACATTTTTTTTCAGGATCGAAAGAACTTGACTCTTTAGTAAGTCCATAAAAACTTCAAATAAAGTAAAATGAGGACTTTAGATGACATTTTCCAAATTACTACTCGTACGTCAAACTAAAATTAATATATACCTAACTGGTTTTACGTGTTGCCCTATTTTACTTTCCTTCATTATATGAGTGAGGCCAGGTCTGGTACCTACCGCGAACATCGAAGTTCGTATATTTCGAGCATCTTTCTCTTTGATTCCAATGAAGGCGTCATAAGAGTGTCAGAGACAATCGTCCGAAATTTCCGAATATCGTTCTTCACGGTAGCGCCACAGGCTATACGAATTCCCTTAGGTTGAGCGTATTCTCACTATAGTTTAATATTCTAATAGCGACACTCGCGATCTCTCACGGTCGATTTAACATAACATACCTATAACAAAAACGGATTATACGGTGTATTAAATTTCCTTAAGTTACAGGCGACCCGTTGATCACAAACACTGCAAGGAGTTTAAAACTTCGAGATGTTATTTAAATTCAGTACAGATGTTCTTATATTAAGCAAAACCGTCTGCTAGCATATAAAAGATATTTAAATCAAAAGAAAAATAGAAAGATTTGACTCGCAGCGGTACTCCAGTGGTTGTGGGTTCGAGTCCCGCTGCGAGTCAATTTTATCTATTTTTCTTTCGATTTAAATATCTTCAGTACAGATGATCTGTAATACCTTTTAAATAAGGAGGTGGACACATATTAAAATTTGTAATACTTTAAAGAGCGCTATCACGCAAATCAATTTTCAAAAAAGAATCTCGTGAGATGTAGAGGTAGTGAGGGTAAGGAATTCCAAAGGCGAACAGCCTGAAAGGGGAAAGAACTATTGAGAAATTATATTGCTTATAGTTTATGAAACGATAACCAAATCTAAGTATTTATAGAAATTCTACGAGTATGCTTAATTCTCGTCACAAATCTGACACGAAGTTGAACTTCTCTACAAGTTACGATAATTGAGTAGACTTTTTTCTGAAAACTCTCATAATCGCCCTTACCTGCAATCAAAGGTGTTGCAAATATAGGGGCAACTTACCTAGTAATAACAGTTTAAATACTTACACATTTTGTCGACCGACCGGTCTATAGTCTAGTGGGTAGTGACCCTGCCTATGAAGCCGATAGTCCTGGGTTCAAATCCCAGTCAGGGCATTAATTTGTGTGATGAGCACAGATATTTGTTCCTGAGTCATGGGTGTTTTCTATGGATGTAAGTATTTATATGTATCTATCTATTATATATATCGTCGTCTAGTATTACACAAGCCTTACTGAGCTTACCGTAGGACTAGGTCGATTTGTGTAAGATTGTCTCGAAATATTTATTTACTTATTTACTTATCTATTTACACTAGTTAGGCTCTTGAAGTGCAGGTATAAGTATTGTAAGAGTTCGGATCTGCGTTTAAAAGTAAACTGTATACATAAAAGCTTAGTATCTTGCTAACTTTTTAAATTTTATGACGAGGGACGAGCAGACTTTACCAGGAAAAATGTTAAGGAAAAAGGAAAACAGAACTGAATTTATCTCGTGCAAATAGCCATTTTCAACTTTGCTTGAGCTTAATTGCCTGGGAGGATCGAAGAGAAAGATAGAGCGTGAAAATTCATTATAATTTATGTTCAGTCTACTTATAATAATTAAGCACTTTCAATTAAATATTCTTTGGCTGGTTCAACTAATTACCGCGTCGCTGGCGCGCTCTTAATTATTTCTCAGGCGCTATTTTATTAGAATTTTATTGAATATTCGGGTACGAGTGATGAACTAGTATGAAACCGTTTTTCACTAGGGCCACAAATATGTTCAAGGAGGTATGCGACCTAGTACGAGTACCATAAAAATCGGACAGACTATTAAAAATAAAATAATATACGCGTCGCCTTTAAATCTTTCTCCGTTTTTTCGTCGGTTATAAATAGTCCTATTTATACTAAAATAGATACTCGTAAAAGTAGTGTACAGAATTCTTACTGTCTTACAAAACTAATGTTTGACAGCGAATAACGTTGCCATATATAATTAAAACTTGTGAGTTGTGAGTCTTGTTACAACTGCTTCGTTACAAACGGATGAACGTGTACTTATATCGCACTAGGCGACATGTTTTGGGTAAGCTCTGGTACCCATTTTCAAGCTCAGCCTAAATGGATACCAGAGCTTACCCGAAACATGTCGCCTTCAGTAACGTTGTATTAGTCCCCCAAATCAACCCACAGTGACCGGTTTTGCATCACCCACATTGTGCCATCATAAAAATAAATAAATATTTTGCGACGATCTTACACAAATCGACCTAGCCCTACGGTAAGCTCAGTAAGGCTTGTGTTGTAGGTACTAGACGATGATATATATAATAGACGGATATAAATACTTAAATACATAGAAAACACCCATGACTCAGGAACATGAATCTGTGCTCATCACACAAATAAATGCCCTGACTGGGAATCGAACCCAGGACCATCGGCTTCATAGGCAGGGTCACTACCCACTAGGCCAGACCGGTCGTCAACTACCACGTCACTACCATGTCGTCGGTCCACCTTGTGGGGAGTCTGCCAACACCTTCCGGTGTGGTCGCCACTCGAGAACCTGAACGCTACAACCGCTATCGGTTCACGTGCAATGTGCCCAGCTAACTGCTACTTAAGTTTAGCGATCCAGATGGCTGGGTATATCGGTTATTTTGGTTTTGTTACGAATGACATAATTTCACATGATTATGCATATGATATGATGACATAACATAGTTCGAAAGACAGAGGTACTATATCTCGTAGCGAGATACTGTCGAGCCGATCATGCGTTAGGCCTACTGGTTCCCTTAGACTCTGGTAGGGGAGGAACAAGGATAATATTAGTTCGTAATGGTCTATTTACTTCTATCTGGGTAGACAATCAAACAAGGTGACTTGCTACAGTAACATGTTTGTATTGGGACGCCCAATTTCCTGTGTCTACAAGATTAGCACACATCACGTGCCACGGGAGTGCCTTCAGATATATAAAATTCAATATCAATGAAAATTTCATGATTGACTGTAAATACGTGTGTTAAAGAAATCGAGCCAGGGAAAGCAATTGGATATTTTTGATATAATTTAAATGCATTATTTTCTATAATTAACGATTAATACGGTACTACTCACGTTTATTTAGTCACTCACGCGACATGTTTCCGAGAACATAGGCCTCCATTTTCAAGCACTATGAGTGCTGAGTGTCCGATCGGTTCGCCGCTCGCGTCACCGGCCCGTCGCGCCGTACCGTATTAATCGTTAATTATTAAATATGTCTCACGTAAGTTTCAATACAAACATTATTTTCAACTTTTACGTAGCTTAACCTTTTCGTCGCCACGTCAAAATAAAATTCGAAATGCGTCACACGCCAAAGGATTTTGCAAGCGAACGAAATAAACCTTACCTCTCAGTGCGTAGGTCCAGAGCCTCGACTTAATATCAAGTCAACGACGGCGAAAGGGTTAAACAGCCGCGTTATTCATGAAAATAAATAATTCGATAATAGTTGATCCCTATTCTGCTACTTAGACGTCTGTGTTTATTGGAAATAAACACAATTCTACACGGGTAGGTATGCTAAGTCATATGAGAACGTTTTATTTGTTTATATGTAACGTTTCCTGCAAAAGACAGACAAGAAAAGTAATAGTACAAATAAAACACAATTTTCATCGTCATATCATCTCAGCCATAAGACGGGACTTATATACATCAGGACTTCTATAGCCATCGGCTGGAAGCGACCTGTATCCAGCGTCTTCCGGCGACCTGTATAGTCGTCTGTCCATCTTGTGGGTGGACAAACACAACTTACTAACCACAATTTTACTAACCTAAAAATAAAAACATTTGATTTGATCACAAATGTGAAAAAGAGGCAAATTGGTAGAACAACCATACGGCTTTGTGAGTATCAAACAGCGACAGCGCCTGTTCGTGCCCGGCATACGACAGTGTGTCCTAATTAGGGTCTAGTTCGGCACTCGCGTTTACATTATGTTTTACAGAACTGTATGAAAGTCGATAATTATTCGGGAATGTTTTAAATTCTTGCAGTGAAGTTTAAATGAAGCCTAAAGATTCATTTGTGAAGGCATTTGAAACCTAATTGAAGCTTTTTGTAAAATTTATTTGAGTTTTATTACTTGCATGGCTGAACGTGAGATAAGTAAATTTACTATTTATTAGCCAATGTGCGGTCACGTCTGAAAATATGGATACATTTGATGTGACATACTCGTACACTTCTCTCCAAGAGTTTACACCATGGTAAAAGAGATGTGGCTACATATATTTGTTATTTCAAATGCAGGTGACATCATACATCATTATAGTGACTGTATGTTATAAAAAAATACAGTCCACGTTCTGTTTTTAGTGTTTTTTTACCTAACTTAGGCTCTATAAACCATTCAGAATGTTAGAGCGAGTGGACAGTGTTAGGAGAAGGTAGTCTGGGGAAAATCCTGAACCCTTCCACATCACAAGAATACTCCTACTGAGTATACGCTTCCAGCAACATTGGTTGAGGCGACCTAAACCTAATCTGAATGGCCGTTTTAAAAAAGCAATTTGGCACTTCTTAATTTGACGAGTTAACTCCCATTGCATTATTAAAAAAAACTGTTAAATGTAACAGTTACAATTGGATCTAGAACGCAGGCAACTAACTATACTAAGAGAAGTTTATATCGAACCATTCATTTAAAAGTTCCTTATCGCAATGCATTTGTTTAGAGTTTAGTACGTGCTTAGTTAGGTACTCAAGTTGTCGTAAACTTACTTTCTGTTTACAAACCGTTACTAATGAAACTTTCTTTTAAATTATGTAGTTAAAGAACACGATTCAAAGTACTAAAGATTAGAGAAATATTAGAGTTTTCAGTATTTTTAAGTTAATAGTAAACCAACCAGGCAAGCAAAGGCTATGAAAACGAATCTTTGACATTATGAGAACTGTTTGACGTGCCTACCTCTATTCTCCATCATCGCACCGCTCGGCGTCGGAAGAGTATTTGCGCTCACACGTTGCAGCCTAAAGGATCGCGCACTTAGTTTTAGGAAACAATTTGTACCGAGAACGCTCCGGCTGTGGAATTAACTGTAGGTAACGCGTGTGTGAATCCTCTGGAGTTACAGACCTATATATGCTCACGGGCAGTAACCGTAGTTATTGCTTACCATCAAGCACGCCATATACTCGGTTGCCACCGTCCAAATAATTAAAAAAAACTTTAGCCCAAATGTGCGTTTTTCTAGAAACTTCCTGCCTCGCATAGCAAAACTTTGGAATAAATTGTCGTGTGCAGTATTTCCGGACCGATATGACATCCAAACCTTCAAGAAAAGAGCGTATAGAGATCTTAAAAGTCGGCAACGTACTTGTGACTCCTCTGGTGTTGCGAGTGTCCATGGGCGGCGGTAGTTGCTTACAATCGTCGGCAATCCGTCTGCTCGTCTGCCTCCCATATCATAAAAAACAAAAAGCCAATGAACGACAAAAGAAATTCAAAAGTACCCTTTTTGGAGCCTATGGTTCAGTGTCGATGTTGACAAACAAATGAGATAAGCTTAGGCACGTAAACCTGCGATCTATATTTATCGCGTGACGCATTGCGGCGCCTACCACTCCGGCACACGCCACTCCACTCACACACTATCCGACCGATTCCCTTTGGAGCTGTAGGCATTTTTAAAAACGCCTGGATCTTGTAATAAATACTAAGGAATTACTACTACTTCAGCCACGGAAGTCCACTGCTGGACATGGCCCTCCCCCTTAGATAAGCACGGGCGATTTAATGTCATAATCGCCATGCTTCGCAGGCAAGATATCGAACGAAGCATATTCCACCGTTATAAAAGAAGCCCTGCTTCCTTCCAGTGATTTCTCGTCACAGTTTAAGCACGATTCCCGGATCCATTTAACTATAAAATTAGTTAAGCGGTTACATGTGTTTGTCACATATAGGTAATACGTTCTTTAGTGCGTGACGCAGTGCGGTTTCTTGAAAGCCATTCGGGCGAGCGCCACTACACCCACGTACTATTCGTACCCGTTACCTAATATTGGGTCACCTCAGCTTCATGATCTTGTTTTACAAAGCTACAAATCATAATTCATCAAAATTCACGGTGGCTTTAATTACACGACCCAAGGAACCTTCTTGAGCATGCTTTCCCTTGATTTAATATAATTTAAATCAAGGGAAAGCATTCTCAGGGAAACTTTATTTAGGTATAAAAGTATTTTGTACTGTCAAAATTGTTAAGATATATGAGATTATTTATTGCACATAAGCTAAAAGTGTACAAAACCAAAACTGAAGTTGGTTGGTTGGTTATTAGGGTTACTCGATGCTATTAAATAACAAATATATAAACCTAATAAAGGAGCTTAGGGAGTATTATGTTACTTTCATCAGTCCTAACTATACAAAAAGACTGTTTAACTCCTTATTTGGTATAGTACTCAATTATTCATTGTGCTTATCATGGTAGCATGTACGCATTACAGCCATATAGGAAAACAAAATACGTACCTATAATTAAATATACGTAGCTGTTTCTGAACCAAAATACAACGTTTTATAAAGTGTATATTAGATTTTTAAACTGCACTATAAACGTAAGAACGTGACCTACATTCCAACACGAAAGCACGGTGCACAAATTTGCTAATAAACCTCTGTTGTTTCTTTGCGATAGATTCAAAAATAAAAGTACTTTCCTAGTACGTATGTAACATCTGTTCTATAATATTTTTACAAATTACGAAATACGGAAAATCGCCATGAGAATAACCTTATATAACCTCAAATATAAGTAAGTAGATTGTTATTGTTTACTGGCGCTAAAATATATTTATGACCCCTTATGGTCAGGGCTTATGCCCGGGGCGGACGGAAAATGTGATTTATTCCTAGTAGTAATACCGATGTTTTCAATTGTTCCAGACATTCTGCGTGGTTTCCAAGCGTTTTCGCAAGAACTACATCCACCGTTTCACCGCCACGCGCTCACTGTTCTGGTGGTCGCCGTGGTCGCCCATGAGGCGCGCGTGCGTCTACCTCTCCACCAACCAGTACTTCGATTACATCGTCATGGCCACCATCTTGCTCAACTGTGTCTTCCTGGCCATGTCGGAGACTATCGAGGAGGCTGAGTAAGTATGACATTCAAAACTATCCGTTATACAAATGATAACTAAACTTTTTTTTACCTTTCATCCCAAGACACAGTGTGTATTGTACACTCTCTATGGTTCGAATTCTAGTAAGAGCATTTATTTATTATGATGAGCACAGTTATGTTTCTGAGTTATGGGTGTTTTCTATGTATTTCAACTATTTTGTATATTAGCCCAAAAACTTGCCATTTTGGCCGTAGGGCTCAGTCACTTTGTGTAGGGATGTCTTGTAATATTTATTTATTTAATATGCAATACAAAAAAAAATCACTTTGTGTTTCTTCACATCTCTGTGTTTCTGTATACTATAGATATCTGGTTTACTACCTACTACTCAAAAATAATTAATTAAAAATTTAAAACAAATAAAGTGGCATTTGTTTTGGCTATGCCGCGCTATATGTAAATTTTACAACTTATTTTCCCACATATTTTAGCATTCAAATTACATTATAACCTCTTATTTTAAAACAGATTAGCAAAACCATCTATCTAGAAGACTTTTTAACTTCGGAAGCCTGGATTTTACTAACAGTCAAGTTTTTTTAGGCCTTTTTATCCCACTGTTTGTACATTAAACAAAATTTTGCGTGGGGTGAGCGTCACGCATCGCATTGATTTTAACCGACGCAAAGCTCGTTTTGGCGAGGGCGGACGGGAGAAATAAATTTTAATTACATTTCGGCAAATTATTCAAAATATATTTATGAACGCTCGCCGCAATTCTAGTATTTACGGGAAATTTTCAACGTATTTCTTTAAATTTGAAGCTTTGTTGTAAGGACGATAAAGTTTATGAAACATTTCTGTTAGTATTAATTTCATTGCCAAAATATTTATCATTTATTTTATCCCTGAATTTTACTGCAATATAGTTAATCCAAAGCTAAATAAGATAATAAAATAGCGGCTGTGCAATCTCGCGACGTTTTTCAAACCACGTTCATTTTGAACATTTTTTTTTTAAACTCCAATTTTATCATTGGTAAACTTCGGATTTAAGAAAAAAGAGTTTTCATTCATAATTCATAAATTTTTGAAAGAAGAATATAGAACAAAAATATTATTAAATCTGACTTTAAGGGTTACTGGTAAAGTGTAATTACTGCATTTAATTAACAGGGCACTGCTTTGCTACATACATAGTTATTAGTTTCAAACTAGTAGCATGTCCTAAAATCTCATGTAGCCATTACATTGTACTAATTTGTGATGTAGGTATGAAACCCTAAAAAACACAACGATATTTCGTTTCTGAAAAATTATACATACCAATAACAATAAGATAAGAGAATTTTTAATAAAATGTAACAGGCAAACATCTAATGATCTTTAAAATACGGGAAAAGGAAAATGTTGGACAAATCTACGAATTACGAAAAGTTTTGAAGATCTGAACAAAACAACTCTTAATTAAAGATAATTCCATTGTCACGCAACGCCAGCACTTCGCAAAGTTTGGGAAAATATATAGAGGAAATGCGCGATGCGATAGACAAGAATTAACTAATTTACTCGAGACTTTAAAATAAATAAATATTTTGGGACAATCTTACACAAATCGACCTAGCCCTACGGTAAGCTCAGTAAGGCTTGTGTTGTAGGTACTAGGCGACGATATATAGATATAGATACTTAAATGCATAGAAAACACCCATGACTCAGGAACATGAATCTCGAATCATGAACATGAATCATGAGTGCGCGACGGGCTGGTGACGCGAGCGGCGAACCGAGCGGACACTCAGCACTCTTAGTGCTTGAAAATGGAGGCCGATGTTTTCCGAAACATGTCGCGCGAGTGACTAAATAAAGAGTGAGTGAGTAGTACCGTATTAATCGTTAATTATTAAATATGTCTCACGTAAGTTTAAATACAAACATGAATCTCATCAGCTCATCACACAAATAAATGCCCCGACTGGGAATCGAACCCAGGACCAGCTCTAGCTCTCTATCTACTAGGCCAGAACGGTCGTCATTAGCCAATACTTTCTGTGCCGGCTGCACAGACCTTATCTGAACCGCGCTTGAAGCGCGTTTAGCAAAAAATGTGCAATGTATAAAATGTTGTACGTCATCATTAATGTAAGTACAGCTATGGACAGCTATATCACAATGAGCACCATATGGAATTTCTCGTGGCATTTATATTGATTGCCGCCTACAAAGTTGTCAGTATGTCCTTGACTATTTTTTTATGTACAGTTATTTATCATGCGGCCTACATTAATAGGTACTCGTATTATTAATATTTTTTCACGCCATTGCTCGGAAATATGGCCAAAGATGGATTGAAATGAGAGTAGAAAGTTGCTCTTAGTAGCACTATTCAAAAACAGTCTAATAATGTAGATTTGCAAAGTAAAGTGTAGTGTTTTGCGGCTTTTTTTACTTTCTACTCTGCTATTGGTCGATTAGTTTTAACATTAGTAACTCTTTAAAAAAAAATGAGAGCAACATTACATTTGAGCGTTTAATTAAAAAATTAAAACGTCAAATTCGCTCAGTGAATGTGTATTTAATTAAACTGTGTACTCAACCTGTTTTATTTCCTTACATTAGGCATGAAAAGCACATAGTAATGCCTCGGTAGAAAGTGCAATAGATGGACTCGCATCTTCGCGGGCCGAGCCGCAGGTGAAATCTTACTCGTCCATCTATTGCTTACTTTCTATACCTGGGCAACAATGTACTATTCATATCCTTGTGGACGGATAGCATTAGGCAAATAATCAAAGCAATGGTTTACTAGCCTGGTCGGAAGTGACCGTCACGTGTTCTTACCCTGGTATAAACAATTATTTTTGTGTTTATCACAAATATTTTTGTTGCTGAGTTATGAACGTTATGAAAGTATTTATACGGATTTATACATTATATCTATCGTCGTCTACCCACAATACACGCCTTATTTATTTAGCTTTCTGTGGGAATTGGGGCTTAAGTAATATTGTATATTTTAACAAATAAGATGAACACATTTTAATGATTTACACACGCTCATAATTCCATCACAATGTACTAAATGCTATTAAGCAAAATAGCTCATTATGATAATAACTGATAATGAGCTTATGTACCTACTAACATAACCACCAGTTACGTGTTAAGGGTGAAAGGAGAAATATTCTGAAGACTATTGAAAATAGACGCGACATTAGATACGACACGACAATTTCATCAAAATGTATCTTTTAGAGGAGGAGAGGACGCAAATGAGGCAGAGATAGGCCCAAACGCAGCTACTTGGATCAAGTGAAAGAAATAGTTTTGGCTGTATCGTATCAAAAATTCAAGGAGTTGGCACAAGATAGACAAGGCTAGAAGAGAGTTCACCGACAAGAGAATAACAAGTTTATGATGATGTAATAACATAAGCATCATATCTTTCACCATAGTGACCAATCGTCATCATATAGTGACCATATATATTGGAACACATCCATACAAATAAAGATTCTCTAGTGTAAGTTACTTTTGACGTAAAAAAAAGTTTACGAACGCGTAAGTGATAATGTTATTTATATGGCAAAGGCAAACGCGTTCGTGACGTAAAGTTACGTTAAAAACTTACACTCAGGGCTCTGTACCGATATATATGGTTACTTTGATTGCTCTAAACATTTGACGCTAACTACCTATCTGGCTATACAGTAGTGAGTGGATCTTGACTTTCCTAATAGAGCAGCGTTGAAACTGACCTAATTGTGTTAGGTACGGGAGTCGAGTTAGTTATATTCAAAAGTAAATTTAATTTACAATTTAAACAAAGTTTCTCCAGGGATCGAGACGACAGGAGATTGTATTTCACTCGTAAGCGTATATTAACTATAATATTTTGTTGCATTTACCAAGTACCAACTGTTAATGCTAATGCTCATCCAAATTGGAGTTCCATTTTTTACATAATTGCATTTTGCTTTTGTAAATTCCACCTCTTAAATTATGTAACATGCCCGAACACTGGCTCCAATAATTTTATAAAAACATATATTAACGCATAATTAAAACTGCATATAGGTACAACTTTCAGAAAAATACTTTTCCATACCATTGCTTTATATAAAAACTAGCTTTTCCTCGCGACTTCGTCGGCCAGTCTATAAAGTTGATGCGGCGATAAAAAATGGCTCGTCCTTTCTCGTAGCTCAGACTTTCTCCATACCTTTCGTTTTAGTCCGAAAAGGTGCAGACAGCCAGACAGACAGACAGAGAGAGTTACTTTCGCATTTATAAAATTAAATTACGGATGACAATGCTAAGATCTTCAAAATACACTAACTTTGAATATATGTTCATAAACTCACATTTAGGTACACCAAATTATATTGCCTCATATTTCATAAGAATAGCCTGGCTTAATCAGAAAGTTACAACCGACAGTACGGCATAAGAAACGTACGTCGTTTTGGTATTGGTAGAGTAATATAAGTCAGGCACTTAGTTCAAGTCACGTCTTCAAATTTGGAGCGGAGATGTGGACGGACTTGCGTCCACAGAGTTGAAACTTTATTGGCCATCTGTTTTGTTATCTTAACACGTCCGCAATGCATAGTATTTAAGTGGATACGAAAACTATGTATCTACGTCAGAAATTAATTTTGTACTAAACAGTAATGTCTGCTCAGCTTACGATATCTCTGTCTACCTAGCCATAAATGTCTACTGCTGAACATAGACCTCCCCAATAGATCCACAGGGAGCGATTTTCAGCACACTGCAGCCACTGACTCCCAGCGATCCACACGAGCACTATTTCTATTATAATTTTATAATTATCGGTTATTCATCTTATCTCTCACGTTAGGTTTTTTACAATATTTTTATAAAAGTAGAATATAAAAATACATCCAAAAAAAAATGAAAACAATACATATATTATAAAAAACCTAACCTAGGGTGCCGCCGGCAACGGGGTAGGGCCCAGGCTGCCGGTGGTTAGGCCTGCAGAGAGAGGAACCGCCGGACTATACGCACCGTGTCCGGGATTACCGCCTTCTGCATTTTATTATTTATTACTATTTGCTGTTTTTGGGCCATTAACTGCGCCGCATCGACCAGTTATGATCTATTTGGCAGCCCTTTTATAACTCATTACTGTTTCCCGTTGAGTCCAGAAAGCTCCAGATTCTTTGGGCTATAATGTTGTGTACCTCATAAGATTTCAGTACCTACCTGCTGCTGGATACTTCTTTTATGCATTAGTGGTCCGCAGGAGCAGAGGATGTGTATTGCAGTTTCTACTGATTCTTGGCAGAACCTGCATGTTGCATCGTGTTTCTTACCCATTAGAAACATATGTTTGTTCAGCTTGCAGTGACCGCTTAAAAAACTACGCTATTTCTAAGCTGTGACCAGAAACCACCAGAGGACGTGCGACACCGTATCTTGGAGCGGTCGAGCATACTGAGATTGTCCACCGCCTGCCAAGTGTGGCAATTATGGCGAATTACCTCTGAACGATACCATAATACCTAGAAATAATGAAGTCATGGAAAAAAAAGCTAGTATCTTGTTTCTTTATCATCTAGCGATTTCGTCTTTGTTTTTAGGTTTTTATAGCTTTGACTTACTTGCGAAAGAGGTTTTAAACTCTTTCGACTTTACTTACTTATGAGAGGTAGGGCACTAGTCCAGTAAAATTACGAAAATAGATCAGTATAAGTACCGAAACCTGGACATAATTCGATAACTGTAATTTTCTTTTTCTATAATAAAAATATTGTTAGTTCTTTTTAAAATAAAAAAAAATTAAACATTTTAGGGTTCCGCGTCAATGTAAAAAACCCAAGACCGTCGTATTATTCTACGATCACGTTTTCTTCAAAACATAAGAAATTAAAAATCTAATACATCATCATCATCTCAGCCACAAGACGTCCACTGCTGAACATAGGCCTCCCTCTTGGACCTCCACATATACCGGTTGGAAGCGACCTGCATCCGGCGAAAGGTACTCGAGTGGAGACCACGGACTAGCAAGCGCAGCGTAGGACGTCCACCCACAAGATGGACAGACGACCTCATTAAGGTCGCCAAAATGTAATTGAATATATAATATTAATATTAATGTTAAACCCAAGGTGTTGGGTTTTTACATTGATGCGGAACCCTAAAATGTTTAATTTTTTATATTTTAAAAAGAACTAACAATACTTTATTTCATAGAAAAAGAAAATTACAGTTATCGAATTATGTCCAGGTCTTGGTAATTTTACTGGTCTACACAGCGATGACCATCACGCTTAAATCTGGGACAGCCCAACTAGGGAAGTACCTCCTCCTTACAGAAAACCTCAGCCATAATAGCACTACCTTTCAGGTATGTAGTATTGTGTTCCTGATGGTGAGTAAGGTTCCCAGAGCTCGCCAACCGCCCTTATAGGCCAGCAACGCGCTTGTGATACCCCTGGTGTTGCGGGTGGCCATGGGCGGCGGTAATTGCTTACCACCAGGCAATCCGTCTGCTCGTTTGCCGCCTATGTCATAAAAAAAAACACCGCTAGCTTGTATACAGCTGTACACCGCTAATTTTTTTTTTACACAATAATTTTCAGTTGAAATTCAATTCCACCTCTTAAATTAATAGAAAAGACTTAGTTCCGTTCCGTGTAAGTGCTACATATGTATATGTGATCGCTATCGATTACTGAATTAGAAAAATTGGTTCCTGATTGCCGATTTTTCACCGTTTATAACCTATATTTAACGAGTTCTTTTTTAACTATAAGGCATTATCGCAGGATAAAGTTGGTTCCTAAATGCCGATTTTTCACCGACCTATATTTAACGAGTTCTGTTTTAACTAGGCATTATCGCAGGATACTGTCACTTATATTCGTAGTTTAAGAGCGTGTAGTTTACCTACTTTAACCTCTGCATTCAAATTAACTTGCTCTAACTTAAGTTAATACCCAACATAATTATACATTCCAACCCAGAGATTTGAATTAAATCAATACCAATCTGCCCCCAATTGATTATACATACGAATTAATACCATATTGAATCGTACCTGTATCACTTTTAGAAAGTCGTATTTGCCACTTATTCAGTTGTAAAATAGGCCTTACTGTACTGGTTTAGAGTTCAATTTTAAGGTGAGGCAAGCTTTTATTGTAATACTATTTTACTCAAATATGGTTTGAGGGATAATTTATTCAGCAATACGGCTGCTCATTTAGGAATTAATTTCGATGCGTTAAAACGACATATCCACATAATTATTAGGTATTTTTAATGATGAAGTAATATAATGACACAAGATGCTGGAGACATATCCGAATAATTGTTGTAGTAAAAGGATATAAACACATCTACCTTTACCTTCTCTTTACATTAGACAATGTTCGACAAAAAAGACGAAATAATAGGAATTAACATCATTAGTATAATTCCTAACCACAGCTGAACAGAACTCCTCCACAATGATGTTTAAAAATACCCAGCTTGCAACTTTTCCGCAAGGCAGCTAATCTAAAGCGCATTACATTTGAGATATTAAAATCCTAGCGCTCGCTGACGGCGCAATGTATAAAGAATAAGCTAAGAGCATTACGGTACTAGAATCGTCAAAGCTTCGTGCCTAGACACAAAGATGTTTTGGTAAGAGGATTACAATCATCTTACTTGCGCTTTTAACTTTATATGCAGTCTATGCCTGCATTTTCGATTGAATTAACGTAGTGTACTTCATAAAACATTTTTATAATTTTTGTTTGAATAGATTTGTGTTTCTTTCTAACGTAAAATTGCAATATATATGAAACGTAAATAATATGTATTTAGTGACATGTTGTAGGCGGGTAGGTAACTAGTTGGCTATGTATCTAATATTTTGAGTCCCACCATATAAACGTCCATTACCAATAGAGCTTTTTTTATGACATAAGGTGGCAAACGAGCAGAGGGATTGCCTGATGGTAAGCAACTACCGTCGCCCATGGGCACCTGCAACACCAGGGGAGTCACAAGCGCGTTGCCGACCTTTAAAGGGGGGTTGGAGCTCTGGGAACCTTACTCACCATCAGGAACACAACACTACATACCTTTTCAGGTATGTAGGGAGGGATGTCTGTAAGGAGGAGGTACTTCCCCAGTTGGGCTTCTCCAGACTCGAGCGTGATGGTACTTTGCTGTGCCCTACCTCTCATTGTTGGACGTAGTTTAAGGACATACCCGGGTACAAAGATACCTAATATATACTACAAAAATCACAGTTAATAAATAAGACTAACACATATTCCAACAAACCAATCGGATAAGTTGAAACCATTTCAACTTTCCCCACAGACGTTCAACTGTCGGCTCTGCAAAGCCAAAGCCGCTATCGATAAACCCAATACATATATATACGGCTAATATGGCGGTTATCGGCCGCCACATCAACAGGTTATTGATTTAAACTTTACAGGCAGCCGTCGGATGACATCGCCTACGCCTCCGTTTAAGCAAAAATAACGTTTCATTACTCCCCCACACTAAAGAATAAGACTGAATTTTCTCTGAACACTCTCTCCGTGCTGCGACAAACATCTTAGGCATCAAAAAAAACCTTATACTATTGTAATAAAGTACATATTGCCTTGAGGAATTATAAGACATTGCATAAGTTTGAATTTGAAAGCTTTACTTAGTGGTTTTGTAGATGTCATTTGATTCTGCATTGTTCAGGATTCAGTGGAACCAGACGAATAGGTTTAGGTAGTAGACGGGTAGGTAGAGTTTTGGTCTTAATGTTTTAATCACAAAATTGACATTCAGTGATAAAAATATGTAAATAGTAGTAGTAAACTCATGGTAGGTGGCTGTGGATAAAAGTAATCTGAGATTTAATCTCTGACGCAAGGCCCGATACCGCGAACATCGAAGTTCGTATATTTCGAGTATTTCTCTCTTTTACTCCAATGAAGGCGTCATGAGAGTGATAGACACAATTGTCCGAAATTTACGAATATCGGTTTTCGCGGTAGCGCCGCAGGATAGTAATTTATGTAATTTAGCTGTAATATGAATTGTAGGTATGTGTCAAGTGTATTGCAAGTTTTAATGCGTGTGTATGTATCATCATAAACATATTTATCTACATACGTACATATCATAAGTGCTCTGAAATGCGTCCAGAAACTGTAGGCCAGCATTACCAACCATAAGAAATGAATGGAAATGTAATGTTAACATTACCTACTGAAATCAGTAGGTTATGAGTTCAAATTTGGAACAGCTGTCAAATTCAAGTGGGGTTTCTATTCTACTATCTAAAGATATTAAAACAGTCATTGATACGAAACGCCAATTCTTTATGTTGTTTTAATATAAATCGAACGACATTTGAACTCGAGTGACAATAGAATAGGGAGTTCATTTCGCTTGTCCATGGTTTAAAAAAATATTTGACTGAGATAAGAAATACGCAACGCCGACATTTCAAGCTGTCATTTGTCTTGTTCGTTGACTTTTTAATGTTTCAAGTAACACTAGTAATAATGCCGGTCATTTCCCTACAGTTCCTGAACCCATCTTAAAACACTTATGATGTATGTGTAGATAAAGTAGTGTATGCAACTATACATAATTAGGCATTACAACAATCGTGTGACATTATTATGAAAATGCCCTCCATTATGCACAGATACATAAACTACTAATATTCTTTCGTGTCAAACCTACAGGTTGCTAGGGGGTTAGTGGCAAAAATGACATATAAACAATTAAAATCTATTTATTAATAACATTTACGGTTACATTTCCTACATTAGTACAATTCTTAAATATTATAGTTATATTCTTCCCAGCAACAGTTATCTTCGTGTCATGCGGGTTACATGTTTCCTGCGATGACTCCCGCAGGGCTTGCAATGTGCTCGATTGGTCCACCTCATCACTCAGAATGCGAACCATGTCTACAGAATCATCAGTATCATCAATCATAAAATCAGACAGTTGTGACGACCTACCAGAAGCAGAGGGCTTCGATGCAGCCTCAGGTGTATCAAAATAGTTTATAGGATCACTGATAGTTTCATCGAATGGTTCAGCCTTGACATAAATCTCATCAGTAGTTCCTTCATCCATCCTGTCTATTTTTACCTCAACGTATTTGTCTCTTTTTTGGGCATTTTCTTTCATCGCGGGACCAACTACTAATAATTTGTCTTGTTCCTCGGAATCTCCTTTTCTGTAGCGCCTTGCGAATTCCAGGACATCTGCGATATCACCGTGAGCTGAACTTTTAGATTGTTCCCCTTTGCTTTTGTCGACACAAGTTGTTACCGTCCCAAGAGCATGTGCTGATCGCCGGAAACAGTGTCCGGTATATCGTTCCGATTGCGGCAATTTCAAGAAAGTAGCGATTTCTTTCGGCAGGTTTCCCATTTTGTGCCGCCCAATTACTTGTTTAATGCAATGACCATCTCTAAAGCCCAAGAAGAATCTATCCGTATCTACGTTAGCGGGCCGTAACGCTTGATATTTTTGCACCCATGGAATAAATTCATCTCGAATGACAAATATTTTTTCTGTCTTGTTTTGGGCATCACCTAACATTCCAATCATTAAACCATCCATTGTCTTTATGCTTTTTGTGTTGACACTAATTAAATCTATAGGCCGTAGGTTTCCACAGACGCCAAGAATAAGCGCAACCTGGAACAATAAAATGTTATATCCTATAATATCCTGTATCATAAAATCAATTTCACAGCCTTAAGTAATACTAGAAAAAGTAAGTTTAACCCTTTATAGGGCAACTTCAAAAAATTTCAATGCAAAAATGACCACCCAACAACATCTTCAGTCTTTTTGTATTTTTTTCTTAACAAGAATCATTAGGACAATCGAGCCGCGATGAGGCTTGAACGCACGACCACAGTGAATTTTGGGCGTTAAAGGGTTAAAGATTTTTTTAAAGGCACAATCCAAATAAAATCTGGTATTCAAAATGGTTTGGCACACCATGTGTTTGTTTGGTTTCAAAGACGTTATTTAAAATGTTACCATTGTAACGCCTCGCGCCTGTAAAAACAAATACCTACAGCAAAACAATCGAAGCAGTCCACTTATTGGACAAATACGAACTTAATTTGAAATTAAATGATATCTCATGATCGCGTTTTACAATACTTCACGAAAGTTACAAATTCATGTTCTCTCGTTTTAATAAGTCATTTGATAGAAAGAGAGACAAAATAAAAGATTTAAATTGTAAATTTAAAAACGAGTCGCAGACAGCAGTGCCGTCGCAGCAGAGGTCGGAAAATGCCAGCAATAACCAATTGCCGGTGTAACATATAATATGTATTTTTTCCCTCACTAGCTTGGAAAGAACTGTTTTATTCTTTAACATATAGCAAATTTGCGTTTTTTCACAAGAGTGCAAAGTTATTTCATACTAAACATTGTTTATTTAAAGTTTGCTGGCTGGACGTTCTTTTATTTAATAATTCTGAATAACAAATAAGGATACCAATTATTTTGATTAGACCATTGTTTTAAGTAGAGTTTTTTTTTCCTCGGCAACAAAGTGTGTTTCCCTCTCGTGTCTTAAAACCCTCCCAACGCACAAGCTTCCATGAACCACTCGCTATGTTCGTGGTTCAAATTTGGAATCTTTCTCTAGCTCGGGTCTCAATATTAGCACAAGAGGGTAAATAGTAACTTTGTTCCCTTGTAATAAAGAACTATTTTTTTCCATTTTTAAAACGATTATTAATAAATTATAAATTTAATGTGTACATATATATTTTTTATTTTTTTTATTTACATACTCTAATCCTTGCTCTAATCACACGTGTCAAAAAGAGCTTGTCATAAACAGATAATACGCAACCGCAAAGTAGATATTTTCGCGACATGCAGAAATCTGTTCGCATTTGGAATAGTAATATTTTAAAGACTTATAATTGTTGGTAAATGAATTACGTTTAAAACATATTTTGCGAGTACGTAAGCGGTGTCGGAACGTAATCAGTTCATTGCCCCGAGATGCGAGCAACAGCGGTACAACTTGCGAGGGTAAGCTAGAAAGAGATAGCATGCATCTGACGCAAGCGTATTGTTGGAGGCCAGGAAACAAGCAATTATCAGCATAGCGTAGAATGTCGGCCGCGTGCCAACAATGTTGTACGATTATTTACTGCCATTCAAGAATTATTATAGTATGATAGTTTGCACATGCGTATAAATAAATATAAATATAGCAACTAATATATACGTATTTTTATAAATATGATATTATATATGATAATTATATAAGATACCTACATTCTAAACACTAATAACAATATATTCTAAGTAAATAAGAATAAGGTGTATTAGTTTTAAGTGTGTACCTAAGCCACTGTGCTTAAAAAGATTTTGTTGAAATTAATATTTTAACAACGTCAATTTCGTGGCCTACAATTACTGGCTTCCAGCCCGTACACAAACGATGTAGTTTGCGCCCGATAGATTTTTTATGACGTGAGGAATATTGGATTTTGATTATATAAATAACATTAAAATATTAATATAAGTACCTTAGCCGCTAAAAACTTCTTGTCTGGGGCTTTTTCTAGAAATGTTCTTATGTTCTCTTCAGTCAAAATCTTGGACTGGTCACTTTTGAATCCAGCACTACGTTTTTTTAACCACAAAAGGAGATTTGAATAACCTTGCAAGTTAATGTTGTGTTTTGCACGCATCGTTGATTTCAACATTGAATATATCCCCCACAAACTGCTTGGTTTTCGTGTCTTGGCAATTTCATAGAAAAACTTCAATAACACTTTCTCTGAGAAAGATTTTTCGTTGTTTTCATCCTTCCACCTTATAAAACCGTCGTAAGTGTTCAAATATTTATCTCTTGATTTCGCTGGTAGCAATTTTTCAACTAAATCACTCTGCACTTCTTCATTTTCGTCACTTGAACTCATTGTGACTGACTATTACACAACAAAAACAAATTATAAAGAAACGAAACAGATTACACAGATTTGATTGCCGCCATTTTGTAAGGAACGAACGAGAATTTGCAGGCAGTCCACTCGCAGCGGCGGCCCGGCTCCAAATGATCGTTCTTTGCTTCATACGTTCTGTCTCTCTCGCTCATTTCATTCGCTTGATTCGTTCATTCCCTCGCACCGCGTATAGGCAATAAGCGACAAAGATAACAATAGTACATTACATCAGAGGCCGGGAAAATGAGGATTTCCGGCCAAGTGGTTATTTACGGATAGTGATACGAAGCCGGGCATCCGTTTTCACGACGAGGCATGTATAGTGCTTTTCTCAAACATACAATGAAATAAAAGAAATGCTTCAAAAAATGAAATTTGCAAAATCACAACTAACAATGAAATCGAAATGTATTAAAACTGTCAAACTAGTTCGATCAGACGGATTCGGACGTCTCACGTGTATTGATCGAAGAACGTGCCAAAAGCGCTACCGGTCAACGTGACACGTATTTTGACAACTTATATTTCGAAAATAACTGTCAAAACACACGTTACCTCTTGAGCTATCGTATTAGTTTCGATTCATGAAAAAACTTCGTATTTTCTTAGAGATTTGTGATCATAGACAACAATTTTGAATCATTTGACAGCTAAGTGTTTGAATATCTTACGAGTATTTTGTATTTAATCATCATCCTGAATTTGTTTTTACGTAAGTAGACCATAATTAGTGTAATAAAATGTTTGTATTGTAAATTAGGTAGGATTTTAATTTGTTGTTATTATTTATCTTGTTTTAGATTAAACTTTGGCCGAGGAAAGGCGGAACCGCTGGTAGGCAACGGCTGCTCGAGATATTGAGAGGCATGCACATTGCACATCCTAGACAATGAATTTGTTTTTGGGTCACCCGTGAAGTGTTCGAAACCCTGTGTGCGGATGTTGGACCGTTGTTGCCGTCGGAATACTACAGCTGTGAAATTCACTATGTGTTGGCAAGGTAATATACTACTAGGTGAAATCAATATGGTAATACATTATATTTTCTGAATCTATTTGTTATTACCATCAACTTTAACTATGGGGCCAAAACTGAAATCTGTAAAAAAGTATAGTATTATAAGTAGTTGTTAGTATGGGAACATCACAAGCTAGAAAGTTGAACTTTTTTGTTTTGGTTATATATTATTAGTAAGTAGTTAAAAGCAATTTAATTACCACTTGTTGTTCAACCATAAGTACTGAAGTGGAAATTATATTATACATAGCAAATTATACAAATGATTTGACAAATGTCACTCTGGTAGTGTTCGATAATTAATAGGTTCTTTAAAATTTTAACTTGTACTGTTAACATTAACTACTTCATAAATTTTTCCAGATATCATAGACAGCTACCAGCACAAAGCATCCAGGTAACTACCTGGATAGGTGGGTAGAGTAGGGCAGAATCAATGTCTCAGGTCATCACAACTGCTTTCCCAGATTCATTGCCCTCAGTCACAGGGAGGACTGTCATAAAATCTGGGTAAGACCCCTATATTCTAATCAAAGTTTGAAATATAAGCTTATTAAACTTCTCATACCAAAGACTATATAATCACCCTTAAATAAATTTGATTTAGGGGTTTGGTGAGTATCTCTTATGGTGTATATCTCTTATGGTATCTCATATAACTGATAAATATTATTTTATACAGAGTATCAGCATCATACTAGTGTATTAACTGTTTGTATTTGACACTGACTGTAGGTAGGTCTGTTATCTTTGTATAAAGACAGGTACTTAAAACAAATTAGTCAAAAATTATAATAAATAACCCTAGGTGTAGGTATAACTAACAATGATGACAGGGATCCGCCACAAGTATAATAATTTTGATTATGAATAGTTTTTAGGAGATTATCATTGCTTTTTAATTGTAATATTTGTTTTGTATGAAATGATGATTTAATTAACTTTTTTTATTTTTTAGTAGATATTAAGTATATTGAATGTATTTTAAATGCAATTTATGTTGCTAATGAATTAAATTAATAAATAAGTGTGGAAGCCCTCGGTAAAACTATGGACTAACATAAATTGGTCTACTGTACTGTTCTGTAGGTGGCTGATAGTTGAAGTCCAGACAAAAAGGACACATGGGTATCATTTAGATAGTTATGTTGTTTTAAGAATATAAAAAGACTAAATCCTGTAAACTCCACAAAGTAGAACTGATAGAAGTAATGAAATATAGATAGTACAGTATATGTGTAAGTTCATTTAAATCATACTGTTTGGCCCATAATTTAGTATACCAATTTAATTTCTTGCAGTTTCTTCAATAAATGTTCAGTGTGGTGCTGACTGCACCCCCAAGTCACCGACACTTACCACCAGGCAAGTGTGACTGAGGTCAAGTGCTGATCAGTCTTGAATATAAAATAAAGGTTCTATGCATTGACCAGAGGCCATTTAAGGTATGCTTCATGAAACACTATCCCTTAAATTTTGAAGTTGTAAATAATTTATTAATATTAATATATACATATATGTATCTTGGTATCTAAGACTTAATCAAAGTAAATAACTTTTCCATTTGGTTGCAGGACTAAGATTTGCAGGTCAGGACTGAGTTTTAAAAAGTACTTACTACTAGCAAGGATGAACACTGAAATTAAAAAGTAAACTACCCGGCACGGGCATTGTCCCTAAGTTGCAACTGTTGCAAGCATAGAAGATACTCATCAAACAGGGTATATGGGGGAGACCTATGTTTAGCAGTCCTAAGTTGACGACCGGTCTGGCCTAGTGGGTAGTGACCCTGCCTATGAAGCCGAAGGTCCTGGGTTCGATTCCCAGTCAGGGCATTTATTTGTGTGATGAGCACAGATATTTGTTCCTGAGTCATGGGTGTTTTCTATGTATTTAAGTATTTATATGTATCTATTTATTATATATATCGTCGCCTAGTACCTGCAACACAAGCCTTATTGAGCTTACCGCGGGACTAGGTCGATTTGTGTAAGAATGTCCCGAAATATTTATTTATTTATTTATTTAAGTATCCTCCACTTGTACTGTTACAATCACCAATGCGCTCAAAAACATGTTAACATGCAGTTTATGTATGACGACTGTACCATAATCAAGTTATTTTACTTTATATAAATGTCAATGGACAATAATATAGGTACTTACCCTTTAAACAATACCTGATGTTATATTATTGTTGATGTACCTACTGGATTGTTGATATAATTGGAGTTACTATATGACAAAACTCCCTTTTTTACCAATAAAGTTATAAAATATTTATATATTTGATTATCCCTAGTAAATTCCCTTTGATCTGTATGAGATAAATATTTCTGCCTGTAATATCAACTCCTGAACTTTGCGACACCATGAGGACTTTACCTCATGTTTTGAGGTTGCAACCGCAATCCTCTTTGGCGGACTCCTTTCTAAGCTGTAGCTAAGATATCTGGAGAATACTGGCGAATATCGTTGAGTGCTCCTAAGTACTGTACTAAGTAAGGAGCTACGAAATTGTCTGGTGAACCTGTTAACGGGGTCAAGAGTTGTTTTGTATCGTAGTCTTCTATTGATTTTTTATTTCTGATAAGGTAGATAAAACAATGTATATTATAAAGTACTATTGTTTCTGGCATAAAACCCAGGAAAACCAACACATCAATTTGTCCACACGAACGCTTTTCGCATAGAATAGGTACTCAGGAGTATGCATTTTTCCATAGAAACGCTCTTTCCCCTTAACATAATAATACTTATACAAATATCGCTGCCATGCTGAGTGGCGATACTAAATCGCTGGGCGAGGAACGAGCCAGCCCTAAGGTCCCCTACGAAGGACCGGATAAGCATTTAAGTTTGACTGCTCTCGGTCATCATGGGCCAAGTGTATTCACAGCGGCCGGCGCAAACATGTAATTGTTACAGTGGGACAGCGCAAGGGTTTCCACACATGCATGTGCCATCACAAACTAAAGGCGTATCTGTTGCCAGGGTACGAGAGTCATCCCGTCGGGTCTTTTGATAGGATCACGCACCAAGCCATGAGGCTCTAATAAAGCCGGCGTAGGTATTAGCGCTGACCACAGCCCGACGGATGGTTGAGGCTAGCTTGGCGGAACAGGCAGCCCGCGTTCATCGAATAGGCGAGGCCGTGGTGTCTAGCCGGTCCACTGTTTTACTGCAGTGGCAGTGATGTGGGGCTACTATATTAGCCCCGAGGGGCAAGCCTACGGCTATACGGAAACTGTTAGGGTTTAACCAACATTCAGACCACTCTTTCTTAAATATCTCTATAATGAGTGAGCCTTGTCAGAAAAAGCTGTGCAGAGGTCAGGAGTTCTTTTCCACCCACTGGCATATAGGTCTGTTCCAAAGTTCATGCATTGCATTTAAGCAAAGAGACACAAGACAAGTATTAAATTCTGGTTTTTAAGACTTGTCTTGTGTCTCTTTGCTTAATTTTGCTCTCATTTCACATTATGAGGATGCAATTTTCATGCAAGGGTCCATGATCCTAATTTAAAGTATTGAATTTATCTCCATACGTTTTTTAACCAATTTATGTACTAATTGATCTACAATTATAATAAATAACACATAGTTTTTACATGTGATCTTTATATCTTATACTTATTATAAACCATTATATTTTTCTAATAACCTCAACTAGGTAAGCTACTTGTGTCTGTTTAGACCCTTTGTGCTCTTCTTTCAGTTTATTTGAATAATGGTTTTCTTTTCATCTGCTTCCACCAGCAACCGAACAAAACTGTTCTGTATCCAATGGTAGGTTCAATCCAAACTGCCTGAAAAAAAGATAACAGTTTAAATACAGAAATTCTTCAAAGTACGGATGTCAAGAATGTTATGTGATAGAGTTCATAAGAAGACGAGAATCTATGGGGTAAAATTTCATGACAGTGAGTTCCATTATCAATAAACTCAGTATTAACGCTTTTTTCATGTAAATACAAATTCTTATTATGATTAATTTTTACACATTTAACATAAACATATTTTTACAAACGACTCCAGCTACTCTATTATGGTTGGGTTAATATCATTTGCCACAACATCTCTCACGCTCCAATAAGTAGGTATGTGATTGCAAAAGTGATGGATAGGGCTATATATACAATAAAATGGCAACCATGCTATCCATTTTGGTTTGATGACAGCATACTACTTCAATCATATATGAACTCTCTAATCCGTCTCATAAGCATACATCGTTATCGCGGGAGCGAATTCGATTTGACAGTACTGAAAGATTATAAAAAACAGTCAAAAACAGAAATGACATTCGTGTAGAGAACGTTTATACCTACGACTTTAAAAATGTATAATTATTTTATTGAATATCAATTTTAAAAACGGACCCATTACAACAGTGGCAGTCGAAAGATAATTTAGCCAGTTAAAATGGATATTTACTGCACGACGCCGTAGATTATTAGTAGATAATTTTTAGAAACATAGAGAAAAATTTTGTCATATATTACGAAAATGACTTAAGATCAACAAAAAGTAAATAAAGTCGTATTAAATTAAAACATTTATATTTATTTAAGTTGATATGTCAATTTCAGGTATTTTTTTACTAACGGAGTGAAAGCAAGATTTATTAACATTATGCAGCAAAAACTTCGTGCTAGTTATGATGAACTTCTTGGAGGCTTATAATGTGTAGGCAGAAAAGTCTGTTTTTCCTAAATGGACAGTCTGTTTTACTACTTCTACAACAAATTTATATTTGCTCCCGCGATAACGATGTATGCTCATAAGTGAGAATATTTAATGGAATCAAAGTTAAATGATACAATTATTTGTATGATGCAATTGCCAATATTTGTGACATCAGAAAATTAAAAGTAGTTAAGCATGTGAAATGTGACCAAAATAACAAAGTTTTCTGATTAAAAGAGCAAGAGTGGTTATGCCCAAGTGGGCATAAACAATTCGCACTAAAGCAAAGGCTGACTTCCCAGATTTATTTTTACACTCCAAACTAGTCAAACACAATTAAGTAGTTTTTGAGTATAACCACCATTACATAAGCTCTCAGGGATCATACATTTATAACCAGTGATTGGCACTAATGGTGCAAAACTTTAACAAAACTTGTTCAACTGAGGTATAGTAATAATTACCATCAAGAAAAGTAACTTTGGCAAATTATTGTCCAATTTAATTGTATATAAGTAGCGTCCCATACGAGGGGCCGTCCGATACTCCAAGGCACCAATGTCATTCCGTCGGGCCTCTTGCCGTCGTCTCTGGTTAGACCCTTGGGCTCGAGTACTGCTATTTCGGGCACAAAAGTTGATGCTGGTGCGGCTGCATCCTCAGCTGAGAACCACAAGCGTCGCAAGTATGTCGCACTGGGCAGTAGTTACATATTTGCGGCGTTTGGGGTTGAAACCATGGGGCCGTGGGGCCCAAGTGCACGCCGACTCTACAAGGAGATATCGGCGCGTCTTATAGAGGTTTCTGGTGACCAGAGGGCTGGCCACTATTTCGCCCAACGGATTAGTATTGCTATCCAGCGCGGAAACGCGGCCAGCCTTCTGGGCACCCTACCTAATGACCAGGACCTAGGTCAAATTTTTTATTTATACTTAGTTAAGTTTTCAGTTAGTATCTTTATCATGTTTTTATCTTATATTTGTGTGGTTCTTTGGAAATAATTAATTCATGAAACATATTGATTCTTCATTGTATATCGGAATCTCAATATGCATATATTTGGGTGTAAGCATATAATTGTTTTTTTCCACTCGTGTACTTACTTATATCTGTGTATCTGTCATTTACATAGTGACGAACGTACATATAAGGACATACATTATTTACTCCTTATAAAAGTCTATAGTATATTGCCCAAAATAGCACTTGTATCGTTTGAGAGACCTTACGACACGGTAAGCTAGTGCGGAGCAGCAGGCCAGAATCGATTGACATCAAATATTTTTTTAGAAAAAGAAAAGATATCCCTGGACTCTCGAGTGATAGCCTGAAAGTTAAGTAAGAAAAATACAGGTCGGGTTTAGCAGCGTTGCCAGATACCCCGCTTTTCCGCTTTTTACCCCGCGTTTTTGGCACTCGCCCCGCAATCCGCGTTAAGCTAACGCGGGTACGCTTTTTTTAAATATGCGCGATCAATTTTTAAATGTTAGGCTTTCTACGTAACCGACTTGTCACCTGGGATTTTTAATACATTGCGGTTTTTGATCCATCTATTGATTTCGTTGCACCTATGATCTACCTAGAAAAAGGTGGTAAATTCAAATCGTCGAACCACCATCGAACGAACGAATTGGCTAAACACTTGCGAAGCATCGGAAGTACTAGTTGTGCTAGAAAAGTCGGGTCAGGGAAAATATAATTTTAAGGAATTTATTATGATTTTTCTTCGGCTTTTCAACATGCCAAAAAAACCTATTTACATATTCCACAAATCCGCGTTTTCATTTAAAAATCCGCGTTTTGATAGCGCAGCTCCCGCTTTTTGTATTCCGGCATCTGGTAAAACTGGGTTTTTGTGTCTATGCCTAAAATAAATTATGTAACATTAAGTTTACGAACCAATCGTCATTATAATATATTGACAAAATTCGCAAAACGATTTCCAACAATATACTCGTAAATAGACATTCCGCATGAATAAATCATGACCGCCAAACATTGACGGATTGAGTTGTGACCCTCGTCATAACACAAATGCCTCCCAGTCAAGCAAGCCCGGTACTACGATCGTCGAAGTTCGTATATTTCGGGCACCTTTCTCTTTTACCCGAATTAAGACGTCATGAGAGTGACGGAGACAATCGTCCGAAATTTAGAAATATCGTTTTTGGCGGTAACGCCTTAGATCTCCGCTCGCCACAATGGCATTATATCGTCCCGCACTCCTTCAAACTTGCATTTATTTGAACCCTTAAAACGTGGGTTTTATGACATGAGGAACAAGGTCGGTTCTGCAATTATAGCTTAGAATAAATATGAAGTCAAGGAAAGCGAGTTGTAGCACTCGGCGCGAACTTTCCAGGCAAATTAGAGTAATTTGCATCTGGACTTTCCGTACTTTTGTGTGGCCTATTTGTTATACCCGAATTTTTCAATTTATAAGAGATGAATCAGAACTAATTGTTTCTTATAGATATTTTTTCCTCCTGTTAACTACTACTAGTAATAACAATTGATCAATTTGCTTAAAAACAAAAACTATGAAATATATTTAATGTCTGCATAAACAGCTCCTCCTCTTATATAACAATATGTGCTGAAAGTAAAAACTTAAACTATGTAGCTCACATTTTTATACAAAAGACGGTTATCGTTTTAAACAGTCTGTAATACGAGTATTTCCTCAAAATAATACTGCGGACAGCATCCCGCACTCGCTACAACTATTTTACTAGATCAGTCTAAGTGATATAAACATATCTATCGCTAGACATATATAAACTAATAGTCAACATCTCCCTAGTTAAAATTTCAAAAAGTTAACGAATAACGTTATTCCGAAGAATGTAGTTATAATACACGGCTATACATATATTACTTGGACATACCGAAAGAGGCAGTCTGTTGGCACAGGCATTTGTTTATAATTTATACCCAGTTTTTTTAAGTTTTAACATCAATGCATGTTCCATTGTGCATACACATTCTTTCCCCTACTTGTTGCACTGTGAAACACAGCTAAACTTGGAATATTCATAAAGCTATGCAACTTATAAGCATTGTATTCAAACTAAGTATGAAACTATGTGCGTTGCAGTTTCACTTCATATACTAACTCACCCCTCTAATCTAGTCTCAAATCTATTGATCTTGTTGATATCGTGACTAAAACTTAATAATTTGTACTTAAAAACGCCTGGCACAGTATTTGCGCAAAATTAACCCAGTTAGCACATAAGGTAATTTTGAATTTATAACCGCTGAAGAAACCTCCTTAGTTTATCACGAATAATCCGTTTAAATTCGAATCCGAACATTAAATTCTTCATAGTAAGAAGTGCCAGCATATGGTTGATATTTGCACTAGGGGTAGTCTATAAATTTTGGATATTTAGGTAAAAGATACAACCGATAAAAGTTATAAACAATCTTAGTAACTTAATTTCGCGACGATCGCTAGGCGAGGGCCCCAGAGCTCAGATTCAAAACTGAAAATGATTACATAGGTATTTATGTATGTATAGTTGGAAGGTAGCTCCCAAACGGATAAATTGATATGAGTGTGACATTTCTTAAATCTAAGTACTTATTATACTTTACATCTGTTTCAATAAGTGAAAATGAGGCAGGAGTAACCGCGATAATTATGTTCTATATATATTATGAATTTGTAATCATGTGAGAAAATACCTAAAATCTAAGTTCTCTTGAAACACATTTATACTCTAAATAGCAAATAAATGAACTAAATCAATCATTCGAGTACAAGAAGATTCCAGTGGGAAAATTATCAATGAAAAGCGCAATTTCCTTCAAGAAAATAATAGCAAATTAAAAGTTTTCTGTGTGATAGACATATATCTTGTATCTGAGCTGGCACTCAAGGCTCCACAATTTACTTCAATAGTTATATATCTTCTATAATAGTTCAAACGCGTTGAACTGATTGTGAGGGATCTATGGGCTTGTAAACGAATATCAGAAAGAAAATTCTCATGATCTTTGTTTACTTTGATGTTTCTACGTATGAAAAGAACGGTACAGGACCCAAGATATATATTTAATGATATGATATTTATTTTAATACATTAAATTTTCGCATTTTCTACACATATTTACAAAAAACTATCGCGAAATAAAATCTATTTACCTAGGCACCATGCGTATTAAAAGTCTATTTCAGTTATAAATCTGTGCCACTCAAACAATTAAAACGCGATATAAACGGAATGAATTGTATCGTAAACAAGATTGCCAAAACATTTCGTTACGTTGTAAATTATTTTAAGTTTGAAACTTTTCGGAAAACGTTGTCTTCCCTAGCATTTGGAAGTTACGTTCTTTGTTTTAATTTTCTTTCAAAATAACTTTGTTGGGGTTGGCTAAAGAAACAACATCTGAATAATATGATATACCTAGCATGTATAGATGTACATCAAAATATTACCTTGATAACACATCGGGGTAATAGGTTATCTGTCCTATAAAACTTTAAATATATCGGTAAATATCGGTAATAATCTAACCCACTTTTGAGCCCTAGGTGCCGGACACGGTTATAATCTTATAACCTGTAACGTACTTACATAATAAAATATACCTATATATGAAATGCAAAAAGTACCTACCAAACAAAAAAAAATCTAAACATAAACTAATATAACTTCATTAAAAGCTTACGCAGAAATTCCATGAAAATGTAAACAAATTCTCGCGCCAGCATTTACCTACTCATAATTACTGCTACCCATCGACCCTAAACACCAATTAACTGCCTTCGCGTATCTGAAATCTCCAACCAATTAATATCAAGCAGGCACCATCCAATTCGACCCAATATCATAACTCAAGCGTTTTCTTAACGATAGTTACATCTAAATCCCGAAGAAAGCTATTCCGATCGAACACAGGGTAAAATGGGCTTTATAGAGCTTTGTATAAACTATAAATTGGCGTGACTGGTGATAGATTGACGACAAATGCCCCTAAGCCCTAAGGTGCTATTCCTGTTGCAAGCCGAGCCAAGGCTAGACGAAGGCGCAATCAAACCAGTATACTATATATTATACGAGTGAGTTGAAAGCTTATATGTACAGCTACTTACAGGTGGTCAGTTAAATGGTGATTACGATTACATTATAAGGCAGGGAAATACACGTCTACTACCCAACAGTTAAATGTTGGGTGTTTGAATTATGTTCGTAAATCAAAAGATAGTGAACTTTTAGACAAAAGACTAACTCGCATCAAACTTGCCAATAAGTTCATTCCCTTTTCTAGAAACAAAAAAGTCTTCTACAACGTAAAGTCAGGGATAGACTAGGGGTCAAATGTCCGGCGACGATTGTCGCCGAGATATCAAACGAACTCGACCGTCAAGTCCGGCGACTTCGCCAGACACTTGCAGGCATAGTCATGGCTTGTCGGGCGATGTCCGGCTACGTCAATCTATGTCACCCGACGTCGCTGGCGATACGGGTTGCAGGACATTTGTTCCCTAGTCTATCCCTGGCTTAAACCTCTTTTAATCTGTTTAGAATAATAACAATATTATAATAACTATGAGTACTTAACTACTTACAGTACTTACTAAAATTAAATCTAAATAAGGCCTCGTTGTATTCCACTATTATAAAATGCACAAGATAAATATATTCTCTGTAATGATCAAATTACACTAGTTCACTTCGGTGACATCAGAAGTATCAGAACACGGGATCGCACTAGAGGTACGACATCCGTCACGGGATCGACTGAAATCCCGCTCGACGGCCCGTTTTGTCTCTACACGGTGACTAGCAATTTTACTTTTATCCGGATTAATGGAAAACGGACCTTATCCTTTGACATTACAACTCACAATGGCCGCTAACTCATTTTGGTGTTTTGAAATAAACCCGTCTACTTATTTATATGCGGTGCAGAATTTGAATAAACCTGAATGAACACCCTCCATTTTAGTAAATGATTACATACCGAGTTTAATGAAATGTTGACCCGTAATAATTGTATTGTCGTTTGGTTTGTACCCTTACAAAGTTTACATCTTTTTTTTGTCAATGGTAGGGTAAATCGCCATAAACAGAAAATTAATTCTGAACTTATTTTAGTATTCCTGGCGATTTAGATTACACACAATTGAAGTATATTCAAGTACGTACGGTGGTGCGTCAATCCTCACAAGCTTTTAGAGCCGGTATTAGCACCAAACCATCTGTTTACGTCATCGCTACCTTTAAAATTATTCAGAAAAGTAACATTTTTAGTTTTCTATCAGATGACAACTATGCCGCCATATTTAACATTGATCAATTCGTTAAGTGGCAGCGGGCGGGGCACATTGCGCACCAACCGATGGCCGATGGGGTGGAAAAATTTTGGAGTGGCGATCACGAACTGGAAGACGCAGCGTAGGAGGCCTCCCACAAGGTGAAAGTAGCGGGGTGCCGCTGGATGTGGAAGGCGTAGGACCTGTCTGTTAGGGTCGTTTTGGGGGAGGCCTATGTCCAGCAGTGGACGTCTTTCGGCTGACATGATGATGATGATGAATTCGTTAAAATCCGGTGAACAAGAAAGTACAACAGCTCAGCGATTACGAGTGTCACAACGTCGCCACATCCAGTCGTAGTGGCGCTGTAGACAGAGTATAAAGCCCTATTTAGACCAGGCAAGAACTTGTATATGATTTTCATTACATTGCGGGCTATCGGCGTACGGCGAATTTGGTCGCTTTATATAACCCCGCAATGTAATGAAAATAGTATACAAGTTCTGGCATGGTCTAAATGGGGCTTAAGTCCGCATTTCGCAGATCAGTAAGTCTCGCCCCGGCGCTCGGGCAAATTCCCTACATTTTTGTGGTTGAATCGTGTTGCCTTGCATTGTTTTTAATTTATATAGCTATGTTCAAATAATTTACTTTACAAATGCTTGAAGCACGTTGTCCTCAAGATGTATTTAAGAGAAAATCAAGATTGTTTAATAATACGGTTTTTAAGCGCAATTTATTTTCAAAAACTGTCTCATTCATAACTGATCCACGCAACGGTATTTCTTGTATTATTTTATCTCACAAATAAAATGTCCTATTAACTACTAGCGACCCGCCCCGGCTTCGCACGGGTGCAATGCTGATATTAGTATTTCTCCACTATTTAATGGATTATTATACATATAAACCTTCTTCTTCAATCACTCTATCTGTTAAAAAAATCGCAACAAAATCCGTTGCGTAGTTTTAAAGATTTAAGCATACATAGGGATATAGGGACAGAGAAAGCGACTTTGTTTTATACTATGTAGTGAAGTGATAGTCACTAGTAACTCTAGTAAAATAACTATTACTACAGTGGCAGAAATCACACCTACCGGCACAAAATGGTGGCAATAGAATTAAGAGTTTCATCGATCTCGTAATAAAGATGATTATAGCCCTCTTCCAGAGGGTCTGCTCGGCCACTTATACGTTAATAATGTTAAGAAGGATACTTAAGACGACCTTACTCCACATTATATTAATAAGCCTTTTTATTTCAACATTTCCTGTTAGCCATGTAAATCTAAGAGCTGGCGGCTTCCTCGCACAACGTATCAGCATTGTGATACAATGAGGAAATGCCGCCAGCATCCTTGGTACAATGCTTCAGGGGCCATTTTGAGCTTTAATAACTAGTTAAGTACTCATATTTTAATGAATGTAATCTTCCTCATGTTGGATGTTAAGAACTTTAAGAAATTCATTCGTTCTAGAAGAAAAAATATTGTTTTGTAATATTTTATGCAGTTAGCATTCATTCTAGCGTATGAATCAAGTCTCCAAAGTATCTGGGAGTAAGAAAGTATTAACTCTAAACAGTTGAAAGTCGAAAACTTTTTGTCGCGTTGCCTTTATGTAGTTAATGTGTAGGATAGGTACATTTCTACGAATACCCTTTCCAATGGTAACACTATTGATTTGTAGTATAATTAGTGATTACCATTCCATATAAAATAAGTAAAAAAAAATAAAATTAAATAATAATAATTACTTGTGGGGCAGACTCCCCACAAGGTGAACCACAATATGGTAAAGATCGCGGGAATCCACTAGATAAGGGTGGCGCAAAACCGGTCTCTGTGGGTCGCTATGGGGGGAGGCCTATGCCCAGCTGTGAACGTCTTTCGGATGCAGCTGATATGATGATGATGAGGTATTGTAGCTGTTTAAAGTGTTACAGTTTCATTGACCCCTTCATAAAACGATTAAGAGCTCTTTGCCCGTACTAATCAGTTTAGCTGCGACCCGAGCAATTGCATTTACCGCTGGACGCGCTCAAGACGAAGAACAGATTCTAGCAAATATTCAACATTAACCCTTAACTACTGCGCAATAAGAGCTAAAATAAGTATTCATGGAACACAACTGAGATTGATAAATGATTTTAGGTGTGAATTTATGGAATGTTACGGCTGCACGTTCTGGCAGGTGAGTAGGATTGAGTTTGGCAAAATACCGCGGTCAAACCACAATTTGTGCTTTAATTCAACCGTCAGATAGTTCATCTGTAAAATTAAATCTACATTATAACCATAAATATCGAATAAATTTGCGTCATTGCTCGCAATAATCTGGACATGACTTTAAAATTAATCAAAATAAAAGTAAGAATTGAATGAAATGATTACTATTTAATTCATTTCTTACTTGACATATAATTTGATTCCTGGTCATTTAATATAAAAAATTGTTAAAGTATAGGTTTTTTTCAAAAAATAACTTAACACATCAAAAATATACTTAAATTCTGAAAAACTCCGTTCGAAATCCACTGATGTTAATGGGGCAAACTTAAGTAATTTAATAAGAATATCCACGGAGGTTTTCTACTTTTAAAACTAAAAAACGTCTTCGTCAGAAATAAAAATCATAGCAGGTTATTTATAATAGTTATAGTATAAGTTTAATATCGTAACTTCTTTTTCTTCTGACGAAAATGCTAACCACATTAAATAGCATTTTCATAATAAATATTATATTACAAAAATAATTAATTGAATAACATTTTGATTAATGTCCATATCAGTGCGAGCAATAACGCAAATTTGTCCGATCTCTGATTATAACATTCAAAGTTTACTGTATGCGTATTGTATTTTTTTTTCAGTAAAAAAACTGCTATGATGATTTAAATGGAAGTTACCTCACAAATAGTTGAAAACTTAATATAACGCATCAAATTCTTTTAATTGTTGAGAAATTTATCCCACAAGTTAAGTAACAGAGCATGGTAGTTAGTATGAATCTGCAGCTGATAATTTTTTATCTAAGCGGGAATATCTAATTTTATTCCCTCGTAAAATACTTTAAATCTGATTAAATTTACCTGAAAAAGCTTTGATTAGTTTTTACATACTAAACTATATGGGCAAATGTACGCTAATTAATCGTTAAGACAGTTAAATAGACTACTTTTACGCCAGCGATTTTAGTAGTGCTTTCAATTTGGCTCCAGTGGCTCATACATTCCCATACATTGGCGAGAGCGAGTACCAATGTGAACTGAAACATAAGATGGTCGTCTGTCAGATTTTTAACGAGTATGTTAGTGCGAAAGTAATGCACAGCTTGATAGGCGATAAAAAGGCAAGCGACAAGCACCCTATGCGGCTGGAACAATAATTTACAACTAATAATATTAGCGGAACTCTTGCCGCCTCCATAGCCAATCGTTTAAAAACTTAATTAAAACAGTTCAAGTTTTCCTGTATGAAAAATTTTTCAATTATCATTGAGATGACAGCTGCGCCGCCATTTTTAAGGTTCGTGCCAGTTCGTGTGGTATACCCCGCCCATTTCTCGCACGCAAGATATATTCGTACACTGGAAGAAGTCTTATACGTACACTGCAAGAAGTTCTTATACGTCTAGGACTACGCATGATTATGTACAGTCAGCGTCAGAGATATGTGACCCCCCCCCTGCATACAACCAATCTATGTAGGGAGGGTCACATATCTCTGACGCTGACTGTACTTTAAGATTGTTGATGTACTTTATCACTGTTTTGAAAAAATAAGTCCCGCCGTAGTTTCTTGCCGGTATCTTCTCAGGTCAGAGGTGTAGGGGTCCGAACCAGTGTAGATTTTTCTTTGACTTCCATAAGTGCTTTAATGTGTCTAAATTGAAAAATAATAATCTTTTATCTTTTTAACAAAATCATTACAAATGTTAAAGATGTTAAGGTTACCCCTGCTTGCAATGGGAACAACACACCGGCTCTCATCCACTCTAGTGGCAGAAATACGACTTTTAGAGCTTTCCTTTAGCGGGCGGCTATAACTAGGTTGCTTGAAATAAGCTGACATTTTGAACATGAACGTACAAAGTGGGAGCAATTTATTTTAAAGTTACGAAGTAATCTGGCGATTCGCGTGTGTAAGTAGATAAACGTGTGAATATTAGGTATTTTTTGATTTGACAATAAATATCCGCTAACGACACTGTATTAAAACTATCACGTCACACAGTGCCTACGGCAAAATAAAATTTATTAACTCAGGATTAGTCTAGGTTTGGAATATTGTATTACTTATTTAACTTACAATATTATAAACAAAAGTATAATTATATCGAACAAGCTATGCTAGACATAAATGGGAATAGATATTCATTTGATTTCATAAATATACAAACAAAGTATCTTATAGGTAGGTACCTAAACTTATATGCATTTGCATATAAGTAAAAGACCGTCTCCATTCGGTCGGAGCGAAAAACCACCGGTGTAACAGTAAGTAAAGTAACCAACTTTCAAAACAAAATCCTCTATTGATTCAAAGTATCTAAAAAAGTTTTCAATGCTCCGCCAACACTGAAATTGGCTTGCATAAAAACTTCTCAAGCGATTCTGAACGCCGGATAATCCCGCCTGATAACGTTCAGCAAAACCGTGAAATCCTCAGGGTAAACTCCAGCAGCAAGCATCTACAATATAAATCGCTTATCTTTTTGATGTTGCTCAATAAGTTGTTATTCAGTTTTAGTGCTTAGTGTGCGGATATTTAGAGATTTATGAATAGATTCTTGCAAATGAAAATTGTAAAAAAAAAAAAACAATAATACATAACAGAAAGTTCAATTTGTGACGCTGAAATAATCCAGTCAACAATGCGTATGTACCTACTCGTATTGCAACATATTATTGCCGGTGGCATTTCGTGTAGTAAAATTTTCATATATTAGCAGATAATTACGTTATACAGTGAAAATAGTTTCCAACTGGTCGTCATTTACTAAAATAGGTTATTCCTGAACAGTTCTGACATAATTGTGATAAAACCCTAATTTTACATGCTTTAAACTTCGACGTGTTGTAGCGGGACCACTTTTTCACTCGTAAATGAGTTTTTTGGGAATAGGGGGCTATTCGGTGACTGAATATATATAGACACAGCTCTCCATACAAAAATGCCTTCCAAAAGTGACCACAGGTGTGCTGACACTGACAGCTATCCCCTCTTCATAAATATGTCAGAGCAGCTTGGAGTTTATCCAATAGACAATTTCGCGCTATTAAAAAAAAGTTGTGATTGGTTAATAAAAGTTTTAAGCGTCAAACCTCATGCGCGACGTGACAATATTATGGCGTTGTCAAACTTACAGGGATGATACTAACCGAGATGGAACCAATTTATATAAGTATTATTCTGACACGATTTTGCTATTAAGATTACGTTTGTCCATACTTTATAAGAAGATATAGTAATGACACACCCACATTGCCTGTCTTTCTCTAGTAGGTTTCACGGGATAATGTCGCTCTAGAATATCGGAGGTGAATTTTCGTAAGTTTTTGCGCGACTAAGTCCCGTTTATCGTTATACTCAAAAGTTGAAACATAATAGTATGTGTACCTAGTACATATGTATTTTGGAATAATCGTAATAGTGTGAGTACAGTCAAGGAGTTTAATTTTCAACCCACCTAAGGTTCAATATCGTATAGCAAACTCATCATAAGAGCAAGCTAGAATTAGACGTTACTTTGATATCTCGCACACATTGTTTTGTTTACTAGGTAATAGCAGATTAATAACATCGACGTGGAGTACTAAACTTTGGGATGTCAAGGCATTTTGCCAACAATAGACGACCACCGAGTCTATATTCATCTTTTTCGTTCTTACAACATTCAAATAATAGTGACGTAACGACGACGTCCGCAGTAGACAGAGTCGTAAAGAACTCACTATGAAGCTGACACGCTTTCAGAATTAAAAAAGAAAATGATAACTTTTCACAAAGAGGTTATTTGTAATATGCAATGACAGATAATAAATATTTCAAACCTATTACTGAAATACAATTTTCGACCTTAAGGCATCGCGAATGTCTAACGACATTTCAATGATTGCCCATTTGGGCAGGAAATTAAATTCCCTGAAAAATATAATTTATAATAAACCCTTTCCGCGGTCTCCGGGAAACTAAAATGATTATGACGAAAAGTTTACTTTTGTAGTGTAGGTATTTGCTTTTTTAATAGGAAATGCTCGTTACAAATAATAGGAAATGCTCGTTACTTGAAAATAAAATTGATAGTTTACTTACTAGTAGAAATGTTGCATTAACATTATCCCCATTCTGTCACTCAGTATAATAAAGGCCTAAGTGATTATAAAACTAGTATAGAGTTACGGCATTTGGTTCAGCGTATTAGTCTATACATCAATATGTTACTTTAAATAATTGATTATCATATTCAGGGTAAAACTGACACAATCCAATGGATCTCATCGATTTACTTGTATTTTTGTGGAGTTGTTTAGGTACCATTTTACCGCAGAAAAAGGCATTTTATATGGTTTTTTAATTTAACAATTTTATATTAGCTGACATCTTATGTCATAGAAAGCTTCTGTACTACTAAAGCTGACAAACTCCGCCGCGGCTCAGTCGATCGTTCGCGGCACACTAGCCGTGGGGTCATTTTTGAGCTCGAGTCAGACTTCTATAGTATTACTAGTTCGTTGGGGCTATTGTTCTAGAGATAAGATATTGTTATAAAAAGGAAAAGACAATCCCTAGACAAAGCCTTGCATTGCATTCCATGTACCTTTTTTCGGGTAACTGGTTCACCATTATATTATGTTCGTTAATACATACAGTCAACCAATTTGATTTCTAGGTCACTTCGAACCTCATCACAGTGACGTTAATAAGAGATCTTTTGCGTCTTTCATATAGATTTTCACTGTGACAAGGAACGAAGTGGCCCATAACATAAATCAAATTAGTTGACTGTACATAAGCGATATAAAATATGTATAGATTTTATATCACACTATGAAACACAGCTAGATGAAACACATTCATATTTTGATAAATAATTAGAAGCATCATTAGTACAAGAGCCATTCTTAGTGGACGTTGTACTATTAAATCGAATTTGTACTACAACGCTGTGGTTTCACAACTCTCGACTGACGGCTTAAAGATCTACAGTGCATAGTTTCCAGACGATATTAATTTCAGCGGCTTAAGGTTTGCCCTTACCGTAAAACGGACAGCTCCGAAACATTTAAAGTTAATTTTAGAAAGTTTTTGGCGCTGTAATTATAAAATTTAGGCTTTTCGTAACACGCGTAGAAAAGTAAAATAAATATTCCAGTTATGAAACGTGACTTACCCGCTTCTTTACAATTATGTATTATTTATTTATTTTATTAGGTACAGTAATAACAATATTCTTTATAATATTGCCCCACAAAACTGCATAAACAGTTTGACTGTGGGATCCTCAGTCTCTTAAGTATACATTTTTATATGTATTATTTAATACAAAAAAATAGTAATTGTTAAATTTACAATAATAAGTTATATTAATATAGTTAATCTTAATACGGCTATCACTGAATTTAACTTTTTTTTTTCTTTCTTCCACAGGTACATATTTCTCGCGATCTACACGGTGGAGATGATAATCAAGTGCATAGCGAAAGGCTTCATCCTGAACAAGTATACGTACCTGAGGAACCCGTGGAATTGGCTGGACTTTGTCGTGATAACGTCTGGTTACGCTACCATTGGCCTGGAGGTGGGCAACCTGGCTGGTTTGAGGACCTTCAGGGTGCTTCGGGCGCTGAAGACCGTGTCCATAATGCCTGGTAAGTGTAACCTCATTAACACCTAGGCAAATAAAGTATCGTTAGCTATGGACGTTTTTATAAAGCTATACGGCATGCCTAACTTATTTTAATAAGTAGTAATATTTCATTACTTAATCTTTATTGCATAAAATCAAATCTTTTAATGCAGGTGGACTTAATGTGAATGCATTCTATACCAGGCAACCTTAAGGCAAAGCAGGAGTTGTGGGTGTAACAAATGTAGGAAATGACTAAAATCAGAATAATCAGGTATTGTGGTCCTAGGTTGTCGAACTTGTCAACGAGAAAAAAGTAATTGAGTCAGTGGACTACATGTGAACGGTTTTAGACATTCTTAGAATTTCTCGCCGTTTGGAATAAATAGGTACATAATTTTACCTCAACTAAATTTTAAGTTGGTATCTACCAACTCAGTGTTAGTGTGAAGTGAAAACATTTAACTACACAGCACTTTTAAAAGAAATCTTATTACAATATACATCAATAATATCGTTAAAATCAAACGTCAGTCCAAACGGGCTCCATTAGAACAAGTACATAAATGCCGAAAGCACGCTGCTTATTTCCGAAAAGGCATATATAGAAAACAATTTAAAAGTAGACACGACCTTTTAACAACGTCGAGTAGTCTTCAACTCAAAGCAACTTATCTCTAAAAGGGCTTACATTTAAAAGCGTTTGAAGGTAGATACGACCGTTTTAATGATCAGTTAGTAGATGGTAATTAGGCAGTATTTGGGCGTGAAATGGCGCGAGCAGTTTGCGCGGCATGTCGCTCGGAAGTCCGGTGGGTGATGAGCGCTTTTCGTTTATGTTCATTGCGCGAACCGCGAAGCTACCTACTTGTTATATCTGATTTCATTATACAAATTGGTCCATATTGTCGAACAAACCAAATTACTTTTATTCAGTGGGTATGAAATATCTACCACCTGTAATACCTGATAACAGTGATAAATGACAATTCTTTGATTACATCCAGATGTTTTTTTTGTATTTTATTAATACAAAATAAATAATAAAATCATTATTACTTCGGTCCCGGTCACTTTCAGTATTTCTCATTCCAAGCTTTGTTATGAATCCTTAAGTTTGAATTTCTAATTCGTACTTTACGAACTAATAGAAATTAGCACATATTTTTTCACTCGCTTTAAGCATCGAATACAGCACCCACAGACAACCTACAAGGTTTTTGAGCATTTGCCAACTCGAGTGACATGCTTTAAAGCATCTAAAGCATAACACTTCTTAATCAAAGTTATTTTCTTTTATTCGATCGTTCCTGTTCACGAAATGTGCAAGCTAGTGTTCAACTGTATAGTTGGTACTGACTTTTTTTCTAAATGTTAGAACTAAATAATAAATAAACTATAATAATAAATTGTTGGGACTCTCTTAGGGTACAATACCTACATAACTTTACCTCTCCTTTCTCAAACATTGTGTCTCTTACATTCCCGATAAGGTCGTAATGGATTGATATAATACCGATGCCATTATTTTTCATTTATTTTTAATAAAAAAACTTTTACATTTTTATTTTTTGTATGTATTTTCCTTTATAAATTGTTATCACTTAGCACTGGAAGAATGTAAATCCTTGTTTATTCTAATCTAATAAAGCCCGCTTACAAAGCTGTAATGGAATTCACTTACACCGCCAACAGCTGTAGGGCCGCAATAAAAGATTAGGTGCGAATTAACGAGATAGCAATCCAGCATTTGCATACACAGCCCAGATATTCTTACAGCTTACCGATCCAATACGACCGCACGGGCCAGATTAAATTTGTTGTAACGAGGCCCCGTAAATGCTTTTTTTTGCTATAAATTTATTATGATTTCATTGCCTATTTTATTTTATTTATCAATTATCACATTTTCAACCCTGTCGTCAGTTTCTATATACCCTGGCCTGCGGCGATACCGCGAAAAATGATATTCGTAAATTTCGGACGATTGTCTGTCACTCTAATGCATGACGCCGTAATTGAAGTAAAAGAGACAGATCCTAGAAACATACGAGTATCGCTTTTCGCGGTAGCGCCGCTGAGTCTGTTGCAAGTTAAACTGACAGCGTACAGAAAAACTATGCAGGTCTTAATAGGCACGTTATAACAATTATACTGTAACTTTCACTAACTATAAGCTTGTAGCTATAGGTACAGTCAGCCAACAATAATTTTGGACCCGGGTATATAAAAAAAAAAAAAAAAACAAAAAAAAAAAAAAAATTACCTTAAACTACGTCCAACAATGAGAGGTAGGGCACAGCGATGACCATCACGCTTGAATCTGCGGCAGCCCAACTGGGGAAGTACCTCCTCCTTACAGAAGACCACAGCCATAATAGCACTGCTACCTTTCAGGTATGTAGTGTTGTGTTCCTGATGGTGAGTAAGGTTCCCAGAGCTCCAACCCCCCTTAAAGGCCGGCAACGCGCTTGTGACTCCCCTGGTGTTGCGGGTGCCCATGGGCGACGGTAATTACTTACCATCAGGCAATCCGTCTGCTCGATTGCCGCCTATGTCATAAAAAAAAAAATATATATATAGTCATACATAACCGTGTATACGGGTATATTGTGTATTATTAGTGTGACAATCCTTATTTGCGGTTACAAGTTTTGTTGTGTCTTAATACTCCTTTCTCTATGGATCCTTGTAAAATTACGAATCTCGAGATCACCTTACACTGGAACTCCGTACTTTAAACTCGAGTTTTCAATAGGAATGTACGGTTTGTATGCATAATCCAGCCGTTTCCGCACCCCGCCTCTATCCGGACGACAAATAACGGGCCGGAATTCCACTTTGGTTTTTGACAACTCGTAAGCTCGCGACATGGCTCGCAAGCCTTGAAGTTTTTGCGCAAATTCCGCCATATTTTTGGTGAATGTTTTTAAAATAACTTAATAACAGATAAAGGAGTTACAAAGACTGATCTTACGTTATTTTTATCCAACCCAATTCGTTTGTGCAAAACAGACCTGATTCTTTGGTTTGTCTAGTTAGGGATTTTTACTCAAAACTTTACTGTCCGGACTTATTTTTAATGGTAAGCAATGTCTAAGTATCGGAGGCCAATCAAATAAACTTTTCCTAATTACTACTACTTAAATATTATAAGAACAGTGTTCTTGAACAGTTTAAGTTCATTTACAAACCCTCATAGTTTCGTATAAGAACCGAACACCTAAGAGCTAAAAGATGTACTTGTGAAACACACTAATATATATAATGATGTGCCTTATATAGGTTTACGTTACCTTTACACTACACTTAATCTAAAATATGACTATACTTCCAATGTTCTAGAAAGCTAAAATTTGGCATAGAACCTAAGTAAGCACACAGAACTAGATAAATTCGCTACGTAACGTAATTCATATCTGAAATTTATGGAGCTTATAAAGCAAAAACTGGCACCAATAAGAAACAGGATCCCACAAAATTATTTAATGAGAAAATGGTACGAAAGCCTAAAACCAGCGAATAGCTGCATAGTTTTATTTTTTTCATTTACCTTTCCATTCTTCGCAACGCCTGCGGTATTTTAACTGGCGCAAACGTTATCCAATAGGTTATTTAGATTCGTTAAAATTGACACCGAATGACTTTCGCTGTGTCATGACTACATTTTTTAACGATAACGATATTGCGCTTGTTGGATTTATTATTAATGGTTAAAAAAATCGCAGTAACAGAATAAATGTTTTAATTACATACATACATACATTTCAGCCATATGCAGTCCACTGCTGGACATAGGCCACCCACAAATATGACTTGTATCATCTTGGGGTAGTTGCCATTGTCGCCACGCTTGGCAGGCGGGTTAGCGATCGCAGTAGCTGGAAATTGGGTTTCGACGGACGCTGCTGCCCGTCCGTAGGATTTTTCCCTTTGTCGTCTCTTACGATACCCGCGGGAGGAGATCGGGTGGTGCTATTCTAGTCGGCCGGCATCACACGGCAAAAATGTTTTAATTTCTTGAATGTAAAATAATCCAGTGTTCTTTAAATTACCTTGATCTTTGGATTAGAAGTTAATTATTGAAAACAGTATATCCGTATTTAGGTACTTAACAAAATCAGCACCGACTTAAATCAGACAAAGATTTTTTATACGTTTTTGAATATTCGAATGTGGTGAGCGTTACCAGTTTTCTAGGGTCCGGTACTAACTGAGTAATTTAAGGCTAAGTGCAGCTGTTCTGTTATAAATGTTAAAGCATATCTTATTATGAACGCGCTGTGCAAAAGTTACCCTTTAAAAAAACTCGAAATGTCAAATTTAGACACCATAGACTTAAAAAAAACTCTGTAAGCTTCTCTTCCTGAAGCAACGCACATTTTGATATAATTAGTAGGCTAAAGGCTTTACCTAATGTTAGGATACTCACTTATCACCTTAGTTAGCCTTGCACGATGCAGGTGTAAAATGTGCAGGCGTTGCGATGCCTGTATGCAGAACATTAATTTGCATACTATTATGCAGTGTACACGTACGTACCTACCATATAACGAAGTTTAAGAACAATAAGTGGATTCGCTTTTTAAGTTGACTGTATACAGTCAGCGTCATATAGTTAATAACATCCAAAGTACTCATAAGTTTGGTACGACCATACAATTTATATGGTGTACCAGGCTAAATATTTGACTACTTTGAAAGCTGACTTTTGACGCTGACTGAACCTACTTTTTAACGGTAATATACCTCTAGTGATATTACTTCTTAATTCATTGTGCATCCTACTATTTTAATTTGAGTATTCAGCGGACTAATATTCAAATATTTAATCGACATTATCAACACGGTTCCATAAGCGTCGCATATAACTTCAATAACTCATAATTGGCATTGGCACCATTAATAATTTTGAATAATGCAATTTTACCTGGGCCATTTTATTTAAATTTGTATTCTCAACTTTTATTTTATTGAATTTTTTTGGGTGATTTCTACTCAAAATCATAAGCTCTTTCGAGCCCGATAAGAGAAAAAATGTGTCCCAAAATATTCATACATTTTTTATTACTTTCATTCCGTTACCGTCATATGGAATGTGTAAAAAATAGTCACGGAATGGAATAAAAAAGCTTGAGACACATTTTTTCTTCTATCAGGCTCGAAATAGCTCATGATTCTAAGTAGAAAAAAAATATTTAAAAAAAAAGTTGAGAATACAACTTTAAATAAAATGGCCCACATGACATGCAATCTTTTAGTTTAATCTATTTCATTTATTAAAAAGGATGATCCCTTAAATAGTCCTGATATCTTCACTGTTTCAGAAATAATATGAATAGTAATCAAGCCAAAATTCCCATCAACATATGTCGAAATTGATAAAATGAATATAAAATATTCTTATTTGATTTATATAACTTAGTTCTTAGCTAACTTGGAACTCCAAATCTACCGCGAACTACGTCGTTTGTTCGTTCGTCTAATTTGCCTCTTTATCGCTCGTATATGCAAGATCTATAGAGATAAACCATTTCCGAAATTTAATTTTCGCGGTAGGTTCTCTACAAAACCCAGTCCAGAGCCCCTTGTCACATCTTGTAGATGGTTATTTTTGAAAAAAAATCCTATAACTTTCTTACATTTCAGCCGTATACAGTCCACTGGTGGACATAGGCCTCCCAAAAATATGACTTGTATCATTTGGGTAGTTGCCATAGTCGCCACGCTTGGCAGGCGGCGACCGCAATAGCTGTAGATTGGGTTTCGACGGACGCTGCTGCCCATATACCTATAACTAACCATATATAACTTTATTACAGGCTTGAAAACCATCATCAACGCACTGCTGCACTCGTTCAAGCAGCTGGCGGAGGTCATGACGCTGACCATCTTCTGCCTGATGGTGTTCGCGCTGTTCGCGCTGCAGGTCTACATGGGGGAGCTGCGCAACAAGTGCGTGCTCAACTACCAGGGCGTCGAGGGGGAGAACTTCACCGATGAGGCTTGGTACAGGTTTGTATCGAAGATATTGGTATTTTATTAGGTTACAGAATATACTTTTATTAGGTTACAGAAAATACTTTTATTAGGTTACAGAATATACTTTGATTAGGTTACAGAATATACTTTTAATTGCATAAAATATAATCTTTACTACGAATACATTGAAATTATGGTCCCGATATAAAAAAAAAAAAAACAATAAAGAAAACAACATTATTACTTAATTACCAGCTGTGCCCCGCGGTGACACCCGCGGTTTATTAGGGAAAAAACGTAGCCTACTGTAATAATCCAGGGTGTCAGCTAACTCCATACCAAATTTTGAAAACGTGAAGAAGTAGCCAACATATACACTCAACACACTCACAAACTTTCGCCTTTATAATATTAGTGTAGGGTAACATCGTATTCTGAATTCTAATCGGAGCTTGCGAAGCGGATCTATGTTTTTTTTTTTACAAGTCATTTTTTTCCTTAGGTTATGGACGTTATATTTATATAGATAACATTATACTTATATAGTTTACATTAAAATAAATTATTTACACACATATTTATACTTATCTTCACTACTATTATAAAAAGGATATTTGTATTTAATTTTTTGTTTGCATTGAACTGGCTCCGAAACGACTGAACCGATTAACTAATTATTTTACCATTAGTAGAGGTATCCTACAATATCCGTAATGACACTAATTGTGTGTTTTTGTATAATTGTATTTAATACATATGTATTCTCATGCAAAGCCGGAGCGGGCCGCTAATCTAGGTATTCACAATGAGCTTAACGCTATTATTAAACTACTGGTATTGTTAAAAAATAAGAGGGTGTCAAGATAATTCTGAACAATAGGCCGGCTTAGCAACTTTTACTGCTGACTGTATCTACAACACAAGCTTTGTGGAGCTTACTGTAGGATTAGGTCGATTTGTGTATTGTATTCCATATTATTTATTTTATTTAACTACAAACTGTCCCGGCGAACTTTGTACCGCCTTAAAGTCTATAAAATCGTTTTGATTGATTGTTTTTTTAATATTTAACTTTTGGCCAAGGCGATAACAACGAACCCAAAATTGTCCAAATCGGTTCAGTAGTTCTTGAGTTATAAAAGCAGGAACGAAAACAACTTTCTTTTTTTAATATAGAAGATAATGGACTTAAGCAGCCAAGTTAACATTTGATTATAGAAATAATCGACCGAAATAAAAATAAGTGTATCGGATTGACACATCGAACGAAAAGTTACGTGGCCTTTTCACTCACGCTCACGTTTTTAACAGTGTCTGTCAGTTTTAGCTGTCACTGTTTAGTTCTGTATGTATCACATACGTTGATTGACGGTTGAACCTCAAAATGGCGAAGTCGTCTTGAAAACATATTTTGTGTTTTTTGTTCAAACGTAGTTTAGTGTGTAATATTGATAGCGTATTATGCAGTAATCTAACGCAGAATTGTGCAGCTAATGAAGAATAGATTTCAAAACGTGTTTCACCACTATTTTTGGTCATCACCCGGCAATCCCGGGGTCAAGGCCGCCTCTTAGCTTTCTGTAAAGTCCAGCTACCACTTTACAAAACGCAAGGCCTGCTACCGAACAACGTCAAGGGCAAACTTATATGTTATTATACTTATTTGTTATTCTACTTGACACTGGCGAAATCATCGATTGATTCATTGATGGAAGCCATATTTTTTTTAAAGAAGAAGAAGAAGTATCACATATATTATTATCCCTTTTTCTTTCGACAGAACATGAAGTTTTTTTCTAGGTAGTAACGCTATATGAAATTCATTTTCAAACAATGTCTAACAACTAAAATCCGGATTAGCCTGACCTCGTCCGAATTAGGCCGCTCTGGACAACATGCACAAACTGTGCAGGCAATGCATAATAATGCGGCCAGTGATTAGGTATGCCGTTCTAAGCAACAGGGAAAGTGACATCTGAAATCTGATTGCACCAGCATGAATGTTTGGAGCGTGGGTCGTGTGCTGATTAAGTGACGTCACTAAGCATTTGTTAGGTATTCATGGAACAGTTAAGGATGAAATCCACTGCACGTGTTATGTAGGTATACCTATTAACATAGGAGAAGCTACGAAAATATGAAACGTTTATGTGCTTGAGGGACCATATACTTTAGTACACCCAATTACTTAGCTAATTTTTATAGAAACCAGTTTTGTGATTTAATTTCTAATTTTAATATTACCACCAAATTCTTTTATTTTATAGTCGATATGCCTTGGGTTTTTCGTTAGCTTAAGGAATTGGAATAGCGGAATTTCAGAATGGCTTAAAATCGGAATTATTGTAGCCAGCTCTAGATAGGTTGCTCTTAGAGTAATGGCACTAATGTTGGACACTTTAAGCTGGCAAGCACTAATTAAAAAAATAAAACGTTATAAATTGATTGTTTACCGACAAATGCACAACATTTGACACCTTTAAAATAAACACTAAATGGTTCCTTCTCCATTACTGACGTCGTCGCCCTGTTTAAAACAGTCCCGATTTATTAAAACGACCTACGTAGATATGTAGTCTAATTCTCTAGTATAAATTCGTTAATTAATAAGTTGAACATAAGTGGATACAATACCTGGTCAATTAAGTACAATCAAGGTAAAAGACATCGATACGCTAAAAGTGTCAAAAGATGTATCCATGTACCTTAACATTGAGATGATAAGGTTCATATATACATATTTTAGCACGTCGGGTGTATCGATATCTCTCAGATGATAGCCCGTATAGCCTGGCCATTTTGCGAATGCTAGACTTTACGAGCAATACGGTAATATCGTTCCAAGTTGGATAGTAAAAACAAATGACCGCCGGTCGCGTCGTAACGAGGAACTTCGGTTTATGTGCTTTAATAATGTCGTTAGATAATTAGAAAACACTGATCTTTGCGAGAGTTCGAGGTTAAGCGGTAATAAAGTCGGGTTTCTAGAAAAAACGTTATTTGTACGCTACCATACTGTGATTAAGGAGAATTTCGTTCTCATTTATTTAATTGTATGTTTACAATTACATGTATGTATATAATACAGGATTTATGGTAACAATTGTTTCAACACATGACCCATTAGATGTAGCAATGGCAATAACAAAATAGCAAGATTTCGTTAAACACCTGGAGTTTTGTATGATCATCTATGGTCTATCATTTCTTCTTCGCCCAATGCAATTTTTCTGACAGAAAATGCTTGACTTGTCAACGAAAATACTAAAACTCTTTACGTTTTCCTTGAATTTTTGAGAAGTTCCCTTAATTCTTCGTGGATCCCATCATCACATTCTGGTATCAAAGGCACCAACCATGAATCATACTACATATACGGTTTCAAACAATGAATTATTTTTTAAAGTCAGTTCATTGATGGAGTTCTGAACATATACATGAAAAAAAGAACATACAGCCGAATTGCGATTTTCCTCCTTTGTTGAAGGCAGTAAAAATACACAGGATGGCAGATACTTCTGGTGCGTTGTTTTGAACCAAGCAAATAATTACTAAACCACAAGAATAAACAATCTTTCCCAACTATCGGAAGATCAACCTAACAAAATTCTTAGGGCACTGGTCCCACCACGAGCTAGTGGAACAAAAGATAGTCGTTTCCGTGTAAATAAAAGAAAAAGATATGTATTTGTAGCTCATTGATCGCCCGGCTATGACATATATGTCTATTTTATTTACACGGGATCGATTATCTTTTGTCCCTTGAAATAGCTGATAGCTCATAGCTTACTAGCCCGCTTAGGGACCAGTGCCCTAAGAATTTTGTTAGGTTGATGTTCTGATAGTTGGGAAAAATTGTTTATTCTTGTGGTTTAGTCATTATTTACTTGGTTTAAAACAACGCACCAAAAGTATCTGCCATCCTGTGTATTCTTACTGTCTTCAACAAGCTCAGATCGAAAAACTCAAGATAATCTTTCCTCAGATGGATCAACGACTCGCGCAACTGGTGGGTGGACGAGGAGGGCGACCCGATCATCTGCGGCAACCTGACCGGGGCGCGGCACTGCGCCACCACCCACACCTGCCTCTGCATCGGCCCCAACCCCAACCACGGGTACACCAACTTCGACAACTTCCTGTGGTCCATGCTCACTACGTTCCAGCTCATAACGCTGGACTACTGGGAGAACGTGTATAATATGGTGAGTAGTCTGCTACAGAATCTAACGTAATATGTGTATATGTACGAGTATGTATGGCACCTGTAGCCTGTCAAGATCTTTCCTCCTCTAAAATTCGCCTCGCTTCTACCTTCCTAATGCGGATTGCTAAGGATTGGAATTAGCTCCCTTCGTTTGTATTCCCGGAAACATATAATTTGGGTCTCTTCAAGGCAATAGTGAATAGGCTGTTAGTGAACCAGCGTGCTACACCCTCGACCTCACCGACACTTACCTACGTCTTGTTTAAAAAAAATACACCTTTTATTTAGATTCACACGTACGATTTTAATTTGATTTATATCGAGCTTAACAAATTACTTGGCTTAGGCTTGTAATCTTAAAGCCAAGATTTTATGTTTTCCTTCCTACCTATACCTAATCGTATTTACATTGTTGGTTGCATTAGAGATTTAAGAAAATCTAAATAATTAATATTGCCACATATGATAATGCTTATGCTCCAGCTAGGGCGTTTTTGGCCCTTAGTTTTTATAATGAGTATAAACGCGTAAACTTACACCTAGATGGCGCTGTAGCATTCAAAGTGTATCAACTTGTTTAAGGTTCCAAAACAAATGACAATTTAATCGAATTATCTGTCGGTTTTGCAAACAAAAGGTTCAGTATAACACTTTGTGAATGAGGTATTAATCTCTTTAAATGTCCATAACAGCATCTGATTGCCACAATATTCAGTGGAATGATTTACCCGCCGACCCATTAGACAGACAATAATTTATAATCGTATCACAAATGTGTCGCGGGAATTTGAAAAGATTAATGGAACTCGGGTGCAGGAATCTGCCCTTTTTTTGGAGCATTTAACCGAATGGTGTAGCAACAACACACACACTCCGCATTGTACCTACTTAAGGGAGAGAAACAGGTGTGAAACGAACATCGCTGAAAACCTTCTACATCTACAATTGTAGATAGAACCGTGTATATAAAGCACTAAAGGATGTATAAAACGCAGTATACAGTGTGTATTTTTCATAAGGGCGTATACGTTGTCCACGTATTAGTAACTCGTATTATGTTAATAATTCTGTTAAATAGTGTTATAAAAAAGTTGTAACGATTTTTTTTAATCTGACCGGGCAGCAATGTGTTCAACTTATTTTGACATGACAAGTAATACTGACATGACTGACGTACGTTACTTATTATGGATGCAATACATTGCGTGCTTAATTATTGTGTATGGAAAAAATATAACCTAATGTTTTAACAAAATGAATGTAAATAGGTTCCCGAAGTCCAATACTAATCGTCACTATAATACATACGCTGATACAGCTATCATCCCATATATAAACTTGTAAGTTTTCATATAAAGATATTTTTCCTGGTGATTATGGGTTAAAATATTCCTAAGCACTATTTTACCTAAACCCTAGTTCCCTAATTATGTGTGTTTCTGTTTAATCTCTCAAAATCAATCTGTAGAATGCCTGTAACATAAACATCCAATCTCCATTCATCTACAAATGTGCACAGTTTCCTCTCGTTCACCGCTATTCCTGCACTTGCAAATTTAAGCAATTTGTGTAGATACATTCGAAACAAAGCACACAGCATTTACTAACAACTTTTGTTCGGAATAATTTGCGAAAACGCGTTGAGATTTAAATTAGTATAGTTTTCACACATGTTAAGGAAGTAAAATGCAGGAACTAGGTTGTAGTTATAGGTGAAAATTGTTTATAAGTCGATAGCGTTCGAGCATAATTAAGCACAGTTATTATACTAAGTTTAACGGATCCGGGGGGCAACTTTTGAGCCTCGAGTAATCGACTCGTGACATTTTGAACACAGAAATGGGTTTGTGGGTATCAAATTTATACATTTCGTGCAAAAATAATGTTGAGAAACTTTTGTAGGTAATTAAAGTCTTCGAAGTTTTTGGAATTCGAGTGCAATCTCAAAAATTTTACCACTGAAGGTATAAATCTGTACCACCCCCCGTTTACCACTGAAGGTATAAATCTGTAATCATAATTAACTAGGCTTCGCTAGCCGTTACGTTGTCTTATAGTCTACTTCGAGTAGTTACACGCAAATCGCTAAAACTTTCAACCCATTCTGACCCTTTTAGAGGTTGAAAACAATAAGAAATTTTGTAAACGTTCCCGATATCTTGATTATTGTCCACCAGTATCTTGTCTACGCACCATAGCTATTTTACTACACAGTTACTATATAGGGTTATATAATTTTTGACTACGGGTCTTTAAATGCAAGGTTTAATTTTAATCCCTAAAACTGAGCAGCTTTTGTTTTACAACTTTAAAAAATCATACCCATTCATAATCTTGTTGTATCATACAAAATAAATATTATTTTCAATGGACGCAGTCCAACAAGAAATTTACAACCCGCCACTTTTTGTTTTCACCTGTAACGTCAAATGTCCCTGTACCAAGGAAACGCCTTCATACCACGAAATAACGATAGTATCGTAATTTTTGATACGATTCGCGATTAAACTTTGAGGTCTAGTAACTTAAAAGTTGAATCCCGTCTCGAATACCGGAGGTCCTCGTCGTTTTTTCTTAAGTATATGTTATCTATTTCAACTTTTAATTTATATAGTAATATTACTACTTAAAAATCAAAGCAAATCAAAATATTTCATAATTTGATTTGTTCTTAGTCTAGTAACTTGTCTAAATTGGCGGTATTTTTTAAAGTCACAAAACAAAATTGGAATAGTAAAGTTAGTGAAATCGCCTTTAAAGCTCCATAGTCGAAGGCAGGCTGTATGTTTAGATTTATTAAAGTAGATAAATAACATGATGTGACAATTGAAAAAAAAAAATGTTTATTTTGAGTGGTTATCGCACTAGTTGCATTGTAAGGCTTAACTTACTGTAGAAAATATATAAGTTACAAGAACTGCCTCCTTGATGGGATAAAACTCAAAATCAGGTCGTCAAGTATGTTTCCTGGCAAATAATAAATTTAATGCAAACCCCAGAAAACAGAGGCTCTAGTGTAAGTTTCTTTTGACGTATAAAAACGAACACGGAAGTGATAATGTTATTTATATGAGAAACCCGTTGCCGTGTGCTGCCGTCTGACTAGAATAGTACCACCCCATCTCCTCCCGCGGGTGTCGTAAGACGCGACAAAGGGAAAAATCCTACGGACGGGCAGCAGCGTCCGTTGAAACCCAATCTACAGCTACTGCGGTCGCCAATCCGCCTGCCAAGCGTGGCGACTATGGCAACTACCCCCAAGATGATACAAGTCATATTTGTGGGAGGCCTATGTCCAGCAGTGGACTGCATACGGCTGAAATGTATGTATGTATATGGGAAACGCAAACGCGTTCGTGACGTAAAGCTACGTTAAAAACTTACACTCGGGTGCCAGATCCAATAGCCTGCGGCACTACCAAGAAAAACGATATTCGTAAATTTCAGACGATTGTCTCTCTCATGATCATGACGTCTTAATTGGAGTAAAAGTAAAGATTCCCGAAATATACGTACTTCGATGTTCGTGGTACCGCCTCTGTTTAAATCGTAACGGGATCGCAATCAATTAACTAGAATCTAAAACGACCTGTACATACCGCCCCTTAGGGCAATCACATTTACCTTACAAAAGCAGTTGTTTGCATAAATTGCAAACCATAAACCGTGGACGTGTCTGAATAAAACACTTCCCGGGGCAAAATGAGTAACGCTCCAAACCTCGGAGGCTAATTCAGACTTCGATCATATTCTATTATACAGTCAGCAGCAAGAGTGGCTGAGAGGAAGTGTTCAAAATGACCTACACGCGCTCTTATTCTCTTGACAATAGAGATGTAGTGACCTCATTTTGAACACCTCAACCGCTTAGCCACTTCTGCTGCTATCTGTACCATCATCATCTTCCTCCCTTTGTCCCGGCATTTGCCACGACTCATGGGAGCCGGGGGTCCGCTTGGCAAAGAATCCACTAGGTTTACTAAAGCGACTGCCATCTGACCTTCAAACAAAGAGGCTAAACTAGGCCTTATTGGGATTAGTCCGAATTCCTGGCGATATTTTCCTTCACCGAAAACCGACTGGTAAATAGCAAATGATATTTTGTACATAAGTTCAGAAAAACTCATAGGTACGAGCCGGGGTTTGAACTTGCGACCTCCGGATTGCAAGTCGGACGCTCTTGTCTGTACCATAGACACCAATATTTTTTGTTCTTCAGTGCATCTCGTTTCTCAGTGACGACCGGTCTGGCCTAGTGGGTAGTGACCCTGCCTATGAAGCCGAAGGTCCTGGGTTCGACATTTATTTGTGTGATGAGCACAGATATTTGTTCCTGAGTCATGGGTGTTTTCTATGTATTTATATGTATCTTCCATTATATATATCGTCGTCTAGTACATACCTACAACACCCTTACTGAGCTTACCGTAGGACTAGGTCGATTTGTGTAAGATTGTCCCGAAGTATTTATTTATTATCTCACTCGTGCCATTTAATATGAGTGAGCAAGTTGCACGGAACTAGGTAAGATGTTGTTATCGTATTGAATCAATCCGAACGTGAATGCTCGTCGTAACCTCGGCACCTGTTACACGATGCAACTTTATCGCAGTACTCTTCGTTTTAACGCTCAAACTTAACGTTTATCCTTATTTTAAAAGCTTTAAAATATATTTAAAAGTATTCGTGGTCATCGGGCGGACTAACCGATGACCACGAACGCTGCTAAAGGGTTCGAAACGCCAGGATGAAGTTTAAATTAGTATACGCGATTTAATCCGTTTTAGTTGTTTTATTTCATGAGTAATTATCGCGTCAGCCGAAGACAATATTAGCTTTAAAATGAGATCAACTCGCGAGTTGATAAAAAATATCACTATATTTTTTTTTCTAAATCTAACGGATCTTAAAGTTTGGACACTTTAGGTATTTATCAAAGACGGTGGAGCATTATTAAGTAAGTAGATATTTTTTATTGACTTTATCAAGGGAATTATCTCAATTGATTCATATTTCATTTAATATTTCATTTAATCATGCTATCAAGTTACGTAGTAAAAAACATGTCACATGATACCCTATAAGGGCATAGCAGAAAAAAGTACTTAGAAACTAGAGCTTAACTACTAATCATTCTAGATAAAATATTTACAAGGTTCATCGAGTTCTAAGCGATTGAGTCGCGATCATTAAAACCTCTATAACCGGATTTACACCGGCGTTAGATGAAATCGCGTCGACAAATGTGGAGAGACCGTAATTAGTTAATTAATTAGCAGATACGAATCCCAGTTAATCACACAAATGTTTTCAAACTATGAAAAAGCAGTTGCATACGTACATAAAACAATCAACAACATAATCAAAAAAATTAAATTGAAACTAAACCGAAGTATGTTTTAATAAAACTAAAATAAATAACTCATTTTGTGGGCGGTTAGCAAATATAATGACAACCCAGATTATAATAACGCCCCGTACTCACCGCGGGCCGGGTGAAATTATTTCTGGGCGGTTTCGTCTGACGAGGCCGTACGTGAACTACAACTAAATCACAAGTCCAGTTGACGAGTTTCATACTATAGATATGTTGCATTTTACACGATTTTGACCGCTTTATTTACGATAGCGTTTAATTTAAAAATGGGGTGCAGACCTATGTATTCGAATTTTCTAAAAACCCGTTTCAGATACAAGTTTGATGCCTATTGCTAAAATAAAACCCTCCCCCCCTCTAACCTTTGAACTGCAAGTCCAAAAAATATTTAAAAAAGCATGAAAGCACAGTTTTATAAAGACTTTAAAGGAAAATTAAATTATTTAGAAATCAGCGACAAAACTCCCATTAGCTCGACACCATCAAACATCACTCAGATTCAGTTGAGACTAGGGAATGCAATCTCGTCTCGCCGAGATCCTGATATCGCGAGATCCCGGCCATATTTTACGACATTATATCTCGTCAAATTTCGTACGAGATCTCGCGAGATAACGAGATAAGTAATGTTCCTATTTCTCTTAATTATTGAAACTAAAGTAATAATTTACAAAAGACTAAATATAGATAATTATTGTTTTGTTACCAATATTGTAATAATTTGAACTGATTAGCTACAGTAGGTATAATAATTATAGACATAAACGAATGTTATTACAGTTAGAGACAAAATAATAAGGACTCTGTTGATTTTTAAAATAAAACTTACGTTATTTTTGTAACTAAGCAACGCAGTTTCTATTTAATTACATATCATGTCAATTACTAGTTCTTAAATAAGCATTTGCATATGTTTTAATTGCGATTCTCCCAATCTCGCGAGATCCCGTAATTTGCGAGATCTCGCGATACTGGGTTTTGAGTCTCGCGAGATCTCGCTAGGCGGAAATCTCGTACGAGATTGCATTCCCTAGTTGAGACCAACCAATCTCGCTGGAAACGTAAACTAAGTTGGAGTATCCTAGTAGTGCAAATCAAGTCTGGTGCGAAAGGGTCATGTGCCATGTAACAGACATTATGTATTCGCTTTGTATAACTATTTTACGACATTGTATCTCGTCAAATTTCGTACGAGATCTCGCGAGATAACGAGATAAGTAATGTTCCTATTTCTCTTAATTATTGAAACTAAAGTAATAATTTACAAAAGACTAAATATAGATAATTATTGTTTTGTTACCAATATTGTAATAATTTGAACTGATTAGCTACAGTAGGTATAATAATTATAGACATAAACGAATGTTATTACAGTTAGAGACAAAATAATAAGGACTCTGTTGATTTTTAAAATAAAACTTACGTTATTTTTGTAACTAAGCAACGCAGTTTCTATTTAATTACATATCATGTCAATTACTAGTTCTTAAATAAGCATTTGCATATGTTTTAATTGCGATTCTCCCAATCTCGCGAGATCCCGTAATTTGCGAGATCTCGCGATACTGGGTTTTGAGTCTCGCGAGATCTCGCTAGGCGGAAATCTCGTACGAGATTGCATTCCCTAGTTGAGACCAACCAATCTCGCTGGAAACGTAAACTAAGTTGGAGTATCCTAGTAGTGCAAATCAAGTCTGGTGCGAAAGGGTCATGTGCCATGTAACAGACATTATGTATTCGCTTTGTATAACTATTTTACGACATTTATGACATAGGTGCTGATGGATATAATTACTTATATCAAGGGAATGAACTCTCTCTTAATCTTACAGCGACAAACTTTAATTTGATAGAAGATATTTGTTCCATAAAACAAATGACATGAGACATAGTTTATAAAGAATAACAACTGTATTAATTAGTAATATAATATCTATCAGTATAAAAGCAATCCTACTGCATTAGGCACCACTATATCTGCAGATATCAAGTCGACGCCCTTCCTCACAGAATTAATTAAGGCCCAGCAAAATAGCCCTTACATTATGAATACGCTCAGACTAAAGTTCATTTCGGAGCCCTTCATTATATCAACGTTGCCCAAAGTTAGTCAGAGACAAGTAAATGATACAGACGAATATCATTTACAAGAATTATACAGAGATTACTGGCTTGGAAATTCAAGATGAATCGGGAGAGTATAAAGAAATAGTTATTTGTAATTATTAATTTTAGACCACGTCGCTGATAAAGCTGATTTGCATGGTGTTGGTTACAACTAGAGAAGTTTTCGTTTTGTTGGTTCTACCAATTCCAGTCACATATTTTAAATAATCGCTTAATTGCTTAATGCTTTAAAATTACTATCGACAAACACACATGTAAGAGTGATAGAAAAGGATCAACAAGTCCGACGATTGTTAATTTACATCACAAATATTATCAGTTGTTTTAGACAACACTTTAGGCGTTACGATTACAATATTTAAGAATTATCAACAAAAAAATATGAGAATGGAGAATAATATGTGTCTGGAATATTCCTACTATAATTATAAAGTTAAGTTCAAAGTTCAATGAAAACAACTATACATTTGACATGATTGACAGTATTTTTATTTACTTATCTCTGTTATAAGTCGTTGAAACTGAGATACAACTGTAAATGCGCATTTGTTGTTGATTTAAGGTTTGTGGGCATTTGATTAGGTGACTAATTGATTTGAGTTAAGGCTTAGAAGCCGCCAGAAGAACGGCAACTTTATAAGGTTAAACTGTCCGGTTTGGAACTACAAATATTTAAATAAAAAAAGGTGTGATACTCTTACAACTTGAGAATAGTTGAGAGCAAGCTGACTGCTGTCATCATAGTCGCATTTAATTATCACGAGAAAATTATAAAACAAAACTTGAAACTACTTACTAGTGTGCAAAGTTCGAAAGTTTATCCTTTGATTATCAATTTACCACGGGTCACGTAATATTTTAGTCTTATGTACCTATAGACAATTGTATGTTATTATATTGCATACGTCATAAATTATTATTTTAATATACGACACGCTCGGGAAATCTGTTATCGATCGTATTGTTCGGAACTATATGTACAGTTAATGTCAAATTATTTATTGGAAACCAAAGTAGCCAAATATATCGGTACCTATTTACAACTTTATTTGCACAACAGTAAGGAAATGTTACGATATACAATTTGACCACTTTGACCGCTACTAATTATATTATGCTGACTGTAATTATTGTAGGTACGCCCTCGATGTAATACGTCATTCGCACGTTAATATACACATATGTATATTGATTTAACAGCGTATCTCAATTTATATGAATAAGTAAATATCGATTGAAGCTTCATTATTGGAACAATTATTGGCAATTGGATTCAACTCAATTAATCACGTATGACATATAATTAAGGAATTACGTCGCTGATATACAAAATTGTTTTGATAAAATCTGAGCACTGGATACAAAACGGATTCTGTTATATTAGATTAGACTGACGTCATAGAACAGGTGCCCTAATTTTTTGATTTGTAATTGATTATAAATCTTTTTCAAAAATAATAATACATTCAGAAATATTTCTCCCATTTCATGCTTTCCAGATAATTCCTAGTGCCCTAGGTTTGTTCTCTAAAAGATATCGGTATAAGCAACAGTGATTATGAACAAAGATATTATAAGATTGTAGCATTTGCAAGCTTAACCGGCAAAATATGTCATTACATACCTTCTCAAACTTACCAGCTTATTGTACCTATGGTAGGTGCAAATAAAGTTTTTTTTTTATTAAAAGTTTTACAGGAATAGGATTTTCCTTAAGTAACTTTTTTCTTGCTGTTCATTTCCAGATATATAAGTATAATAACTGAATTTATCTGAGCGTGTCTTTTGTGAGCTAAAAAATATAGAGCCGTTTCCAACTTTTACCAAACACTCATATTAATAAAAGAACCGTATAATAAGATTTCCCGTTATGCGTGGTCCGACACGTACTAAACCAGTTAATTTTATTGTCCTGTTACTAAAAAATGCTGACTATCCACAATCACCCATTTAGCTTCGAATATTCCGAATCTTACATCCGAATTCATTAATGTTACCGTTCAGGCACCTTTGACGTCCGAAATGTCGTTTGAATCTCTATTCTCAATCTCGATTGAAAACTATAATGACAGACGGCCGAGCGAACCATCTTAAGCCAAATGAAAAACGTCTCCCGCAATAATGAAAATACCGAGTTCGAGACGAAAACCTTAACTAATTGATGTGTAATTGGAAGCGGTTTATCGATGAAACATTTAATTTGTCGACAAATATTTTGACGGCTCTAAAGCAATAATAGCGTGATTTTATCATGCACTAACTGTGCACAATTGGTTTGAGCAATTTGCTAAAATTGGAATTCAATATTCAATTGATGAAAACAATTTTAAAGCTTTTGCAGGCGCAATATTTTCGTTATGACGAGGCAAATGTTGTTTTTTACGCGTGTCATGTAATCATCGTGGACGTAGCTAGTGGATATCAAGTAATTATAGTGAATGTATCCTGTCGTAATCCTGTTTAAATTGTTATAGACATTTCCAAGGCAACATATTATGTAACTATATATTTTTAAAACCATTCACTATTACGAAAGTTTATTAGACGGGAACCGCGTTTATATGAGAATTTGATTCCTTACGATATTTTCAGATGACTGAGTTGATGATCTTTTGAAATACACCATTTGCACTAATGCCGTTATTTTATACCACCTACTTACATTAAAACCGTGACGCGCTTTTGTGATACTCTCCTACCTACACGTAACTAACTACATATCTCTTAGACTTATAAATACCTATAGGTAAGTATAAGTACTAAGAGGTACTTATTACCTAAAGCACCTGGCCTATGTAGTAGAAACGTGTGTGTACACGTATGTCGGCGTTCTATATTCAAATTTTGACAAGTTCCATATTAATTATCTGCACAACTACGACATAGATATGGTCCTTCAGTTAAGTCTGTCACGATCATGTCACATATCAAGTAAAGTATAGGTAAATTAACGAGATTTGTAGTGGTTGTACGGGAAAATGGAAATTTCAAATATAGAATGCCCATAAATACACAATACCACTACAGATGCAATTCCACGCTCTCGCTAATTTATCTATAAACTTGATAAATGCAGTGCACCACCTACCATGCATTATTGGCCATGAAATTAGTGCAGGGTAAGATTACTCATAACCAGGGATCGGAAACTCGGGAGCTATATACCTACAACTAGCAAAATTCCGGAAAAAGATAAGCAAGTATGGAGCCGGCTTCTTAAAAATAATATTTTTTATTATTTAAATTCCGGGATCCCGGATGCATACAATATGCAACATCAGAAAATGGTTAATACGTATCAATTATCGTTGAGTTATGCCTTTTTTTAGTGAATTTCGTCAATATACAAGCCGTTTCAACGATATATAGAATGCATCAAAAAAACACGTGTAAGTCCGTTTAAGGGCTTAATTAATTATAGGTATTGTGTTAAGATGATAATATTGATAACATGTTATACGAGTACATGGCATTTTTGGGTGGTTTCTAGTATATGGAAATCCTAAAGTATAGGAGATTAGGGAAACCGTCTTAGGAAACATTAGGTATTTTTTGTGATAAGAATTATGGTATAGTTTCGGCAAAAGTCTAGTTTTTCTTATCAGAACACGATGCCCGTTATCCTCTTAAACGGATCACCAGTACTTTTGTCACACTTTGTTTGTGCTTAATGCATAAAGTATATAGGAACAACTAAATTAGTCTATTTAAATACTTTAATACATTTTTATGGCTATTATTCTAATTTTCGGTATTTCGGGTAATCCCGGGAAATTTATTAGTAAAATTAAATTAAATCCGCCTCCATACCAGTCAACGTCGACGCGGCGTAGGTACTGAGCCCGAAGTTTATGTATAATAGCTCCCGAGTTTCCGATCCCTGCTCATAACCCATTTGAAAACTGGATAGTTAGTGACCTTATTCTAATATGTTACAGGTGCTGTCGTCCTGCGGCCCGATGTCCGTGTCGTTTTTCACCGTTGTGGTCTTCTTCGGATCATTCTACCTCATCAACTTGATGCTGGCCGTCGTGGCGCTCAGCTACGAGGAGGAGTCGCAGATCACACAAGAGGTAACAACATCGATGCATGTTTTTATTAGGAAGTAGAAGCTAGGGTGTACACCGACCGAGACGAGGTGCTAGCGTAGTTCATCAACTCTAACTCATGTGCAGATATCTAGGAGGAATAATGACTGAAGAACGCATCCGTGTGCGCTAGTAAGGGACAAAGATATTCTGGCTTTTGTAGCCCAAAATGTAACAATTCACTATAGTTTTGCTTTACAGGACATTCTTTATAACAAAAACATTAGTTTATTCTGTATTAATTACCGCAACTTTCGTTGAAAATCCAAGAAAACTTGTTCCCCTCCAACTTTGACAGTTTTGAAGGGTCCAGTTTGGAGGGGAACAAAAATGTGTGATACTATGACAAGGACGGAAGAAAATAGCGCCATCTCTGCCATACCTATAGAAAGTTACATAAGACCAACCCTTTCGATCGTGGTATTATTATTAGCACGCTCCGTCTAGTTACAGTCCTAGTCTCCTCCGTCTAGTTGGTATGTCTATGGCAGATATTAACCATACAATTTCTACCACAGGAAAGAAAAAAAGACCTAAATGAGCACAGAGACGACTCGACGTTCAGTTTTGACCCGACGTCGCTGGCCGTTAGGACATTAGCTAAAGACTCAAAGAAGAGGATAGACGCCCGCAAGGGACTGCTCCTAGCGTCGTACTCACGGAAGCGGACTAGGAGACGCAAGCGTGGGAAGAGCGCCATACACCATGCTGCTGCCGTTGCTGCTGTGGCTGAAAGGTAAGAAAAGCACGGTTTATCTGATCTGCGTTTAGCTTCAATGCATTCATCAGAAAATTCAAGGTGGACAAGAATGAATTTGGACTCTTTTTTTATACATCGACGGTGGCTAACAAGCATACGGCCCACCTGGTGGTAAGCAGTTGCCGTAGCCTATGAGTGTTTTCGTAAATCGTCGTAAGTTTAACCGTTATTTGGATTCCGGGAAATGTATGGTCATCTTACTCGGAAACATGAAAGAGAACCTTTTCTATTGCACAATGAACAATAAACGATTAGAAGAGTGTGCTCGGTAAATACAATTTTGAGATAAAAATAACACGGTCGTTTGTTTGCTTGGCGTAGGCCCTGTTGTCTTCAGGAAAACTTTACACTTATTAATAGTTAATATATATACATACCTACTGACAAAAACTTGCTTTACATAAAACTAACGTAATTTTTCATAAAATATAATGACTAACGAAAGTTTAAATACAAAAACTTGTATAACAACTAGTCAGCTACTAACAAAAAATTTAACTAGAAAACTGTAGAAGGTACTTACTACCTATCTCAAAAGCTAATCTCCACAAGTACAAAGTTAACTAGACTACATCAGTGTAACAGGTCAATTAACGATGTAATTATGTAATGTGCTTTAATGCTATCAGGGCCCGCAACAGGTAGGACGTTGGCGCTTCGTATTGAGTGTTTTCGTGAATCGTCGTAAGTTGAACCGTTATTTCGATTCCGAGAAATTTATGGTCATGTTACTCAGAAACGTGAGAGAGAACCTTTTCTAATAATTTTACTAGAAGATCAATAGTGTTCCAATTTTTTCCTACCCAATATACTAATTTTCTGTAGACGTTTTTAGTGAAAAAATATAACGAGCGCAAACAAATCCAGGTTGTTTGAAACAGATCGCTCTTGTGTTACCTAAGTATAGTTTAAGTTTGTGACCTGTTTTGTTTGGGTTGTGCAATAAAGAGTACGGTTATTGTTATGTTATGTTATTACCTCCTGAACTTACACAAAGCTTTCCTGACAATACCCATTTATTAGAAAAAGTATCAAGCTCAAGGCTTTATTCTATGAAAATATGTTTTTTATTTATTTAAGTTCAAAGAAAAAAACAAATTTTTTTCTTCGTTTTGATCCCTCCACATATACAACTTTCGTATTTTTAGGTTTAGGGCCGAAAGTCTTAGTAGCAAAAAAGGCTTGTTTACCCTTGGAGCGAATTTTTTAATTATCTTTTCACGTACACCAGTTTAAACTATCACGACATTAATATATACGTTATTTTCTATGCGTCACAGTTGCTGTAGAATACATAGGAAAACTAGTCAAACTGGGCTTCAAGAAACCCGAAGAAAACCCTAGTGACCAAGCTCAAATATGGCGCCGTCCTTCCCATAATTTAGCTCTATATGTTTATACAATTTGTATTTATAATATAAATTACCTATACAATTTTTAATATTAACAAATAACTACTTTCAATCACTCAAACTTGTCTATGATATAATATGTGTAAATATAAAGTCCCTATCATTTGCAGAAAGCGAACCAAACAAAACAAGATTATGGATTTCCGTTTCACTTACAGCTATTTGTCGGTTATCGTAACGCAAATATTCTCAGAAGGTAGGGTTGTGTGGTGTCAATTTAAAACGTGTTATGTCATCGATCACAAAATAAATGTGGTCTAAATTATTTTTTTATTATGCAGAAACGTCTGCTAGCGAATATCTTCGATATTTAAATCGAAAGCAAAATAAGAAAAATTTTGAGTCGCGGCGGGATAGAATTTTTTTTTTTCTATTTTTTCGAATTAAATATCGAAGATAAATGTGGTCTCTCCGCAGCGCTGGATTTGCCCAAAAACACTCTAGGGGGTAGGAGAACAAAAAATACTACGTAGGCAATGGGGCGCTCTGATTTGGTTGTTGTGAGTAATTTATCACGCTGGTTTGCACTGCTCTTGTTGTCTATTTTTTCATATTTTTCAGCAACTACTAATTGAGACAGAGGTAATATCTAGACACTAAAAAATAGTGATGCATATATTAGTTTTGATAAATACTTTGGTGCCGCCGATTTGGAGACAGCTTAGACATTTCACACAAGGTTTTGTGTAATGAATGCAGTAAATTATTACATATTTACTAAAATCTCTACTTTTAAATTTCTCTATTATTTAAAACTTGGTCTTTCTGAGAAATTATTCGAATGCGACATACTCGTACAACAAAGTTGTGTAGGTATAACCTTTCTCTTGTTACTTTACTATCAATGCACACAAACTAACGACACAATGCATACAAGTGTTTAAAATTGTATTGGCAATTGGCATAAACTCTTATGTGGGCCATTTTATTTAAAGTTATATACAACTTTTTTTTTTATATTTGGATGTTTTTGTGTGGTTTCAACTCTGATAGGAGAAAAAATGTGTCCCAAAATTTTCAAACATTTTTTATTACCTCCGTTCCGTTGCCGCCATATAAAATGTATAAAAAATAGTAACGGAATGGAATAAAAAGCAGGGCACACGTTTTTTTCTCCTATCAGGCTCGAAAGAACTCATGATTCTGAGTAGAAACCATACAAAAAAAATCCAAATAATAAAAGTTGAGTATACAACTTTAAATAAAATGGCCCATGTGTGGTAACCCTACACAGCTTTCCTGGGAAAACTCGTCCTTTGTCGCAAATTCAATTGGAGCCAATGTTCGATATGCAGGAAATTGCCTTATTTTATTACCTTCCTCGACCTCTTATTTCATAGGATTCTCCCACAAAGGAGAGGTCACGTTATAGAACTACGATGCCATCGTCTCCATTTTATTTATGGCCGTATTTTAAAAGGAGTTGCTGCTTGTCAGTTAGTTTTCCTTTTTAGTATTTGATAAATGTCTACTAACTGTTATCAGTTATATATAGGTCATCATCATCATTTCAGCCCTAGGTGATCCACTGCTGGACTGAGGCCTCCCCCAAATATACCTTTTATCATCATGACGCTGCCATAGTCGTTAGCAGGCGGGTTGGGGCCTGGGGGCCGTAAAAGCTGTACTCGGTTTCGACAGACGCTGCTGGCCCTCCGTCTATTTTTTCCCTTTGTCGCCTCATACCCGCAAAGAGATAGAGTGGTGCTTCAACTCTATTCTGCTGGCACCACCACGGCCTAAACTGAAAATAAAACTAAACTAAAAAAAATGTACCGCCCGCCCGATCGTAGTAATCCATCCCCGTTAAACCTAGGAATGTTGGCGAATTTCTAGATTCGCTATGGTTTGCAATTTTCCGCCGATTTTTCGACACGGTTATCTATTCGTTAGATCAGCGCTCTGTTAATGCAATTCAGTTTTATAGATACTTGAAAAGTCAGAATTGATAGTTTGTTACTCGTACACTGTTTGATTGCATATTGGTTTCTGTAGGTCTGTTAGTTTCTCTCCTGACTTTTAATCATTCGTATCTCGTATTACCTCATTTTATTTATTATTTATTATTATTTATTTAAGGAGTACCAACAGCTATTACATGAACAATAAGCATTAAAAATAAAAAACAAAGAGCCAATTACAGGAACTCACAGATAGTGATAGAATAAAATAAAATGAAGAAGATGTACATTTGTGCCAAGCACTCATGTCACCGCACATACAAATAAAATAAAAAAATAAAAATAAAAATATAAAACACAACAGTAACATATTGACATTAAAATTTAAACTCAAACGACTTCGCTAACTATCTATACCTACAGTCTATTATGAGATCATAAATCAAATTTTATGAGGTTGTTTCTGTTAGAAGCTTAACCGTACGCGTGCGTACGTCTACTTTTGACCATTTGTTTTTTTCGTAATTAAAGATCTGTCATAACAATCAAAGATCATAACAATCTATTTGTGTGTATGAATTAGTTGTTAGACTATAACAACTATAATTTTGAGCACAATATTGTTTCTTCAACAAAAAGTGCAAAAGAAAGAAAAGGTTGCAGATGATTTACTTAGTGTAAACTAAACGATACAGTATCATTTACTACGTCTGCGGGCTTGATCCTGCCCACGTGATCACGCCTAACGAATAATCTTTACCCTTACCATGAGTTGTGACATTAAGGTTTTCGATAACGAGTATCGAGTTTACTATCTGTGCATTTCGCTTGTACTATTTTAGTGCGAACAAGATGCACAGATAGTAAAGTCGATACTCGTTATCGAAAACGTCAATGTCACAACTCATGGTCAGGGTACTTATATACCTACTGGACATCATGCACACATCATTCATATTATCGATGATTCAGTCAATATTTTTTTCCTTCAAATTAAACACTTCGCACCCAAAACCGATTATCAGAACTTGACCAACCATGACTTGGTTACCTTCTACTTTGAAAGTATCACTTCTGCCGTGTCATGCCGGCTGACTAGAATAGCACCAGTCACCACCCCATCTCCTCCCGCGGGTGTCGTAAGAGGCGACAAAGGGAAAAAATCTACAGGCGGGCAGCAGCCTCCGTCGAAATCCAATCTACAGCTACTGCGGTCACCAACCCGCCTGCCAAGCGTGGCGACTATGGCAACTACCCCCAAGATGATACAAGTCATATTTCTGGGAGGCCTATGTCCAGCAGTGGACTGCATACGGCTGAAATGTATGTATGTATGTATGTACTTTGTAATTAAATGGTCCCAAATACCTAAATAGCTATTCAGTCGACTCTATTATAAAACGGATTTTCAATACAGATAAAGCGCGTAAATCTGCAGTTTTGTTCTGCCGCTTCACAGTGGCATCACACGGGGTTTTATAAAACCGCGCCAGCTGTCACCATTTATGTGCATTTGGCGTTTTTTAAAAGGATTTTAAAATGTTTGCGAGTTGCCTCGATCGTGATTTATCTCGCTGTGTTTCCCTATCACTATCGTGTTATTTATTACCATTTTGTGCACTGTACCTGATTCTAGAAACTATTTAATACGGACATGGATGTAAATCGTCAATAAATTGAGACTAGCCGTAATGGGACGCACAAAACGGATTGACGATTTAGGCCCGGAAATAAACTTTTTTCCTAATATAAATAAATTTCTTCCAAAGATCTCGCATTAACTTAATTATTGAGAGGGTAGTACCATAAATACTTGTAAAAAAACGCAAGTCAGTTTAAAGACTGGTCACTAACTACGTAACTAGCACGTTATTTTAATACACAGGTTTTTTTTATAAATCACTAGTAGGTAGTATTAGTATAGGTCGTTTCACGAGAGTTGAAGTCACGCACACAACAACATCTCATGTAATGATAGGAAGATTTAGAAATTACTTATTCATTCCATTCATTCAATCAGTACTTCATATAGTTGTGTGCGTAATCCATTCGCCTCAACTCTCGTAGAACTACCTATATTATAGAAGTGGTGATACATCTAAGAGTATAATTGGCATTCTGAGTAGAAAAATAAACAAAAATAAAAAATATCGTCACTACTTTGAAAAAAATATCTTATCTGACACAGATACTAAGTTGAAACGCACTAACTCTGTACTGATCCAATGGGATCCTATGGGACGAATAGTGTACGAGTAGTTACGTCATTTTTCTCTTGACTGCAAGATTGAGTTGCGAGGTTTTTTCAAAGTAGTGACAATAATTATGTACAACAGAAGTTGTTTTCTCTGTCCATGAAAATCAAATCTTTACTAGAAACCATTTCTTAATTTATATATAATTAAAATGAAAATGAAAATGAAAATGAAAAATTTATTCATAACAATTGTTATAGGTCACATCGATATACAATTAAGATTATTCTTACTTATTATTAGTTATTTAACAATTATTAATTATACATAATTGAAATTATTATGGTACCTCTTGTGTACTTAAGGTATACATTTTAAGTATGAGTTAAGAATTTTGCTATGATACATTAATTAATAAAATAATATGATACATTCGATGTATCATATATTTTTTTACTATATTATATTATTATTTTATATTTTTTTTTGCAATTTATTAGATATTCGTCTAAATCGTAAATATTCGATTTCAGTAACCATTCCTTAAGCCTTAGTTTAAAATTACAGGTGGAAGGTGCATCTCTTACTCTTGCAGGAAGGCGGTTATATATAAGCGGGCCAAGTATATATGCTAAACGTCCGGTTTTTGCGAGTTTGTGGGGCACTGCTGCGAGGCTACCCGCATCCCTGTTGCTGCGCAGCATGTGATTTGTGTTTACCTGTTTTTTAGAGAACTTCTCCAAATTGCACTTAGTAAAGGTAGCGATTTGTTGTATGAGTATACAGGGTAGTGTTAGTATTTTGTATTTGATAAAAAACTGGCGTACACAGACATCGTCAGGGATGCACGCTATTGCCCTCACGGCCCGTCTCTGTAACTAATTTCCATTTTCCGCGAAATATTAATCTCGACCTGAATTGAGAAAGCTAACCGCAGCGCCATCCTAAAAGCCTATAAAATTAATCGAATCGATACTTAGCGGGTCATTTATTAGTTTCTCGATAGTTGCCGACGCGCAAACGAAAAATCTCATTTCGCCTGGCTCCTCTTTGGTTAGACAGACTTTATTGAGTCTGGTCGTCTTTTGTTACTGGTCGATATTGATGTAATATGGACACTCGTCATGGATTTAGCTCGGAGAGTCTGTGGCCTTTGGGGCAGAAAAGTCGTAGAGTGGCGACCACTGTACCCTTACCATGAGTTGTGACATTGACGTTTTCGACAGAGTTTACTACCTGTGCATCTCGCTTATACTATTTTAGTGCGAACGAGATGCACAGATAGTAAACTCGATATTCGTCATCGAAAACGTGAATGACACAACTCATGGTAAGACAGACGGATGACCGTATTGACTATAAAAGTAAAATTTTAATAGTTTTGGCAAAATTTTGAAATTAGCCGTTGTTTAAAATCTTGTAAAATATTACATCTAAGTATGTCAGCTTGAATTACTTTTATGTTTCGAAAATAATTGTTAATAATGTGTGTGTAATTTACGTTACGTTGCGTACTTATAATGATAATAATGGAGAGTCATCCATTTGTTGAAAATAACATAAACCTTTAACCATTTAAACCTCCTATCCTAAACCAATCTTCTACAAAGACGTTGAACCACAAGGTTAACTTACAGCAATTGCATTACATAACTTTCATAACACTTAATTACTTACAAACTAACCCAAATTACACCAGCCGATAGAGTTAAAAAAGCCAACTAACAAGCCCCGGGAAATTATTTACGGCCCGAACTAAGTATGTCAACTGCCTACCTGTTTGACCCGGTTTTGGCGTCAACACGTTGGATTTGCATGATAATGTGTTTGCGGAACTTGGCTTGGTGTACAGTCCCCCTACCACGAGTTGGTAAAAACGTAATCGCTTGCGTCTTCATAAACTGTTTGTTTCCAAAATTGTGCAGAAACTAAAAAACCGAAGGATTGACGTTAACCGTGGCTACTCGTAGTAGGGGTACTTGTAAAGGAAAGTACGGGCGCTAGTGATTTCCAATAGTTTTTTTTTTTTTATTATAGGTAGCATTCATTCATTCATTCATTGGCCACGACATCTTGACAGATGATTGTTGCAGTATGCATCTACAGATCACAGTCAATTGGTAGATCCGAGACAACGTCTCTGATGGCTAGTCGTCTGATGGCAGCACATCTCCTGCCACTCTTGTCACAGGTGAAGCGCGAGTCAGGAGGAGCAGTACGGCAGCGAACCCTCTTCTGCCGCAGATTACCTAACTAGGCTTTGTCGTGCTCCTTCAACCCTTCTAATACTCGTAGGTAGCATGTACTCTTAATTAAAGTATCTAATAGTTAAACAGATAAAAACCAAATCAGTTTCTAGTTTCTTTATATCGGAATTCGTAAAAATCTAGCAACATACAATGATAATTTGTTTAGTAAGTACTTACCTACACCGTTAAAACGTAGTAAAGTATTGATTAATGAATGTCTGTGATTAGATTTCGCTCAAAATAATCAAGGTTCCATTCTCCCTAAACGAGTAAATTAAAATCGATTGTCGTAGCCGTCAGCTAACGCGCGAGCTACGCCGTAGCCATCGGTAATAATTTTACAGAAAACACGTTGCGTGCCCCGCGTAAACCTTTTCCTCGCATCGAAATCTAGTGTTTTCGGATTCTCCCGAACTAACCATGTTTTACCAGCAACACTACTTTAATAAAAGAAATGAATAGTTATCTCAGAATTGTTACCAAGTTCAATTAAGTATAGGTAAGACATGTGTACAAAAAATATTTTCCTAAGTATCATACTATTTAATCTTAATAGGGTAAATACGAAAAGTACTATCATCCGTCCATTCAACCGAGAGAAGACTTAACGATAATAGCCGCTTCAGTTGCCGCGATAATTATTCATGAAATGAAACAAATAAAACGGATTATTTCGCGTATAATGAATTTAAATCACATTTAACTTTTAAAGACCGCAGTGTATGTGATCAACGAAAGTGATCGATCCGTTAAAATCTGTTTTATATTAGGTTTAATAACATTTTTCTTAAGGGGATGCCGAGCTTTTCACGCTACTCGATTCAATCAAATCGTATGATTTATTTTCTTTTAATCCTTAAATGTCTAAATATACCAATAAGTACTTAGTGTATTTTAAGTGATAATGTAATATAAGAAAGGATCTAATACAATTAAAACTGTTGTGACCCATGTTACTACTACTTAGTTACAAACGGATAAACTCACGTGTAATTATATCGCACTAGGCGACATGTTTCGGGTAAGCTCTGGTACCCATCTTCAAACCGAGGGTGTATACACCCTCATCGCGATCGGTGTGTCCTGACTCGGTTTGAAGATGGGTACCAGAGCTTACCCGAAACATGTCGCCTAGTGCGATATAATTACACGTGAGTTTATCCGTTTGTAACTAAGTAGTAAGAAAGGATCTGTTAGTATTTAGTCAACTATACCTCTTGTGATGTGATCTCTATTATAATAAGTTAAAACTTTGTTAGATATACCTAAGTTGAATATTAACTATTTAATAGATACATTAAAAATGTATGTTTATATTGGGGTGCCCTTACAGGGTGAATATTTCATGTATATTCCATGTATATTTGTGCAATAAAAAATACTTTATTTTATTTTAAATAAGTAACTTATGACGCACAAAGACTAAGATTAAGCATTAAGTATGCAAAAAAGATATCTAACAAACGAAATTCTACTGTCATTTCTTCGGCGCAGCCTTAATTTTATTTTCATTGTTTTGTAGGTCCTGCTCCCGGTCGCGGTCGCGGTCCGTGACGCCGAGCGCGTCGCCGCCGCCGCCCGCGCCGCTGCCCCCGCCCCCCCACACGCTGCACCCTGACAACGCACTAGGTAACGAGACTCGTTTGGCTATTGTGGACCAGCCCGGTTTGTGGCCTTTCCATTGTACCCACACACTACACGTCACGCCACGTTCCTTCCCTCTCCCTCATACGCACTTCACCTCGAAAACAGATGTAAAGAGTTTAGCCCTTTGGCTGTTGTACCCCAACCTGGTTTGCCCCCTTTTGGTTTTACCCATACACAACACGTGCTTTGATCTCGGACTGTCTAGAACACAAAATGACTAGTGTAATATTTTGCCACAAAATGACCACTCATAGGTAGGTTAGGTTCGTTAGTCATATTTTAATGGCCAAAGGCCAAACCGCACAGAAAAAGGAGCCCCGCAGGAGCGAGGCTCCGTCGACATCGCTAACGTAAAGATAAAACGACGAAATGTAGATATCACTTGTAGACATGTTGTGTTCTAGACCGTTTGCGATGTAGACTAAAAGGGATATATGTAAAATATTACACTAGTAACTTTGTGGTCCGAGACCAACCCCAACACGACAGTTGGGGTACGTAATGATGTACCCCAACTCTTCTCATACGCTTTTCCCCAAAAACACATTACTTAGTAAAAAGTTAGACAATATATTCTTTGTCTCGTTTAAGTTATTGTACAAGCCGTTGCTTACTCGTATATCTGCACACTTCGCACCCTACCGGCCTCCCGGCTCATTTTACTGTTGTGAACCATTTGTGTTCTGGTTTCCTCTTGTCGAGGATAGGTTAGATCTTAAATTAATTCAATATTCTGCATGTGATTTGAAACACATAACTAGATATATTAAATATATTAAAACGACAGAAGTAGCACGGGTCTTACAGCGTTTCCTGACAACGCTCCTCGTTATGGAACGAAATGGAAACATTTCGTAATCGACTTAGTAAACGAAAGTTAATATATTTAATATACTACAGCATGTGGTGTCCTCGGTAATAAAGATTTATGGAACTTGCTTCCGTGTCAAGTATACTCTATAGTCTATTAGTAAAATTATATCGTAGGTCAATGTATCATACATATTAATTAACTATTTTATTGCATATTTGATATTACTTCGGAAAGACTAAAACTTCTTATTGTCGTACGACGTATTTACAGTCGGATTTGAACATAATTCAGGCTATTTCAACTTTACTACACATATTTTTTATTATGCAGAAACGTCTGTTAGCGAATATCTTCGATATTTAAATCGAAAGAAAAATAGAAAAATTTAACTCGGAGCGGGACTCGAACCCACAACCACTGGATCACTAGCCCAGTGCACTTCCAATTGAGACTTCGATGCCGTTAAGTGTTCAATACGCTGACGGTAGATGTGACTACACGTCACCCATGATGACGTATACCACGAAAGATAAGATAGAAAAATTTGACAAGTCTAAGCGGTACTCGGATAGCACAATTGGAAGTGCACTGGGCTAGTGATCCAGTGGTTGTGGGTTCGAGTCCCGCTCCGAATTAATTTTTTCTATTTTTCTTTCGATTTAAATATCGAAGATATTCGCTAGCAGACGTTTCTGCATAATAAAAAATAATTAAGAATGGGGTAGCACATTGTTATCGATGAATTCTCAATGTAAATTGTGTTCAATACGCTGACGGTAGATGTGACTACACGTCACCCATGATGACGTATACCACGAAGGATAAGATAGAAAAATTTGACAAGTCTAAGCGGTACTCGGTTAGCACAATTGGAAGTGCACTGGGCTAGTGATCCAGTGGTTGTGGGTTCGAGTCCCGCTCCGAGTTAAATTTTTCTATTTTTCTTTCGATTTAAATTTACTACACATACTTCAAATCATATATTGAAATATCAGTAAATGTACATTATACAAACACAACAATACTTCCCAGATAAATATGCGTAAAACGTGCATGGCTTGTAGAACATATTTATACAGTACCCTCAGTGATACTCTTCGCAGGTCGCGGTGCGCTGAGCGCCGCGGGCCGGCAGCTCAGCGACCACAGCAACAACCGCGAGTCGTCGCTGGACGACTCGGGCGTCGTCGACGACCACGACGACGGCGAGCACACGTCTGACGACCAGGCGCCACATCCGCATCCGCACTCTCATACTCATCCGCATCCTCGGCGCCACGTGCAGCTGCCTCCGCCGCCGCCGCCGCAGCCACCTACTATGCTGGCTTTGATGCCACGGGTAAGAATACATTTATGTCGTTATCTTAAGTTTTCAGAAACACTTCCAAGAAAGACTAAGGTTTACAGTCATGCGAATAAACCTATACAAAATGGAGAGGAATGGCGATAATAATCAGCGAACTTTCTTACTTTAACCATCGGGCTCACGAAATAAGACATCAAGAACTGAAATGAATATATGCCTACCAGCAGTACCAACTATCAGTGAGCCGCAAATTAAAAATGCAATGGTGGTTATATTGGATTCATTTAAAGAGGAGACTGACAAATAATAGTTATCACCGGTTTATGAAAATGCGTAGAAAATATTTAAATTAGTAGAATTTTCTAATGTAATACACTTCTTTACAGGAGCCACAGAGCCTACCACCCCAATCAAAGCAGAAATCATCAGACAAGAAGAAAGGGGACAAGAGCATCCAAGAGAAGTATCCGCTGAACCCGGACTACCTCAACCAGATCGTGGTGCTAGGTAAAGAAGTGCTAATGCTTACTGCACAGCTTATAACCCTGGAGGAATGTGTCTTGCCATCTATTGTACCGTCAAGTCAATCTATCAGAGAAAATATATTTTAATTGAATCTTTATTTTTCAAATGCTTAATATCTAAAATTAGATGAGGTTGAGTTCCCTTGAGAAATACTTATTGATGGCACGGCACAAAAACACTTATTCCCAATTGGCACGGCTTCTCTGGAGCACAGGACAAGTTTAATGATGCTGCAATAACAGAATGATTGCTTACACTAACAACTAGACAAACAACAAAACACACGACATGCGCTGAAATTACATTGGCAAGAGCTGATTCTGAATTACGTAGATTTAGCATTCATTATGTAAAATATTTCTGGTTCTATGCATGGTATATTCCTTCTATACCTACTTTTAAATCTGCCACGTTTGAAATAAACATCTAGTACTATGCTGTTCTCAGAACTATAAATGCTTACGTTTCTTGCAAGATATCTTCTAAAAAAATTTAAAATGATGTACAGACTACTTCTGCGAAATCTTTAATTTCTGTAGTTTTATCTAAGACAACTTCTAAGTTTATTACTTTGACTACTTTCTATTATGTCTATTGTAATTAAAGTTTCATTTTCAATTCGATGATTATTTCATTTTGAGCATCTTTTTCAGAACATCGCTCACACATCTGATTTCTAAGTATTAAGCAAACGGTTTTAAGTGATTTCTTCGGTAACTTGACGAATGTTCAAAAAATCAAACACCTTGGTTTTGTGGTCATTCTAACAGTTTCATATACAGTTGGCAACAATTTCTTTATATTCTTATACTTCAAATTTTAACCAGAATTATTGCCAAATTCATAATTTAAGTAGACACGCTGAATTAATAACGGCAATTTCGCTCTGTCAAATGTCAAAATATTAACTAATATTTGTTTTTATAAAACCTACATAATCAGAGCTGAAATTGCTGTCAAACGGCTGGTAATCACCTTTAGATTCACTTCTCGGCGAGATCCGATCTCGTTGAGCATTTTGTTACAACACTATTGCAATTTCGCTTCTACCTCATTAATATCGTCAGGGGCGGACTGGCCATACAAGCGCGCGCCCGACCTCCCGCAAGCGGAGACGACGAAAATTAATGAGCTCAGTTTATTGGCAGCCACGCACAAAACTCATATGGGCAATTATGAACCAAATTGCACTTACTTCACAGGTTAGTAAACACAGACGCATTTTCTAAACCCCAGTCCACCCCTGTTCCCCACAGGAAGACTGCAGGGTAACTGCGATTGGTTTTGCTATCATCGTCAGTATCAGAGAAGCATGCGAGACAGCTGAAGAAATTGTCAGGGACACTGAAACAGAGGTAGCCACTTCATATCGCAAGGTGTTTCCATCTAAACTCTGACATATTTACTAACAAAATTGTACATATGTGTTTGATAATTTCTTCAAGCAACTCTTCTATGCGTTTCTCTACTTGTAAACCAAATTTTAACGATTACGATTTGAGTAGCCACAGACTTTCACTTCACTGGCAATTGCACCGATTAGACACAGACAGTGCAAAATATTACCAATTGGCGTAACGTGTTTGTACCGGTACCGTGCATTTTTCTGCATTATCCTCTTAGTCCCTCTAAGATCTATCGCTTTTGAATGCATGCCACGTTCAGTTATAGATACAATTTTTGAAACAAAGCTTTGCGTCCGATTTCTAACCGCTTCGTTACGCTTTGGCTTCTTGGTTGTTCCTATTTCTATTTACTTACTTATATGTATGTTCATATTGGTGTTGAGTCTTGATGTTAGACGTTCACTAACTGAAACAATGTTATCGCAGACGAACTTATGGACCGAAACTGTGAATGCTGCGTGACGTGCTGTATTGACTACGAGGGGTGGCTGCAGTTTCAAAACTGTCTGTACGGAATTGTGAAGGATCCATTGTTCGAGTTGTTCATAACGACGTGCATAGTTCTCAATACTCTGTTCCTTGCGTTGGAGCACCACGGCATGAGCGAAAACGTTAGAAATGTATTAGATATAGGAAATAAGGTATGGGTTACACATTTTATATCTACTTATAGTATAGAGTAGAATATTCTGTTATCTGCTCTTTGCAGAAATATGATGTAATATTTTGAGTCGCATATCAAAAGGGTAAAATGGATACCTATTGATTTCAGCCCCCAAAGACGTTGAAAGTTCAGTCTTGTCATTATGTCAAGTCGGGTATCATACAAAAGTTATTTTTCTTTGATTTATACGATTCTTGCTCCCACCTCCTTTGTTTTCGAAGTTAACTAAGGAAACATACTGTGATAATACAACATGCATTCTTTTTAGGCCGTAATACCTATATCATCTTGATTGCAGGTGTTCACGTCAATATTTACTCTAGAGTGTATAATGAAGGTGATGGCGATGAGCAAGGACTTCTTTGCCTGCGGCTGGAACATATTCGACCTGATCATAGTGTCAGCCAGTCTACTCGACCTCATATTTGAGCTTGTTGACGGTCTTTCTGTACTACGGGGCCTTCGCTTGGTAAGATATATGAATTTGTATCAAGGACAGAATACCATTGCTATTTGTGACTTACTAAAAGTTGACAGTCCTGTCAAACTGTATAAAATTCAAGAATTTTTTTACGAAACGGGTTACTTAATTCACGTGACCGTACAATACGTTATTTTCGGCGATTTTCCACTGTCAAAATAACTCCCAGTCCCTTTAATATGTGGTAAAGATTGACTATATCACTATAAATATAATGTATGAACATTCCACACATAGATACCTATTAATTTATTACTTTAATAGTGTCAAAATAAAATAATCGTTTCTTGTTTCAGTTGCGTGTGTTAAAGTTAGCTCAATCGTGGACTACAATGAAAGTGTTATTGAGTATTATAATATCGACAATCGGTGCTCTCGGTAATTTGACGTTCGTGTTAGTGATAGTTATATACATATTCGCTGTTATCGGTATGCAACTGTTCTCTAAGTCATACACACCCGAAAAGTTCGAGCCGGACGATGTGCCCAGGTACCACCCAACATCTGGTCCCACGCCAGTTTCTTCAAATTTCTTACTATCTTCTAATAAACTGCACTTTTCTTCTTACGCTATACTAAACTTTTCTACTCTTTCTTCATTTAAGTATATCTTCTGTTATGTTCTATTCAATGTTTGCCTTCTTTATTGTACCAACATCTTTATGTTCAAACTATTTGACAGACTTGACTGCGCTTTCTGTAATTGATGTAATTATATTATGCTGTTTAAGGTGGAACTTCAATGATTTCTTCCACTCGTTCATGATGATATTTCGCATCTTGTGCGGCGAGTGGATCGAACCGCTGTGGGACTGCATGCGCGCTGAGCAGGCCAACGGCGCCGAGAGCTGCTTCTTCATCTTCCTTCCCGCTCTCGTCATGGGCAACTTCATGGTGCTCAACCTCTTCCTTGCCTTGTTGCTCAACAGCTTTAACAGCGAAGAGCTTAAAAATAAAAAGGAGGTAATCAAAAAGGTAAAAAGGATCTTTTATGCGAATCAGCGCACCGGCACTACACCGCAAATGGCACTATTTTTATAGGAGCACAACATGCTTTAATGCTGGGCGATGACACGCGCGTGAGAGAGGACACTTTTTACACCGCAGCTTCTTATGTCAAAATGCATTATCCATAATTCAAACAATCTTGCTATAATATTTTTTCATAACCACTTTCAGGAAGTAGGTGAAGATTCCAAACTAGCTAAAAGTTTCGATAGAATACGTTCCATAGTAAGAAAAAAAGGTTTTCTTATATCAAAAAGCAAAGAGACTGAAAAGAAATCTAAGTTAGAAGAGCTAGTTAACGATTATATGTTACAAAATCGCACCGCTCAGAAAAAGGCGTCAATACCAAGCGAACAGAATACTTATTTCTCTAATGTTCAGGAGACTACGGTCTTGTTCCCTCACGACAATATATATAGTCATAGTTATCAAGAAGCGTTAAATAGGTAAGTTGAACACTTTTAACATGCACTAAAACTGACTATGAAAACTAGGCCATAATTTTATGATACTAATAACTAACCCACAACTAACATTTTCAGGCCAGTAGTTGGTTTCGACTACCCTGCTCTGTTTCAATCCGGAAACAACTTCACTCACGGTAGCCAGGAAACTTTAAAGGATGTCAAAGATTTTGCAATAGAACATAAAATAACTAGTATTAGGGAAGATTCTAAGGAGAACCTGGATGACTTGTCTGTTGCAACGGAACAAGTAAACGCGCAAAGATTACTAAATCAAATGTCATCGGGATACCATACGCAGCCCTCAGAAACAAAAGGTAAAGAACGAGACAAGTATGCTATTTTATTTTTATAAGACATTTATTTCATTCCCTTTTTGTTACTTTTCAGATGATAATGAACAGTACGAAATGGCGCATATGTCCAGTAGGACGACCCCAGAAAAATCTAAGAGACAAGGAAGGGAGCCACAAAACGTTTCATGTAAGGAATCTGGTAAAAGACCAGAAGACGAAGACATGAAGCGTCCGTGGCAAACTTTGGTCTCTTATGTAGATGAATTAACCGTAGGTGGGAGAAAAAACTCCAAGGGGCAGTATGCTGATGCGATGGGAAATTTTCCGGGATTCGGCACCCAGAAAGAGGAAAAGGTTCCACAAGATTGCTATCCGGTTCAGTGCTACGATTAGTAAGTTATTTTATATTTATTTAATACTTTGAGTGCCAAGAATCCGCTAGGCGAGTTCTCTGTAAAGAGCCGCTTTCCTCTGTTTACGGAAAAAACGCAGGAACGACGGCTCGGAAAGTATCAAATTTAACAAAACTATTTTTTGTTTTCATATAGCTGTCCTTGCTGGGATACATGTATCAAAACTAAAATGGGGCAGCGATGGATGGTATTTCGTACATTTATTATGCGGTACGTCGACACGCCAGCGTTTGAGTGGTTCGTCCTAGTACTCATTTTCGCTTCGAGCATAACGCTTTGCTTCGAAGACATACACCTCGAGAAGAATAAGCCGCTCAAGAAAATCCTTTACTGGACAAATCTTGGATTTTGTATGATTTTCGTGATTGAAATGTTTCTCAAATGGATCGCACTGGGGTTTTTTCGATACTTCACGAGTTTTTGGACGTTATTGGATTTTACAATAGTTTTTGTAAGTATGATTTATTATTGATTTATTAAGAACGACAATAAGGCTCAAAAATTAAATCCAATTATTAAAATTGTTACTTTGTTCTAGGTGTCAGTATTTAGTTTGTTAATAGAAGAAAATGAAAATTTAAAAGTATTAAGGTCGCTTAGAACTTTACGAGCATTACGACCACTGCGAGCAATATCGAGATGGCAGGGTATGCGGATCGTAGTAAACGCATTAATGTATGCCATACCCAGTATCTTCAACGTGTTACTTGTCTGTTTAGTATTTTGGTTAATTTTTTCTATAATGGGTGTGCAATTTTTTGGCGGAAAATTCTACAAGTGTATCGACGGCAATAATCAGCTATTACCTATAGCGGTAAGTATCACTACATTAAATGTTCAGTTTCCATAATCTAAAATCGACGACTTGTCGCCTTAATAGCAATTCAACAGACGGTTAAAACACTAATAATCTTTATTAATTTTTTTTTTTCAGAAAGTGAATGACAAATGGGAGTGTTACTATAATAACTATACTTGGGTGAACTCCAAAATATCGTTCGACCATGTGGGTATAGCGTACCTGGCACTGTTCCAAGTGGCTACATTTGAAGGCTGGATGGAAGTCATGGCAGACGCTGTAGACGCCAGGGGCGTAGACCTGCAACCAGCCAGAGAAGCTAACCTTTACGCTTACATTTATTTTGTAATATTCATTGTGTGCGGGTCGTTCTTCACTCTTAATCTGTTTATAGGAGTAATTATAGATAATTTTAATATGCTTAAGAAAAAGGTACGTCAAGTTAATTAACTATTTCGTTCAAATCCACAATTCCTAGCTAAGCTTAGACTCTCTATCCAATGTATTTTTCTTTTGTTATAGTATGAAGGTGGAGTCTTAGAAATGTTTTTGACAGAAAGTCAAAAACATTACTACACAGCCATGAAGAAACTTGGCAGAAAGAAGCCCCAGAAAGTAATAAAAAGGCCAAGAAATCAGTTCCTCGCAATGTTTTACGACTTGTCTAACTCACGTCGTTTTGAAATTGCCATTTTTGTACTTATATTTTTGAACATGTTGACGATGGGAATAGAACATTACGATCAACCACATTCCGTTTTCTTTATATTAGAAGTTAGCAACGCTTTTTTCACTACAGTATTTGGATTAGGTAAGCTTCAAATTTTAGTCATTAATTATTATCAGTGATCGGTTTTTTGGATTCGACATGGGGTGAACGACCTCAAACATTATGTTAGTATGGAAATGCCCCGGGAATCCGGGCTTTAGGTTGTTAGAAAAGACAAAAAAGATACATTGTGTTTATTTTATTATACATTAAAACATCTAAATAGCTGATATACAAGCGACTTACTCGCCGTTATTTTGTCTAAATTGCACAAATGAGCACAAGTTTTCACACTGACAGCTCATCTTCTGCCACCAAATCGGCATATTTTGTACCGTTTGTACAAAAGTTCGACGAGTAAGTAAAAAATCCCTTTCACACAATTTAAATTGTTTTATTTTTGATTAATTTGTTCGGTATCGCGGGAAACTGTCGTACCTATATTAACTTTTCTACATGATATCCCGCGAGGGTGAATCCAAAAAACCGATCACTGATTATTATAGTTACATGTGCCATTTTTTTCTAACGCCCCTATAAATCGTAGTTGTTTCATTTCTCAGAGGGTGCATTACTTAGAGCTAACGGCATTACATTAAATTCGTGTTGGCCTTCCACTAGAACTAAAAAAAGAATAAGCACAGTATTAATTAGTGAATTTCCTGTAAGTAATGTTTATGCCGGACACAATCTATGTAATACACCTGCAAAAAAAAAAAAGAAACAATTTTGTAAAACCAAGATAACGCTAGAGAGGTCGCTTCAATCAATACGTATTTTATACATATTCTAAAGTTATATTTTTGATTTTGGAGTTTGACTCCTGAAACCATTTCCAAATATAAAACTTTATTTCGTCGCTAGCTTGAAATGTTCAAATTGATAATGATTGTCTGAAACTTGTTAACCTCGCCTTTTAATTTCAGAGGCAATAGTAAAAATAATAGGTCTCCGCTATCACTACTTTACGGTTCCGTGGAACGTATTCGACTTCCTACTCGTGCTAGCGTCTATCCTCGGCATCTTGATGGAAGACATCATGATAGACCTGCCGATATCTCCGACGTTGCTCCGGGTTGTCCGCGTGTTCCGTATAGGGAGAATTTTAAGACTGATTAAAGTGAGTGCACTTTAAGTTTACTTTCTTTAAGTTTATATTGAAGTGCTGAAGTAGTTTCTCTACTCCAGCACTTCAATATGCCAATTTCATAGCTGCTAGCGGTATCTAAGGGTCATACATTTTGATTAAAACAAAAATCGTCTTTTCTGTGGTCAATAGTTAACGGCTTGTATGAGTTCAAGTTATGTTTTTGTGGTATAGTTTTACCTAAGAGGGGGAGTGGTTTATGTTGATATATCAAATAATCAAAAATTAGGCTTCAAAACCCTTAACTTTCACAATGTCCACAGGAGAGACGAGAACCTAATTGATCTGTATGACCCCTAAACCAAGTACATTTTGGGGTGGGGGCGCCGAGATTACTGTATACAACTGCTATGTCTGCTAGCAATCACAATACATATTATAGATGGTTTTTTTTTTTTTAATGCTGCGACTTCCAGGTAGCGTGTTTGAAGTCTTGTTTTTGTTTAAAATATTAATTACTTGTTCATTTTGAAAATTACTTTCGAAGTGCCTGCAACGAAGAGCTGAAAATAACATCAGAAGTATTTCTTTTGCGTTTTCACTTTGTTTTATTATGTAAGTTTAAAATATTTACATGAACTAACCCTTTCATTATATTTTTGCGTTCTATAGGTATTTTGTTTCTGTTATCTGCAGAGACTGCAGTCATAGAAAAAGTACTGTGTGCAACGATACATAATAAGATCTTTAAAAAAAAAATTACGTCCAGACAAACACTACGTAATTCTTGCTCATCTTGGCATTTTCCAAAACCGGTTACAATTATTTTATTATGTTTTACAACATAATCAGCCGGTTAAAATATAGAAAAAAAACCGTCGAAGGAACTCTTAATGGTGGATGTAACACTGATGTGAATTTCCGATGGTCCATAGCACTAACTTGTCTATCCAACTTTACGGCATCTAAAATTTAAAGCAGTGTCACACCCTCTTTATAGGATTAGTTTTTCGACCGGTATACAATTTTAAAATGGTCTTTTCTAACACTTCCAGGCCGCTAAGGGCATTAGAAAGCTGCTTTTCGCGTTGGTGGTATCCCTGCCGGCTCTGTTCAACATCGGGGCGCTGCTCGCACTGATTACTTTCATCTATGCCATCATCGGCATGTCTGTGTTCGGCCATGTCAAGGAGCAGGGTGCTCTGGACGACCTCGTCAACTTCCAGACATTTGGGAGGAGCATGCAACTGCTTTTTCGGTGAGTTTGTTTTTTCTAGTCCATGTGTAAATGTACATAACGAAAAACTCTTGGAGCAGGGTGTGTCAAGCTAATTTACTTTCTACTTCACAGTCTAATGACGTCAGCCGGCTGGAACGATGTCCTAGAATCCTTAATGATCACGCCTCCCGACTGCGAATATGGCGAACACGGTCACAACGGGAACTGCGGAAGCCCCCTCCTCGCTATCACCTATTTCACGTCTTTCATCATCATTAGCTACATGATAGTCATCAACATGTACATTGCTATCATTTTGGAGAACTTCAATCAAGCCCATCAGGAAGAAGAAATAGGAATAGTTGAAGATGACTTGGAAATGTTCTACATCAGATGGTCTAAGTAAGTAGGCTTTTTAACTTCTCTAGTTACTTGCGTTGCTTTCTAAGTTTTCAACATTCCGTTTCGATGTTATGTAATTAAAGCGTTACACTCTTGTCGGTTGGCCGTGGGGTGACCGGCCTTAGAATTGTCCCCCACCATATCTTCCCGTGGTTGCAGTAAGAGCCTGCTAAGGGAATACACCGGGAGATGGGCAGCAGCATCTCCTAAAATAAAATACCAGTTAAATAAAAAAAAAAAAAACTGCGCGCGCCAACCCGCCTGCCAAGCGTGGCGCGTATGGCAAACCCCCCCCCCCCCAATGAAAAGTCAAAATAAGCCACGGCCCCGAGGTTCCGGCGACCTCCGGTGCTCTGGCTATTGTGGTAACCAGTCAGAGCATTCGCGGGGTCAGGGGTGCTAAGAATCTCCGGAATAGATCCGGCTACCCACCCCGACGACCACTGGCCCTGGTAACACACAACATACGCACTATGAGGACTGACGAAAAGATCTGCGAGCTGGAAGAGGAACTGAGCAGGTTACACTGGGACATTGTAGGGTTATCTGAAGTCCGTAGAGAGGGGGAGGACACCATAATCCTGAAGTCTGGTAACTTGCTCTACCACCGGGAGGCGACCAACAGTCCCAAGGTGGTGTCGGGTTTTCGTTCACAAGTAACAACATAATAGCCATCGACAGTGTGTCGAGCAGAATTGGTATACCTAATACTCAGAATATCCAAAAGATATTCGCTGAAGGTCATTCAGGTATACGCACCGACCTTGTCACACTCCGATGAGGAAGTGGATGCTATGTATGAGGACGTAAAGTAGGGCCATACATACTTCGAAACCTACTTCACTGTTGTTATGGGGACTTCAACTAAGCTGGGCAAGAGAAGCGGTGATGAGCTGAGAGTGGGGCAATTTGGGTATGGGCAGCGGAACCCTAGGGGCCAGAGGCTGGCCGACTTTCTGGAGAGGAACTCTTCATGATGAACTCTTTCTTCCAGAAGCCGCCTCACAGGAAATGGACATGGATGAGTCCGGACGGTTCCACGAGAAATGAGATAGACTTCATCATGACCGACGGAGACGGATATTCAGTGATGTCTCTGTGATCAACAAAGGTAAAGACCGGTAGTGATCACCGAATCAGGCGTCACTGAATATCAGTATTGAACTTGAAAGGTCCAGCCTGATGAAGTCTGCGCTCTGTTCCTCGAGCCCATATTCAAAACCCCGAGCTTTCAACTTGAGCTCTGTAATCGCTTTGCCTGCCTAGAGAACTTAGCTTCAGTGGACGAGATCAACAACGGGCTAGTGAAACTGTCCACACAGTAGGGTCTAAGTTTTTTAGACCCCGCCGTGAGGATAGACCTCAGAAACTAACCGAGCGAGATCTTAAATCTCATGGCTGAACGACGCTCTCTACAGCTGCAGTCTCCCGATGACGCGGAGTCATTTAGGCAGCTCAATAGACGTATATCTAAGTCCTTGCGACATGATCTGCGTCTCTTTAATACTAACCGTATTAAAGAGACTATTGAGCGAAAACCAAGGCTCCAAAGTGTTCGTAAAGGATAAGTCTATTTGGCAAAGCCAGCTGACAAAGCTGAAACGGGAAGATGGCAGCATAGCGTCGACCAAAGCAGAGGTTTTAGGCGAGATTGAGAGGTTCTATGGACAGTTATACACTTCGGTTGCCAAAGCCCGTTGACAGCTTGGTAGGAGATCCAAGAGCCAAGCTGTCCCGACGATATACCGAAGATATCCCGGACATCAGTCTGTACGAGATTAGGATGGCCCTAAAACAGCTTAAGAACAACAAGGCGCCGGGCGAAGACGGAATCACTTCAGAGCTTCTGAGAGCGGGTAGAATACCGGTACTTAAAATCCTCCAGAAGCTCTTTAGCTCCGCTTTGTCCGAGGGCAAAACGCCTGAAACATGGAACAGAGGCGAGGTGGTGCTGTTCTTCAAAAAAGGTGACAATAGCCTATTGAAGAACTACAGACCCATCACGCTTCTGAGCCATGTCTATAACTATTTTCAAGGGTTATCACGAATCGTCTCGAACTTTGAACTCGATGACTTCCAGCCTCCCGAACAAGCCGGTCTCCGAAAAGGCTATAGTACCATAGACCACATCCATACGCTGCGGCAAGTTATACAGAAGACCGAAGAGTATAACTTGCCATTATGCCTAGCGTTTGTGGACTATGAGAAAGCCTTCGATTCGGTGGAAACATGGGCGGTGCGAGTCTCTTCAGCGATGCCATATTGACTATCGGTACATCGAAGTGTTGAAGTGTTTGTATAGTAACGCCACTATGTCGGTCCGAGTACAGGAGCAGAGCACGAAGGCGATTCCATTGCGAAGAGGCGTAAGACAGGAGACGTGATCTCTCCAAAACTGTTTACTGCCGTAATGGAAGACGCCTTCAAAGCTCTTGGAATGGCAAGGGCGTGGCATCAACATCAACGGCGAATACATCACTCACCTTCGATTTGCCGACGGTATCGTAGTCATGGCAAAGTCGATGGAGGAACTCAGCATGATGCTCGATGACCTCAACCGAGTTTCACAACGGGTGGGCTTGAAAATGAACATGGACAAGACGAAAATAATGTTAAATGCCAATGTTGTGCCCACCCCAGTCTTTGTTGGGAACTCGGTACTCGAAGTTGTTGACTCGTATATCTACCTAGGACAAGTAGTCCAATTAGGTAGGTCCAACTTCGAGAAAGAGGTAAACCGCCGAATCCAACTCGGTTGGGCAGCGTTCGGGAAACTACGTAATGTCTTTTCGTCCGACATACCTCAGTGCCTCAAGACGAAAGTCTTTAACCAATGTGTGTTACCAGTGATGACTGACGGCGCCGAAACGTGGTCGTTCACTATCGGCCTCATCTGAAGGCTCAAAGTCGCTCAACGAGCTATGGAGAGAGCTATGCTCGGAGTTTCACTACGAGATCGACTCAGAAATGAGGAGATCCGTAGGCGAACTAAAGTCACCGACATAGCCCACCGGGTTAGCAAGCTGAAGTGGCAATGGGCAGGCCACATTGCACGCAGAGAAGATGGCAGATGGGGTCGAAAAGTGCTCGAGTGGAGACCACGGAATAGCAAGCGCAGCGTAGGACGTCCACCCACAAGATGGGCAGACGACCTCATTAAAGTCGCCGGAAGACGCTGGATGCAGGTTGCTTCCAACCGGTACTTGTGGAGATCCAAGGGGGAGGCCTATGTTCAGCAGTGGACGTCTTATGGCTGAGATGATGATGATGATGATGACTCTTGTCGGTGTAGCTCTCTCCATCTGATTCTATCCAGAATCGCCGCCTTGAAATCCTCGTAAGACTCGGTCTTCCTCTTTCTCGCTTGGCCTCAATCTTTCCTTTTATAATGTTCATTATAAACGCGTCATGTCGTATGGTGGTGACCAGTCCTTATCCCTCTTCTATTCTCCCATGTTTAATAACTTCCTTTTCTCTCCGACTCTTTTCAATGCTTCTGCATTCGATATCTGTTTTATCCAACAAAAAATTTTCACCACTCTCCATACATTTATCCAATTAATTTGTATAATGTTTTTTTTAGATACGATCCACACGCAACCCAATTTATAAGTTTCGCTCAACTGTCGGACTTCATCGCTTCCTTGGATCCACCGTTAGGAATATCAAAACCAAATACAGTAGCGTTAGTCAGTTTCAATCTCCCTATTGCCAGAGGAAACAAGATTCACTGTCTAGACATTCTCCATTCGTTGGTTAAGCATGTCCTGGGCCATGTTGAGGAGACTGATACCTTCAGGCAGTTACAAGAGCAGATGGATATCAAATTCAAGAAACAGTTCCCGACCAGAAAGGAACTCGAGATCGTTTCGTCTACTAGGATATGGAAAAGAGAAGACAAAGCTGCTCGAACGATACAGCGGACTTTTAGGGAGTATATCAAGTAAGAGCTCTAAATGATATTTATGATGACGTAGAATCTTGCGAGATGCTAACAATTTTGTATGATTTCCAGGCGAAAGAATCGTAGTCCTTCAAATGAGGAGGAGAGTACAAAGTGGTCGCCTGGCGGTGGTTGGGGCGGTCGCCTCAGCGCGTTGTTACACGTCCGAAGAGGGTCACACGCCTCAACAAGTCGGAAATCGTCTCGGGCTTCCGATGCTTCGGACCTGAGCGAACTGGGAGGGGCTTGGCTTAACCTACCACTCCTGCTCCTGCCGGGGGCCACACCTGGTGATCAGGTAAACGAGCTACCTTAGAACTAGCATCAGCTTATACGCACAAGTTCCTTTCGACAATTAAAAACACTTTCGTTTTCAACAAGGCTCTACCACAAGGCGGACATGATATCAAATCACTGGCACGCACTAACACAGACACTGTTCGTTTACCTGCGTCTCACCTTTAAATTAAAAGCCGCGCGAAAAAACAAATTAACTACAAATCATCTCCTATAGACCTTGTGGTTAGACTTGTTATAGTAAATGGGGATAGCCGGGTCAGGTCCTTAGGGTATACAGAAATGATAGTAAGTGTTGTGGCCAGGTGCCGAGCGGATCCGAGTCGGCTCCGCCGCGGCGTCGCTCGGCGTACGGTTTGCCGCTATTCCTTCGGCACCAGGACGCCGTGGATGAGGACGGCGGGCCCAAACGCGCAGGTTCATATGTAATGTTTTGCTTTCCGTGTCTCCCTCTATTTGAGTCGATGCTTGCGAACTCCCACTTGGAACTGATTAGCGCTTTACGTAGTCAGATATTATCTGAACTGCAGCCAAGTAAGTCTAAATTACATTCATCATTCTCGACTGGCTAGATCTTGAACTTTGAAATTAGGTAGCTATAGTCTTCCATTTTGTTAGCTATCTTCTTATAAATGTAGACCATCAGAACAGAATTATCTTTTGTCACAACCTTGGTAGATACCTATATCAGCTCCCAGCAGTTTGTTTCAAGTAAACCCATACCATCTTGTGCTAACTCAATGTTCCATGGAATCATTCACAAACTAGGTTCGTTATGTTAAACGCATGAATTTATAGCGCTTGCATATACCTACATGCAATCCATCAGTTATATCAATTGCTGCAAAATATTATATTGTAGAATACCACTACAAATTCCACCCCATTATGTTTGTGTGTGTCTCGTTTACTAACCTGTCAACGCAATGTAATTTTCTAAGGTGAACATTAATTTAATCTCTTAATGTGAGAAACGTATTATCTAAATAATGTTTAAACAATTATTGTACTTTTTGCGTACAATAAACTTTCAATAAATAAATAAAGCGCCTTAGAGAAAGACATTGCAGCTTCGCTACTAACAAAAATTGCTTTACTGCTACGCTATATAAATGTGAATGTCAGTTTTTGAATTTTACTTGATGATCCTTTGACGATCCTTTATTTAAATGTTCAAAGTCGATCTAAATGTTGAATTTCAAAAATTTAAATTCATCTACTTGCCGGCGTTTTTAAGCACATTGCCACCGCCAGGTTCCCTTCGTCTAACGTCGCTGCGGTCGCCGGCCCGGCGCGCCACGTCGCCGGCGCGCGCGCGCACGCCGTCGCCGCACGCCAGCAGCGCCGTCAGCATCCTCGTGACGGAGGCGTCGCCCGACGCCGCGCCGCCGCCCGCCGCGCCGCCCACCGTCGTCCGCGTGCTCGTGCACCGCGAGAGCGACGAGCGGCCCAGCTGATCCGAGCTGGAGCCGTCGGGCGGCGCCCCGCAGACTCCCGAGCGAGACGAACCGGTCTAGTGTTACGAACTGAGCGAGTGTCGAATGTATCGTGTTCGACGCTCGCGCGCTAGCTGCTAGTGATTGTGATTCTTAAATTAAAACTTAGCTTTATAACCGCGTCTATTAACGTACGTGCGAAGGACCCGGAACTTCCAATAGCGACGTTTTTTCGTGTCTCATCAATTTTAAAACTAGATACATTATTCAGTATTCGCGCCGCTTTATAGTCGCTGGAGGATTGTTCGGCTGTTTTTATGATAATTATTTACTAGTTGTATGAGGAATCTCGATGATGGTTGTAATTGACGACTTTGTTGTAAATAAATTAGAATACGAGAACGACTGATACCGGCAGCTGGCCTACAACCGCAAGTCACGTCGTTTTTCCGTTCGTCTATTGGCCTCTATCTCTCAAATATGCAAGCGATAGAGGCAGATAGTCAGTTTTCGAATCCCGATGTTCGCGGCAGGCCCATGTTTAACCGCTTAAAAATACGGTCATAAAACAATAGTGACGACCCGATACCAAAAGCTACAGAACTAAATTATAGTGAAAATAATAAGAAACGTCAATTTACGCCTTAGTAAAATAGAGGTTAAATTGTTTTGTACAATTTGTAGCATAGATACGGTAGATGTAGGCATCGTTTCAGTTTCACAGTGCCTCTTGCTATTGTAACGTAGTTAAGACGCCGGTTGTTTGTTGAATATTAAGAAGTCAAAATGTAACGGGCACGCGGTTTTATGATATGCAATTGAATTGTGAAGACAAGCAGTGCCTTTACCACACCGGGTAGAATGCGGCGCTTTACAGATTTTAGTGCGAATGAATTTGAACCTTAACCTAAATATTCAGAAGTTGACATTTCCAATTCATCACTTGAAAAGCTGATAAAAAAGCACTTTCACGAGCTCGAATTAAAGTTTTAAATTATCCTGCTTGCACAAAAAAATACATTTTAAATAATTCACATTATACCTACCTGACAATATTGAAAAATTGGAACCGAAATTTCAGTTGGGAGACATATAACAAATAAAATTGATCTCTTTTTGTACGCCATGTTTTATTTTATTTCTGTTATATTCGATAAAGATAATAAAGAACCTTACCTATATGCTGGACAATTAAATGGTTTTTTTTTAATATGTCAATAGTAAGTTTGTAAACTAAATCTGGTTCATCTCAAAAAATGTTTGCTTGAAGTTAACGGAAATATAAGAAACAGGGTATACCGTTATACCCTTATTTACTGTTCAAAAATTATTAAACTGGCAGTAGGTAAAACTACCAAATTAATCTTATTCTGTAATTTTGTTGTACATAATGCTTTAGTCATTGGTTATTAAACAATTAAATTATTGTTATGTTATTAATCAAATTTCTGTATTAGTAGTAGGTAACCTGTAATAGTAAGGAGTTAAAGTTCAAAATACGGAAGCACAAAATGTTAGCTTAGGACGAATTATCTTTTGTGATCCTCATTGAACGTATCAGTATTATTTTACCTTTAACTGCAAAAATACCTCATATTTTTTAAATAATGTCGGGCCCGTCCACGAATCGTTTCGTTGATTAATTGTAGTATTAGCCGACGTACGAGTATTTTCATATCACACTACCACAGTTGACCCCTTTTAATATAGCTAAAGGAATTGGAACCTTTGGTACAGATGGACTGTAACCCCTAGTCACAAGATTCAAATTCCTTTAAGTAGTATCTATAGTCCGCATCAAAATTTAGAGATACCTTTTGCGCCATGTCGTTTTAACTTCAAGTTCCAACATCCATTTGAAATCGTCAAATATGTAAAAGCGACAAAGTCTTAATACTTTTGATGTGGACTCGAGCCTCGCGCCGACTATGGTCGTTTCATATAAATCCCACAATAATATTACCTAGATCGAGGTTCAATCTTATTAGGCTACTCAGCAATAGTTTAGTAATTTTGTTATTTGTAAGTAAAAGATTTTCAAATGATAGCTTTAAGCAGGCTAGCCGAAGTGTACTTCAAATAATACGTTTGCATAGTAACAGTAAAATAGGACATATTATACATGGGTCGATCAACTGTTTCTATTGCACTGTCAGCCATGCCTAGTAATGTTACTAGGCATGTTGGTAACACGTTACGGTTTTTTCCAGAATGGCAATGAGTTGATAGACCCAACTACATACATAAATTAAACTTCTGTGTAATCTGTGTAACTATATCAAGAACTGATCTGCTACTTAACTACTCGACGTTTTTCTCATGTGTATTGCTCAATAAGCAACTTCTTATTTTAGTTTTAAACATTTAAAGAAAGCTAGTTATAAAATCATTTGGTTTTAAAACTAGGTTTCTGTATTAGAACATTTAATTTATGTCAATAATTTGCTTAAAAAGCACTTTAAATTTAGAAATAAAATCGCCCTGATATTTTTATCTCTATTAAGTGACAGGCTTGGAACGACGAATCGCATAGAATAGGGTTGTCTCCATTTGTTTAAAATTGAATTATAGTTCTCTATATTGACCTAACATTGTCCTACAATTTAAATTTGGGCCGAAAGGACTTATAATATGAGAAATTTACGAAATATATACTGACAGCAGATTTCGCACTAAAAACGTCACATACCTACGAACTGTGAACTTGCTAAGTACCTACATGCGTTTTGTTATAATCAAAAATAAAAATATCCTGAAACCTATTCATTTAAATAACTAAATAAGTGATTAAGAAATGCCTAAAAAGTAAAAATAGTTTTTGCTTGTTAGTCAGGTACGTTTAGTATCTAAACTAACATAATTCAAAAATTCAAAAACATATTTTCCGTTGCGTTAATTATCATAGTACTATCATGGCAACATTACACGTGTGAAAAGATATTTTTAATTTAATAATTACAAATATTTGCTGATAAGCTTCAATTGGTACTTTAACATGTTATTGTAATGCAAGTGATGTATTGAGCTATAACTTCACGGCAAGTTTTGTAAGTGGAAACAACCCTATAATCTACCTGTCGCTGCCATTGTAACAGTTGCATCTTTGTCAATTAGGCACATACCTACGTGCGAATAACATACATTATGCATTTAAAACATAAGATAGTGTAAAAGTAAACCATCGACGAATTTCGATCAGATATTTGCACCGTCACTATTGGTAACTTCGCTAGAACGGTGTGCATATAATATTCCAAACAATTCTATGTTCAATTGCTTAGAACATGTGTATAGTTAGCTATGCCAAAGGATTAGCATACATGTTTAATTTATAGTATGTAGTTTTAAACAGTTATCCATATATTTAATAGCGAAGAGAGAATCCAGATTCTAAAACTTTCAAGTATTTTAAAGGTTTCATATCTACACCGTAAGATCCCGCGTAGTTTTAGCCGAATGCTATTTTGAGTACGGACCAACTTTGTCTATTATTTTACAATTTTACCTTTACCCAAACTTGACCAAACCCTTTTGAATTAATGTAATTAATTTTTATGTAGACTTTTTCGAAGCCTGTTTCCAATTTATTGTTCTAGATTTTAGACCCCGACACCTTTTAAAATGTACTAATGTTTGTACACTACGCTTTACGATGACTTTACACCTTGCTTCTCTCACTTCTCATCCTGTAGTCCGAGTTAGTTCGACGTCTATCATTGAAGGAATGGACTCCTCAGTAATGTATATTGTTCATTATTATGTAAATACATAGATAAAAAAGACAATGCAATAATTTTTCATAATAATAGTTATATCTTTAAAAGGTTGTTAGTTATTAATTAAATCTCTATATATTATAATTATGTACGATGTACATGTAAAACTACTGTAGCTAGCGAAATTGCAATGAACATGTGCTGATCACCGTTCATACATACAATTTTATGTAACATATTTGAATTGTATCATATGTAAATAAAAATCTTTAAGTGAGACCTGCGAAATATGATTTTCTTCCGAGGTACAAAATATGAATTAACCATGTTGAGAACTATGATTAAACAAAAATATAGAAACGCTGAATTTTTATTTCATTTTATTTGCATTTTACTACCCATAATTTAAAAATTATATACATAAATATCTACTGATCGTTGATCTACTGATATTATGTGTGACAGAACAGTAATTCATTCGGTCAGTATTAAACAAATCTACTGAGACGATAGAATACGACCAAGTTATAAAATAAATCAACAACCAATTGTACTAACATCATTTACTTGGTGGAGACTCTGGTGCGGCGGTTCCATGCGAAATTGCTTCCATAGTTCTTCACTTTATATCCCTTTTCCGTTTTCGGGACATCCAAGAACCAACTCCAGCCATTTTTTTCGCAATGCTCAATGGCCTCTTTGGGGGTTTTAAACTGGACTTTCATGTTAGACAGCGGGTCTCCGGTGGAGGTCCAGCCCATGAGAGGGTTCTCCCAGCGCTGGCGGTTGTCGAACTCCATCTGCCAGTGATGGATGTTGTTGGTGCCGCTCTGCATGGCGTTCTTGGGGGGCTGGTATATGCGCACACGGCGGGTTCTGATGTGCTCCTCGGGAACACCATTGACTGGACTAAGGTCCACCTGTAATTGATAAAAAGATACTTAATAAAGTTTTCTTAACCATATCAAAATTCAGAAATCGTAAATATTTTCGTTCGTCAATAAAAAAAATTAGGTATAAAAGCTAACCACCTTTTCATCCATGGCGGATTTTATTTTATATATTTTTACAAGTATATTATCCTTCTTAAATGAATCACCTGGATTTTTGTAACATATGTCATAAATTTGCTGCTGATGCTATTTTGTCCGTTCTTCTGTGTCCTATCTGTCTGGTACTGGTACCTATTCCATTCCAAGAGGAAGTTCAATAAAAATACATTTAAAATATATGTATACATATTAAGCAAAACCATGAACCTAATAAACTGTGAAACGATAATTTATAAAACTTTACCAATGGAAAAATTACGGAGAATGTGGAACAAACGTGTAATATATTAACTCTACTTAAAGACCAACTTAACTTTGGCATTGGAAAACTGTTGCCATATACCTACACAGGTAGTTAGGCTGTTAATGTAAAATGCTTGGAAATTAATCTTGAGAGTAGCTAAAGAAATAACTTTTATAAGTAAATATTTAGTCGTTTAGTCATTTATTTTAAGGGTAAATATAAATTAATCAAAATTTTGAATGTGAATTTTACTTGACTGTATACATAAAAAACTAGAGATCGGGCGAATACGGACTTTACCGAATACAAATATTCGGCCGAAAATTCGTTCAAGCTCTTACCGAATATTCAGTTGCACCAAATCGGTAGAAAAAGGTCCACGCTTAGCGCCCGCACGTTTCGGAAAGACTAACGTAATTTTATGCAAAAATATTTATTTTGGTATATTGACGCATATTTATCTTAAAACCTGGAAATAGGATGTCAAACCGAATTGCCAAACTACCTTCACTAGTTACTTACATTGTTTATTCAGCCAAATACGAATATTGAAAAACTTGCTGAATATTTACCGAAGTTTTGGCCCATCTCTAAAAAGAAATGATGCTGCGAACCGTAACCTACAGCTAACGTGACATGTGCTAAAAAAGATGAGTATACATTCCACACAGTACCAGAGTTGCCAAAGAAGTTGATTCCAGGCAGTTGAGCTTGAATTGTTGAGTCAAGAAGAAAAGGAAAGCTATATTATCTTGGGCTTTCATACTAAAGTTTTGCTGCTTCCATTATTATTATTTAGCTTTGATCTCGCACATCTGTTATAAAATTTGAATCTTTTGTTGTGTTTTATTGATGTTTGATCCCTTAAGGGTAAAAGCCTCCTCCATCTTCTTCCATTTGTCTTTGTTTTCTGCAGTATTTTCCCAGTTATTTCCTGCGGTTTCTATGATGTCATCAACCCATCTTTTTCTTTGTCTTCTCCGATTTCTTTGCTGCTTCCATACCAATAGTAAAAACAATGATGGTAAAGATTAACCTACATAGTTTTTATTTTACTGTGTAGAGAAAGAATTGATGCAAAGCTGTGCAAATTGCACACATTCAGATTAGCACCCAGTTTAGATGCAAAAAAAGGGTGTTATGACCTTAATGTTTCTATGTCTTTGAGATGCACCATTAAGTAAATCATATATTTAATTATATGCATATTGTGTCACCTGTGAACTGTGACTTGTGTAGTAGAGTTATAATAAAATTAATTTCAGTCATTACAACTTGTTTATTACTGATATACCCGCATAAATCATGACATCTAATATTCTATTCCATTATACATACTAGACTTTGACTTCGAAAAAATATTTTAACATAATGGCGACTCCCTGGATTCTAGAACCAGGGCGAGCATCCAAAAGTCCTAAGCCTACTCATGGTAACTAGTGTCATAACAGGTCATGGACCATTTAACAAGCATCTATTCAACTTAGGTGTTACAGACAGTCCCCTATACCGAGGATGCTTGGAGACAGAAGAGACGGCCGCTCACATGGTGCTGGAGTGCAGCGAAGTGGCTACACACAGGGCAAAATATCTCGGTACCCCGAGTAATCTCCACGAGGTACTACGTGACGTTAAATTGATATTAAGGTAGAGATAGAGAATCACATTTATTTTAAATAGAAATTATAATCTACATACCAAATTTAACTCATGGGTATTTTTTATGAAAATAATATCATTATTCAATCCTGAACTAAATACACAATAATACTAGGAGCAGTGGTATTTACAACTAAGGAACTTAAGGAATAAAAAACAGAGGTTGTTAGTTGACAACACAAAAGTAGCAAGTGGCATAATATGGACACAAAATCGTAAGTTTTTGTTAAACAGATAAAAAGTGTAGATAAATTCTATACGTAAAGAAACGTAGTCTTCATGTATATAAAAAAAATAAAAATAATATACCTTTACAGGGACCACTATAGTTGACTCTAAGGCTGTTTTCTCCCTGGCTTCCTGCGGCAACGCAAGAACGGCGTCATTGTCGATCTTCGGAGCTTCATTGACACTAGAAGGATCCTGCTTCCAGCGAGAGGCGCTTGTTGAGAAGGCTGGCAGGGACCTGTAAGGTTCGTTTCATAAAAGCTGCCCCAGCAGTCGAAAATAAATAGCTTTACATATAAAATTTAACACCACACCCACCTTGACAAGGATCCCTTGGCCAGATTGGCACTATGTCTAATTACTTGAAACATCGCAAATTATTTTTACGTAACAATCAATCCAACCAAATAAATTTTCTAGGTTTTCTCACACAACACTTCATGACATTGACATCTGTGACAGTACTGACAGTGGACAGACAATAGACAAGAATTATTGACATTATAATTTTTATTGTCTCTACACCTTTTGCGCTCGGAGAAAACGGGCTTTTAACAACGTTTTATGCGCTATATCAAACAGCGTTACTGTTCCACATTGACAGAGAATGTCAATATTGACAATTGACAGTAGATTTGTTTTAATGTAGGTTCGTGTTAGAATCTGACTGCGGAACTAATTCGCTTCTCATATTTTAGTTTCGCAATAATAATTTAAATGCTACAATAACAGTAATTTTCGTTGCGCAATCTCACTATTAGATGTGTCCTTTGCTTAATAATAATAATTTTCTGACGTGAAATAATAATGAATAAAAACTTCTTCACGATTGAACGTGATAACACAGCTGTTTTAATGTAAAGGTAACAGAAAATTTAATTGATCACTATCTTATGTATAAATTTTACGGATACCATATTTATTATTCCGTTTCAAAATTAAAAAAAAAATATATAAAGTAAACATTGCTCACCGGTTAGCAACGACCTTGTAGATTTTCTAATGTTATATTTGTGACACTGATTGATGCACTAGTTGTACCTAATAACTCGTAAAGTATGATAAAAGCAATGTTTACTGTATGCACTTTATTGTAAACAAATTTCACTAGGTTATTAAGATTATGTAATATATTATAATTTTTTGGGTGAAGTATTAAGATTTTTATTAGTTTGGTTTAAGAATTTTCCAACATGTTATTTATTCTAAACTTTGCTTAAAGTTAAAATTAAAGTTACATTGCCTACTCTCTTGCTTTCAGACTGCCATCATCACCATTATGTCCTGTTAAACACAAACCGTAGCCCCGTGGAGGGGCTACGCAAGCGCTAGGCTCCTGTACATACATAGTTTAGAACTTTAATCATACTATTACAAAATTCGCATCCATGCACAAGTAGTAATATCAATTAAATTTATTTAGATATTTAGTCAAATAATTTTCTTTTATTCTTACGGTAATAAGTAAATCAGGGTTAACATAATGAGTAAACACATAGAAGTGGACTGCACCCGCCGGTGTCGATCCAGACTGCACGGACAAACTCTCACAGGAGCCATTACTAAGAGATCAGTGAGTGACCAAGCACTGGCCAGCTTAATAAAAGCTACATGTGCAAACTTTATCCAGGCTTTTGATTTTGAGGTATGTTGCTATAAAACATTTTTGTAAACAGTTCTATGCTTTATGGCTAACTCTTTGTTTATCGTTAACTTACAACCTTATTTCAATATGGATAGAGTTGTAATTTAATAACTGGTGAAATTCACCAAAGTTTAAAATTTGTGGGTTTACTTTAGAACTTTTTAAAGACAAAGAGTTGGCTGTTAGGCTTAGATGGTGTACATTAATTAAATTTTTTGTCTCTTCTGCCCTCCCTTAATTAAATCTCTTCTACTGTTATAAAGTTATATGCTTAGGTGTTATGGTACAAATTTGAGTAATGAGGCAAACTGCGCAAAATCATTGTATTTTTTTTTGTTTAATACAACCTTTTATAAGGTGCCATACCTAAATGGTAAAAACGGGGCCCTATTACTAAGACTCCTCTGTCCATCTGTGACCAGGCTGCATCTGATGAGTGTACCTAGATATTTTTCTAGCATCAATGATTTCTTGTAAGTGATTGACAAAATAAATACATTGACAGTTCTGTTATCGGTAAATACCACTTCAATGTCACATAGGTAGTACAAAGACAAATATGGGGTAATAAGGTTATAAATAAATAACAATAACAAAATTATCTATTTATTTATATTTATGTAAAATAAGTTATAGTTCATTCTTAGGGCCCTATGTCCCTGATGAGGGATAAGAGGATTTCATCATCATCATCATAGTTATATTTCAGACAACATTTTGGAAGTACTCATTGCAAATTATAAAAGTAAATTGGATCAAAAGTGTATGGATTACGTTCAATTTGTTCAAGATCGGTGGCACGCGGTGTCTAGCCAATCTGTGGTAGCCAATATAATATAAGACTGTGTACGTCTTGTTTCTGAAGTAGTATGTACTCATCGATAACAGCATTGTCGATATTTTTATTGTGGAAAGCACTAAGCAAATGTCGTTCCTGCTAAAAAAATATCTAGATATACTCATGACATGAGTCATGAACGGGTTAGTAAAGTGAAGATGTCAGCGTTTAAACGCTAACCATTTTTTAGTAGGTTTTATTAATATTTGAAACAAAGCTATCGTGAGACTCAACCATATTAATTGTATTGAAATGGGTAATAAGTCACGTTTTATTTGTCGATTATTTCTGGACATGTTTCGTTCCGCACGCGAACGGCTCATGTTTATCAATTTTGTATTATGTTTTTATGTTATATATTTGCCATTTGGTGCCGGCTGAAAATAGCACCACCAGATCTCGGATTTTTTGTCGCCTCTTACGATACTCCCGCGAGTATCATAAGAGGCGACAAAAAATCCGACGAACGGCATTAGCGTCCGTCGAATCCGACGCAACAGCTAACCCGCCTAGGTAGCGACTATGGCAAGTGTCCCCAAGATGACAACAGTCATCCAGCAATGGATATTATACGGCTGAAATTATGACGATGATGATGATTACGTTATAGGGTCGCACAGCTCTCCACATGACAAGCTCACGCGGCCGCACGCGGCTCATGGAGTGGTTGGTCCGCCACTCCTCAGAGGCCTTCATCAATGCAAAAGACAGGGAATCTGGATACACACCGCTGCATCGCAGCATCTTCTACGGGCAGATACATACTGCTGTCGCATTGATGAAGATTGGTAAGATGTGTTTTATTGGCCTATTATTTGGGTGCCGAGGATATTTGTTTTTTTTTTATGTATTTTAGTAAATATTACAACTTAACTTAAAATAGTTACCATGTATATTACTTAGTTTTATTGAGTTTCCGATATTTCGTCACTGTTGCAAGCGCTATTCTCACGGAATAACTGAAGTAGTCGTATCGGAAACTCATTAAAACTCATATAAATGGTAACTATCCCATTTTGAGTAATAGTTGTAATGTGAATGACCATGTTAGCTTAAAATCGTATTTTAGTAGATATAGGTACCTATTTATTATATGTATATTCCCGGCTGAATACCTACAGCACAACCCTTCTTGAACTTACCGTGGGGCTCCGTGAATTTGTGTAATAAGAAAATGAAAAAAATTACCACATAAAGCCGTTTCAATCTTACCAGAGTAACCAAGCCAGCAGAGTAAATTTGATTATTTATCTTTCAATTATTAACTCGCTTATGTTAACGCCTTATAACTTGGTCCAGGTGTGAACACCGACATTACAGACAAGGACGACTACAAGGCGCTCGAGCACGCCATGCTAGATCGCCAGTACATGTACAAGCACGGCGGCTCGCAGCCCAGCGACGTGTACGTGTGGGGCAGCAACTGCAACTACACGCTGGGCACTGACACGCAGCAGCCGCGGGCAGTGCCCGAACTGTTGACTTGCTTCAGCCGGTCGAATGCCAGCGTGCGTCAGGTTGGTAGCGAAGGACCTGTCGAGTTCCTACAGTAGCTCGAATACTCGCGTGCGTCAGGTTGGTAACATAGGAATTGTTGAGTTGCTTCAGCCACTCGAATGCCAGCGTGCGTCAGGGTAGTTATTTTAGGCCATGTTCTCGAATTTCGTCACATTTCAGAACAAGTATATAACCCTATTTTTTTGTTTTATGAAATGTAAACTATTCTATTTTTTATATAAATGTTGTTTAATATCGTAATATTACTTGAATACGTATAGATACGTTAGACATTTATAATTCCACTTAATTACAACCTTCTTAATACATGACCAAACCTAATACGTTGTGACACTTCATAGCACTGGCAGTCAAACTCGTGGCTAAACTACACCATGTCATGTCAAACGTCGCAATAATCAATCAAACCAAAACGCGTTTTTTTATTAAAAATGCATTCCGTAATGTGCCCTAGAACCTGCCTAGGATTCACAAACTTCCTATTCTTCTTCATCGGTCTTATCGGTTTCGGAATTTGCCTGTGGTGTGCCATCAACCAGGAACTGTTTAGGGACTTGAACTACACTGTTACCAAAAGCGAACTGGTGGGCGTAATAGCCAACTTTGTCAACCTGAAGCTATGGTTTACACCCTTGACGACAGTGATTATATCATCGGCTGTCGTGGCTATGTTAACGACGTGCTGTGGCATCCTCGGTGCCGGATGTAAAACAAAATGCGCTTTGAAATCTTACATCTTCCTTGTCTCTATTATATGCTGTGTCGCTTTCTGGTTCGTCTACATATCCTGCGTCTACAACATATATTCGAACAACGAGAACACACGGATATTCTTAGAAACCACTATACGCTCGCAATACGGGAAAGAAAACGATCTGTTTACGTCCCTGTGGAACTATATAATGGTGAACTACGAATGCTGTGGAGTCATCAATTTCGCTGACTTCAAGGATTCTTATTGGATGAAGAATAACCCGGATAAATTATTTCCTATACAATGTTGCGTATTACAGAATCGTACGCATTTAGTACCTAAAGCAAATGATTGTCAACGTGCACTAGATCCTGGGGTATTTAATCAGGTCGGATGTTTCCAAGCTTTGCGACAATCTTTCATGGACAGAAAAGGCCTTATAATACTTTCTTGTATCATGTTCCTTTTAGCCTATACTTTGCTAATGTCTTTTGCTTATTGCGTTATAAGAGGGCAGCCGTTGATAACGGATACGGCCGGTTACATGTACGGGTCGCGGCGAGGGCGGCACGCGGACCCCGAGCAATCCGAGAGCTCCCTGCAGAATATGATGTTCGTGAACGACCCCTCGGAGCCTGCGACGAGGGTCGTGCGGGTCGTATCGGCTGTCAATCCTTTCCAGAAATATAAATTTTATCCAGAATATGTATAAAAATGTTGCAACTTTGTTTAATAAATGCTGGTATTGCAAAGTATATTTATTATTTTACATACACGAATGCACGAAATAATAATAACCCTATAACTGTAATGCATCGTCAAACTAGCTCTGTCAAGTCGACAAGACGTCAGAAATGGAAGGCTCTGTACATTAGTGCATCACCTGTAATGCACGGACGTTGTATCGATTCATGTCTGTGGTGCAAGCGAAGGGACGGTTAAAGTTTTAATAATTGTGACGTGTCAAATATCGGCTTTAAGGCTTAGTCTAAGTTCGACATACTTTTTCTTCTTGGTAGAATAATTGCTCAACAGCCTGATACTTATTTAAGCAAGTCGTTTATAAATGGGTGCGTACATTATTATTCTCTTTATTTATCTTCTATCTTAAATTAGGTTTTTTACAATATTTTTATAAAAGTAGAATATAAAAATACATCCAAAACATATCAAAACAAAAAACATATTCTAAAAAACCTAACCTAGGATGCCGTTGGCAACGGGACAGGGCCCAGGCTGGCGGTGGCTCTCGGTGGAAACAACTATCGGTACAATGATCGCCGAATCAACTTCTCACATGGCGGTTACCTCGTGAGCCAAGTCTAATAGTACTTGCTGGACTTGTCCTTCTCGGCCCTCACGAGGTTCTCGTCACATGGGACGGTGATCAACGAGCACTGCAAGACTGCGATCGATCTATCACCACTATTATTATTATTATTTTTACCAACAATGTCTGATATTTAGCTGTAATTTGACAATAGACATTAAATACGACTACGGACATTTTATTTTCGAGTGTAACCCCATTGTAATAAAAGGTACCTATTTCAGGTGTGCCTAGGCAAGTTCCACAGCGTGTGGGTGTGCGGCGGGGACGGGGAGGGGGAGGTGTGGGCGAGCGGGCAGGCGGCGCGCGCGGGCGCGGGGCGGGCCACGCTGCTGCGGCCCGCGCTGCTGCGGCTGCCCGAGCCCGTCCACCGGGCGGCCGTGCTGCTGGACTCCACCGTGTACCTCACGCAGAGCGGGACGGTCGGTACGTCAGATATGTGGCCCAGATATACCTGTACTGAGATAAATATTTGACGACCGGTCTGGCCTGGTGGGTAGTGACCCTGCCTATGAAGCCGATGGTCCCGGGTTCGATTCCCAGTCAGGGCATTTATTTGTGTCATGAGCACAGATATTTTTTCCTGAGCCATGGGTGTTTTCTATGTATTTAAGTATTTATATATATCTATCTATTATATATATCGTCGGTTATTACCTACAATACAAGCCTTACTGAGCTTACCGTAGGACTAGGTCGATTTGTGTAAGATTGTCCCGAAATATTGATTTATTTAAATATTTTCAGAAAATGTTCTGTTCGTAAACTATGCGATCATAGTCAAATCAACTTTTGTCTTTTTTTGGTATACCAATCTAGAGACAAAAGTTGAGAAACATTTCATGCTTAATTGCTGTAACAAAATTGACAGTGATCTACTCTTTGTACCAACTCACGCTAATTGGGTACAGTCAGCGTCATATAGTTGGTAGCATCCAAAGTACTAAACCTACTTATAAACTAAGAACAAATCAAACTATTTTTTATGAAATATTTTGATTTTCTTGCTTGGATATGCGGGTTCAAGTCCCGTCTCGAACGCTGGAGGTCCTCGCCGCTTTTTCTTAAGTATATGTGATCTATTTCAACTTCTACTCATAAAGCTCGTTACACCATAGAATTTATATGCCGCCAACTTTATGACGCTGACTATACAGTATTTTCTAAAATGTCCGATATACTTAATGGGTGGAGTATTTAAGAAAACTCAAGGTCTACAAGAATAACGCTTTCTACTTTTATATTTGTATGTATATGCATAGTCTGTATGTGCATTTAATAAAGATAAATGAAGTTGTCTATTCATACGTCATCTGTCAACCCTAACAAAAAAATAATTACAATCCAGGTGCTCCAATACTCGTTAAACAGCACAGACACCTCCCCGGTCACCAACAGTTCGTCCCTGAAGCTGCCGTCGATCAAGCCTCTGCTGAAACTCTCGCAGCCGCTAGGGCTGTGCTCGGGCCGCGTCCACGCCGTCGTGTGGAACAGGAACGCGGTGTACACGTGGGGCGTCAACTGCGGCCAGTTGGGACACTCGCAGGGGGACAAGGTCGTCCCTACGCCCAAACGAGTGAGTATACTTCGCTAGAGTGTATTATACAGACATCGATGTAGTTTGTATTATTATCATAGCCGCTAGGGCTGTGCTCCGGCCGCGTCCACGCCGTCGTGTGGAACAGGAACGCGGTGTACACGTGGGGCGTCAACTGCGGCCAGTTGGGACACTCGCAGGGGGACAAGGTCGTCCCTACGCCCAAACGAGTGAGTATACTTCGCTAGAGTGTATTATACAGACATCGATGTAGTTTGTATTATTATCATAGCCGCTAGGGCTGTGCTCCGGCCGCGTCCACGCCGTCGTGTGGAACAGGAACGCGGTGTACACGTAGGGCGTCAACTGCGGCCAGTTGGGACACTCGCAGGGGGACAAGGTCGTCCCTACGCCCAAACGAGTGAGTATACATTGCTAGAGTGTATTATAAAGTCCTCGATATATTTTGTATTATTATCATAGCCGATAGGGCTGTGCTAAGGCCGCGTCCACACCGTCATGTGGAACAGAAACGCGGTGTATACGTCGGGCGTCAACTGCGGCCAGTTGGGACACTCGCAGGGGGACAAGGTCGTCCCTACGCCCAAACGAGTGAGTATACTTCGCTAGAGTGTATTATACAGACATCGATGTAGTTTGTATTATTATCATAGCCGCTAGGGCTGTGCTCCGGCCGCGTCCACGCCGTCGTGTGGAACAGGAACGCGGTGTACACGTAGGGCGTCAACTGCGGCCAGTTGGGACACTCGCAGGGGGACAAGGTCGTCCCTACGCCCAAACGAGTGAGTATACTTCGCTAGAGTGTCGATATAGTTTGTATTATTATCATAGCCGATAGGGTTGTGCTCCGGCCGCGTCCACTCTGTCGCGGGGACAGAAACGCGGTGTACACGTGGGGCGTCAACTGCGGCCAGTTGGGACACTCGCAGGGGGACAAGGACGTCCCTACGCCCAAACGAGTGAGTGTACTTCGCTAGAGTGTCGATATAGTTTGTATTACTATTATAACCGATAGGGCTGAGCTCAACTATGAGACAAAATTATTCGTATCCGATCAACTGAAATAGTCGAATATAGCTCTTCAGCAGGACTCGAACAATTCATACGGACGATGTAAAAATAACGTTATATCGTCACACAGGGGATGTTCGTATTTAAACCGTGTGACATCATGTCGCATGTAGAAACAAAGTAATCGTAAGCAAATCCATGAAATAGTAAAAATACATGAGTAAAAATAAATCCTAGCTAAATATAATTGTAAAGATAACAGTTAAACAATTACGAAGTCCATTTATTTCTTATCTGAATGTTAATGTCAGTCAAAGACGACACGGGTACTCGGCCGATTTCAAGTGACGATATCTTTTTATTAAGGATATTGATAAAGGATAAGGGGTAATTGTTTATAAAAATACCAGGTGAAATCATCCCATTAGTGGTTTGACGTCATCCGCATGAATTGTTCGAACTCTGCTCATTAGCTACCAAAACTAACATGGATAAATACAAATACCAGGTGGCGATATCGATGAACAACAAGGAAGAAGTCGGTATACACCTGGTGGGCGCCGGTGACGCAGCCACAGCCATCACAACCAGCCGCGGGGACGTGTATCTTCTTCACAAACACATCTGCAAGAAGATCGCCATCAAGTGAGTTCACATTTAGCCGACTACTTTGAAAAATTCTCATATATCACACTTCACTAATGTTTATTTAGTCACTGGCCCGACATGATCCCGGGAACGTAGGTCTTCAATTTTAAGCACTAAATTCGTTCGCGTCGCCGGTACGACACAGACAACAAGACACACCGGTGAAACCAGGACATTCGCCGAAACATCTGCAATAAGTCCCAATAGCTTAAGTTTGAACGCGATTAAGTCTCGAATGTTTTCGTTATTGTACAGTCAACCAATTTGATTTCTAGGCCACTTCGTTCCTTGTCACAATGAAAATCTTTTTTTTTTTATGACAAAGGTGGCAAACGAGCAGGTGGATTGCCTGATGGTAAGCAATTACCACCGCCCATGGGCACCCGCAACACCAGGGGAGTCACAAGCGCGTTGCCGGCCTTTAAGGGGGGTTGGAGCTCTGGGAACCTTACTCACCACCAGGAACACAACACTACATACCTGAAAGGTAGTAGTGCTGTTATGGCTGTGGTCTCCTGTAAGGAGGAGGTACTTCCCCAGTTGGGCTGCTCCAGATTCAAGTATGATGGTACTTCGCTGTGCCCTACCTCTCATTGTTGGACGTAGTTTAAGGACATACCCCCTCCAAAATAAATCTATATGAAAGACGCAAAAGATCTCTTATTAACGTCACAGTGACAAGGTACGAAGTGGCCACAAATCAAATTGGTTTACTATACTATCGGAACTTTAGACATTACAATTGAGAACTAGTTTGGTCACACGAGTTACTAGCCTCAAACATATTAACATTACATTACATGAAATAAAAAGTTAACTAACACAAGTTTTTGCACTTCGAAGAGCGATTGTGACCTAACCTGACATGGCTGTTTTTTTGTCCTATAGCGCAGTGAAATACCCTTTGTTTAGATGAAGATTTCATTTAGCATCATCATCATCATCATCTCAGCTATAAGACATCCACTGCTGAACATTAGTCGCCGGAAGACGCTGGGTGCAGGTCGCTTCCAACCGGTACATGTGAAAGTTCAAAGGGCAGGCCTATGTTCAGCAATGGACGTCAAATTTAGCACATTAATTAACAATCGCAATTTTAAAAACAGCTGCATGAAATAGTGCTTAAGAAACCAATACTGCTTAGCATTTGTTTGTATGTGTGTTAATATTTCCATTAATCCAGACAGATAAACTTGCGGCAAGTGTGCGTGGAGGCGAAGGTTAGCGAGACGGGAGCTTACTCGCGCGTGACGGTGCTGCTGCTGACCAACGTGGGGCAGCTGATGCTGTGGCAGGACACCACGAACCAGCTCACTAGGTAACTGTAACATTCTGAAAATATGAGTTGTTGGGTCATTACTACATTATAAAATTCTGGAGATAGGAGTTGTAGGGATTACCATATCATTAGAAAATTTTCGGATGTTATATTTTGGCCAGACGGCATTGTAATAAGACGTTTTATTTATTTTATCTAATCATAAACCATTAATAATGCGTTCAAAAACTGCATATTACGACTAGCATAATGTTAAACTTCTTCATTATAATCATTTAAAATTTGATTTTATTATGACTTTCAAATTTCGAATGTCTCTGAAAAACAAAACAATTGGTTACTTACTATAGAAACTATATGAGAATTGGGCTTGACTCTAGAATGTCTCTGAATAAAAAAAAACTATGGTTGCTTGGAAAAAGTTTACATTTGCTGCCATTACTAATGTTCATTTGACTTTTCGTTTGCGGTTTTAGAAATTATTATTAAGAGCTTATACTGATAAAGCAGTGTGTGTACTCGTTTAATGCTATTATGAAACTCAGCTTCACTTCGTTTCATAAAAACTTGTGCTTTTATGCCTTACATTATGTACCAGTAATATAAACTACTATTATTTAATTTGAAAAACGTACTGCTTAAGTTGTACATTTTTTTTACAGTTACAAAAACATGACTTAAATAAATAAATATTTCGGGACAATCTGACACAAATCGACCTAGTCCTACGTAAGCTCAGTAAGGCTTGTGTTGTAGGTACTAGACGACGATATATATAATAGATGGATACATATAAATACTTAAATACATAGAAAACACCCATGCCCCAGGAACAAATATCTGCGCTCATCACACAAATAAATACCCTGACTGGGAATCGAACCCAGGACCATCAGCTTCATAGGCAGGGTCACTACCCACTAGGCCAGACCGGTCGTCGAGTTAAATTTGATCATACAGGTCTTAGTTATTACTCCGCCCCATCCGCCAGGGCGAAATATAGCACAGTTTGTTGTAGCATTATTCTTGTATTTACAGATGTGTCTTCGGCCTTAGCCACCAAACCGTCATAACCAACGTAGCTCTCACCCACGACGCGCTCTACTTCACCACCAAATACGGCGAAGCGTTCATTGGTTACATTTCGCGAAAAACCACGCCCACCGCGCCGCAGCCAATCAGGAAGGAGAAAGAGAGAGACAGTAATAAGAGCGCGCTGGTCAAGTTTCTTGAGAAGGACGACTGTACGTCAGTTCGGATTGTGAAGATACCGAATGTGCACAGAGCCGTGTCTATCGTGGTGGACAATGAGGGATTGAACTTCGCGTGCTTACAGGTACACATAGACGTAATGTAGCCATAAGGATTTTGTCAGTAATTTGCCGGCAACGCGACGGTAATTGCTTGCCAACAGGCAATCCGTCTGCTCGTTTGCAACCTTTGTCAAAAAATGACTTTTATGACGGAAATTGCAAATTCATAGGCCGATGTTTTGGGCCTGTATCCTTTTACCTCCCAAATAACGTACAGTGATTGTTGAGCCACTTTCTTATGTTCCTAACTTTAAAATTTCACGCTGCAAACCTGGATGTCCAAAGAATATTCTGAAAAATGTTACTAGTATTAAGAAATATCCATTTTAGAAATAAAACGTATCCACAAGTGAGACATTTTTACATTTTTTAATTCGTTAATTACTGTTTTTTTAGTATATAACTACAAATATTTGCAGGTAAATTATTAGGCTATCATTTCCAAAAGGTAACAAACGCAACTCACAAATATGCCACTATAAAATTGAGTGTGATTAAGTCGATAATGTAAGCCATGAAACCGTATAAATCTGATCCAATGAAAATCGATTATGAACGATTAAAGCGGTCATTAAGTAGATATTTTTAAACAGTTATATTATGTTTAGATTAAACCAACTTGTGGACTCACTTCTCTCCCCGAGTTGTCGCCGACAAGTTTGCCCAAACATATGGAAACGCTCATGGAAACGGCGGCGGAAGACGATATCTTGCACGACGTTATTTTCAAGGTGTTTATTATATTCAGTAACTAACTATATACCTATGCAACATCAATAAACAGTAAGCATGGTCCTAGAATAGCCTTATATTATAGCTCTACACTTACCATTTTGAATACCACCAACCAACAAAGTTTGAATGCCATTATTATTAAATCTAAAATCGAAGCCATGGTTCCTAAGAACAGATTTCGCTATGTCTCATAGTTTCTGACTTTCCCCTACTGACCCATTTGGATTGATCATTCTGTATATGCCTCTGCATATTGGACCCTACATTTTAACTTTCCATATTGGGATCTACACGACTGAACTGGGCCACTCCGCGTACGCCGTACGGGATTGGTATTTTTTTTTTTTCAGTTTTCTCAAGAATAATAAATCAGTTCAGAATCTTCAGAAAGTTCCATTAAAAAGTATGTGGTTATAGTTCAGTCTATACGAAGTCTTGATTCGATGATGGTTGACGATCATTAATTATGATATAGGTTCCCAGAGCTCCAACATCCTTTAAAGGTCGGCAACGCGCTTGTGACTCCCTTGGTGTTGCGGGTGCCCATGGGCGACGGTAATTGCTTACCATGAGGCAATCCGTCTGCTCGTTTGCCACCTTCTGTCATTAAAAAAAAAATGTCACTAAATGAAATGTCTTAAACAGGTCGGCAATAAGCTCTACCCGGCCCACATCTTCATTATAGCCTCCAGTAGCGAGCATCTGTACAAACTGTACCAGGAGGCCATAAAGAGTCCAGAGGACAAACCCATAATCAACATAGAAATGCACCCAGAAGTATTCGAAAGGATACTCCGGTATATGTACACTGGGACTTGTGATGTAGTGGAGTTGGGGCCGTGCGGTCTGAAGATACGGAAGGAAGATCTGAATAGTTTGAAGAAGGAGAAAGATGTGGAGGTTGAGTTGGAAGAACAGTTTGTAGGTAAGCTGTGTTTAGCTTACAATTTAATGGTTATATGTCGCTGTCAAAATCGCTGTAACATCAGCAAATTAAGTTCAACACATTGCGCGACGTCGCATGCACTGCACAAAAACAGAGAAATAGCTTGATAATTTTGAGGGAACCCGAGATTGCAGACAATATGTCAATTCTGGTGCAATATGGACTTTTTTTTTATTAATTTTATTTCACTAAAGATTTAAAAAAATGTACAAATGGCTAATGGAATTCTCTACCAGTCAACCATTGGGCTATACAGAAACATTTACATTGCTGCAAAGCGAAAATGGGTAAGAGAATATTGATAACTAATATAAACAAGCGAAGTGAAGAACGTTATAATAGACTACATATGAAATACACAAATATATATGAATATATGCTACCACATAATTTACATTATAAACGATGGACGTAAATTATCCATGCTCTTGTTGTCATCATTGTTGTTTTACTACAGATAACGCGTCGGAAGTGTCAGCGTTCGAAGAGTACAAGCACCAGGACAACAGGAACAAGAAGAGCCGCGCGCGCCGCAGTTCGCGCAGCTCGGCCGCCCCGGCCGCGCACTGCGACCCCGTGCGCCTGCTGCAGGCCGCGGCGCGCCGTCTGCACGTCGCGGGGCTGCACAAGCTGCTCGACAACTTCTGGTGACTCCTGCCTCTGATAACAAACTATTTTTTTATTCCAACTATCAATGTATAATAAACGTGGATTCACAATCAGCCCCAAAAAAATGGCTCTAAAAACAGCCGCTCCAACTAGGGCGGCACATTATTAATCTTCTTCGAACCGCTGTCAGTGCAAGTGTCATGACTGAAAAGTTATTACTTTGTCAATAGTGAAGTTTGATACTTAATAATTAGAGCACTGAGCTCTTTTTTGTTTGTTTATATTATCTAAAACAAGATTATAAAGTTGAAATAGATAACATATACTTAAGAAAAACGACGACGACCTCTGGTGTTCGAGACGGGATTCGAACCAGCATCTCTATCGCGGCTGACGCCTTAACCAATTCGGCCTACCGTACACAGCGGAACCCGTCGAAATAACTCAGTTTATGTAGAACGCTCTACAAAAAAACACTTAAAAACTGCCTATTTATTTATCCTTTCGTATACGTAACCGTGCCCCTTCTTAGTCTACATGGAGCACATCTGGTACTAAGCACACAGTTATGAGTATTTAAGTAAGCATCCTCAGTTGTCGAAGACTCTGTTGTTTATAAACATACACTCACTTGACCCTTCCCCTTTCCAGCTACAAAGATGGCAAGATCTGCCTTCGCGAGAGCGCGACTATCACCAAAAACCAGCCACTAAGCTGGGACCGGAGCACCCTGCAAGAGTTGGTCGACACGAGTGTGGTCACCAAAGATGGCGCCCTTATACCCGCCCACAAATGTATACTCGCGGCGCGACTGGAATACTTTCACGGCATGTTTATGCATTCCTGGTCCGAGGTAACATGGCATAATACTTATTTAATTTATCAAAATAGTTATACACATTATCACATATTACACACATATTCTTTTTATGAGAGGTAGGGCACAGCGATGACCATCACGCTTGAATCTGGGGCAGCCCAACTGGGGAAGTACCTCCTCCTTACAGAAGACCACAGCCATAATAGCACTGCTAGTGCTGTGTTCCTGATGGTGAGTAAGGTTCCCAGAGCTCCAACCCCCCTTAAAGGCCGACAACGCGCTTGTGACTCATCTGGTGTTGCGGGTGCCTATGGGCGACGGTAATTGCGTACCATCAGGCAATCCGTCTGCTCGTTTGCCGCCTATGTCATAAAAAAAAAAAAATATGTAAGTATGTGGACCCGGGTATGTCCTTAAACTACGTCCAACAATGAGAGGTAGGGCACACCGATGACCATCACGCTTGAATCTGGGGCAGCCCAACTGGGGAAGTACCTCCTCCTTACAGAAGACCACAGCCATAATAGCACTGCTACCTTTCAGGTATGTAGTGTTCCTGATGGTGAGAAAGGTTCCCAGAGCTCCAACCCCCCTTAAAGGCCGGCAACGCGCTTGTGACTCATCTGGTATTGCGGGTGCCCATGGGCGACGGTAATTGCTTACCGCCAGGCAATCCGTCTGATCGCTTGCCGCCTATGTCATAAAAAAAAAAAACATAGACGTATAGACAGAAAAAATCATACTCTCTTGTTCTTAGACTCGTACTGACAGTATAAAGAGGGTTATTTTCTACTATAACTGACAGTTTTCGTTTGCCAGAGCTTTAACCGTATTTTTTAAATGGTTTTCGTAATCGTATGTCGCCCTTATGTGTTTCTCTTTTACAATTAAAAGTAGTCACTGTCACTCAATGATCAGTACTTATATCCATTTATTTTAAAATAATATACATAATTATGTTGGTTAGGCAGTAATTAAAATTAATTATTTTTGTTTCAGAGTAAACTATCATCAACAGTAACCTTACCAATCAATCACGGCATTCTCCTACCAGTTATTAACTTTTTATACACAGATTCATGTCCCGAAGTAGAAAACTCTGACAGCATTGACTTCATTTACAGCCTGCTGATAGTCGCTGATCAACTATTCATCACTCGCCTTAGGGAAATGTGCGAAGTCGCACTTTCGAACCTCATAACGTTACGGAACTGTGCGGAACTATGCCAATTCGCACACACTTATAACGCTACTCAGCTCAAGCAAAGTTGCGTGGAATTCATATCCCTGAACATCGGCAACATACTTGAAAATAAATCTCTAGAAATGTTAGAAGATACCCTACTAGAAGATATCTCTAAATACTATTGCAAATTTAACCCTATAATGTCCTCAAGGGTGATTACGCCATTCTATAACGCACCAGATGATGAAGTCATCAATGACTTCGCTAAGACCTGCCCTGTGGATTTAACAGTTACTGATGAAGATTTGAAAAAGGACGACAGTATAGTCGAAATTAAGAAGAAGAAATCTAAAAGGATTGAATACACTGAGAGTGAGAAATCTAGGATGCGGTATGAATCCGTCAGTTCTGTGACATCCTTAGACTTGTCTACCTACACTACTGGCGATGTCACACTATCTTTAAGTAATATATCCTTAGAGACTGAGAAAGCTGCGAAAGAGAAGAAAGACAAATGGATAGAAGTACCATCATCGGATCAGAAACAACAGAAAATCGTCCAAGCGAGGCTTAAAGCTCTAAACAGCTGTAAAGACATTCTTAACGAAACTCCAGTAGAATCATTCACCAAACTTACTAGAAACAGTTCATCAAGTGTCATCAACACACCGGAGATTCCCACGTCCTCCCGCATGTCAGTCTCACCAAAAGAGTCCCCAATATCAGAGATGGCTTGGGGCTCGCCAGGCAATCTAGTTATTAATCACATCGGCCCTAAACTCTCCCAGAAGCAAAGGAAAAAGCTAGCCATGGAGGGAAACAACTGTTCCCCTCAGAACCTCTCTCAATACCTGGATGGTAGGATAGTAGGGAGCCCTCCGGACAAGCCGAAGAATCCGTGGAAGACGGTGGAAGTGCCTGTGGCCAGTAGCAGTCCTAAGCAGAAGAAGGCTATGGAGTTCAACCAGATCCTGGCCGACCAGAAGAAAGTCAAAGATGACTCGTCAAGGATCATGACGAAGCCGCTGTTTTTGACACAGGTAACATTTCATGTTCTATGTCTTAATCAAGTATTTTATGTGGCTCTATGCCATGGTTACGTTTTCTTAGGACACTCAAAATCACAGTTTTATGGCACCTAAATACATAGAACACATATCAATGACATATCGTCACTACTTTGAAAAAATCTCGTATGACTGACACAGATACTCCGAGTTGAAACACATTAACTCTATATTCATCCCATACATAGTTACGTTATTTTTCTTTTGAATGCCAGAATGAGTTAGAGGTTTTTTCAAAGTAGTGACGATATGTCCTTTCCGTAATAACATACAATAATATGTACTACAATTGAGTGTTTTGTAACATCAATATTTTTGTGAAAAAATAACAATTTTATCGTTTTCTCTACACTTTATGATTTGATTTATAGTAAAATAGTTAGGTTTATTTAATAAACTTAACTATTTTACTATAAATGGGTATGGATATAATGCGTGCGGTTTGTGTGCCAGGATCTACTTGCCTATTTACCCTTTTACAGGCTGTACCGAGCGAAATAATTATTCGAAATAGAGTTGCAGTTTTTCTTGTCCCTAAAATTGAACATACAGTTTCTAAGAACTTCTTATCTTTGTATGTCTTATAGTTATTGAAATGCCAATACTGGTCAGTATGTGTAATGTATATCGGAGCTGTGGAAGTGATCACAAATATGCACTTTATCACCTTGAGAATAGTGGTGTTGTTCAGATATTTGTGACCACCTCCACTACCAACCTGTATTTTGTTAATACGAGCCTTATTGACCTTATTGTTCGCCTTGCGTAATATTGTACCAAAATATGCATTTTTGTTTATTTCCAGTTGGAAGACAAAGCCATAGAAGAGCTGGAAAGATTTTACAATGTACATGAACTAGACGATGAACTAATCACCGTGCGCCGGATAGAACTGCAAGTGTCCTCCCCACAGTGGATACATACTGCCCCGAAATGAAAATGTGCTATTTTGTATCTTTTTACTACGTGACTGTATAATATTTTGATTTAATAATAATGGATTGACTATGATTGTGTTCAGTTTTTTTCTTGTACCTATTCAGCCATTTATACAGGAAAGCTTTTAGGTTTGTTATGTCCGTCAGTTTGTCTGCACACACATACACACACACAAACACACACGTAGTGGCACAGTATAACCAGTAGGATATCTTCAAATACACTCCGCGCGATTTGTTTTCATAAAATAGTGTGTAAAGATACCCGCGATTTTTTTATAAAAAAATTTAATGTCGGTTTTATGATGACAATTACTTGTGAACTAACTGACATGGTATTATTCCGTACAAACTTATGTTTATGCGAAATAACTAATAGATAATAACATCTAATACTACAATGATACGAAATAACAATGAATATTACTTTGCTTTGTTTATTTTGTGTCTTGTAGTTCAATGATCTTTAATGAAAGCTGAAATTTGGTTTGGTATTAACTATGGCAAATAAATGGTAAATCAAAATATATAATTTAGTGTTTTTACTGTTAAAATAATAAAATTTGGCATTTTTATTTAACAAAAATTCTGCCTACACTAAATATAAAAAACCTCCCCCAAATCCCCTGCCTCCGGCATAGAACCCAGAATACTGGCGGCGTTACCCCTTTGCACCGCCAGACTCAATCTCTGAGCAAAGAAGGAACCTGCCTTATAATCGCCCGAGACCCCTATGAGACATCTCAACACCTCTTTCACAAATTTTTTGGTGTCAGATGACCACGGACCCATTGTTTCCACCGCTAGCGCCGGGAACTCGTATTCATTGAATAAAAATAAGTACTTCCAGCGCTTTACCCATTGGGCTTGGTCAGCGGCAGCCCGAGGTTTCCATGTGGAGCACTCAACATGGGACGGGGCAAACATGTCTACGCAGGTGGCGTCCCATGCCAATGGGACTGCAGAGCTCCGGCTCCAGGACACGAGAGTAAAAATCAAAATATTAAAAAAAAACTCATTGCCAATCAACTATAGGTTAAATTATCTGCTATCTGAGTGAGATGAACCAAATAATCCAATATTCATATAGATTAATATTGGATTATTTGCAATAGCTGATTGCAGTAGACAATATATGAGCTTAAAATATTAAAAATGTCTGAGCAGAACATGATAAACAAAATGATAATGAAGTTGTTATGATAAAATGCAGCAGAAAAAGATTATACAATTTATCCAAAACTACACATTTCCAAATAAGAATTCTACAAGCAGATTCACACATATTTTGTTATTTGGAGAGGTATCTATTATAAAATAAAACAACTGATAATATTGCATGTACTGAATTTAAATTACTTCCTATCATTTCAAACAATTGCTGTAACCACTCAGTATTTCAACTTACATTACATAAACCCTAGAGGTTTACAATAGTGACAAGCTTGTAACATCATGTGTTAACATTTAAGGTGAATAAATAAAAAAAAAAAAAAAAAAGCATTATAATTATTGTTTTTGTTGCTTTATTTCATATATAAATAATTCAACCATATCAATGATAATAAATTAAAGAGAATCCGTTATAATCATTAAAATAAAACAAAGTTTTATTTAATTAAAATCTATATTTAACATTAACAAACTAGCACTTATGTCCATCAGAAATTACAAATAGTTATTTATACTAATTCTTCTTAGGAGGAAAGGCTTTTAGCAACTGGTTCATTTGTCTATGGGTCAGTTTCTTCTCTCCTGGTACTAAAATACCCTTTTTACCATGTTCTCTGTGACTGGACATTCTCTGGTTATAATCTTTATAACACCCCTGGAACTCCGTGATTTCCTTCAAGCATTGTTGCTGGTCAAACTCATTTTTCTTGAAGCACGCGAACATAACGGCCAGCTCTTGCATACAAGCAGCTTCTTTTAACTTATCGCTTTTCCCTGAAACTGTCTTCTTTAGCTCCAGTGGTAGAAGCATTTGAAACGGAACTGGTTCTCTTTGATACCTTCTGGCACTTTTGCCGGTAGGCGCTGTAAAGAGTACTGAACTAAGCCGCATTTTAGACTTATTTTATAAATTGTTAAGTAAAGACTGAATATGAAAATAAATACAGGAGCGATATAGCGAAAATATCAGATATCGAGTGAGGTTAAGTCAATTGTCACTATTTGACAAACGTCAGATCAGATGGCAGTAATTTGACGTTTTACATTTCGTCCAGAAATAATAAAACGATTTATTTCAATCGATTACTTATTCAGCTTATTCTTAAGAGATGGAGAAGCAGGCCAAGGAAAAGTTATATGAACCAGATAAAAAAAAATAATAAGTATGTACAGACATCGTTTCGTACCGAGGGCGCAGGTGGCTGGCCTCGGACTGGCTACCGTGGCTACAACTACATCGGGCAACACTAACAAAGAGCCCGGTTCTTACAAGAATGACTAATTCTTCCAAAATGTCGAAATGATAAAAAAACATTTGATAAACTAACAATATACATAAACGTAAAGTCAACTGGCTGATAAGTGATAACTGGTATATTTCCTTTACATAGTTGCAAGGAGGTGAGAGCTTAGAAAAACTAAAGCAGTTGGAAACAGAGCCGTATAGGCAGATCCCCTAGAAGGACAGTGTCAGTAACGCAACACATGGTTCTGAGTTTAATCTAAATATATTTAACTCAAAGGTGACTGACTGACTGACATAGTGATCTATCAACGCACAGCCCAAACCACTGGACGGATCGGGCTGAAATTTGGCATGCAGGAAGATGTTATGAGATGGGCATCTGCTAAAAAAGAATTTTGATCAATTCTGTCCCCAAGGAGATAAAATAGGGGATGAAAGTTTGTATGAAACTCTGTTATTTTTAAACCGATCGAGGTGAGACTTTGCATGCGTAAAGCTTCTATGACCTAGGCATTTGTGGATAAACCGGTATTTTACGAAAAAAATATGCTTCCATACAAAACTACGTTTTGTACGATAGTGTGCTAAAAATAACTTAAATACTTACTTCTTAACGCGAGCAAAGCCGCGGGCAAAAGCTAGTCTTTAATAAAATTTATGCGTAATGGGTTGATCATCAGTCACTAGCTTAAATTTTCGTGTTTTTCTGACACAGTGGTTAGCCAGCCAAACTGTTTCTTTATTAAGTAAGTTGTCTTAAATACGACATATTGATGAGAAAACTCGCAAGTAAAAATTGTGTTAGAAAAGTAAACAAACGTAGTAGAAGAGTCGTTACATTGAAAAACGCCGAATGAATATAGAACTCGACCACACATTTTTTTTATTTTTATGCAAATACCTAGTAGTTCAATGTATGATCTATAATTAGAATCAAATAAAAATTGAGCTGTCACTACCACATACAAAAGTTGATCGATTATTATTTTATACGACAACTAGTAACTTAGTCTCGATGCATAGATATCTAAATATGAAGGAACATCAATTTAAATTTTAATATACGAGTAGGTATCCCTACCTACTCAAGTACTCACAAAAAAAACCCTATTCAAATTGATTTAAGGGCCGACTAAATATGGAAACCCGACTGTAGACATTATTAAGATCATCTACATAACTTAGGATTAAGTAACTATTTTCTGAAAACTGCACAATAATTAGGTATTTGAAGTAGTTCATTTCTTTACCGTGTCTTAGAATTTATTGTAGCATCGTAGGATTTTGCGCTCCTACTTTGAACGATGTCTTTGGATAGTCTATATCAAAAAACCGGCCAAGTGCGAGTCGGACTCGCGCACCGAGGGTTCCGTACAAACCTGCAAGGTTTACAAAGTTCGTTCATTAAAAAATATATGTTTTGTAATGTAACTAAAAATTTAAGGTTTTCGGAATTTTTCCTTTATGTGTGCTATAAAACGTTGCTTCATGCCAAATTTCAAGATTCTAGGTCGACTGGAAGTACCCTTTAGGTTTTGATTCCCTTGCGAGTACTTGCGAGTTTCAAAATATGCAGCTTAAATTGCTGTTTCTTTTGATTGCGTTGACATAGAAGTTTGATTTTGCTACAGCTTAAAGGTATTATAGACCTGAGTATTTGGTATGAATTTCAATTTAATACCTCTACGCGTTTATGAGGAAATGGGTAGTAAGTTTAAAATTATTAAAAAAAATATATTATGTGATGTAACTAAAAATTTATGGTTTTCGTAATTTTTCCTTTATCTATGCTATAAGACGTTGCTTCGTACCAAATTTCAAGATTCTGAGTTCACGGGAAGCACCCTGTAGGTTTTGATTCCCTTGCAAGTGTCGAAAATTTGCGGCATAAACGGCTGTATCTTTTGATTGCGTTGGCTTAGAAGTTTGATTTTTTCACAGCTTCAAGGGACAGTAGACCTGAGTAATTGATATAAATTTCAGCTTCATACCTCCACGCGTTCCTGAGAAAAAGGGTCTTGACAGACGGACGGACGGACAGACGGACAACAAAGTGATCCTATAAGGGTTCCGTTTTTTCCTTTTGAGGTACGGAACCCTAAAAAGAAAATTGTGTTAGTTCCGGAACATTATAAAAAGCTGAACCGATTTGGTCGAATTTGGGTTTGTTGTGATCGTCTTGGTCAAAAGTTTAATAGAAAGCTTAAAAAAAAAAACAAAGTTCGTACAAAGTTCACCGGGACAGCTAGTATGATATAAATATGACAGCCTTATGAAATAAAACAGCTAAGTACCTGTGTCTAAGTACCCTAGCTACCTAACTATGCCGTGTGGTGACTGGTGCCGGCTGACTAGAATACCACCACTCGATCTGCCGTGGGGTAAGAGGCGATGGAAAAAACCGATGGATGGGCAGCACCGTCCGTCGAAACTCAATTTACAGCTAAGGTACCTACTGTGGTTGCCAACCAACCTGCCAAGATGATACAAGTCATATTTTGGGAAGGCCTCTATATCCAGCAGTGGACGACTAACGTTTGGAATGATGATGATGATGTCCCTAGCTACCTATTGATTGAAACATTGCTGATTAAATAAGACTATACAGTAGGCACAACGCACACCCGATCTAATCAATACAACGAAATAATTATCATATTATCAAGCATTATTAATTTCAGTCATAAATTTGGTCATAATTTTTATGATCATGTATTTTTTAGTATTTATGGCGTTTCAAGAAGTAATGCTTTATTTGTAAACATATTTAGATTCCATTAAAACTCAATAGTCCTTACACCATGGCGGGTGCTGTCTCTGTGCGCGTCCCATGATACGGACAGTGTAGGTAGCCCACATTTCATGAAATTGTCGAAAGGGCCTCTACACGTTGGCTCAATCCGGCTCCGCGTACGCATCCCAAATGTCCGGAACACCGTTGTTCCGTGTGTTTTTAGTATTTATGGCGTTTCAAGAAGTAATGCTTAGTTATTATTATCTTCATATGTAAAGAACTGCTATTTACCAGTAGCGGTGCATCAACTTTTTTCTTAGCCAAGACGGAGACAATATGGCTTTTCCTTTCCGTCATGTAGCCAAGGAAAACTGTGGGAAAGTTGTTTAAGCCGGCGACAATCGGCTCGTATTACAAATTAATACGTAGTACCTACAAATATTTTGTTTCTTTTTTTTACGACGCTGGTCTATGAACGCCTGCGCCTGTGACTCCAGAGCATTCACACGCGCGTTGCCTGCACGTTAATGGTTTTAGCTTTCTGGCGACTTTACTCACCGGCAGGAACACGTACTTACAAGACTATGAGTATGGTGGCACATCACATGAAGAAGAAGTGTCAGCCATAAGACATCCACTGCAGAAAATAAGTAGGCCTCCCCCTTGAACCTCCACATGTACGGGTTGGAAAAGCGACCTTAATGAGGTCGTCTGTCCATCTTGTGGGTGGACGCCCTACGCTGCGCTTGTTAGTGGCACATCAGCTTTCATGCAATTTGTGAGTAACAAAATTTTCAAAATATTTTTTTTTAATGTACTTAGGTATCTATCTTAAATATTGTAGGTTAGATTAATATGACTTGCAATAAGGAAACTTATCAGTTACAGTAAGTTTATGGCTAATAATTTTAATCAATTACTTTTTATCAAAGCTTTAGTGATATCGGTTTAAACAAACCGACGATAAAAATATATATAAAAGCCTTTCTTAATTCGACTAATTCATAGTCAGCTTGCTGATAGAAGGCCTTATTGTGAGTATCCAACCAGCGTTCTACTCATTGTTAATATAACTATAATTTAGAAATTTGGGCTTTATTAACAGGATATTACCGGATGAATGAAAATAAAATGTTTAATTATTTATTTCTTATTTGGAGAGATAATAAATAATATAAGCTACTTATATAAATTAAGTAAGTAACAGGAAGTCAATAAATATTAACCTTCCAGGCCGCCGTCACGCGTCATATCGACAATTACGAACAATTTTCTCTGTCATTCTGATGACAACTTAATTGGAGTAAAAGAGAAAGATGCTCGAAATATACGAACTTCGACGTTCGCGGTACTAGGCCTTATCGACGTAACCTCCTAAATCTAGTGAACCGGTCACACCCACATCATATATTAATCGTGTATAAAAACGCGAATAATGTAGTTGATTGCCCTTTATTACGTTCTAAACTAAATCTTACGTCACTAATCGAAGACTTCCAGCACACGAAACACGAGCATGTTCTTCTACTTATAACAAAGTGTTTGATAACATAGGATTTTTGAGTGACAAAGTGGCCACATTAAAATCTGTATAGTCGTTATAAGTATATTGACTTTACCTCACAGATCCATCATGAAATACCTGGTAGTATTCTCCCTGATCGCCGCCGTGGCGTCGGCCGGCTACCTGAAGCCGTCCCTCGTCAACAGCGAGCTGCAGGAGATCGTCGACGCCATCAACAGCCCCAGCACTGACCCCGCCACCGCCGCCGCCCTGGAGCAGCTGCTGCTCGCCACCCTCGGCATCGAGCAGCCCGCGCCCGCCGCCGTCGAGGAGCAGTCCCCCATCGCCGTCGGCCCCACCCTCGTGGACTTCCCCCTGCCCGACGGTGGCCTCGTCACCGCCGTGCAGCCCGAGGCTCCCGCCCTCGTGCCCGCCCCCGTCGTCGACGCCACCCCGCCGCCGCCGCTGAGGCCGCCTCTCCCCTGGTCCAGATCATCTTGAACATCAACCAGGCCGGCTCTACCGCCCCTCCCCGTCGCCCCGCCCCTGTGGAGACCCCGTCATCGGCGTGCAGCCCGTGCAGGTCGTCGAGGAGGCCGAGAACGTCGACGCCGTGCCCATCAGCCCCGTGGTCGTGGTAGACGCCGTGCCCATCAGCCCCGTGGTCGTGGTGGACGCCGTGCCCGAGCCCGTGCAGGTCGTGGACGTGCCCGTGGTCGAGGTGGAGCCCATCCAGATCGGCACCCCCGTCATCCCCGCCCCTGTCGTCACCCTTCCCGACGTTCTTAATTAAGTTGAAACCGTAAGTACCTACCTAAGATAAAAATTACTCCTATAAAATGTGTAATGAGCATGAGGGGTATTTTTATTACGAAGGTAAAAATTGAATGAAATGTTTAATATAAGTACCTAATGTTGAAATAAAATACAATGTATTTCTCAACTTAAGCCAACATATATTTTTTATTCAACCCATATTACTAATTGCAGCTATAAGAGACCTTACTACGCCCTGTGATTGTAAATGATATGATAACTATACACACACACACACACAGTATAAGTGTATGTATATGTAGTTACATAGCTCTTACAAACACAAGAACGCTCTATGGTGGGATAAAGGATCCCGAAAGTTTCGTAATATAATATATACGTGTTAACATTTATTAACATTAAACAGCATAAAAGTACCTAGTAGCTACTTATCTATACTCATCGTACATTTTACTTATGACTACCTACACATTTACACTTTACTTATGGCAAGACAATGTAAATCTAGAGCAATATTTATCTTCACACCACCAGCTTGTATATAAGGCCCATCTTCGCTGCTAGGAAGGAAGAAAGTTGCATTTTTCTGTTCTAGGATATTTGTTTTTTTTTTTGGGCCAGTACGTCTTACTTAGGTATATTATAATATTTATAATCCTACTTATGTTTAAAAATAATCAATTAGTCTTTTGTTATAATCAATAATAATAGAATCTCGAATGCTTAACGTAGGTTTTATTTTAATGATGTAGTTGTAGTTATCTTTATCTGCCTCTTTCAAACGGTGAAATCAAACACAAAGAGACATTTAGATAGATCATGCAACTGCAGTAGATAATTTGAATCAGGTAATTATTAATTAATTAAGTGACTAAAGCTTGTATATAAATTATTATACTATTATACCTATTTACTTTCGGTACCAATATTGTAAGAATAAAATAAAGTACAGATTGAATGTGAACTAAATGTCAAAGTATTGGAGCACTGGAGGAGAAAATAGTTATTTGTTATAGGTACCTACATGGGAGTAAAGTTAGTGTTATCCACTCGTGCTAAGATTGAGAACAGAGCTAGCGAAAGATTCCAAAATTGAACCGCAAGCATTGAATAGTGAGATGGAACACACCAGATTTCTGTAAGTCCAGAAAAATGGAATCCTGCCGAACGACTGTGAGCGTGCTCAATGTGCTCAAAGCGCGAAGCGGACCACGGCACCAGAATGTTTTTGATTTGCCCTCCATTTATTTTCGCCAAAACTATCCAATTCGCTCAATAAGGTTTTTTTTTTTTTTGTTGTTTATAATATACTTGCCATAAACGCCTCTAATAACGACCCGGTTTCAAGAACACAAACCAAATACCTTAAAAAAAGAGGAACTAAGCCGAAACGGAAGATGGTGCTAGTATTTTGACAAATATTCTATTTTAATTCACACAGTGGTCATGAAAAACACTGCGCTGGATATAGGCCTCCCCTAATATGACTTGTATCATCTTGGGGGTAGTTGCCATAGTCGCCACTCTTGGCAGGCGGGTTGGCGACCGCAGCTTTCGGGTTTCGATGGCTGCTGCCCATCCATCGATGTTTTCCCTTTGTCACGTCTTACAACTCCCGCGGGAGGAGATGGGGTGGTGCTATACTAGTCAGCCGGCACCACGTGAAATTGTTTCCAACCTTTTGGGAAACTCTCGGATGCACGGATTCGTAAATCAAACAATTTATCTTGATGCTGAGAGTTTGTTCACGAATCACGAATCAACCGGCATAAAAATGGTAAATATGATTTATTCCTAGCATATTATAACTAAGTCCTTAATCTGCTAGGACTTGAGTACATAAGTTGGATATAATAAACTAATGATTAATAATAAGCTTTCTCCCTCGTCTTTGTCCGAATAGACCATAAGATTTACCTACATCTGTATGTATGTCGAGGAACATTATACCTACATATCCACAATGTTAAATACCTACTCGACATTAAAACTTAGGTAATATTTTTCCCCGACTGTCACTTCTATTCGATTTTATGCACACCCGACTGGAACTTCAAGTGTAAAATCAAACTGACCATCAAATTGCATCTTATTCATTTTTGGTGCAAATGTAATTGATAATGTGCTATTGTCAAGTATAAATATGTTTTTTTTCCTTAATTTATAGGTCTCTCCAAACCAGGGTTGTCCAAGATTTTAAATATCAATTTTGATTCCCAATCATGGTCGCAAGCGGTTCTCCCTGTTCGTTTCGGTGGCCTTGGTGTCCGCTCCTCGGCCAGTGTGGCTTTGCCCGCCTTTTTGTCTTCTGCTACTCGCTGTCCCTCGTCGGAAAAATCTTAAAATTCCCTCAGATTTCCGTCGCTGAGATTGTGAGCCTAACATAGGTAGAGAGTTTATGGTGCAACGCGTGCCCAGGAGAGGCCACACCAACCACAAAACACATCCAGAGAGCTTGGGACACTCCTTGCCTTAAGGCATCCCACACCTGACTTTTTCCTGACGGCCTGGGCGACTCAGAGCGCGCCCGCCTGCTAGCTGTCTCTACCAGTGAGTCTGGTCATTAAATTACTTAACGCCTTACCATCAAGAAACCTTGGAACGGTCTTAGATGATAAGTCTTTAAGAATAAGAACCGGGGCAAAAATATGCGTTCCTCATACCTGCGCCTGCGGCAAAAACATGGATCACCTGGGTCGACATGGCCTTTCTTGTATAAAAAGCGCCGGCCGCATATTTCGCCACGCAACGATTAACGATTTGGTCCGTCGTTACCCTCGCTACCGCGTCTGTGCCGTCAATCCTGGAGCGCGTGAACATGGCCAGAGACGATGGAAAGCGGCCCGACGGTGCGACTTTAGTGCCGTGGAGATTAGGCAGGCCCCTAGTGTGGGACGCCACGTGCGTCGACACCTTTGCACAGTCTCACATCCGGGGTACTAGCTCACAGGCCGGCGCTGCAGCTGACCAGGCCCAACTACTCAAGCGTCGCAAGTACTCGTCTATATTGAAAGACTATGAGTTTGCGGCGCTTGCTGTGGAGACAATGGGTCCTTGGCCAGCTGACATGAAATCTTTTATCGGAGCCCTGTCGAAACGGTTGGTCAACGTACCGTAGAGCTGCTTTGCAGAGAGGTAACGCCGCCAGCGTTATGGGTTGATCTATGCCGCAGGTGGGACTTTTAGAAGGGCTTTCCTTTTTATGATTAGGTTTTTCTTTTTATTTTAGATTTAACGTAGTTTATTTTAGTTTTATTTAGGTTTAATGTAGTTTAATTAATTTAAATTTATATATATATTTCTTTTTTTTAACTGTCACCTTATGTTTTTCCTATTTTTTTTCTATTTTTTATGTTAAATAAAGCATTCTGTATCCTGTATATAAATAAATATAAAAAAAGTTTATATCCACTTATTAACATCATATCGTACGTTTATTATATCATTACGTACATTTTCTTTATAAATAAATCTACAGTGAATATAATAGACACTTAATAACACTGTAGCTTTTGGATATCTTGTTTCATTGTATTACTTAAGTAAAAGACATTTTCAATGTTAATTTATAAATTTATTGTACCTCATGTTTAAACATTTATAGAATACAACTCCTTTAAATATTTCTTAGTCAAGCCTCTCACTCAATCAATATTTAAGACTTAGTTGAGCACGTCGATGGGGAGGGTGACGGCGGGGATGGGAATGATCGGGCTGCCGATCTGGATGGGCTCCACCTCGACCACGGGCACGTCCACGACCTGCACGGGTTCGGGCACGGCGTCCACCACGACCACGGGGCTGATGGGCACGGCGTCCACCACGACCACGGGGCTGATGGGCACGGCGTCGACGTTCTCGGCCTCCTCGACGACCTGCACGGGCTGCACGTCGATGACGGGGGTCTCCACGGGGGCGGGGGCGACGGGGGAGGGGGCGGCAGAGCCGGCCTGGTTGAGGTTCAAGATGATCTGGACCAGGGGAGAGGCGGAATCAGCGGCTGCGGCGGGGGTGGCGTCGACGACGGGGGCGGGCACGAGGGCGGGAGCCTCGGGCTGCACGGCGGTGACGAGGCCACCGTCGGGCAGGGGGAAGTCCACGAGGGTGGGGCCGACGGCGATGGGGGACTGCTCCTCCACGGCGGCGGGCGCGGGCTGCTCGATGCCGAGGGTGGCGAGCAGCAGCTGCTCCAGGGCGGCGGCGGTGGCGGGGTCAGTGCTGGGGCTGTTGATGGCGTCGACGATCTCCTGCAGCTCGCTGTTGACGAGGGACGGCTTCAGGTAGCCGGCCGACGCCACGGCGGCGATCAGGGAGAATACTACCAGGTATTTCATGATGGATCTGAAATTATAAACAAATAATTTATACATACGTTAACGAAAACTGTTAAAAAGCCGGGAAGTTAAATAAGGAGGGAATCTGCTTGTACTCGTATGGACGCGTCGCTCATAGAGTGCCTACTCTACAGGAAACACGCTTGGTTTGTATTCAGAATGTAAATTATTTATTACAAATAGGTACTAAAGCTTCAAGTAAGACAATAAAATTAATATTGAAATTATGTAAAGCACACAATAAAAAATATTATAAAACATTGTTACACGTAAAGTAGAATAAGTAGGTACTTACATTTTAGCCTGTATCAGCAAACTGACTATGACTTTGACGAATTCGGAAAGGTTTATATACTTGTTTTTATCGTCGGTTTCTTTTAATAAGATATGGCTAAAGCAATAACTCAATAAATGTAATAAAATAGTTGATTAATATTCATAAACCGTTTAACGTTATCTTGTACCAAAATGGCGAAAGCCACGGTGAAAACTACCTACTATCTACACTACTACCAACTACCGCTACCAAGGACTAATATACATATACCTAGTAATAATATCAAGGACTAATAATACTTATTGGCAAAGCGAGTTTGTAATTTGTAGTTAAGTAGCAGTAAAAAAATAAAATCAAAACATTTATTCAGTAAAGGCGCTGCGCTGTTACAATAAGTGAATAGAACATTTATACAGACATTATTAAACAATATGAGAACCTAGCTGCACCTGTGTATGTACACAGTAGGTACTCATCCCTTATTTTTTTGAGTGATAATTAGGCTAAATAAGTAGGTACGAAAAACTCAGTTCAATTCCTCCGTTTATGCTTTAAGTAAAAAAATAACTCTTACTGAAAGCGATGTATTCAAAATGTACCTAAACAAATTTAGTAATACGGCAAAACTAAGAATATATCCACCAAGAAACTATCCATCAGCTCCGGAGTTCCTTCCAACAACCCGCGTAGGATCGTCCGTTCATCTAAGTAGTTTCTTTAAAGTCCTGCCAGAGTTATGCCCGGAATACACGAGGCTAGTTTTTCAAGCCTCGTGTATTGCGCCTCCAGCTTTTTCGCTCAGCGTAGGTATTAGCCACACGATTCAGCGAGGAAATGCTGCCAGCGTGTCTACGAAGCCCCAGTGCCCATTATGAGATTTATGTTAATTTTAGTCTAATTTATCTATGAAATAAAATAACTGAAACGGATTATACTAATTAAGGTACTAATTTGAACTTCATCCCGACGCTTCGAACCCTTTAGCAGTGTTCGTATCTTGCACAAAAGAACACTTATTGTACAAAAGGAAAATTTATTCCCATAAAAGGCATTCTCTACCAGTTAACCTAAGGGCAAAACAGAAAAGATTGTAAGCAATGCTTCTATCTATCAACTAAAACGAAATAAAAATAAAAATATAACGGAAATTTGTAAGTATTTAAAACTATAGATAAACATTTAAAACAGTATAACACCTTAAATAGTTTGTTACGTACAGTCAAGTGTAAAAATTCGTTCACTGCCAAAGATTCAAAAATATGTACCGAGAAACTATTGTACAGTAAATAAGGTTGTAGGACGTATTTATGAAAGGATTCTTTCGGTACGTATTTTTGCACTTGACTATTCGTGCATTTATGAAATTAACTAAAATACAATATATTTCCTCTATTTAGATATTCATTTTATTGGACTTCTATTATATTGTGTAAATCTTTTAATAGACTTAGAGCCTGTGTCATTCTCATCTCAGCAATGTTGACTGAATTTACCGCTTGACAAATTGTTAAGATGATGGTGTTAATCGAATGTCCTTTAAATGGACATGACGTAACCAATTTTTTTACAGTACCCTTACCATGAGTTGTGACATTGACGTTTTCGATAACGAGTATCGAGTTTACTATCTGTGCATCTCGTTCGCAATAAAATAATACAAGCGAGATGCCTCAACATCACATCACCTGATCAATGTCACAACTCATGGTAAGGGTACAGAAATGATTTGTATTGGTGAAGAAAGATAAACACATGGTAATATTGTTACAACGATCGGTTGTATTCAATTGGACGAAATATACGTGATAGAGACTCGACATTCCGAGGTTACGTCTTAAACTTTTATTTCTCTTTTTTTACTTAAATACACGTCTGTTGTCTGTTATGTACGCACGCAGTAAAGATTGTATGTAGGCTCTCTTACTTAATAGTAGATAGGTAACTTTTTTGTTTTAACTACCGAGTCGCCTCTTTCATTCTCTCTTTCTCCCGTTCATATAAAATGACATGGTCATAAAAATGCTGTTGTCAGCCACAGAATAGTATTGAAGTACCTACCTGAACTGGACTATCATTATACTATGTGACTCGTTTGACGTTTAATAGATTCGATAAGTACCACTCACATTGTTATATCGAGGTCCAGGATGTAATCATGTAACGCACTTACCAGTACCAAAATATCGTACAGTTATCAGAATAAGTTGTTGAGATGGTCAAAATTACCTTAAGACGACATTATTGCGAAGAGAACAAGAGCTGATTAACTTTACTGTAAACACCTGGTCCGTTAGCAACTTCTGCTGCTGACTGTACATCTTGAGGAATTTTTAGTAGCTACCTACTATTTATATTTTTGTGTATGTAATACGTTTCTATGTAATACTTTTTCTTGAGTATTTTCGTTCTAGAATCTACATGCAGACATTCTCAACTCAGCTGTGAATCTCTAATCCGATAAGATGTGTGCGTATTAGACGACAGGTCTGGCCTAGTGGGTAGTTACCCTGCCTATGAAGCCGATGGTCCTGGGTTCAAATCTCAGTCAGGGCATTTATTCGTGTGATGAGCACAGATATTCGTTCCCGAGTCATAGGTGTTTTCTATGTATTTACTTAAGTACCTATTTATATTTTTTTTATTAGTAAATACGATATATACATATGTATATACATATGTATTTATGGTCGTCTAATACCTAGAACACAAGCCTTTTTGAATTTACTGTAGGACTAGGTCGACCTGGGTAAGATTGTCCAGAAATATATATTTTTTATTAGTCCATCCAATGACCACGAACACTGCTTAAAGGTTCGAAACGTCGGGATGAAGTTTAAATTCATTTTAGTTGTTTTATTTCATGAGTATTTAACGCGGCAACCGAAGACAATGTCATTTAACCTTGTATTTTTTGTAATTAAGTGGGAAATATATTCCCTCTGCCTTATAAGTTAACACCTCCGCTACGGCAATTATTTAACGTCGCAATTAACCATACTTGCATGGGGTCGAATCGACCCGGTGTCGCGATGGTGTTGAAATTTTTCAGGTAGGTACGGCACATTGGGTCCGAGAGTCCGACTCCAATCTGATGGTACAGACTCATGGAACCCACAGTCAACAGTGTAAACAGTTCTGCGAGACGTCGTATTTAAAGCGAGCAAACTGATGCTAGTAATTAGGTATTTCATGTTTATTGTTCGCATCTTTGTTTGTTATATTTACATACTTACCAGATTCTTCCCACCAATCGAGCGAGAAATCCTTAGGTAGGTAGTAATAATTCCAAATAAAAATGTGTAAATGCATGAATTATATCATTACTACACGAGTTTTTTATATCATATTCAAGACTGTAGGCAAATGTTAACTGTTAAATCAAGAGTTTTGTTACTTGCTAGGCTTAAAATATACAGTGTGTAAATCTAATCTCTTAAAGGGTGGGCAAGTGGGTAGAACATAGAAATATGTTTAATAATTTTGTTTAGAAGTACAATTAATATGTTATCCATACAAAATACTTCTTCCCGCAATGTATAGGTGAAAAACTTAGCTAAAGCACCTGGCATATGTAGTTAGTAGTAATAAACAGTTCGGCGTTCTATATTAAAATTTTGATGTAAGTTCCATATTAATTCTCTGCACAACTACATATACATGGTCCTTCCGTTTAGTTTTTTACCTATACATATGTACATAATGGAACACACTCGACTTGTTGTCAGTTAATTTCAGCAGACATTTTACAAAAAAATATTAAATGTGTATAACAAATATATTACAAAAAAACCTTTAATTAATGACTACACTAGTGAATCCTATGTCTGATTTTTTGCTCGTATTAGATTTACACACAGTATAAAATACTTCTACAATAAAAAGTGATCAGATTTTTTCATAAAATTTTTATTTACCTAATACAAAAATTTACTTCTTGGCTTAAAATGTACTAAGTAATCGAGACATTTTATTTCTTGGACGAAGTCGACGAGTTTCCTGATATTGGAATTCGAAAAGATTTTGAAACAATAATAATCAAATATATTTATTCTGATGTCATTTTGTATTTATTTCAACAGGCGTAAGTTTTATTTACAATTTCTATGGAAATTTGTGTTGAATCTTTACATACGGGGAGCGCCACCAAACTGAGGGATGACACTAGCGGGCACATCGACGGAAGAAAGGGCGCCGCTCGCGCCGAAGATGAAATTCATCACCACGTTAATGATCTGATTGCCTCCGGCGGCTTCTGTGGCCTCGGGGGCGGCGACTTCAGCAACCTCAGCGGGCGAAGGCGCTACAACGACGGGGCTAGGTTCAGGAACGACTACAGCCGGAGAAGGTTCAGGAACGACTTCAGCCGGAGAAGGTTCAGGAAGTACAACGGGAGCGGGCATGGGGTTCACAGAGATGATGTCGATGGGGTTAAAATCGGGCTGTGCAATCACTACGGCTTCGGGCGCGGGCGCAGGCTGGTCTACCACCACGGGCGATGGCTCGGGGTTCACGGCGACAATATCAACGGGATTGACTTCGATGGGCTTGTCCACGACGACCACTGGCGTAGGGATTTGAGCTTGATCCACAACAACAACGGGTTCAGGGTTTTGAGCTTCATCCACAACTAAGACAGGCTCGGCTTCGATGACTGGCTCGTTCACAGTCTCAGGGGCAACGGCCTGGGCGACATCTCTGATCTTGTTGATGATGATCTGGACGAGGGGGACGTTCTGGATGCTTCCGGACACGCCGTTGGTGCCGATTTCCATGGAGTGCGAGATGGTGCTGGGGGCGCCGTGGGCGACAGCCGCCAGGGCCATCACAGTCAGAAGCAGTTTCATGATTTTATTATATCTGAAATTTAAAAAATATTTTATAACGCATTACCTACTTACATACATACATTATAACGCATTACAATAAGCGTGTTCTCTGATAAATTGATAATACTAAACTAAACGTGTAGGTACAGTTTTAATGAATAGCACTTCCTAATGGTTGTAACTTTAAATTTTTTACACTATTAACGGTATCCAAAACCTGAAAGAACCTTTTTTTTTTTTTTTTTTTGTCGCTGGGAAAATGCGTTTGCGCATCCCCCCCGGGCCTGGGGTAGGGCCATGATGGTAGTGAGGGGGTATGTGGGACTCTCTCCTCGCTGCTCCTCTTGCTAGCCAAGAGGAGGGGAGGAGAATACCCACTAAAAACCCAGCGGCGACATCCGCATTGCCGTTTGGGGGAGTGCCACTGGATCACGATCGCACTCGACGGTGACACTCCCCGATTAACCTGAAAGAACCTGAGATTTGACGGAATGCATTTAACACATCTAAGGACTACCTACATTATTAAGCCTTTATTTATTTAAACTTGATGACGATAGCTCACCTGCCTTGTGCTCTAACAAGAAAGCATATGTCCGCTCCGTCCATAAAACGGGCTTATATATTTAGTTTAATTACATTATACCCCTAAATAAAATGTCACAAGTAGCTATGGTGCTCGTTGGCAGATATGACATTGTTCACTTAGTGTTAATTATCTTGAATTTTCATTAATGTACGTTCGTATAATCTCTATGGGTTTAGCTCTGGATTAATGAATGGTTACTCGAGTAATCGTATTTATTTGTTATTGCTTTATTTATACCAACACGTTTGAATGAAAATACACGCTCTGCAGCACGACTTTGCTCGTTTGACAGGTGAAAATTAAATATAAAATTGAAACGATCTTAATCTAAGCCTGCTTCGTGCACGAGGGGATGAATGGAATTGATTCCTTCCAGATGACGAATAGTTCCTATCTGTCCCCAGATGGTATCTGCTGGCAATACTAAATAGTAGGTACGATCCGGTTTAGCCTGAGGGTAGCCCCTAGTGCAGGTACGGCATGCAGCAGGCGTTGCTTGCGACATGTTCGCGATGCCGCGTCGACGTTACACGCCGACCGCCCCGGCGGCAGCTGCCGGCCCGGACACGACAATGCGCGAATTGCGGCGCGGCAAACGTTTTATCTGTTCGTTGCGCGGTCAAGACGCGTAATGCACTGCGGTTAGTTGGGATCACACGCAATGAACAGATAAAACGCTTGCCGCGCCAGAATTCGCGCAGTGTCGTGGACGGGCCGTTACTAATTTAGTGCGCATTCGGTTGCTAAAGAGTTCAATACATCCGGCTATGAGGGATGTTTGAGCACTAAGCATTCCTCCGCTTTTTAAAGGTAGGTGCATATCGTTCGCATAGTACGGCGCGTAAACTCCGTATTTTTTTTTGAAGGATCACAATACATAAATAACAAATTACATATCCTTTTATAAAGATATCCGATAGTTTAGTCAAGTATTGTACTTGACCATACTTTCTTTTTAGAAACAGTCATACTTACATAACTATTACATATACGTACAACTAATACATATTATTGTTGCGTAGTATTTTTATCATATAGCCATTGCTTAGATTAAATGTTCATTATCTTTAAGCAATATATTAAAGTAGGCAAATACGTAAATACATGATGTAAAATATATGTAGGTTCCCTATTGCTTACTACGAACGCCAGCATCCTTGGTATAGTTATTAGGTTTCTAGCTAGTACCTACTTAAGGGTAAGTAGTTGGAATTCTCACTTGAGAGCTTATATTATACACAATGCTATTGTGTATGTAGTATTGTTTAGGCCAACTGCTAATCATCCGCTCGGAAAAAAATAGGCAAACAACTGAAAAACGCATTCAAATAACGAACACGGGTTTCAATGATTGACTGTCATTATAAAATGTCTATGATTGACTAACATTATGTAATCTGGGCCATTTTATTTGAAGTTGTATACTTAACTTTTGTTTTAATTTGGATTTTTTCGTGTAGTTTCTACTCAGAATCATGAGCTCTTTCGAGTCTGATAGGAGAAAAAATGTGTCCCAAGCTTTTCATACGTTTTTAATTACTTCCGTTCCGTTACCGCCATATGAAATATATGAAAAATAGTAACGGAATGGAATAAAAAAGCTTAGGACACCTTTTTTCTCCTATCATGCTCGAAAGAGCTCATGATTCTGAGTAGAAAGCGCACAAAAAAAGTCAAACAAAAAGAAGTTGAGTATACAACTTAAAATAAAATCTCCACCTTGTGACTTTAGTAAGACGATGTCTATTTAAAATATGCATGTTTTGTTTCTTGCTTCAACAAAAAAGAACAATGGCGTTTTTGCAATATAATTTCTCAATTTCTAAACGTCCTTCGTAGAGAATTCTTACTATACCAGGCAGGGCAGTACTTTAGATTTAAGCTGTGAATAAGCTATAGTTTCGTATGTGAATGTAAGAAGAATCATTACGCGTGTTTTCGATGGCTTTGGCTTGTTCCTCTGGCGGTGGAGATGATTGTTGGTGCGCAGATACAAGGTTTTTGTTAAGGAGATAGTTATAGGGTAGCGAAACAAAGGGCTTGATGGTGCTCGCGAGACATGTTCCGGAGAGCATTTTCAAGCAGCCGCGAGAGACTACATACATACTTTTTCAGCCGTATGCAGTCCACAGCTGGCCATAGGCCTCCCACAAATATGACTTGTATCATCTTGGGGGGGTAGTTGCCATAGTCGCCATGCTTGGCAGGCGGGTTGGCGACCGAGTAGCTTTAGATTGGGTTTCGACGGACGCTGCTGCCTGTCCGTAGGATTTTTCCCCTTGTCGCCTCTTACGACACCCGCGGGAGGAGATGGGGTGGTGCTATTCTAGTCCGCCGGCATCACACGGCATGCTTGTGCTTCGCGAGAGACTAAATACATTGAAATAAAATGCAGAGAAAAAAGGGATGTCTGGCGGACCCCAAACTAGACTGAGCTCTTATCTTGGGGCCCTGGAGAATTTGAGTGAAATTAACGTTAGTGAAGCCGTGTTATTCCTGTAATGAACAAAACCTGCGAAAAACATATCTTTAACCCCGTTCTCCTCCCACACAGTTAGAACACCCCTACTGCTGATGCCTTAGCTGATAGATGGAGATGCGAGTTCAAATCCCGCCTCAAACGCCAGAGGTCCTCGTCGCTTTTTCTTAAGTGTATGTGCCATCTATGTTCAATTTATAATGTATATAGTTAGTAGTGTTACTACTTAAAAATCAAAGCAATCAAAATTAATATAAAAATATTTGATTTGTTCTTAATTAATTTGATCTAGTGATACAGTATTTATACAGACATTTTTACAGAATTGATAACTATAATCATAAATGGGACAGACAATTTTGGGATTTTAGGATCAACCCAGTTATTCCATTCCATGACCTGGAAGAATATCGGTTTTGGAACGGTGCTAAGAATTACGTAGAAAGGTGCAAGACATATCCGAGTTTCTGGTTACCTATAACAAATTGCCGCTGTACCCTTCAAACATATTAGCAGCCGATCACGTGTGTGGTGTGTAATTTTACGTTTACCTACAACGATTTTCCAAAATGACCCGATAGTTCACATCCGGTATTCATTATCATTGTAATAATGAGATTAATGATAATTCCACTCTGACGTAAGAAGATTCAAGCCGACATACTATCTAGGAATAGCATCGTAGGCCGAAGGTTATCGCTTCGACTAAGATAGTATTGATAACGAATTATCATAACTGCATTAATGTATTTTCTGATGGAATTAATTATAGAGCGTACTCCCACCTTAAATAACATGCCTCTGGTGTTACCATCAGGCAATTCGTCTGCTCGTTTTTCTCATATGTCATAAAAAAGTAGCTCATAATGTTTAAGCAAATATGACAAATCCCTCGGGTGAGACTGGAACTTCATTGCAACTCAGTAATACCAACTGAGCTGCCGACTTATTCGTTGTCTATAATTTCTTCCAACATATCGTTTCGTCTTAGCGTTTTAGGCAGTAAAGTGGGGGAGGGGTTAATTTATTTCCAGACGCTCCTGCAAATGTTTATGTGCGCTGGAATTCTATTAACATAGCCAAAAGTGACAAAATGGTACTCTCTGCCAAGGCAGTTGGACCCATGGACCTAGCGTTTCTACGACAAATGGTACTCTCTAGTCAGTCTAGAATTTTTGTTGCGTTTCAAAATTTCGGCGTTTTCCGCCGCTGCGCCCGCTTTTAAATTACCTACTCCGTTGGGGACGGGAGATGGGACGGCGCTAGATAACTTCCGTAAACCAGAAGGGTTATAAGTAGCTAGTAGTGAGACATTTTGAACCGTAGTAAATAATTACTGCATCTCAAAATGTTGGCACTGCCGCCGCTCCACTCGCTTTTCGTCCGATGGAGATGGGACGGCGTTAGTGTGTCTACGCAGGTAGCATCACACATCAAGAGATTAGAGTGACAGAGACATTTCGGGCTTAGGTAAGTTGAATCGTTCGAAATTTGTGAATTTCTATTTCCGCCATATGTTTTCAGCGTCCTTCCAAAAAAATGCCTAAGTACATATTAGCGTTGATCCATCAATTCTGGGATATTTACCTTGTAGTCTGTACCTTTTTGGGAAAGGTGAGTATAGATTATACAAATATACAGTAATAGGTACGGTGTCGGTAAAAAACAAAATATATATCTCTTATTTTCTGTCACTGACTTTAATTAAGCTAATTCGAAATTGTGCATATAATATCATTATGACCTAATTACAATTGTGAATTACATTCTTCTCCACGGGACAGGCATTACCTAGTGTGGCGGTCAGTAAAAATGTACCCAAGATTATAATTTTTTGAAATAAACAATTTTAATTTTTTAATTTTTAACATATTAAAGCGAAAGTTCCTCTTGAAATCCAGTGTTTTAAGTTTTATGATTTAATTGAGCAAGTCGATGGGGAGGGTGACGGCGGGGATGGGAATGATCGGGCTGCCGATCTGGATGGGCTCCACCTCGACCACGGGCACGTCCACGACCTGCACGGGTTCGGGCACGGCGTCCACCACGACCACGGGGCTGATGGGCACGGCGTCCACCACGACCACGGGGCTGATGGGCACGGCGTCGACGTTCTCGGCCTCCTCGACGACCTGCACGGGCTGCACGTCGATGACGGGGTCTCCACGGGGGCGGGGCGACGGGGGAGGGGGCGGCAGAGCTGGCCTGGTTGATGTTCAAGATGATCTGGACCAGGGGAGAGGCGGCCTCAGCGGCGGCGGCGGGGGTGGCGTCGATGACGGGAGCGGGAGCCTCGGGCTGCGCAGCGGTCACGAGGCCACCTTCGAACACGGGGAAGTCCACGAGAGCGGGACCAACATGAATCGGAGCGGGTTCTTCGACGAAGATAGGCGCAGGCTGCGGAATGAATTGGGCCAGCAGACCAGCCAAGTGCTGTTGCAGCAGGGCGGCGGTGGTTGGGCTTGTGCTCGAGCTCTGGATGGCGGTGAGAAGGGCTTTCAGGTTAGCCAGGCTGGAGTCCGCGGGCTTCTGGAGCCCGGCATGCGCTATAGCCACGAGGGCGAGGAATACAACGGCGTATTTCATCTTTCTGCAAAAATATTGTTTTTTACAATTTAGGTAAGTTTGAAGTTCGTAAGTTTGAAGGTTTGAACATATGGCAAAAAAACAAGAACTCAAACAGTGAGGTTGAAAACACATTCATTTAAACCCATTAGTTCTTACATATTAAATAAAGGAGAAGCCTTAACGACGAAAAACTGTTGGTATTTAGGCTACACAAAAGCTACAGGGAACAGGAAGAAGGTCAAGTAGTAAGGGCAGACAGGTACTTACTGCTCAATATTGATCAAACTGATGGAGACATGTGACCGTCTCGCGGTATTTATATATTTCTTATTAAATTAGTTTACAATCAGATGCCGATGATAGCAAAATTTTATAACCATTTTATTAACAAAAATGCAACTTTATTGGGCGAGTATGATTATCTCTATAGATAATAAGCGTGGCTTGAATATTGAGTCTCAACACATAAGATTTAAGATTCCATTGTTAACGTTATATAGTGCAGAAAATAAGAGGACATTTTGTCAGTTTTTAAATTGTTTTCCCGCAGACAACCGAGCTACTTATATCCCTTTTGGTTTACGGAATATAGCGCCATCCCATCTCCCATCTCCAACGCAGATGTAAAAGCATGCGCAGCGGCGGAAAGTGCCGAAATTTATAAACGCAACAAAATGTTCTAGTCTGACCACAGAGTACTTACCTACCAGTTGGCGTAGAAACGCTAGGTCTATCTATGGGGTCCTAGCGCGCACAAACTTATTGTTTTTGCAGACATTGCGGAGCGTCTGGTTGATATATGGTGACCGAGGAGCTGGCGGCTTCCTCGCACGATGTATCAACATTGCGGTACGAAGAAATACCGCCAGCATCCTTGGTACGACTGAAGGGCCATACGTGGTAATGACTTAAGGGCCTTTTTTAGATTCAATCTAGAATAATAAAATAAATAAATAAATATTTCGGGACAATCTTACACAAATCGACCTAGTCCTACGGTAAGCTCAGTAAGGCTTGTGTTGTAGGTACTAGACGACGATATATATAATAGATAGATACATATAAATACTTAAATACATAGAAAACACCCATGACTCAGGAACAAATATCTGTGCTCATCACACAAATAAATGCCCTGACTGGGAATCGAACCCAGGACCTTCGGCTCCATAGGCAGGGTCACTACCGACTAGGCCAGACCGGTCGTCAAGAATAGTTAAGTAGTTGTTAGTTAGTATTTATGAGTAAACATTTGATCGACATTTATACTCGTATATCGTCATGTAATACAACAGAAAGACCTATTGAACTTGCTTTATGATATCTACACCTACACACCTATGATTAGGTGTAGGTGACCCAAAATACTTATTTGTATACCTACTCATCGCAGTGTAAGTATATGTACTTTAGCGCTAATAATGTAACTACAAGAACTTAGTAATCTAATCAGATTTCTCACATCAGGTAATTTTCTATTCAGAGCCCTGAGTGTATCTAAGTTTTTAACTTTTTAACGTAACAAAACGTCACGATTGCGTAAGAATTACCCATAATATTAATTTACAAATAATATTATCACTAACGCGTTCGAGACATTTTTTTAAGTCAAAAGAAACTTACACTAGAGCCTCAGAGTGTACGTATCTAAATTAAAATTACGTAGGTAAGCTAAATCGACGAATGCGGTCGTATCTTTTAAACATTGCCACTGCTTTCATTTAAGTTATAATAATGAAATTTATACATAACTATAGCTAGCTGTAGTACAGTAGTACATATCTACTATGTTTATGGTATCAAAGAAGGAACATGGCAATTAAATTTTCGGTATGTATTAAATTTATTAAGACACCTTAATCTTAATCCTCGTAATTCAGCAATAAATTGATTCGATAAGACAGGAATCTTTATGATTTGCGATATCTTGTCACTTTAATAAACTTTTAATAGTAATATTACTTAAGAGCACGTAGTCGATTTGAAAACAGAGAGCATAAATTGCAATTGTTAAGATAGTTTATAGTATTTTTATTACAAAAGAATACTTTTGATACTTACGTTCCTAAATACCTAAAAAAAGTAAAATACTTACTAACTAGTTGACCTTGTTCACAAGAGGCAGATTAGTGGAATTTTGTCACCGGTTTCAATTAAATAAGTAGTACTTATAGACAAAAGGCCGTCATATGGAAATAAAATATTCGCAAATAAGTCAAATGTACAAAAAAGTAGCACATACATAACATACAACCCATAATGAACATAGTTTACACATGAGCCGTGAGCTAAGAGAAATCATCTAATTTACTCTAACCTGTGGGAAAGTTTCAGAACGTTGAGCAAAATCGAGTAAAACCGACGACGCGGCCTCTTAAATATAAAAATTACGTAGATATACACTTATGTACCTATTAGTCATTCGTCATCACTCACGCAGTCTCAAGTCTCAACGAACTAAGAAGGTAAGTCTCTGCTGGTCGTGATTGGGTAAACTTAATAAATCGTCAATGAAGTTTAAATCCTCTTATGTACCTATATATTTAAACATATTTGACTATAAATTTTTCTGCAGAATAACATATTTTTGTACGCGCAACAACAATAATTATTTTGTAGACAGATTCTCTGGTATAGGGTTATAGGTAACCTAGGTAGGGTTTTCTTATGTTTGATTTTACTTGAATTAACCTTTGTACGCTACGTAAAGGTAAAATATTTGTACAAATTTGCTTTTCATCGTATAGATACTGATGAAATCTTATCATGAGATTTCGTCATTCGTTATTATTCATCATGCAATAGGTATCAATTGATTGCTTTTTGAAATTACTGACATGCAAGTTCTTCAACAGTTCAGTGCGTGTGCCTTATTAACCGCTATTATATCATTGACCAGTATGTGTCCTACATACTTAATTAATTTAATTACTTATAGTCGTTTTCCGATCTACGAGAATTTTAGGTAAGGCTACTGGAAATCTTATGGGAATAGAAGACTTCACTTGCTCACAGTTCTAGTAGTTAATATTTAATTGACAATAATTGTATCCTTAAACATTGTAATTATTATCATTATCTTTATACTGCATTCGATGGAGGAAATCGGCTCGATTTTATTAGTATGAAATCTTCATATGACCTTTAATTTTACGTTTTCTTTTTTGCATATTCAATAAAGAAAAAACCATCAAATTAATATCAAAATAGACGTCGTACTCATAATTATAAGACCCGGTAAGGGGTAACGACCCGGGTATGTCCTTAAACTACGTCCAACAATGAGAGGTAGGGCACAGCGATGACCATCACGCTTGAATCTGGCGCAGCCCAACTGGGGAAGTACCTCCTCCTTACAGAAGACCACAGCCATAATATAATAGCACTGCTACCTTTCAGGTCTGTAGTGTTGTGTTCCTGATGGTGAGTAAGGTTCCCAGAGCTCCAACCCCCCTTGAAGGCCGGCAACGCGCTTGTGACTCCCCTGGTGTTGCGGGTGCCCATGGGCGACGGTGATTGCTTACCACCAGGCAATCCGTCTGTTCGTTTGGCGCCTATGTCATAAAAAAAAAGAAAGAAGTGCTCACATATTTTGAAGTAAAAACAACCTATTAACCTTGTTGAATTTAGATTTCTGTTAGAATCTTACCTATAGCTTTTATCATCTTCCTCGCGCTGTCCCGGCATTATGCCACGGCTCATGGGGCCCTGGGATCCGCTTGGCAACTAATCCCAGGATTTGGCAGAGACACTGGTTTTATGAAAGCGACCTGCCATCTGACCTTCCAAACCAGAGGGTAAACTAGGCCTTATTGGGATTATCCCGGTTTCGGCACGATGTTTTCCGTCACCGAAAAGCGATTGGTAAATATCAAATGATATTTCATACATAAGTTCCGAAGTTGGTACGAGCTCGGGTTTTGAACCTGCGACCTCCGGATTTCAAGTCAATCGGTTTGTAGGTAGGTACCTAAGTTAAGTTGATAATTATGAATGGGAAGGTTAAAGTTTAACAACAACAACAAAGACAACATACAGATAACAATGAGTGACAAAAATAAGACGGGATGAGATATTTCTGCCTTGTTATCCGACTTAGTTTTAAAATCATATATCAGACGAGACGACTGGAGAGTTCAAGAGTGTACATATCTTAATATATTAACATTCATTTTCTCCTAACAAACATGTAAATTACGATAGATTATGCCAGCTGTAAGTACGGATGGAGTTTTCAATGGATAAAGAAAGATAAAACACGAAGAACGGTTGAATAACCATCTAGTTTAGAGGTAAAGATTATGAGATACAGATGGTTCAACATACTTAAATTCTCTTAAGAGAGTACACTCTGGACCCGGATATGTCCTTAAACTACGTCCAACAATGAGAGGTAGGGCACAGCGATGACCATCACGCTTGAATCTGGGGCAGCCCAACTGGGGAAGTACCTCCTCCTTACAGAAGACCACAGCCATAATAGCACTGCTACCTTTCAGGTATGTAGTGTTGTCTTCCTGATGGTGAGTAAGGTTCCCAGAGCTCCAACCCCCCTTAAAGGTCGGCAACGCGCTTGTGACTCCCCTGGTGTTACGGGTGCCTATGGGCGACGGTAATTGCTTACCATCAGGCAATCCGTCTGCTCGTTTGCCACCTTTGTCATAAAAAAAAAAAAACAGTGCGATCTGTCGATGCCAGGGTGCATTCATCCGGTCCATTTCTCTATAGCTGGAACTTCAGTTTACAGGAAAACTGAAAGTTATTTTTCAGGCCTTGTTTCTCATGTTTATTTATGTACAGTCAACCAATTTCATTTCTAGGCCACTTGAAACCTTGTCACAGTGGCGTTAATAAGAGATCTTTGGCGTCTTTCATATAGATTTTCACTGTGACCGAAACAAAGTGGCCCATAAATCAAATTGGTTGAATGTACTTAAGTACATATCTCATCAGTCATTCTCCTTTTACATCTTTATGTTTACCGCGGGCATTGTCCCGCGTATGGCACGTATTTATAAATTTTATAATCATAATAATTTCAGCCGAAATACGTCCATTGTTGGACATAGGTCTACTCCAAGGATCGCCAAGATAACCGGCGCCACGATTTTTCCTTCCAGCGGGTTCCCGCGACATTGAACAGACCTCTCCCACAGGTCTTTGATACCGAGGTACCGCTTGGCGTATGCCATAAATAATGCATTCCGCTTATCCGCTAATACAAGCTAACGACGCAATGACTGGTGCAATGACGAAGACAAAGCGATAGAACACAAATATATATATTGCAAGTACCTAGGTAATTTAGTGTTTATTGATTTAATGAGTCGTCTCTGGTAGAGTGCCTTTTATACATTAAGGGTTTCTTTGGTACTATTAAAATAGATAAATATTGAAAGAATAATGTAATCTTAAAGTGAGACACAGCTAATAGCGAAGTCTTTCAGTCTTGATTTTGGATTAAGATTCATTAGGTATAACTAAAAGTTGAAATAGATGACATATACTTTTTAAGAAAAAGCGACGAGGACCTGCGGCGTTCGAGACGGGATTCGAACCCGCATCTCCAGCTATCGCGGCTGACGCCTTAACCAATTCAGTCACCGGTACACAGCGGAACCCGTCGAAATTAATCAAGTTTATGTAAATGTCGAAATTAATCTTGTTAATTTTTTAACGGTTTTTGGCACCGTTTTACCAGCTCTAAGGTATAATAACTATAGCTATAGTTAGAGATCAGGGGCTACTCTGGTGGTGGTACCTACAGGGCGCGTGTTCTGTATGCAGTTTGAATAACGATTACTTTCCGATCGGTATCTTATCGGGGCTTTAGAGGTCAAGTGCAAACAGCAAACACGAAGTAGAAAATTGGTCAAAAGTCAGTCAGTTACATCTCATCTTTATTAGTTCGCTCCGCAATTTTATTGTGTTCCCATAAGAAAAAGTCGATAGTTTGCGATAAAACTTAGAAGGAATATTAATTAAGTGCCTTTAGTTGTAGTGTTGAGCAAATAGTGCGTTATATTCAGTTATACAGTTTGGCCAGGGTAGGTATTTCTTAATTAGAGCAAGGCAGAGAAAATCATAATTATAATATTTCAGGACAACCTTACACAAACGACCTAGTCCTACGGTAAGCTCAGTAAGGCTTGTGTTGTAGGAACTAGACGACGATATATATAATAGATAGATACATTTAAATACTTAAATACATAGAAAACACCCAAGACTCAAACAAATATCTGTGCTCATCACACAAATAAATGCCCTGACTGGGATTTGAACCCAGGACCATCGGCTTCATAGGCAGGGTCACTATCACTACCCACTAGACTAGACCGGTCGTAGGTGGATGGGTAGCAGGTAGGTATTAGGTACTATATAACCTAAAAACTGACTGATGGAAGAAGCCCTTAGCGTTCGTTGCCTATTTGGTTGGAAGACATTCAGAAGATCGTACTTAACGGATCGGATCACTTCTGAATGAGATTTGCCTAGGATCAAGACAAGAGCCCCACTCATATGCTCAGCTCAGCTGTGGGCGACAAATGGTTATATGATGATCATCATTACGTCACTAAAATACTGTGTATTGCGTAACAACTTGTATTCATTAGTCTCCTTGCAATTCCTCTTATTATAGACAATATTTATTAGGCAATAGTTTCATATCCCTGTCTTAGTGTCGATAAAAAAAACCTAATTTAAACCGGTTTTCCAATTTACCGATGAAGGTTTGAAGGATGGTATGATTTATCGTGGTTCACAAATCGTTGCATGTAAGAACAAAGAGTTCTCCAATTTGTAGATAGCGACAGGTACCTATTACAATCTACTGTTGACATTACTTTAGGTATCTATGGCCGATTAAACAGTAGCGTTAATTGATCCCTGCCGCCGCCACCGAGGGGTCGTAGCCAACATGCCAATCGATTGCAGAAACGCAAAATAATGTAAGGAAAAATTCACGTGACTTCAATCCAACATTCCAATACCTAATTTATTTTTGGCATCTTGACTACGGCCTGTGTGTCCTAAGTGCCCTGTGGTGAACTTGAATCTTTATATGTACCTACTTAACTACGTGTTTGTAGGTAAATTCGATCTCTTTGACAATAAATAATGCGATTGTTATGTCTACGTTATGCAGATAACAGATAAAACGTAATTAACACCTGCCACGAAGTTGATTATGAAAATTATAACATGACCCTTTATTTGGTAGAACCTCCTCACAGCCGCAGATCGATTTCTATTGGTTTGGTAACTTCGGTAACCACTTAATAAACAAATGCACCTATTTAGTATTTTGCGTCATATTATATCTATGTCTGTATTTGCTCGAAATGAAGATAGGTACTACGTACGGTACGTTTACCTATGTAACCATCAACATATCATTATAATTTATCATGCACAATTACACAAGGCGAATATTGTACGTAAGTACTTATTCAGTTTTCAGGGTAATAAGGGTTTTCGTGTTGATGATTGTTAAGGCGGTAGTTAGATAATGAGACTATAATGAGTAACACATTAAGTCCTTGAGATAGGCACCTACGTGTGGCGATGGAATATCAATAAAACTCGATTTGACCGGCTTGCCTAACTTACAAATTCACAATTCATAATTATTTGTTTGCTAACACAGTATACCACAGTTTACAAAAAAGGCGACCTAAATTAGCTTCGACTTGCGTACGAATATTATTGTCGCACTATTCATTAGTTAATTACGACTTCGATGTAGGGCTGTACGAGGTAGGGTCGATGTGTCGATGATAGTTTAATCATTATTCTGTTTCGATGTTTATTTTTAATAAAAATAATTTACGTCCAATTCGTTAAGATAATCTAGATTTTTTTTGTACTTTGCACTTTCTTGTGATTGTAACTCGTGTCATGTGACAAGCAAACCACACCCTACAACATTTGATATATTTATTTTGATATCCGCGTAAACACATCGATGATGCGTTCATTTTAATTTGTCATTTTAATATTAGTTTTATTTTACCTAGAGTAAAGATAACACATAAAGTAAAATCATAACTTTGGAAAAAACGCTTCGCACCTTTGATACTCTAACCCCTTAAACAATACAGACGGGGTTTCCATACACGTCACAATGCTAAAAATAAATACAATTAAGTTTCAAATGTCTATTTCAGTAATAAATAAATTAACAACCAAATATAAATATATATATTACAATAAAAAATGCAGTTTGCCTGCACTCAATGACACTGATTTCAACGACATATACTTTGACATAAATAAAATAACTTCAAAACAGGATCATACTAACACTTAAAATATAGGTACTTCATTTTTTCATAATTTGCATACAAATAAAGGTTACGATATTTCCAGTTACTAAGTCAAATGAACTTTCAACAGGATAATTTGCATACCAAAGTTGTTCAACTAAATGTTTACTTGGTATTTCTTTACTGAGCACCAGTTTTTTTACTAGCAGTTTACTTTAGCCAAATAATAAATTTCAATGAAAGGTAACTAGGTAAATAGCTAAGCTGTAAAACCCCACATCACCAATTCCCTCACCATTCGCAAGAAAACACTACAGTAGATACACTAAGCCTTCCTTTCATATGTACGTCGTCTCTGATCGTCAATATTAACTAGATAGTAAGTGCCTGGGAATAGTACATCAACGGATCCACTTGGTTCATATGGAGCTGTGTGATAATTCTTTGTTCTGACTTCCATTATGTCTGAGAATTTATTGGGCTCCACACTGACTCGCTTATCTAAGTAGGATACTGTGTCATGCAGCGAAGTGATAAGTTTCTCCAACTTGGACCCCGCACTCATATCATTACAGATGTTAATAGAAAACATAGTTGATGCTAGGCCAGAACCATAAGAGAATAATGCAAATTTCTTTCCAATCAACTCTTCAGGTGATTTACTAATGAGGTAAGAAACCAGGCCTCCATACAATGAAGGAGTGTACATGTTGCCAACATTGCGAGCAATGTATAGTGACGGCTTTGTTTTCTCTTCAAACAACTGCTGACTGTATGTCATAAAAGCCTTTTCAACATCACGGTCAAAGTAAGTCTCTTCCAATTTTCTGTTATTAAATTCTGATAATCCTGGGAACTGTTTCTCTCTGTCTTCTTCTGGTGTATTTAAAAAATCATTAAAACAGACCCTAGCTAAGGACTTTTGCACTAATTTACAGTAGGGAGAATGGAATAGCATACCGTCTAAACTCAATAATCCTTTAAAATCTGCATCAGTCTTCCTCATCTTCTTACAAAATAAGTTATAGCAATTATCTAGAGCACTGAGGTAGCATTTGACAGATAACTTGCCATCTACAAATGGGAACTCCGAGGCAAGGTCTGGTTTGTAAAAGTCATATGTATGAGTCATATATGAAGCTCTTATACCACGGTCAAACACTAATGGTGCATTTGGGCCCACTAGCATCGCCACTGCTCCTGCACCCCCAGTAGGCCTTGCAGGTCCTTTGCCATACACTGCAATGTCGCCCGCCACAACTATAGCTTTTCTACCATCCCAAGAGGATGATTCCACCCAGTTAATGGCATTGAAGAGAGCTGCAGTACCACCATAACATGCATTTGTTGTATCAATTCCTTCCACATCTGTTGCTCCAGCTTTGGCAAACAATGTCATCAGGAATGTTTTCACACTTTTACTTTTGTCAATAATAGTCTCCGTACCCACCTCCAGCCGACCAATGTCATGAAGATTCAGATTGTTCCGTTCTATGAGTCGATGAACAGCTGTAATACATAGGGACTGTATGTCTTCCCGATCGGAGCAGAAGCCCATTTTGCTTTGCCCTAGTCCAATCGTGTATTTGCCGGCAGATACGCCGTCAAATTTTTCCAGTTCCACTTGGTCGACGTATTGTGACGGGAAGTATAATTCCATAGCGAGTATGCCGACGTTTTCCACTTTCGCGCCCATTATGGCTGAGTTTCCTCGAAGCGACTTTCGTTAAGCGAATTGCGAGTTACACTGATCGACGCGTGACGCGACTAACGGTTGGTGGTGCGAGGGAGACTGGGCGCTCGCGAGCGCGGACTGGAGCGCAACGTCAGCAGCTCACGCGGGCCGATGCCGGCTGGGGCGCGCCATTGACCTACTGCGAGGACAGACCACTGGCCGACACTAACCGGTTAACTTTCTTCCACGTTATGCGAATAAACAATAACAGTATTTACGTCGGTGCACGTTGCGAACGTAACGTTGAATGAATTGCATAAATTGAATAATATAAAAATGTGTTACTTATTTTAGTCACTTTAATTTGGTTACATCGAATCGAAATCTTTATCGTGAATTTTATAAAAACTTTTCTTTTATTTGACACTGACAATTAGGTTAGGATAGAGTGTGATCTAATTCACTATCACAGATACTTTTCATCGTGTGTCGAGAGAATCTCAACCGTATTGGTTTGGAATAAGTCATATAATAGCGAGTCAATCCACAAATATTATAAATATCAATTGGTCATTTCATTCATTTATAAATTAAGTCTACCATCATAATTTTGAAGAAGTCAATGACCTTAAATGCTAATGGCACTAGATAGAATAATGAGCCTTAAGTATATTTCGATTTATTGCCTAATCAATTAAGCGCGATTTTAAATTTTTTCCTATAACAGTTTTGTTTTGGGTAGAGACGGTATAGTCGAGAAGTAGGTAGGTAACTAGAAACGAACACGCTCATTTTTTGAGGATGGTCGATTTGTGACCGCTAGAAACTTCTACATAACTGGACGCTAATCAAACAGTGGCTTGGCCAATAAAGTAATGTGTATTGACAAATTCCTTCGACTTTCACTCCGTTACTTTAACGGTAACATCGTTAGAGCAAGGACAGCACCGTTGACACCTTGAGACATTGACAGTACCTAGTATGCCTACTGCATGGTCCTTTTAAAGTTGGTTCTTGGCTATGTCACTATATTTCGGGGCGCTGCTTACATGCCGATATGTCCCGCGGGCTGCATAAGTCTTCCACACTGTGCACTGGTGTTAACAATGTTTTTATCCTAATTTAGGCTCTTAACTCTTGGAGTGGTAGTGCGACTGTACGGTGGAAAGGACTCCATTTATACATAGGAATCCCATACTTCCATTATCAGTTGAAACTGGTCTCAACCTGATCTGAGGGAGTTTTGTCAGCGAAATGAGCAATTCTATTAAATTAATAATTTGTGCTTACACAAATATAATTTGAAATGTATATCGAGGGTTACATGGTCAAACCATGGTCAAACCCGATAAATCGATATCATATTTCATTGAAGTAACAATCTTATGTAATTCACGTATATAGTTCTAAATTCAAAATCCCATTTACTCGACTTATCGGGTTTGACCACCAAACCCTCGATATGATATATGCCGACGATATATGGTCACATTCATTTGATGCATTTACAGAGTATAGACGTATGTAACTATACATACGTCTGGGGGACTAACTATAATATACGTAGGTAGGTACATCTGTCTCATTCGATATCAAAGTATATAGGTACACGACTAATAGAATAAGTATATGCCTAAGATATGACACAAATAGCATTGCCTGTTTCATTTACAGGTTTCGTGATTTTGAATTCGATGGTGGTCGAACTCCATAATTTTACTAGACTTTTGGTGTACCTGAAATTTGAAACTTGTACGCAGAAGTTTTAAATACTAATAAACTGTTGTAAGATTAAATCTTATATTAGATGGTAAATATAATACAATTCTTATACAATAACTACAATATTATCAACGCTATTAACAACTTGAATTTTCATATTTTTCTTCGTGTTTCCTTCAACAGAATCGCTGTATTCTGCAGACTTTTCAGGAACAAATTTGTAGAACTTGACCCCTGAAAAATAAATAGAAATTATACCAAGTTTCTTACTTATCTATAACACGTAATTATCGTGACATACATAATAACATAATCCTAATGCTCGTACTCGTATATGTATAAAAGTTACTTGTCATTGATTAACTCCCGATTAACTCCTTACCTGTAGGATTTATTCTCGTTGTAAATTTCTCATTAGCGTTTATCGTCCTGTCCTCTTCCTCGTTATAAAGGTCCTATAAATAAAATTTATTATTAATTACGTCAGAATATTTGGTTCCTCAGCATAACGGAATTGTCAGTACCATAGTCAATATTTATGGCACATAGTAATAGTACGAGAGCCCACGACCAAAACCATGTCTCATAGCAATACGGCAAAAACCCTATAAAATCGTTAGATTGTATGATTCTGAACCCGACTAGGTGTGTAGTAACGGTCGAAAGTGTAGCAACTGCGTGGGAGGCCATTTCTGCTGTGTCAAAAAAAAAGGCAGTCGGTATTATAGCAATACGTCTGATAGTGAAAATGTACATAGATTTTATAATTGTATTACGAAAAAGTTTGTTTTCAGACATTTTGCGCGTAGCATATAGCCTGAGCGCATTTTTGAAAATGTCAACAAATTTAGCCGACCTGTATCATAGCAATACGGATAATTTTTTTTTTCAACTTTTCGTATTGCTGCCATGGTTACCAAAAACCTGTTTTCAGATACTTTAAGTGTAGCATAAAGTTGTCTGATAGAGAAGGTGCTACACTTAATTTGTCTGATATAATTTTTTTGCACATGTGGACAACTTATTTTATCATGTCCAACAATTTTCAGACATATTGCTATGATACCGATCGGTAAAATTTGTTAACATTTTCAGAACGGTCTCAAAATTTAATGCGTTCACATTTCCGTCTGAAAATTGTTTTGTTCGCATCAAATAACCAAGATTTACTAATAAAAAAGATTTTCAGACGTATTGCTATGAGACATTTTTTTTGGTCCTTTTTTAATTTTTTTAAGTGATTTTACGGGTTTGCGCTACACCACTAACGTCTGAAAAATATGTTTCCGGTATCTCAGAACTATCATTCAACTACAGTCTGCAAATCAGACATATTGCTATGATGCAGTTCGGTAAAATTCTTTGACAATTTTGAAAATTCGGTCAGATCAAACGCTACGCGGAAAATGTCTGATATTGGTATTTTCGACTTCAGGATAATCGTATCTATCGATTTGATGCGGTTTTGGCCGTATTGCTATGAGACAAAAATTTTGGTCGTGGGCTCTCGTACTATAATCATTTGATTGGCGCTGGATTTTGAAAACTATGTAGACCTGGCCGCCTCTATATATATAGAGTTTGCGTAAGGCAGCGCGATTAATATATACAAATAATAAATATATCGACCTAGAACCTCTTTGAACAGGCTTATCTCAGTCCATGGAGAGACGTCCAGTCGAGTCTCTAAGCCAAGCATAGCAGTGCCCCTAAGCAGAGGCAAATGGACCTCAAAGGGATTCGCACAACAACCAGCAAAGTTTAGATCCGTTTGGTAAAAGGAAGGACGTTTAAGTTAAATTAATAAACATGTAGGTCAGTAGATAAGTAAACAGTAGATAAGTACCTAAAATTGACGTCAAGTGTGTCTGTTTGGCTTTAATATCAAGACGTGTTGTGTCATGTTATTCATGCGTGATGGGCTGATGGCGGCCAAGCATTAAGCAAGCAGAAATTCGTACAAACGATTGTCCCTGTCACTCTAATTAGGTAAGACTTAATTGCAGTAAAAGAGAAGACCGTCAAAATTTTCAAACTTCGATTTTCGCGGTAGGCATATGGGAAGCTGACACCAAACCCATGTTTTTAGACGAGGAATCCCCTCTCGCATAGGACTGCAAATTCAACTGGGAATAGCCTTAATATTCCTGATGTACGGTCAGCTGCAGAGAAAAGGTACCCCCGTGCCCTACAAACTCGTATGGCGGAGAGGTACCTTCGCACATACCTGAACTCTGTAGTTCTGCGCTGGTAACTTCATATCATCTAGAGTAAAAGACACAGCATAAGGCACGCCGTCGACGCGGGTGCTCACGAAAGCCACCGCGTACGAGTCTTCTGATAACTCCCGCGTCCAGATCTGTCTGTGGCGTTTCTGGAATAAATATTCTCGTAAGTACAATGACAACTTTTACATTACATTTCAGCCGTATGCAGTCCACTGCTGGACAAATATGATTTGTATCATCTTAGGGGTAGTTGCCATAATCGACATGCTCAGGCTTGGCGACCGCAGTAGCTGTAGACTGGGTTTCGACGGACGCTGCTGCCTATCCGTAGGATTATACTCTTTATCACCTCTTACGACACCCACGGGAGGAGATGGGGTGGTGCTATACTAGTCAACCGGCATCATACGTCAAACTAATTACTTAATTTAATTGCTTTTTTTTTTATGTTTGCTAGTCCGGTAATGGTTGGTAAAGAGCGCTGGTAGCCTAGCGGGTAAGGGCGTGCGACTTGCAATCCAGAGGTCGCATGTTCGATCCCCAGCTCGTACCAATGAGTTTTTCGAAAATGTACGAAATATTTGATATTTACCAGTCGCTTTTCGGTGAAGGAAAACATCGCGAGGAAACCGAACTAATCCCAATAAGGCCTAGTTTACCCTCTGGGATCGAAGGTCAGATGGCAGTCGCTTTCGTAAAACTAGTGCACTACGCCAAATCCTGGGATCAGTTTGCCAAGCGGACCCCAGACTATGAGCCGTGGCAAATGCCGGGATAACGCGAGGAAGATGATGATGCTAGTCGGGTAATGGTTACCGAATCGTTTAAGACTCTCAGCCCCTGCTTGCCAAGTCGGTCCTGGTTGACGGCGATGATGTCTCTATTGAGCAGGATCTCTTTAAACTCGGGCCGCATGCGAGCCAAGTCCGCACTCATTAGGAGGGGCGCCGCCAGCACAGCCCACACTGCCATCTGGACCCTCGCCTGGTCCAGGGACAGGCCGAAGTTGCCCACTAATAACTGGAAACAAGTTGAAAATTAGGACTGTTCGGTCAAACGGACCCGGACCGGACCCGGGTGTCCTTAAACTACGTCCAACAATGAGAGGGCACAGCGATGACCATCACGCTTGAATCTGGGGCAGCCCAACTGGTGAAGTACCTACTCCTAACAGAAGACCACGGCTATAATAGCACTGCTACCTTTCAGGTAGGTAGTGTTGTGTTCCTGATGGTGGGTAAGGTTCCCAAAGCTCCAATCCCCCTTAAAGGCCGGCAACGCGCTTGTGACTCCCGTAGTGTTGTGGGTGCCCATGGGCGACGGTAATTGCTTACCACCAGGCAATCCGTCTGCTCGTTTTGGCCCTTATGTCATAAAAAAAAACGGACAAAATTTGGTTGCTTTCTTTTGGACAGATCCTCTCAAAATTTGCTTTTTAACGTCTCGCGTCTTTCTAAATATTATAACCATTCCTTCTTTGCACGTTTCTAGGCTATGGTACATTTAGCCCTCTGATTTAAAGCGTGTTAAGTATCTTACTGTCTTTAAGAAACTAATTAAAGAACATTATTTAACTCTCCCATGCTAAGTTTATCCTGCATATCCAACAAACGGATTTTATAAACTGTGGCCCATAGTGTGTTATCTCCTACTTCACATTTTCTTATTGTACCTATATGATATGTGTAAGTTTATGCTTGCATGATTTGTTTTTTTTTTGCAATGCCTGCTTATACTTCTGTTAGGTACAAAGTTTTCCGCTCTCCAATGGCTGTCTGGAAGAGATCGCTTTTTAGCGATAGCACTGCCAATAGTTATTTTTTTTTCTATTTGTTACTTGCGTGTACTTCGTTCGATTACCTTGAGGGTCTAGAGGTCTGCCGAAAGATTATTATAAGTTATGTTAGTCTTATCCAGGACATATTTTTTAATGCAGGTCTTATTACGAATAGACACAATGGTACAGTCAGCAGCAGAAGTGGCTAAGCGTTTGAGGTGTTCAAAATGAGGTCAACACATCTCTATTGTCAAGAGAATAAGAGCGCGTGTAGGTTATTTTGAACACTTCAAACGCTTAGCCCCTTTTGCTGCTGACTGTACAAGATAATTTGATTTCGTTTCGCCAAACAAAACGTTTTATAGCCGAGTATTAAGTACGCACACTTTCGAATACTCGTAATTTCTCCCGCTGCCGCTGATTAAGCGATTGCGATTTTCCTATTGCGCGAGCATCGCCTTTTTACGATGAACAAATTACTTAGTTCAATTATCATCTAACTGATTAATACAGTCATACTTACGCTATAAAATTATTTATTAAACCTATTATAATCCTTCCTCAACACTGGGTTGCACCACGTGTAATATTTTTAAAAAACAAAATTTCACTGAAATCTACTATATTAAATTGCTACCGTTCTGTGTGTTGTCCGGTACAAAAGTGCATCGAAGTGTGGTTCTCTTCATTTTGCCTGTAGGTATTACACTAGATAGTTATCGATGACGAAGCGAAAATAGATTTGATCTAAATGATAAAATCGGTTCCTAAATATGTATATTTAATAATAATAGACTTTTGTGTATTTATGACTTTAAACTTAAAGAACAATAGTTGACCATTTCTCACTCCTCTTTTCATCAGATAGGTTATCCAATTACACATTTACCTAAGTTGTACCTACAAGTGATCACAATAGAGTAAATAATAAGTTGCGCTAGGTTTATGGTTCGGGGGGGCGTCGTGGTAGAAATGGCAACGACTTCATTACTCCCCCTTAACGGCAGAGACGGAAAACGCCGCAGAGGTTTCAGTGGGTAGGCTCCTCTCCCCCTTCTGGCTAGCAGAAGGGGTTAAAGAGGACAGAGTTCCACATACCCCCTGTGAGACCCCTCCTCTGGGCTTGGGGGATGCGTAAAGCATTTCCTCTGCGTCAACAAAAAAAAAAGGTTTAGGGTTAGGTAAGATTAGGTACCATATCTGGGTCATTCCAGTGTCCCGGGCCAGCGAACGGCGCCAAACGCTCCTGGTTATCTCCAAACCAGTTCATGATGCCGACCAGCGATTGCCAGGAGTCGTCGATGTCGTCCCAGTTGCGCCACAGGTTGCAGTTCTCTGCGATTACCGTGTAGTTCGGCTACAAAAATATTAGCTATAAATATAAGATAAGAAAATGAACAAACATAAAAAAATATACCAGAAAATGTCACTAAAACTTGACTATTTAGTTAATTCAATATCCGGAAAAATTGGACAATAGATGTCTTTTGGGAAAATACTAAATGCCATGCAACACACTAATAAGATGCCAATATTAGACAGCAGTGCTGCTTTTAGTATGAAGTATCATGATATACTCGTACATGTGTTCGTTTTTCACCATAATGATGTGGCAGGCCTTCCAATCTACACAGTCCCTGGGTTGTCCCGAGTAGTAACATTGTTGTTTAGAGCTACAATATATGCTACTCCAGATCACTACGTACCAAAATACTGTCCGGTTCCAGGTAAGCTGGCCAGCTGCAGGAGTAGAGAACTTGGCGACCAGTCACATTCAGCATCCTTCCAAACTCTGGATACCCTAGAAGATATTAACGTTCAGTATAAGTATACGTGTATGTAAGAAAATATCTCAATATTATAATCCTTTCTCAACAGAGGGTTGCACCACTTTCATTAGGTGAGACACATTATCATTTGTCATTTAAGTAAATACTGTTGTAGTTTAGGGACCTGAACTGTCACTAGAGACCACTGGAGAACGAACATCTCCGTTCCTTTATAGAGATAGCTCCGTCCGATAGTTTAATTTCTGTTTTAAATTCGTAGATACATTTTTATTGGTTTTTTTTTTTTATGACATAGGCGGCAAACGAGTTGACGGATTGCCTGATGGTAAGCAATTACCGTCGCCCATGCTGGGCACCCGCAACACCAGGGGAGTCACAAGCGCGTTGCCGGCTTAATGTGATGGAAGACCTAATTAAGGAAAGGCAATTAAGTGAGTACTTCTATTATCTACTCCTCCAGGTTAGAATAATAACCGCTCATAAACAAATCATCTAGAGTTGTCGTGCCTTAAGTACAGTTAGATTATACAGGGTTTACCGAGGGCAACGAGGACCTAAGATGTACCTTTTTCCATATCCTCTGGTTTAGAATAACAGCCATCAAGTTTGATGTAGTCCACACCCCAGCCGACCAAGGTGTTGACGTCGGTTTGTTCATGGCCCATGACTCCGGGGTATCCCGCGCAAGTCTTAGTACCATAGTCCTGGTAGATCCCGAACTTCAGACCTTTGCTGTGGACCTGAGGAAATAGGTGTCATGGCTTGAACGATTCACATCAAAATACTATTAATACAATATTGGTGCTAATTACAAAGCACTAAGGTACAAAAGTATACACATATCTTTGATGTCGACTAACGAAACATATTTTGTTCAGATGAGGGAGGAAAAATTAAGGTTATTTTTACAAGCTTTTATTTTTATCTTGTAATGTACATAATGTAAGCATGTTCGAGTGAAATTTTGCCATTTAATTTGAAGCAGATATATTTAACCGTGACCGGCGACAATGCAATATTATGGTACCACTGGAACCTGAAGGCAGTCATAGCAACTCCTGATATTCACAAGATAAATCCGTGGTGGTGTGGTTGAAATACTCACAATGAGAGTTTATAATTGTGCATAAAAGTACAGTCGGCAATAAAAGCTTGTACTTACATTTTTGCCAGAAACATTGTTTTGTGCGATTCCATGTGTAGGAGGTAGGGGTTCATTGGGCACTCTGGAGGCTTAGGCACTAATGTAAATGCCTGGATATTCGCTATTTTCGTGTGTTTATTAGAGAATCTAGTAAATTAAGGGCGTTGTTATTAGTTATGACAACACCCTCAATTTACTATAGATTCTCTAGCATTTAAACGTGTAGCAGTTATCGAGACATTTAAAAAATGGTGCCCTAGCCCCCCAACTGCCCAATACACCCCTATCTCCCCTACGGGCAGTGTACGAGTATGACCACTATATATAGGTACATGTATGACTGATCGGCTTTCTAGTGATAGAACTCATTGCGGTTCATAATGTTTGTAGAAAATCTACGCACGTATTTGCCAAGCATCTTCATGCCACTCGGGAACCGCTCCCGGTCGGGAACTAGTTGCCCGCTGGCGCTCCGATTCTTCTCCATCCAGCAGTCGTCGATTCCGATGTAGTCGTACCCTGCCTCCAGGTAGCCTTCGTTCACCATGATGTCTGCGGTGCGCTTTATGAGTTTTTCGCTGAAATCATTATGAAAATCGGGTGAAAAACGATCGATTTAATACATTACGAGTAGTACATAGTATAAAACTAAGTGTGAACTGAATACTTCCGCAGCTCAGTCTTAAAACACGACGATTTTATCAATAGACAGAGTGATTCAAGGGGATAATTATGTATAAGCACAGTATAATAAAGAGTACTAACATAGTACAAGTATGGAAATTATATAAATAAATATGACACTCGAACGAAACTGCTGCGGAATAGCTAATAAAATATAAAAGTATTTTTGTTTTTTATAAATTGAATATGAGGTCAAAAAAGACAAACGATGTTTTGCTATGACACTGAGGAACCCGAATGTTAATGCGTTTATAGTATTTTTTTTTTTTTTATTTAGTCATTGTTTCGTTTGTTTTCAGTTTTTTCTTATATTTTTTGTTCTCATAATAAGATCCACCTACTTAGTTACTTCTTTGGTTTAAAGTTGACGGGTCTACCAGTCACGTATAGTCATAAAAGAAAATCTTGAGTTACATTTTAGAAAATGTAACTCAAGATTACACCTTTTGTAACTCAAGATTTACTTTTATGACTATACCTGTTAGCTGCGGACTATGTTTACTGCTAGACATCGGCCTCTCCCGTAGATCCTCATCTATGGTTTCGCTGCCTGCAGCTACTTCTGTGCACGAGGGGCTCAATGCTATAAGACCCTTATGTAGTGTTGTGTTCCTGATGGTAAGGTTCCCAGAGCTCCAAAAACTTTTAGGGTAGGCAACGCGCATGTGAATCCTCTGGAGTTGCAGGCGCCCAGTCTACGGTGACTGCTTACCATCAGGCGGGCCGTATGCTTGTTTGCCATCGTCGTTGTATTAAAAAACCACAGTATGTTTCCACCGTCCTAAAGGGACGCTATTTAGGGGGAATACTGGATGATAGATGAAGCATTAAATATAAAACTGGGTACCTTATGCATTCGTCAGGGTACGTGGTGCAGTCCGTGAGGCACCGGTACCGCTGCCAGGTGAGCCAGCCCATGGGCGGAGTCAGCGCCAGCCCGTTGTCCAGCGCCTGGGCCCAGGACAACACGGAACATACTAGCACGAATAGCAACATCTGAAACAGATGCGTCTTTACCTATCGTGCTGGGTAGCACTCGGGTTGAGTGACCCCACAGAGCTATATACCCCACGCCTAAGGTAGCATAATTTTGCCGCTTGAATTCCGCCTGAAATTCAGCCGCTGCTCCATAGGTAATTTAATAAATGATTTTTGTCCAGACGACCAGTCTAGCCTAGTGGGTAGTGACCCTGCCTATGAAGCCGATGGTCCTGGGTTCGATTCCCAGTCAAGGCATTTATTTGTGTGATGAGCACAGATATTTGTTCCTGGGTCATGGTTGTTTTCTATGTATTTAAGTATTTATATGTATCTATCTATTAGATATATCGTCGTCTAGTGCCTGCAACACGAGCCTTACTGAGCTTACCGTAGGACTAGGTCGATTTGTGTAAGATTGTCCTGAATATTTTTTTTTTTTGTATCCAAAATACCTTGCCTCCACCCTTTAAGTTGAAATCGTATGTGGCTGCTAAGTAACAAATCAGCAGCCACAGCGGCCAAACGTATTCAAAGTATTAAGTTGAAATATTTGTTGTTTGGTATATATGTATACCAAACAATAAATATTTCATATGTTATTTATGAATTTAGAATAGAATAGAATAGAATAGAAGAATATAAATTATGTTTTTTTTTACGGTGTTTGGTGATAGTTTCTTGCTTTTCTGTGAAGATTTGTACGAATAAAATAATTGCTCCTTAATTTGGTCGGGTTATCGCCGGCTGCTAACTTCACACAGGTAATATCATTGACCAACGTTAAAAAGAGATCTATTTTGTATAAATTTTGTGTAGTAAAGCAACTGGGGCTCTTCTATAAGTAGGAATAACTTGTCGAATCACAGCAAAGGAAGGCGCGCCACCGTAAGGGTATACACGGGTACCTACATATACGGGTTCACATAACATAAGTTAACAACTCTTGAAAAATTATATTATACTTTATGTTTAGCATTTATTGTTTCTAATCTATCATTCATTTTCGTTATTCGTTCTTCATCTGAACTAATTGAACTTGAATCCAACCGGTTGGCTAAATTTTTAGGTAAGAGTGTTATCAATAGGACACGAAGAAAAAAAAACATTACCTATGGCTTATGTATGAATATCTAGTTATGACGCACAAGTCGCACAACCACGATTATAACTCGTACGCAAATATGTATAGGTACGCATTTACATGTACTTTCTAAAAGGTATTTTTTTATCGATACATTTAACAATAACAATTGTTTAACCAATGAATGCTAAAATACATATTTATATTGTATAAGTAGATAACATTGCTAGTCTTGCGTAATTTGTCAATTAGAAATAAAGACTATTATCATCATCATCTTCATCTCTTCGCATTCTCCTGACATTTTGCCACGGCTCATGGGAGCCTGATGGGGTCTGCTTGGCAACTAATCCCAGGATGGGACGTAGGCACTAGTTTTATGAAAACGACTGCCATCTGACCTTCCAATCCAGACGGTAAACTAGGCCTTATCGGGTTTAGTCCGGTTTCCTCGCGATGTTTTCCTTCACCGAAAAGCGACTGGTAAATATCAAATTATATTTCGTAGATAAGTTCCAAAAAACTTATTGGTGCAAGCCGGGGTTCGAACCTGCGACGTCCGGATCAAGTCGCACGCTTTACCAACTAGGTCACCACAATACCCTTACCATGAGTTGTGACATTGAGGCTTTCGATAGCGAGTATCGAGTTTACTATATGTGCATCTCGTTGGCACTAAAATAGTACAAGCGGGATATACACAGATAGTAAACTGACTGAGTTGTGACATTGAGGTTTTCGATACTCGCGTTATCGAAAACCTCAATGTCACAACTCATGGTAAGGGTACAGCGCTCTAAATAAAGACTATTATGACCGCCAGTATTAACTATATCACATTTATGAAACTAAGAACAAATCAAATTATTTTTTATGAAATATTTTTGATTTGCTTTGATTTTTAAGTAGTAATACTACTATATAGCCGCGATAGCTGGAGATGCGGGTTCGAATCCCGTCTCGAACACCGGGGGTCCTCGTCGTTTTTTCTTAAGTACCTATATGTTATCTATTTCAACTTTTTATATCACATTTGTTATAATTTGTATGTATAGACTTCACCCGATGACCACGAACGCTGCTAACTAAAGGGTTCCAAACGTCGGGATGAAGTTTAAATTAGTATACGCGATTTAATCCGTTTTAGTTGTTTTATTTCATGTATAGAATTTTTTACCTTATAGCGATGGTAATGGTATGAGGTGAAAAGATACACCTTTCACATATTTTATGAATAAAAAGTGTACGACATATTTTAACCTACATAACAATTACATTTATTTAACAATTCAAGCTCAATGTTTTGGAAGACCTAATTATAAGTACATATTATTATTTTCAATTTTAGGCTATATCTTACAAGACTTATGTCTTATGCACAAACATCGATACTTAGTAGGTATATTTACTTGCGTTCTTAATAAGAGAGAGAGTAACAGTTTAGTGTTTACGGCGAACTCAAACCAAAGCCCCTTTATTACAAGAAAAGCCCTTTTAAGGCTTCATAATATGATAGTGCGCTCATTCGTTAGAAAACCGGTTCAAAGTTCGGACGTCTACAGTCTTCGGTCCACTTAGAGGGGAAGCGGGGAAGACCGGTAAGTTTGGGTTGTTCATTATGCTTGTTGCTTGTTCAATTACCGGTATACGGAAACTTTAAATATTTACTCGGGGCCATCCACATTCGTGGCTGGGTAGAAGCGTACTCGTCTGTGAGGTAAATTACACGCATACGCGAACATGCTGGACTATTTATTGACAGTTTATTGATCATAGGACACCGTTACATGTCCGTTTGAGTCAGTCTTAAAATCACTGATTTTTTTACCATCAACGCATAGGTACTATTAAGATTGCTAAATTTTTGAACTGCTAACTAACGTATGCGGAGTGAAATTTGGACAAAGTGCAATGTTGTTTTAAATAAAAAAAACACCATTATTTTTTTAAATAGTTATGTTTTTATAATAAAGTACCTAATAATGATTAATGTAAAAAAAAGTTTACTCCCATGCGAGATGCTTTACGGTAGTTCTGAGGAACTTTGTCCATCCCTGTCGAAAACATAGATGTGGGCATTTTATACAACTCCAATTTTATTTTACGAATCAAGCTTTGCACATTTTTGGACCGAAAATTATCGCAATATACTCGCCTCTTCAGATTTGCCCAAAAATCTTCAATAGGGCGAAGTTGCGGAACATTAGGTGGATTTGATGTCTTCGGTACGTATGGGGTGTTTAGCTCCGCCATTTTGCTAAGTGTTTTTTTGGAATAATAGCTTGAGGCTAAGTCCGGCCAAAACACAGCATTTTCTCCTCTATGACTCGTATTTATGAAATCTCGCACTAATGGCAAGCAACGCTCTATGTAGCGATCGGCGTTCACAGCTAAACCTGATTCAAAGAACACCGCCTTGGACATTCCGCGTTCCTTATGGCAAGCCATAGCAAAACTTTTTTAGGAAACTTGGTATGCTCAATATATTTCACGTTCTCATCAGTTGGACCATTGGTCTTCTCAAAATAGTAATTGCCTTGCCACTAATTTCCATCTAACGTGAAATATGACTCGTAATCCATGACGCAACTCACATTGTTTTAGGCGTAAAATATTTCTTTGACCAATTTACGCAGCCGTATTTTCTGAGTGGATTTTTGATTTTCGGAGACGGTGGATTTAAATTTTCTACACCGCTTATCGATGCCCATGTCTTCAAGATATTATTTGACAGTTTTTCCGTCACATTTAAATTTTCTTCCGAGCTCTCTGTAAGATTTAGCAACACGGCCGCCGGTAATTTTCTTTAGTCGAGCTCTCTCAGAAAACTTGCTCAAGCTGGGATAATTTCCAGAACCAGGCTTTCTAGCAGTGGTTGTTTTTAAGGTAAAAAACGCTAAAATATTATAAATGGTGCTTCGACTCTCACCCATTTGTACAAAATGTTCCACCACCTTCGATTTCGGCCATAGGGGATGTATACTGTAGAAATTACATACAGTTTTACGACGGCGTTCTTGGTTATTTACCATAATTACAAAATCAAACATCCAATCCTTATGAAACTTACCAGATTGATTGACAGATATATAGACTTGATATTGACATACACACATATTTTTTTTAGATTTTTGTTTTTTACATTTTATATATTCAAACTTTGTCCAAATTTCACTCCGCATACGTTATAATTCGACTCGTAACAAAACACTAACAAACGTCCATATAGCATATGAGCCTAACTACCTGGATAGAGAAGTATATACAGGGCGTCCCACGACTATGCCACATGGAGGTAAAGTACCTACCTTGAATATTGTAGATGGAAAATTTTATTGACATTCATTTAAATTAAAAATCAATTTAAAATGCATTCCACTACACGAGAAAAACAATGACCATGGAGGCCTAGCACAAGTGGGGCGATAGACTACCCGTCCTTTTCTAAGTATACTATTTAAAGAGGGACGGGTAGTCTATCTCGGCTCGAGATACTGTCGCACGCCTCTTATGGTAGGCCTACTGTAGTACGTATATTATCATCATACCGATCGAAAGGCTAGTATGAGATATTTTAAAAGGAGAGGATTTAATAAAAAGAGTGCGACATTGGATTCAACAGAATGGGACTCATTTTGAGCATTTGATAAATTAAATTGATTAATTTTGAATTCAATATGTTAAAATTCATGGTCTTCTTTTTATATCTGGTAAAAACTACAGGGTCAATTACTCGTGTAGTGGATTCGATGCCCGCGGTTCAACCATATAGTTATTTAAAAATCTATGCTGATTGAATAGATAAATACAATAAAATAAGGTATTTTTTCAGTAACGTTCCATATAGGTAATTTCCCTCCATGTGGCATAGCCGTGGGACGCCCTGGGGCCTATTGCATAACAACTTGTTACTTATAATATTAGTGGAAGTCCCTTTCCAATTCCTTTTATTAGAAAGAGAGTTCCGCTAATATTATTAGTTGTAAATTGGTATGCAATGGGCCCCTGCATATAAATATCATAAATACTATATACCGGGTGTGGCCTGTAATAGGAGCTTTAACTTTAGGCATCGTTTCTACACCAAAAACGTAGCAACATTTGTTCTACGACTTTAAATAATTCGGTAATTTATTACTTGTGATTTTTTCTAACAAACTAAATAGTATTTTCAATGAACAGCATCCAATAGTCTAGTTGACGTTTACTGTCAGCCTACAAACTTCATAGTTTTTGCAATACATTGCTTGCTTGGATAATCTTTTTTTATTAATATTTATTAAACTATAAGTTATTTTCAAAAGTCGTAGAACAAATGTTGCTACGTTTTTGGTGTAGAAACGATGCCTAAAGTTAAAGCTCCTATTACAGGCCACACCCGGTATATTTCTGTGCACTGGATACCAAAAACTATGAGAAAAAAAAATCTAATACCTACATTGCGATTTAGGCAGATATTAGGATGGATTTTGCTGTGAGCAGTCCATTTGAGTCAGTACATCGACCATACATCGTTGTTTTATTTATTTTATTAGTGTAGGAAAGAATATATCTGGAGTTTCGAACAATATCTGCTTTTTAATTTAAGGTTTTGTCTTACTTCATATCTAGAGAATAATAATCATATCAGTAATTAGAAAACCTAAAGTTGCCTTAACTGGCGATAAATACCACTGGACAAGCCGGTTTAAATGTACCACTAAATACCTACATACAATCGATAACCGAATTCCTAAAAGTAGAACGTGCGAAATGTCCGCACTCCACATTTATGGAAATAGTTGAAAAGATAATAAGACAAAGACAAAGTCGTATTCTTGGCTATAGTAGGTACACACAAAAATATATGTGCGAAGAGTATGTCATTAATATACCTCTAAGCTAAAAAAATATGAATATCGTTTCAGAATAGGTATATATACAGCGTGTATTTTTCATACGGGCGTATATTGTAGTGGCGATTAGTATTGGACCTCAAGAACCTGTTTACATTCATTTTGTTAAAAAAATTAGGTTATTTTTATTTCATACATAAAAATTAAGCACGCAATGTATTCCATCCATAGTAATGAACGTACCGATGCGTCATGTCATGTCAATATTACTTGTCATGTCAAAATAAGTTGGACTGCGTACATTGCTGCCCGGTCAGACTTAAAAAATCGTTACAACTATGTTATAACATTATTTAACAAAATTACTAACATAAAACGAGTCGTATTACTGGATACTGTATGTGGGCAACTTATACGCCCGTATGAAAAATACACACTGTATGACCCAAAAAGGCGCCTATTACATTTTGATATTGATGATGTCAACATTAAAATTAAAATACATAACATAACTATACCTATGTTCAACTCACTATAATCAATAGGTATATTATCCTATCCTCATTCCATGCGGAAAAATTATAAGGTAAAATACCTAATCTTAAATCTTACGTTGGTTCTAATTTATATAGTAAGTTATGACGGCGCAAAAATGTAATCATATTTTTATTGAGAATTAGACTGGTCAAAGGAAGAGGATTAGGTCTTTTGTCAGCACAGGGCCTTTTTGGGGGTAAGAAACAACAATTACAAGTAAATGAAGTAAGACTACATTTGTATAATAAGTCCAGACAGTAGCACTGAATAACTAGGCATTATATAAACGAGTGCAATGTTATTTTGTTAGGACGTAGGTACCTACGTATACAATCAGTAAAAGTAGATTTTTTTAATTCGTGCACTATATGCTTAGAACTTGCCTTTCAAACAAAGTTGAGCGTCGAATTCCTTCTACATATAAATAAATCCATATTCATAGGCAAAAATTAAACAGTACGTCTGTCTTTAGGTTACACTTTCACGGCAATTTAACAAGTCAGTGTCACTGTAAGTGTAGTTACTCGTATTTTTTAAATATATACTTACAGTATTAAAACTTAGGTCTTCAAAGTCTAGACAAAAACATCAATAATATTATGTATTTAAAACAGATCAACAATATCGCATTAACAGACTACGACATTCACAGTGTCCCCTGCGACTACTTAATGTCTGTCGTGTCGGTTATGTTTTGTTTTTATTGTAGTAATAATCGGTTCTCGATAAGCGTAGCGCTATCAATTAGGTCTCCGTTGTCAATATCGGTGGAATAGTTTTACACTAAAATAATGATGCCTAGTTTTTTTTAACCTGATCTATTTAATTTGTTAATTTATCTCTATACTTAAAATTAACAATTAAAATGTAACTGGCGGCTTCCTCGCACAACGTATCAGCATTGCGATACAACGAGGAAATGCCGCCAGCATCCTTGGTACAATGCCTCAAGGGCCTTTTTTAGATTTTATACTGTAACTAGTTAAGTACTTGTAGTTATCATAATACGATTGTAATTTCTGCAAATAAAGTTATAAATGTAACAAATATATAAAGTAGTTCCAAATGATGGTAAGAAATGTTTAAACTAAACAAGTATGTTGGATAGATTACGTTTTCTTTTTAAATATTCATGTTTTTAATTTATTGGGTACCTACCGTACTTTATTATTAATAATCGCATGTGCACACTTAGCGATTATCATATCATGCTGAACAATCATCATCATCAGCTGAATGACGGCTACTGCTTGACAAAATCCTCCCGTAGGTAGTATTTAATACTTTATTTATTATTATGTAATTTCGTCCAAATCGAGTTCGAGTGAAGAGATTACTTTACAAGTTCAAAGCCTATACTCGTAAATATACATATACATACTTACCTACCGGTTGAAAATCAGTTCCTATTGCAATCAAATGTCGCAGATAAAAAAATATACGAGCGATACATAATAATAATAATGTAGATCTACATTAATGGTATCTACTCTACATTATTTTAAACAAAGTATAATCTATAAGTGTACCTACAATATATTATCATAGAATTGCAACGTAAATAAACCTTCAAGTTATAAGTAGGTATTATACTCTTTGAATACTGACTCAGGTACCTTTACCCAGTGATAAAGAAAAAAGTACGCTTTATTAAAGTACCGTAAATAATACAAGCCGCGCAACACAGGTAACATGTAAGAATCTTATGTTCCGGGTATGATAATAATACGTTCCTTCACCGCCGCCGGCATAATGGGCCCCTACAACTAATCATTACACAGTTACAGCGGCGTGCAACCGGACCCATGCACCCCTATACAATACCTCCCGATATGCGGCAATTCTAAAGAATTTTTAAACAGAAATTTAAGTTAGCATTGCAAAAACATGCATGCATGAATTCTTACCATTGTGCCTCCACCTTATAACTAGACTAAATTTAAAAACTATATATTAATCCAAACATCTAACTTACCTTAGGAATTAATAATCGTTAAATCCTGGGTCGTTGAACTAGCGTTTCTTAAGTGGCGTCATCTCTTGTACAATTGTGACTAAAAGTCAAGCATGGTAAACTAAACTTGTATTAGAAAACTCAAGATAAACTCGAATTGATATCATAATCATGGAATGTTTTGTTTCTATTTCATACTATTAAACTTTTAATTTCAGAAATAATGTGAAGGATAGCTCGAACTGGCTTAAGCAGAGCGTTAATAAAATGAATGGAATGCCAGTTCCGTGAAACGAAACGTGAGAAGTCAGCCAAACGTAAACAAAGACCCTTGTGAAAGGGTGACGTTAATTTGAAAATTTTAAGCAAAACAAATGAATCAACAATGTGAGTCACCACTTGCGCAATTTAGTCCCACAGTGATCCAATCCAATTAAATATAAATTTCGCAATATCGAAGAACTCGCGAATTCTATATATAGAAGTGATATCGCGGGCGGAAGCCGCGACGGAAATGGTCGGTTGCAAGGTGCAGACCTGATGACTACTAAGTGCGAAAAAGTAGTTTATATTCTCATATCAACTTTTGAAGAGACATGGGTTCATCGTATAGAGATGTCTTCAAATTGTACGATTTAATACAAAGTGGAGACTCGAGGTATAGTAGTAAAATTATTATCATTGTTGTCTTAATAACTGTCTTTGTAAAAAGTTACTGTATATATATTATTTACACTTTGCAGATCAGTGGAGAGTTTCTTGAGTGAAAATGTGATAGACATAAATGTTATATTACCTTGCAAAGGTATTGGTGTGTTACATTTGGCTGTTGGTATTGAGCCGCTAGAAAAATCAAAGGAATGCACAGAAGTTATACTAAAGCATGGAGGTGATCCTAATTTATGGTAAGTGCATAGCCTTTTTTTCTCTTAGAGAACTAAATTAACTTTTTGTTTGTATATTTTGGGCAAATTTTCCATATTTTACTGGTTTGTATCAAACATAATAAGAGACTGACATTGGCTATAGGAACAAAGTGATAAAACTGTTAAAGAAGAAAAGTAATAAAAGGCTAAATTGAAAAAGATTACTGAAATGAGAAAAAGTGTACAGGTCATCTGGAGGTGGTTTTTTTCTTAACACACTCACTGCGGCACTGGGTTGATTTGACACGGTACAAGTATGGTTAATTGTGATGTTAACTAATTGCCGCAGCGAAGGTGTTAAGTACATGTCATATATTTAAATTTATAATTTATATAGGTAGTTGTGTTACTACTTGAAAATCAAAGCAAATTAAAATAGTTATTAAACCATAATTTGATTTATTCTTAGTTGCCTTGTACAACTGCAAATTATACAATTGCAAAATAAAGTCCCATCAGTTTTGTATCAAGTGCTAGAAACCAGAGGTATTTCAGACAATCTAACAATGAATTCTTCTGTATGACATACATATAATTGTTTATTTCTGTTCTCTAACCATTTAATTGCTACTATGTTGAAGTACCTACATATAGAACAGCCAACTGCACAATTTGAATATAAAAAAGTATATATATGTGTTGCTTAACTTCAAACTCGGGTAAATCCATTCTGCTTTAAGGTTGATTATCTAAAAAAAAATGTATAATAATCTGAATGCTAATCAACCTTAGTGCACTGTCATGTGACCATGCCAAGAATTTTCCTTAACTTTTAAAGCAACATTTTTAAAAGGTATTAAGTAAGCCTCAGTCCTTAAGATTTATGGCATACTCATATTGTATTACCATAAGAGTGTATAGTGGGCCATGCTCACCCCATATAGGCCTGTGTCCACCACAAGATGTTGGTGTACCCATTTGAAATTCATATGGCATAAATAAACTGTAGTTTGGCAATTTTGATCTTAGAGGCCAGCAGACAATGTTATATCTAAATATATATTTAGGAAATCCCACAAGTCATCAATGTAATTTGATGTTTTTTCCTATTGTATATATTCTGGTTAGCTTATCAAATGGTAAACATGTTAAATGATACTCTTTGTTAACCCGTTTGGGCCAGCAACCTCAATTAAGTCGTAGTTAAGAAGTATAAGACGATGTCTATAGATTTTGCTCACCAGAAAGAGTTAATATTAAACTGTGCAATCTTATGCATAGCCTGAAATTGGTCTAACAAGCCAAACTTTCTCATAAGATCTGACAACAAGCATCTGTTTGTGTAATTTTGATATTGCCAGAGAGTGTGAGTAGCCAACTCAATTCCATCAGTAGATCTGATTTTGGACTATTTCATTTTACAGTACTGATGATGGAGTGACTCCAGTGCACATAGCAGCCATATGGGGCCGGGTGGAGAACCTGAAGCTTCTCCTGGGCTGTGGTGGAGATCCATCCCAGCTCGACCTGGATGGCCACTCAGCCTTTGCCTATGCTGCCAGGGAAGAGCAGTGGGAGGTGTATGACTACCTCCACAATGTGGTGGACCAACTGGATGATACTTTTGGACCACCTTGTGCATATACCTTAGATTTAGGTTGGTAGTCTGTATTTGTGTAAGGCGCTGAATATTTATTTTTCAATGAAGAATGCAAATGTAAAATTGTATTAAAAACTTTAATACAAAGCTGCAAAAATGACTAGTGTAGGATAGAATCTAAAGTTGCTAAAAATAACTTTTAATTGGCTATAAACAAAAATGACTGTCAAATGCTAAATTGCATATAAATAGTAAATTGAGATAGTGTTGTAAAGAATAAAATGTTAATCACCTACTGACGTATTTGAATAAAAATCGATATTTTATATAAAAAATACGTATTTTTGAATACAGGTCATTTATATCTCTTTTACAGATAAAGTGCTAATGACGACAGATCAAGTGGTCGCCGAATACGAACCCGTCACCAACAATCCTCTCCACCATGTCTCCACCTGCAGAAGATCCGAGATGGTCCGCGACTGGTGCGAGAAGACCAGCCTAGTCATGAACAACCTGTACCCCACAATACTTGGAGAGAACCTGCTCGAGGATGAGTCAGCACCGTGGAACACAGATCTCAAAAATATTACCTTTGATCTCACTAAGGATAGAATTTCAAATGACACTAAGACAAGCTACAAGACATGCTTTAGCAAACCTGTAGAAATAGAAATAAGCGGGGTACAAAGACTTGAAGACACTGTTGAGGAAAACTGTTCTTGCAAAAACAACAAAGATAAAAAACAACGCGTGAGTGTGTACGAAAACTTCTCGCTTCCCGGCTCGCCTAACAGTATAACACATGTAAATTATAAATCAAAGACAAGTTTAAAGAAATGTAAAACGCATACATTAAGTTCTGAACTACATAGGCTGACTTTAGACGATTCTCATTCATTATTGACAGAAGATAATTCGCAAATAGACAAAGCTATGGTTGTAGTTCAGAATAAAACTAACGAGTGGTTGTCTAATCACAATGAGACAACAGATGTCGGGGCTATGAATACCAGGAGATCATCAGCCAGCAGTGGTGTGAGCAGTAATTTTTCAGGAGGCAGTATAGTTCTAGCAAATGTGCAGGAAGAGTACAAATATCAGGATGAAGAGGAAGATGTAGTATTGATTGAGAAGAGGCTACTCGTTTCACCTGTTGTGTAAGTATCTCTATCTACACACATAAAACACATACTACACATAAAAAACCATAATATCAAAGTCACTTAGTTGCCTACTATTAGCTTAATAATCAGAATCTTACCAGTGGTAAACCTTATCAAAAGAGTTCAATGAAAGTCAAAAAAATATCTCAATTTAGGTTAGAGTATTCCATAGTACCTAACAAAACATTTAAAAAAAAAGTATTGCCTGAAATACATTTTTAGTATACATTGAAAGTACCTTACAGTTGTCACAAGGTACTCTAGTATATAATATTCACATACATACATATATCATACATCCACATTACCCATCAATTTTTGTGGCTACAGGGATCGTGTCTTTAATTTTTAAAAATTTGCCGCCTATTTACATGTAGTCATACAAAATAAAATTGAAAAGTAATACGTTAGTTCATTTAGTCGGTAAACTAACACCAGTATTATTTTAAATTTATTACACATTTTTCGATATCCGAAACAGTTGTTTGCGCACTACTCAACATATACCTAACTAAAGAATTTCCTCGAATATCTAAACTATCGCCCGCTGTTCTACTATTGTATTTTATTGGGTTTAATCATATGAGCATCACTTTAACTGTGACCTTCTCGTTCTTCAGCCTTCCAGTAGACGAAGGAGCCGACACAACTCCCGACCAGACAATAGTATCGGTAGCGTCCTCGCTACCAGCGTCAGTGGTCTATGACAGCAATACTCTTCGTTCCGAACTGGTCAAGCTCGGGTTCAAACCTGGACCTATACAAGACGGAACCAAAACCCTTTATTTGAAGAAACTACAAGCACTCAAGAAGCAACCGATCGTAGTTAACAAGCATGGCAAAAGTAAGTGAAAAAGGTTTTTTTATTTTTGAATTTAAATTAGGTACATCTTGAATCCCGACGTTTCGAACACGGGTGTAAAGAGGTTTTTACGGGGTCGGCAACGCGTGAATGATGCCTCGGTATTGTAAACGTCCATAGGCTGCGGTGACCGCCTACCATCAAGCGGGCCGCATGCTTGTTTGCCACCTTTGTGATATTAAAAAAAAAACTCAGTTAAATTCAGTCTACGCGATATACTCCGTTCTTAGATGTGTTATTTCAAAAAGGTTTTCCTTAAATTTTGACTTATGTCATTCATTTTATTTGATTTATTTTGAGTTATGGGATAATTATTATACATTATTTAGTAATCCTACATTTTATTAAAATGGTAGTCAAATTAACAAAATTTAAAAGTAAAACACTCTGTAAAATTCTACTAGATAAATGTTAGTTCTGTTAAACATAAATGTTATATACAAAAAGTGGCTAATTATTAAATATTTGTGTTGTATTTTCCAGCATACAGTATAGAACTAGAAAAATCTTTACGCACAAGTGATTGGATGAACAATCTATCGCCATACATAGAGCTGGAAACCAAAGCACGCACAGACTTTACCAACTCCAACAAGAAATGGCGAGAGGGCACCGCCAAGACCTCCTTCACGTACCTGCTACTGGATCCCCGGCTCACGCAGAACTTACCAGCTAAAGCGGGGTCGCAGAATCATCATGTCTCCTGGGTCACGTTTATCAACTCTATATTTTATGTTGGAAAAGGTGAGTACTTGTTGTGCATGTGGAGTGTGTTGAGGTCAGTCCCAAAACTTGTTATTGTCAAGCAACTCACGGACAGGGATTGTTGAGCCGCGTTCGTAACTCAACCGTGTGATGCTATACGGGCGTGGCACAACATCGGGTGTTTATTACACCACTAGATTACAAACATTAGTAAATGGCTCAACGATTCATGTTCGTGCTTTTATTAGCTTGGATATGCACCGCAGTGGACGCACAAGATATGATAGACATAGTCCTCCCTCTCTTTTTCAGTTTTTTTTATCGTCCACGATATTTGCATATCATCAGACTGGCCGTAAGCTTTTTTGCGACTTTCATGTTAAATAAAATCAAAGTTTGTTCAGTGTAATTTGTACATTTTCAGGTAAACGCTCCCGCCCATACTCCCACCTCTACCAAGCGCTCACCCTCTGGAAGCGCGACTTTACCAGCTCCAAAGACAAGAAAGTCCAGCACATCCTCGACATCTGGTCAGACAAGGTGGGTGTAGTCTGTCTCCACATTTTCCAAAACGTCATACCCGCCGAAGCTTACACGTATGAAGCGGCCATGATTGACGTACTAGGCCTTCCGAATTTGAAAAATTTAAAAAGTGGGAATTACTATGGAGTCGCGGCGTCATGGCCGTTAAAAGATAGAAGGATGCTAGGGTTGTACCTTTTGTACAAGGCGATGCTTATATTTTTGAACGAGGGCGAAAGGCAACTGAGGCCCGATGATATAGATTAGGTATACAACTGTATACAAAAAATATGCATGAAAAAATGCTAAGCTAGTATTGCAACTAGTGCACCAACCAACGCTAGCAATATGAACGCCAGTCCTTATTATGTATGAGTTGACTGCTGTAATTACATTGTTACAGTTTCACAAAGTTCAGACCCGACTTAGCGATCACGTTTTAGCGATTTTCCAAAATAAATGCAGGAAAATACTTGAATATTCGGACTTATATTAGGCGTCAATGCAATATACGCCAATATTCTGGCTGGCAGTGAAAAATTGGTTTTGTATAACATAACGCAACTAATTGTGAGTTAAGCATATAATTTGTATTACTTAACACGAAGTGAAGTTTTAACATGACTTTATATTAACTCTTTGAACGCCAAGAACTCATAAAGAGGTCGTGTGATGTCGTGCCTACCACGCCACCTAAAGTGGGTATGCGGGACGCTGTCAAAGCAATTTTCCTGCTGACAGATAATTTTTATACTCGTTCTCCATTAACCGAAACGTTGGCGTACACGTCACAATTTGAATCGAGAGCAAAACCGTTCAAAGGTTAAAAGTTGAATTTAACGCCAGCGGCGCTACGGTAAAAACGATATTCATATATTTCGGGCATATTTTCTTTTACTCCAATTAAGACGTCATGAGAGTGACAGAGACAATGATCCAAAATTTACGAATATCGTGTTTGGCGGTAGCGCCGCAGCAAATGACAGCACTATTCCCGGTTCTCTCTTGTGTTGTGTGGTCAAAATCTATCTTAAGTTTCGAATTTAACAACTTAACAGTATTTATTTTAACGTCAAAGGACAAGCTTTATCGTAACAGTGATTATTTAGTATTATTTGTAGGGTTTTGAGTAATAGTGTTGTGAAGATAGTTTTTTATACGACATTTAAACGTGAAATAAATCAACTGTGCATCTCTTTTAAATAGGTTTAGGCGTGTTTTATCATAATATTTTTCCTATGTATGAGAAAATTTGCATAATGCTATTTATGCCATTTACGATCCTTCCATATAACACATATTAGTAGAACATATTTTTCGATTTAATTATTTTTTAAGATATCTTTGTTTTAAAATAATTAAAAATTTAACCTTTTCACAGATTTAGAGTTGAATTAACTTCTCATTTTACTCAAAAATTGTTCAAATGCTCATTCACTTTTAATTTGTATCATTATACTCGTACGAGTGTACTCGTATTTGTTTAATTTGCTGTTTGATATTATATCAAAGCTATTAGCTTGAAGCCTACACACTGTATTATACAACCAAAGAATTATTTGCTAAGACGTCTATTCAGGAGTAATTACACTCAGTGTTACACATGTCAGAATGCCTTGGAATACAGTTATAGTTAACACTTTCGCTGCGGCATTAGTTAACACGTTCAGCCCCCATGGAACAACGTCTGTGATCAATAATTGTCGTTCTCCTACTCTGATATCACGTAAGTTTGTTCAAATAATTTGTACACAACAGTTGTGTTAAAATACGTTCTTATTCCTACACCACTGGCATAGGAGTAAGAGCTTGACTTCTTTATTTATTTGACAACTTATGACAACGTCATATGTATAAAAATTTCGTATATCTAATTGCAGTGACATGTTCCGAGTGATTGAGATAATTTCTACTGGCATATTGTAAGAATTTATTAAACAGTACTGGGGTGAACGTGTTAACATCGCAATTAAGCATACTTATAGATAAAAGTATATAGAAAATAGTGTATGGATAAGACCACATGGATTTTAGTTCGATTAATTATTAAGATATTTGTAACTTTAGTTTTGCTAGTAACTTATTGTCGCTATTGTATTTTACTTAAGTATACTAATTGCTTTAATAAGCATTAAGCTTTAATTGTACTTAATAATCACGATTTGTAAAAATGTATTAACTTATAAGTTACCATGCACTTTATGCATTTGTACCTATTTAAAACTCGTTCCTAGTCAATCATCACAATTTACTTTAAGGCAATGTATTTTGACCATAACTTAAGGTTTCTTAGTATTTATTAAGCATGGTAAGGACCTTCATGCATAGGAAATAAAAACCCATTTTCTAAGAAATAATTTTATCTTTATTATTCCTTTTTTAAAGTTTCGAATTCTTTTCTAAGAAAAATCAAACTTGGCTTTACATCAAAAAAATACACAAATGTCCATATTATATGTATATCGATACATTATAAATACAATGATCATGTTTCTTACCAAGTCGCAATTCGTACCGTTAATATTAAATTATCGAAGCGTAACGTTTGCGATGCTCGTGCCCACGCGCGTCTGCCACGTGGGACCATCAGTGCTTGAGGTCCTTTTATTAGAGCTACACACACGCCGACAATTCACAGCAATACGACGGAAATGAACGCCTCACTCATGAAACTTTGCAAACGTCTTATTCTAACAATCAGAAAATTCAATAAGCCGGAAAGGAACAAATAATTATCAACGGTAGGTATGATAAATTTGACAAGCGTTTATTAATGCCATGAGTTTGGGTAAAGATGCCGACTATATTGAGTCTGTATTTCTGCAAAAAGTTGCCGTGAGCGTTTGCTCTAGTTGCCGTAAAATTATTATATTTGCAACAAAGTTGATAAAGAAACTTAATTTTCCTAAAGTCTATACAATAAAAAATATAATTAATCCGTGTCGACATCTACACAACCTTGTCTATGTATGTAATAATAAGCTATGATTATCAATTTAGGAACATTTGCGAATGACGTCGCAATAAGAAACATTGACAGCTATTTCAAACCTTCCATCGACAATCAGAAAGTTTTAAGCCCAATGTTTTATGTCGAAAACAATACGACAACTTTGCAAGTGCGCGATAGATCGCATAATATAATATCATCAACATTTCTTATTATTACAATACTTTTTTAAATTAACAGTAAATATAATAATTATTAAAAAAAAAATAGCGTTTATAAACCAATCAATAATAATCGATGATCGAAAGAACTGCCGACATTGTATGACGATTTCGGGATCCCGTACATTATGTCCAAGATACAATGAGGGCGATCCAACAGATCTGTGGTAATGTATATTCAGGGTCAATAGAAAACGTAAATAATGTAAACAAATATGGCTGACTGACAACTGAATTTCTTAGCAAAAAACATTTGACACTTGACAAAATATTATTATAAAATACGTTTGCACTGTATATCTATGTAATTATCGCATATTTGGACTTAACCAGAATGCAAGTAACATATTTATGGGTACATAATAACTATGAAACCATAGTTGTATTTTAAAATTGCGTAATTGTTAAACTGTAGTTTGCTTACATTATTTTCGTTTTCTATTCACACTGCTACGTTCATAGACAAATAATAATAAAACAGTCGAACGTTTTTTTTTTTTACTTATCGTTGTCGTCACGGCGTGGGCACGAGTTATCAGTCAGTCTGCCGCGGCAACGGCAGTTTGTGTGAGATCATGTCAACTGCCCATGTCTCTGTTATCCTACTCATTACTATTGATACTTATAGTATTACCAAACTACTACAGAAGAGTGCAATCAACTAAGAGGATCCGATTTCTGTGCGATCTACGGGAACACAGGCTGAGGAGATAGTCTCGAATGTTTCTGTTCCGTACTTTATAAACTTGTTTTTGCCTAATGCCAATTTATAAACATGAAACTAAATTTAAAAATAAAATGATTGTTGTAGACGTTCGAATATCATTTTAGAATTGCAGGAGCTTATGGCAAGAGAAGGAAGACCAGTATAGTATGTTCACAAATTGGTAGATAGCATGTAGGACTAGTAGCTGTGTTTAATAATGGTGACGTTGCATTGTCGACGCCGATCGGTTTTAGTAGTTGTCATACATAAGTACGTCATTGACACAGCAAATGACGTTTTATAATTATGTTGTGGCCTGCCAGCATCAGATAATTGTACCATTTACTTTTACAAAAAGTTTTCATATAATTTTAAGAACTACAAAAATGTTCTTAAAATCATCACAACACCACACTACATTATGTGTTAAATCCATAGTTATTTATAAAACTAGCTGAAAATATGAATATTTTGTTAAAAAAGTAAATGGCACCATATATTTTAAGGGTCATTTAACACGAACCACAACCACGCGACAACCACGACCACGCGACAAGCGCGACCACGTGGTCAGGTGCAAATTTTGTATTAGAAATAAATAGTACAATTCACACGTACCACATTTTGCAGTCATTATCGACCACGTCTGTGGCTACGGCCAGCAACTACACAATTCACACGTAACCACTGCGTGACCACATTTTGACGCTGCGACGTGGTGTGGTTGTGGTCCGTGTGAAACAACCCTAACTCATCGGTTTTGTCGACGAATGCGCAAACATCCAACTCGATTTCTGGAAGCACTAGACAGCGCAAATAAAATACTATTTAATAACCACATAGTTAATACAGATTGATTACATATCGTAACATATTGGCAGTTAAGACATCCTGCTTTCGGATTACATTTATAGTTAATTTAATTGTTATGCTCGCTTACAGGGATTCCAAAATGCTCGCATTTTACCTTACTGTTCGTACATGAACGCACACTTGTCAAAACAGCAAAACTTAATTCAGTAAACTCTCTATATGACTTAGACATGTGTACCCTGCACATGTTGTTCCTAACAAACCAAATGGACCTTCCATTGATTGCATTAACAGAGTCCCCTTTAGGGTTAAGTAGGCATTAAGCACTGGTTTACAAAATTAATCTCTAGCAGACTTGGTTCACCTTACCACAACAAAAGTAGGTTTTTTAGGCCCAGCATTTATACAAATATAGGATTTTGTTAATTATGAGACAGGTACACGCGTACATTTGACTAAAATGTCATGAAATAATACCAAATCACTATAATTTACTTCAATCTCTAATGTGTTATAAACGTCACTACTTATATTTGAAATGCAATTCATTCGCGTGATTCCAACCATTTCTTCATGTCACTCAACTTGTTTTAATAATAATTTATATTAGCACGCGTAAAGTTAAAGCGTCGATAATTTGGCTGCCTCATATCCAGTATAAGTAATTTAAGTAATTAGAAAACGTAGAAATGCGAAAGTAGGACTAATCAGTTAACTATACCTCAAATCAACCAACTGGAAGACTATTTCAAATTATACATAAGGTATTTGATGCCGTTTAAATGCTTTTATCGACATGAAATTAGCAGCTTCCGCGCCCACGGCGCAACACTATTCCCTTGTATCGGCACGGACTATGAGATTGTTACGGTTCTACATATTACAAGCCAGACATACACGCACAGCGACGGTCGACACTCGGCGACCTAAAGTATGCTTACATACTCACTATTAAGTATCGAAACAGTACGATTTGTGCACGCTACGACTCATATTGTAATGATCACATTGACGCCTTTGAACTTACGCTATATTACTTAAATATTAGTAACCTAACATTACAACTAGGTACGTTCGCTTTCGTTATCGTGGAATGCAGTATTAGATCTTACTATGCCGTATTCGCATTGATATTAATTTAGAAGGGGCTTCAACATCAGTACAACGCCCAATAGGAGAATCGGAGAATTCGATGTTTATATTACACAATTATCCCTCTCGGAACACTAACCATCTTAGGGTAATTTACACATAACACTAATATTTACAGAACTAGTTTGTGCTCGCACTAGAACATATAAAACAAAGTATAGTATAGACATTAAGTGGCGGGCGGCGTCGGTCATCCTTCGCCGGGCACGTTCACCGAGAGTCTTCGATAACACTCGCTCCAACTATAAAAGAATTCAGGTAACTATCGGTTCGGACACATTCTAACATTCAAAGCGCACATCACATACACATCTTGTGGGTTACGCGAGATCACAGTGTTCAAATTATGGCTACAGGCATAGAGATTAGATTCGAATTCGAGAGTTCACGAAAACTACGGGCGCGGTTAAAAGTCGAATTCGATAGCGTTCAGGGATCGCGGGTCACTTCACTAGTTCGGTCCGGGGCCGGGCCGGGCCGGGCCAGGCCGCTCAGGCCGGCGCGGGCGCGCGGCGGGCGGGCTCGGCGCCGCGCGGGGCCGCGCGCTCTCATTTGGGCGGCGTGGGGAAGGAGTTCACCACGGCCTGCGTGCTGGCCAGCACGGCCGCGGCTGCAACAAACGCGTCACTTACACTCTATTCATGTTCATTTGCTTCACTGCTCGTCTTTCTCTGTTACAGGGTTCAAAATTAACAATTAATAAGGGACCAAATAAATTATAAATTGCCATTATTATTGAAGCTAAAACAACATAATTACCAACGTAGTAGGTACATATTTTAAAGAAAATACTATTTTCTCAATAAAAAAAGATGTAAAAAAATTGATAATCAAAAATTCGATTGCCTTCGTCACTCGAATTAAGCCTTAATTGGAGTAAACTACCGTTGACCCTTCTCTGTTTAGTTTTATTGGCATTTGACTAATTTTTTTGATCGATATTGACATTAAATTTCTGAAATAATTTGCGACCATGACGGATCATACAAAAGACGAAACTATCGGCTGTATACATGAGTATGGGTCTAGGACATGTCTTACACAAAAATGTACACTTTTTTTGTTACTAGTTGATGACAGGCTTGGCCTAGTGGGTAGTGACCTTGCCTTTGAAGCCGATGGTCCTATGTTCAAATCCCAGTAAGGGCATTTTTTGTGTGATTGGCACAAGTATTTGTCACTGAATCATGGGTGTTTGCTATATATTTAAGTATCTGTATATTACATATATCGCTGACCGAGTACCCACAACACAAACCTTTTTGAGCTTACCGCGGGGCAGTAAATTTGTGTAAGAATGTCCTGCAATATTTATTTATTAGGGATTTTTTCCTTTGGTTTTTTCTCACGAGTCCAAGGGAAAAGTCCAGCGGGAATCTGCTCATAATGAGACGACCTTGGGCCGCGTCACCGCCGGGCAGGTGTGAGGCAGGTGTGGTGTGACTCACCGGGGTAGGGCGGCGGGTAGAGCGGGTAGCCCAGCCCCACGTGCGTGTGGTGGTGCGTGTGCACGTGGCGCTGCGGCGGCGGCGAGCGCGCCGGCTCGTTGGGCGGCGACGGCCGCGGCTTGGCTACCGGGCGGGTGTGAGGCAGGTGTGGTGTGACTCACCGGGGTAGGGCGGCGGGTAGAGCGGGTAGCCCAGCCCCACGTGCGTGTGGTGGTGCGTGTGCACGTGGCGCTGCGGCGGCGGCGAGCGCGCCGGCTCCTTGGCGGCGACGGCCGCGGCTTGGCTACCGGGCAGGTGTGAGGCAGGTGTGGTGTGACTCACCGGGGTAGGGCGGCGGGTAGAGCGGGTAGCCCAGCCCCACGTGCGTGTGGTGGTGCGTGTGCACGTGGCGCTGCGGCGGCGGCGAGCGCGCCGGCTCCTTGGGCGGCGACGGCCGCGGCTTGGCTACCGGGCAGGTGTGAGGCAGGTGTGGTGTGACTCACCGGGGTAGGGCGGCGGGTAGAGCGGGTAGCCCAGCCCCACGTGCGTGTGGTGGTGCGTGTGCACGTGGCGCTGCGGCGGCGGCGAGCGCGCCGGCTCCTTGGGCGGCGACGGCCGCGGCAGCTGCCGCCGCGGGCTTGGCGTGCTCCTGCGGGGAGGCGGGGGTCAGTTACATTACACTGCTTAACCGGAGTCTGATTTCAAGCAGTCTACTGAATGGAAGCATGTTTTGGGTAGCTACGAATGGAGTTGTGAGAGTGGTTAAAAATGTTTCTTTATTAACTATTAAATACTTAATATGAACAGTGATTCCTTTTTTAGAGTTAGTATTTTATGAAATGAAGATTCAACACCATGGTTAATAAATAATGTATGAGTAAAATTACAACATTGTTTTAATTATTTTGTATTTTTTATTATTAGCAATATTAAAACAAATTGCAGTGTTCAGGAGGCAAAATGATTCTGAATCACATGTAAAATTAGTAAGTAGTGACTAAGTTTGAATTTCACATCTTCAATGTCGAGTCCGGGTAATATGCAACGCAACAAATGACGACCCATTAATTGGCGGCCACTTTTTTGTACGCGGATTGATGGGTCGAGCGTTTTTGTCCTGTACAAAACGTGGCTTCGGATTGCTGCCCAGTAACGCCTTTGAACGGATAGTAGTACATCATGGTCGCTAATTGATGGGCTGTTCATTCCGGGGTCGAGCATTGTTGGGTTGCGTTTTGATAGTGATATTGACAACGTCACCGTCAGGTTAATTAACTTTTTTTTCGAGACAAGACAAAAGTAAAGGCTCTAATCTGCTGTAGAACTGGAGTTACGCCATTTTAGAATAGGAAGTATTAGTTAATTAATAGTAAATTAAATTCAGGCCCTAGTGCAAAACAAAAAATATGAGCGTATTCCTTGTTCCAAACTAAATATAGAGAAAGAAAGTCAGAAATATGAAATGTTGTCAATTAGGAAGGCTAAAGATGTGGTGCGCACCTGCAGCTCGTGGATCTTGTGCTGCGCGTGCGGGTAGGCGTAGGGCGGCGCGTGCGGCGGCAGCAGCTCCAGCTTGGCGGGCGCGCCGGGCCGCGACAGGTCCTCGGGCGCGTGGTAGCGCGGCACGCTCCAGCCGCCGCCGAAGCCCGACACCAGCATGGGGCTCAGCGGCGCGCGGTACACCTGCGCACGGCAGCGGACACCAACGTTGCGTTAAACGTTCAAGGTTCAAGGTTAAAGGGCGTACTGCGCATCATGTTCTCTTGATGAGGAAAAACTTATACGCGTAACGCGTCCCTAATTTAGACACTACTGAATGAGCAGTTTTATTAAAAGTTATATGCATAAGTTCTGTTTTACATTTTTGAACTTTTATTATGTTATCTACTTAAAAAAAACTTAACAATAACCAATAAGAATAGTACATTTTCAATACACTATCCTTTGGGGCATTTATTTGTGTGATGAGCACAAATATTTGTTTCTGAGTCATGGGTGTTTTCTATGTATTTAAGTATTTATATGTATCTATCTATTATATATAGTGTCGTCTAGTATCTACAACACAAGCCCTACTGAGCTTACCGTAGGACTAGGTCGATTTGTGTAAGATTGTCCCGAAATATTTATTTATTTATTTATTTGAATAAAAAAATATACTGGGCACCGATTTTGGGGCCGATACTTTATTTGATATTTATTTCACATTTAATTAGTTTTAATTGTATTTCACTCGCATGTCACATACGCGAGCGAGACAGCAGTACCTACAGCAGCAGCAGTACGTTTCATTTTTAATTATTATTTATTTCTAATACCTCTTAATCACGTATCTTGGAATAACTACAACAAAACTTTAAAAAATACGTAAGCGCTTAATCGATAAAAAAATAAACAATTATTTTCATAAGTGAAAGTTTTACTTCTGCCATAATTAGGTCATAAAATGTAAATATGGAATACGTACCGGGTCAAAGGGCAGGGCTCCGTAGTGCGGCCCCTGCATGTACGGCAGGTAGTACTGCGACGTCGGCGGCGGCGGCGGGCCCTGCCACACCACAACAAACATGACAAGACGCTCACATAAAAGCTTAATTCACTCATTAAGGCTGCACCGAAAAAATGACAGCAGAATTTCGTTTGTTAGATACCTTTTTTGTATAGTTAATCCTTTATCTTAGTCTTTGTGCGTCATAAGTTACACATTTAAGGATTAACTAAGTAAATCATACGTTTCAGAATCATGATTACTTGAATTTTGCTTTATAAAAATTACATCCAAAGTGACCTCTAAAAATGAGAAGGCTTCACTTAATACATTACAAATACTCAACAGAACGTCATAAGTTATTTAATAATAACAAAATTACTGATTTTCTTTAATACGTCTTACATTTGTAAAAATATCACTTTTTAAATAATACGAACGAAAATTCCTAATTTCGCGAGCGGTCGCGCATCCTTACCGGAGCCGCCATTATTAGATTGAATCGAGTAGCGCGAAAAGCTCGGCGCCTCCTTAACTTACTAGATGTAAATTATTTTTATTATGCAGAAACGTCTGCTAGCGAATATCTTCGATATTTAAATCGAAAGAAAAATTTAAAAAGTTTGACTCTTAGCAGGACTCGAACCCACAACCACTGGATCGCACAATTGTATGCTATATGATGATGATGAATTCACAATGAAAATTGAGACTTCGATGCCGTTAAGTGTTTCTAATACGCTGGCGGTAGATGTGTTTACACGTCACCCATGATGACGTGTACGACGAGGGATAAATAGAAAAAAACTCGTATAGCAAATGCCCTAAGTACACCAGGGGACAAGAAGTAACCAGGATATTTAAATTGAAAGAAAAATAGGTTGACTCGAAGCGGGACTCGAACCCACAACCACTGGATTCCCTTCGAGTCCAGCTTCGAACCAAATTTTTTCTATTTTTCTTTCGATTTAAATATCGATTAGGTACTAGATGTGAGTTTTTGAAATGCCCTAAGTAGACCAGGGGACAAGAAGTAACCAGGAGTAAAGCCTAACCTGCGTCTCAGTGGTGGGCTTCTGTCCCTCCTGCTTGACCTTGACGTCGTCCTTCTTATCGTCTTTCTCTTTGGGCGGCTTGGCGCTGGGCGGCGGCCGCCCGCCCGCGCCCGCCGCCGCCCCGGGGGCTTCACGTCCATGCCTGACTCTTTCCTTCGCTGTTCCAAACTCATGTAGTATCTGGAATTAAAAACGATACATGGTGATGCCTTGCTCAATATTAAGTACCTACATAACAGCTCCCGTTGTGTAAGATCTGAATTACAGGTTACATTTTCGGAAGCACTGAATTATGTAGACTCATATAAGTAGTGAATTATACATTTCTATGAGAGGCTAACCAAACAGTGACTAATTTAGATATACATTGCGTTACTTATTTATAAGTAAATACAGACTTGTAACTTATGAGCCCGGTCTTGAAAAATACGCTGTGAAGTCATTTAATTATATAATCGTAGTAGAAAAACCCAACATAATTATTAAATATCTTAATAACCTAATAAGTTCAATAACTTATAAAAAACATACGATGTGTCATAAGCAGTGATCGGCACTAACGGTGCAAAACTTTAACAAAACTTGTTAATCTAAGGTATGGCAATACTTACCATCAAGAAAAATACGAATAACTTTGGCAAATTAATGTCCAATTTAATTGTATATCGGAATCTCGATATGACAATATTTGTGAGTAAGAATATAATTGTTATTTCTGGCTCTATACACTGTTTTACGTCCGCTTAACGAGTTTCGTTAAAGTTTTGCACCCATAGTGCCGATCATGGTCATAAGTTCTAACAATTGTAACCACAATCTCAGCCAACTATCAAGTGTCACTGCGTGTTATTGACAGAACACAGTTTGTATTATTATGACTTATAATATACAACAAAGGCTAAGTTCTAGGACTGACCAGGGTTAGCTTCCAAGCAGGCATTTTTTTGATGGAAAGTTTTGTCCTAAGATATTTAAGGCTTGGTCACATAGGGCGCGTTTTGTCGCGTGGCGCAGCGAAGCGCGACGCTGCCGTCGCGCGCTGTCACGCCACGCTATCATAACGCGCCTATCTGCCCAAGCCTTAATATTTAAGTTTGACCCGCTATAAATGTTTGTTAGCCAACATACCTCCTGAGATCCTCCTCCCTGGCGTGCGGCGGCCGCTGGAACGCGTACGGCCCCATCTGCGCCTTCATCTCGATGCTCTCCTTCAGGATCTGATGCGTGTCGTTGGGCCGCGGCGCCTCCTTCTTCCCCTTGTCTAGGGGGCTGGCGGTCTTTCGCTCGGACTCCTTGGCTTTGTCGTCCAGGGGAGCACCCGGCGGAGCGCCCGGTTCAACGTTGTAAGGAAAATTCGGCACGTAGTTGTAAGGGTAGAAGTGCTGGGGGAGGACTTTTTGGGGAGCGTTCTCGGGTTTGCCGTCCTGAAAAGAATGTTGCAGTTGTAATGTTTTTGTTGTTGTTAAGCCAGGGATAGACTAGGGGACAAATGTCCGGCGAAAATTGTCGGCGAGATATCAAACGAACTCGACCGACAAGTCCGGCGACTTCGCCAGACACTTACAGGTATAGTCATGGCTTGTCGGGCGGTGTCCGGCTACATCTATCTATGTCACCCGACGTCGCTGGCGATAGGAGTAGCAGGACACTTGTTCCCTAGTCTATCCCTGGCTTTATGTGTAGGTGTAACTTGACAAAACTTAGTAAAGCGACTAAATAGTGACGGCGATAAAAATTTAGTGAACAAACCGATGGTAATGGCTGAGGTACGCCTTAAAACGGGCAAGATGGAGATATATGACAGTCTCGGTCCCGCTAACTTTGTTATTTAGCAATACAGCATGTCAATTGGCACGGGAACATAATGAAATTCCAAGGATGCAAGAAACAGTGAGATATTTATCAAACAAAATAGGTATGGTCTTCTGAAAATCTTTTAGGCCCATTTCGAAGCTTCCATCACCATTTCCCAGCAAGATTCTTTGAGAACCCTAAACACCGAAGACATAGATTAAACGCAAAGCATAAGCCATGTGTTGGCATGTTTGAAACTTGGAATTAAAACAAAAATGTCATAGGTAAAAATGGGATGAACGTATCAAGAAATCGCATGGTAAAATCCAACAAAGCAATTAATGGAGGTGGTGACGCGTTCAGGTAAGTGTGAGAAGAGGATTGACAGAGTAAAATGTATATAGAAATAGCATAAGCCGACTACACAAAAACTACTAATAGGTCTTCGGCTGGTTACATCGGGCCCCTATTTCATCAACTAACAATTGTAAAAACGTTGACTATTTATATATATAAGTATGTATTATCCGGTAGTATTAAAATTACCCTTGGGTCAATGTAGAAATTTTGTGAATTATAGCGAAACTAATAGTCTTCTTCTATATTAAAGTCAACATATCAATTAAAACCACCAAAAATGTCTTCTAAATTCTTAACTTGGGCCGTAGCCTAGATTTCAATCGTTTAGCGATACTGGTAATCGAGAAGAAATAAATATTGCAATGACAGATGTCACGTCATCGGTTCCATACATTATTTAAGTTTCGATTCAGGTTATCGATAAACGCGGTGTCACTCTAGGCCAGTTATAGCGTGTATTGATTGTTGAGCCACAATGTTCTTAATTTAGCCGTGTAAAGACTGAAAAATTATATTCCCAGGTGGTAAATTTCCCAATATTGATTGGGAATTAATTTACTGTGGACTGGATGTCAGATTAGCATTGCAACGCTACACAACGAAAGTGGCTCAACAATACTTGTACAATATGTAAGTAGATGAAAAGGGGCCAGGTAACATTCCTCAAGGTGTACCTTGAGGTCGGACTTGGGGTCCTTGCCGAGGTCCTCCTTGCCCTTGTCGGCGGGCGGCGCGGGCGGCGCGTGTGTGGGCGGCAGGTACGGCGGCTGGCCGTAGTACTGCAACGTGACAACGTTAACGGGAAGTCCGGAAAGCAACACGGCCGCAGGTCAGTCACCAAGTTATACGCGCAAGTCCGAGAAGAAGCATGTGTGACGTTCACTTAAATATTAGTGTTGCGTTTCTTTAATTGAAATTGATATCAAATCACGAGGCAAATTACTGGTGCTATATTTAAGTGGCACATCTAATTATCTTAAGGCTTCGGCACATAGGCCCGTTTTGTGAGCGTGGCGCAGCGGGGCGCGACGCTGCCGTCCGAATATGTGCCTTATTTCTTTACATTAGCCACACCGGTGTCACGCTGCGCTACCGCCTCGCTCACAAAACGCGCCTATGTGCCCAAGCCTTTATGTGTCGACGTGTTTATTCATACTAGGTATTCGTTATAGCCGCGCCTCACAAATAATATTATATCAAATCGATTTTGAATCAACACCGGCTGTGATATAATTCGCTGGCATACCTATCTGATTCGATACTTCAAATTAAATTTTACTAAATTGAGTGCCATGAATTTGAATGAAAGAATCGTCGTTTCTCCTTTGATTTTGAATATAAAACAGAAGACATTACCTAATATTATATCTGGATGTCTTATGATAAATCAAAAACCGGCGGGAATCTTTTCTAGTCAGCATCGGCTATTTCAATTAGTGTATCATATAGCAGTGGCGGCGCGTTTATACAAGTCGATTCCCACCGGCTTGACTAACTTTACTGCAGTTCAACGGTTTTCCTTGGGCTCAAGAAGAAAAGGCTAACGGCCCGGCCACGACTATGCGCCACTTGCGGCGCGGCGAGCGTTTTATCTGTTCATTGCGTGTGATACCACCTAACCGCAGTGCACTTCGCGTCTTGACCGCGCAACGAACAGATAAAACGCTCGCCGCACCGCAAGTCGCTCATAGTCGTGGCCGGGCCGTAAGACATATCGGCTCCGTCTTGCCTAAGAAAATAATTGGCGCGCCGCCACTGGTATGTTTATGTGTAAATGAGTACCTGATGGTACACAGGAAAGGGCCTGTGCTCGGCCGCCGGGTCGGGCGCGCCGTCGGGCGCAGGCGCGTCGTCGGAGATGTCGGAGTAGGCGGGCGAGCGCGCGCCCGGCGTGGGCGAGCGCCGCCGCCGCTTGCCCGGCGACTCGTCCGGCGACCCCGCCGCCTTGCGCTCCTCGGCCGGCATCAGCGCCGAGCGCGGCTTCACCTGGAGATTGTGTTTGTTAAGTTTACATTACATATATATTTCAGCCGTATAGTCCACTGCTGGACGTAGGCCTCCCACAAATATGACTTGTATCATCTTGGGGGTAGTAGCCATAGGCGCCACGCTTGGCAGGCGGGTTGCCGACCGCAGTAACTGTAGATTGGGTTTCGATGGACGCTGCTGCCCGTCCGTAGGATTTTTACCCTTTGTCACCTCTTATGACCCCGCGGGGTGACTGACGGGGTGGTGCTATGCTAGTCAGCCACGTTCAAGTCACACGGTCAAGTTTAAAAACTGGTTATAACAAACAGTACTACTACACTAACTAGAGAATACTTGTAATAAGTTTCAGTCAAAAATCATTTTTGGTACAAGCTCTTATTGATTTTTTTGTGCAATCAAAAACTAAGTAGAGAGGACTCTAACGAGCCTAAACGACGGGTTTATCTTGTGTAGCTACCTTCTCCAGCTCCTCCGGCATTAGATAAGATGAGTGGTATATGTATTGCATTGTCACCGGACTTACATAAGTGTGCTACATCTCCATCAGGTTGAGGATAACTGTATTCACATTCAGTTGCAAAATTTCACCCGAACATACATATTGCAAGTAAAATTAAGCTTATAAAAGAAAGCCCACTTATATAATGTTAAGAATAATGAGGAACCGATTATGTTTACCTTAAATTGAGTCGGTTGTAAGGTAGGCAGAGTTTCCGGCGGCGGCGTGGCGGGCGGCGGCGGCGTCGGCACGGGCTCGGCGGGCGGCGCGGCCGGCGGGCTCGGCGCGAACTCCTCCGCGAACCGCGGCGCCGGTGACTCCACCTCCTTCTCGGGGGACTTCTCTGGAGACTTCTCGCTCTTTGCGTCAGGAGATTTAGCAGGAGTCGGGGATTTGACCGGGGTGGCAGGAGTCGCGGGCTCGGAAGGCGGCCGCGCCGGGGACGCCGGCTCGGGAGGGGTCTCCTCCTGCTCCGAACTCGAGCCGTCCTTGTCGTCGTCGTCCGGCGAGCCGTGCGCGTGCGATCTGTGGTACTTTAGCCCGTTCGCGTGCTTGTACTTTTTGGAGCAGTTAGGCTCGGGGCATTCTAGAAGGACGGGGTCGGGGGGCGGAGAGGAAGGTGTAGGGGGCGGGCGCTTCGCTTTCGGCGTCGGCGGGCGTTCCTCCGCTTCGGACGTTCTTTTCCTCTTGTTGTCGGGGCGAGGGGTGTGAAGGGGGTCGGGAGGGCAGAGCGCGACGGCCCTTGGCGCCGCCGTTGCGCAGCTTGCTGTGCACGGACGAGCGGGTCTCGGTGAAGTTCGTCATGTCCGTGGGCGCCGCGCCGCGCCCGCGCTTCGCTCCTCGCCCTTTCGGCGTCCGCGCGTCTAGCTCCTCCGTCGGCGAGTCGCAGAACCTGAAAACGAAGGAAGAATTGTTTTATTTTAACTTTAATGAAAGTAAGTACTTACCCTTCATACTCGTAAAATTACGATCACACTGAATATTGCTTATGTTTATGTACCTACCTACCTTAGCAAAATCAATGGTTTTATGTATTGGATACCTAGACATGTGTCATTATCTAGGAAAGGGGACCTTATTGTCGATGGCACTTACGTCGCATCGCGTTGCGTATGTATTGTATCATCTTGAACAACGATTTGAGGTAAGCGTCCACTTGTCGGTATCGTACGCATCGGACGTATCGCACGCAACGGATCGCAGTATTATTTGTATAGAAACTCATATAAGTGCGTCCACTTGCCCGCATCGTACGCATCGCACATCGGCAATGCCGACACCGTTGCCCCGAGAGGCAACTTATGCGATGCGTGCCGATGACGTCATACGGAATGCCGATCAGTGGACGCACCCCGTCCACTTCTTCCTCTTCTGCTAACAAACAAGCTACAACGACCAATTGTTCTTCATCGCTTTCCTCCATTCTTACAGAGTCCACACGTGCGCTCACTACGAAAATCCGAATGAACTGGCATCGTCAATCCGTATGCTTCGGTAATCCGTACGCTGCTAATACAGTGGACGCACTGTGAAAAATTTATCCGTTTGATGCGATGCGTCAGTTGCGTTTGGTGCGGGCCTGTGGACGCTTACCTATAAGCGCCATCGACAATAAGGTCCCTTTTCATAGATAATGTCACAAATAAACGTATTAACATATTAAAATGTAGGAATCTTATATGAGACATCTATCTATCAGCCACGGAAGTCCACTGACATAAGCCTCCCCCATAGACCATCGCAGAGAGTGATATTAGCATTAGGGTTTACGTATCTTAGGGTATGCAATAAGACTTTACAGTATAGTGCTGCACCGCAGAAGAAATCTTATATTATATACAATATTTTCTTTATCTAGTACGAGTAGGTACTCTATCTACCTAGTAGTACAGTATAGTATCTACAGTATCTAGTAGGTATCTAGTAGTTCTACTTTTAAACAAAATAATTTTCTGAAATTTATATGTACGTTTTATGTAGTCTCCTTATCTCAAAGCTACAAAGCAGGGATTTATTACACGCGTATTATTTTAATCTCCACACGCAAGGGCTCAGAGAAATCTTTTACGGCTCTAGTAAAATTAGAACGTTAAGAGCTCTCCGTTATTATCCTCTTATATTTTATGTGAGCCGGGTCGGCTGCAGCTCGCGCTGTGCCCATTGGCATGTTCCCGGGGAACCTAAATATCCCGGAATGAAATTGTTACGCCATTCATTACTTAAATACACACAATATAACCTCACAGTCAGAATATTTCCAGTTAACCAATGGAATAGAATCAATATAATTGTTAAATATTGTTGTCATTTTATTTCAATAAGATTTAAGAAAGAAGATTTAAAAAAGATCGGAATAATTGTTTTAATATATAAATAAAGTTTATTTGAGCGAATTAGATAAGTCGCAATAAACTGGAAATATTCCCGCGACAAAAAAGTTTTTAAAAATTACGAACTGCTCCTAATGCACGTTTGTCGCGTTAATAAACGTAATAATCCTGCTTAATTTGAACACCAGGTGGATTCTAATGAAAAGAAACTCTTAACCGACCCCTGGAAAAACCGTAATTTGTTACAGTCTTTGTATTTTTGTATTTAGAATCGCGCGCAGCCCACTTTTTATCGCACGTCCCCTCTGACTGTGAGGTTATAAATAATTGCCTTGTTAATTATTTATAAATGTTTTTACATCTTAGGTATAAAGTTTATCAGATAAGTTATGTTATTTATATGAAAATGGACGTAGTTACTGAGACGAAAACATGTTGTTGACACACCGATAGTAGTTGCAGTGGCATTAATAATAATAAAGTAATAATTGGCATTGTACTCGTATAGCATCGTTGCAGTTTTGGAGGTATTACGAATTTTACATAAGAGTCATCTAATATCAATATAAACTAAGTTGTAGTAAGTAGTAAGATAGATAGTATTGTAATATTGTTGTACATAATAAATGAATGTTTATAACTCACATTATTAAAGAGTATTGGACAAGATTTTTTCTAATGATAAAAACTATGTTTGTTCTAGCGTTTTGACTCAACCGATCTGTTTGGCACCCTACCTATGCAACGGCCAAAACTAGTCAAAAATATGTAACTTCAGTAAAGTTTCTGAGTTTATGTTTTGTAATAAAATTCTTTTCAAGAAAGTACACGAATGTTTTGTGGTTTTCCTCGTATAGCGAATTCTGCTATCTCAACTAAGGTAGTTTTCCCGGAAGTCTCCAACCTGTAAACTCAGAAACCTTCCTACGTAATATCAAAAGAAGAGAAATCCAAAATCCAATATCATCAGACGTAACAAGTAATACACCTACACATTCCAAAGCTCTGTCTATACATTGTACCTTTTTAAAGAATCGGATAAAGGTGCCCCAAACCAGAGTCTTAGGCCGAAACGAACACCCTGAGGCGCTATTAAAACAACTTGCCACATTCAAGCAAAATACAAAACAGTATAAGTCAGATATCCAATTACACATACGCCTCGCTGATTTTTAGGTCAAGATACACTGGTTCGACTAGCTTATAGTTGAGATAAGAATACAGAGGTTGTTAAAAATGGGCCGGTCACGGTCCCACGATTTGTTAACCTTTTTTAAGCCCACCTCCTTTACGAGTTTCTAATGTTATACAGTACCCTACACTCCGATTTGGACTTTAATAACTTTTCATTTTCATAATACAAGTGTCGTGAACCTTAAGGTTTTGTAAACTTACATTATTAATTAACATTGGATTGACGGTTAAACCTCAAAATGGCGAAGTCGTCTTGAAAATATATTTTTTGTTTTTTGTTCAAACGTAGTTTAGTCCATACTTAATATTATAAATGTGAAAGTGTGTCTGTCTGTCTGTTTGTTTGTCCGTCTTTCACGGTCTAACGGGGCGACGAATTGACGTGATTTTTAAACTGGAGGTAGATGAAGGGATGGAGAGTGACATAGGCAACTTTTTGTCCCTTTGTAACAGCCCACTTTCCTAAAATGGGGGGTGGAAGTTTGTAAGGAGCTTTCCGCAAAGGGGAGGGGGGACTCTTATTTCCACTTTGGAAGTGTCTCTCGCGCTAACTATTTAGTTTTAAAATATCAACATTACATTTATTTAACCATAAATCAATCAGGTTTTGAGAAAAAAAACATTGGAAATATAAATAAGTGTTTCTCATGGATCCCAATAGATGGCACTGATAGGGTCATGAAACATGCTAACGTTGTGTGCTCTCGATTTGTACTTAAGTGGGGGGATCGGCTCGCGCTTCGCTATACAGTTCATACGGTACCTACACTCTGTTACTTGAATTTGACGATTGATTAACAGTAGTATACCTACACTTATATTCTTGATATTCTTGATTCAACTGCTTATGCCTGCGGCTTCGCTCGCGTTAGAAAGTAGCCTTTGTCACTCTCCATCCTTTCAAGTACCTCCACTTAAAAAATCACGTCAGTTAATCGCTCCGTTTTGTAGTGAAGCCGGACAAACAAACAGACAGCCAGACAGACAGACAGACACACTTTCGCATTTACAATTTAGCTTTTACCTGCGGCTTCACTCGAGTTAATTCCGGGTAACACGGTTCCCCTTTCCTGATGTAGAAATCGCAACAGATTATTATTTTAATACGCTTCTGTAGACGATATTATATGTCTTACCATTTGTATTGGATTATGTAATGGGACGAGACTTCGTGTCACACAACTTGGCCGCAATATCATTAGCGCCACTATCTTAACCGGTGTAGGAAAGGGTGAAAATGTGATGATCCCACGAATCCCAATAACTCCTACAGATCTCCCGTTCCAATTTAAAAGACTACAATTTCCTCTTAAACTTAGTTTCGCAATGACTATCAACAAAGCGCAAGGACAAACATTAAAGGTGGCTGGGGTGAACTTAGAAAAGCCGTGCTTCTCCCATGGACAATTGTATGTAGCATGTTCGCGTGTATCCAATGCCCAAAATCTTTACATTCTATCCCCAAATGGTAAGACATATAATATCGTTTACAGAAGCATATTAAAATAATAATCTGTTGCGATTTCTACATCAGGAAAGGGGAACCGTGTTACCCCGAATTAACTCGAGTGAAGCCGCAGGTATGTAAAAGCTAAATTATAAACGCGAAAGTGTGTCTGTCTGTCTGTCTGGCTGTCTGTTTGTTTGTCCGGCTTCAAAAACGGAGCGATGAACTGACGTGATTTTTTAAGTGGAGTTACGTGAAAGGATGGAGAGTGACAAAGGCTACTTTCTAACGCGCGCGAAGCCGCGGGCAAAAGCTAGTGTGTAATATAAAGTAATATTGATAGCGTATTATGCAGTGATCTAACGCAGAAATGTGCAGCTAATGAAGAATAGATTTCAGAACGTGTTTCACCACTATTTTGGTCATCTCCCGGCAATCCCGGGGTCACGGCCGCCTCTTAGCTTTCTGTAAAGTCCAGCTACCACTTTACAAAACGCAAGGCCTACTACCGAACAACGTCATGCTCTAAGGGCAAACTTATATTTATTATACTTATTTGTTATTCTACTTGACACTGGCGAAATCATCGATTGATTTATTGATGGAAGCCATATTTTTTTTAAAAGAAGTAGAAACTTACATTTAAATTACGGTGAAAGTAATGATTATTCAACTTGCTAATGAAATAAAGGGTATCATTATGATGGAATGACGGTGCCAACAAGCCTCCGAGATGAGAGATTACTGGCAACCAATCATTACCAAGCTGTCTGCATCGCCCAATCATATTATCCATATTGACTTGGACTGAGAACAAGCAAATTTACGCAAGCAAGCCTATCCTCGTCGCTTCAATAAACCTTCAAAAACCAGTTCCCATATGACCCCAAGTTTCTTATCAGCAACCCTTTAAAAGAGATCTCATTGTACTGGTTACGTAAGGAATAGAAATAAACCCTGGCGCACGGCCAGCCATTGAGCTCATTTAGGTCAAGAAGAACCGCGGTAAAGAAATTCTAGTTGGAAAAGTGGATTTTAATTCACCCATAAACTGCTGGCTAGACAAACAATTAGGTAAATTGATATCGTTTGGCACTTGCCTCCGCTTTATGTATTTATTGTTATTGCACACTTATTAGGAAAACGGCAGTATTTTCTGACCGCAACCTAATAGTCTACGTTACGTATGGCATACACTTTTTTATTAAGCAGAACCGTCTGCTAGCGAATATCAACGATATTTAAATCGAAAAATTTAACTCGAAGCAGGACTCGAACCCACAACCACTGGTATAGTTGGTAGTGCACCGGGCTAGTGATCCAGTGGTTGTGAGTTCGAATCCCGCTTCGAGTATTTTTTTTATATTTTTCTTTCGATTTAAGTATGGCATACACGTTTATATTACATTCATCGTTTTTCTCAATCACAATCTTACACCGAATGTACCAAATTGGCATTCTTGTAAGTACCAATAACTTTGTATTACATGTGGGATGGCCCGGAGGGGTCAGGTCACCTAACGTTTTGAGATGCCTATATAAACTGTGTATATAATTGGTATACTTGGTTTGTAGAGTGGTGGCATAGAATATCACTTTCTATCGTCACGATGTTTGGCCTTACCCAAACATGTTACCTTATGATTGAGACGTTTCCTTTACTTGCTTATAGAATAATAGTTTCAAATTGTCGTATCTTTCTTTGCAGGTTCTTTCTCGACAATAGCTTCGATTGAAGCAGTTGTTGTACATACTTTCAACTCAAACAAATTTACCCTGAAGTTTCAATCATCTTCTTCATACAGGTAAAATCAACTTATCCATAGAGTTATAATGTTCTTGACCTTAAACAAGAAAAATATAACTGACCGTGGCGGCGCCCAGTCGTGGCGTGTGCAGTCTAGAAGAGTCCCGACGTAGGTCTTGCCACGCCACGTCACGTTCACAACCAGTACGCCTGCAACAAACATAGACACGCTTGAAAGGAATCTTCTACAAGATAATAAGGGTACAGTGTGGGGTATTATGTAATTTGCCTTTCAGAAGAAGAGGTTAAAGCATGCCAACTTGTAGGCTATACTTTTAGGTAATTAAAAAAGGTTAATAATATAATAATCTTGACATGTCTTTTTATTGAAGATCACCTTTGAAAAATAAATCGTGGCAAGTATGTAAGAATTATGAATCACATTATTTTCATTATTTTGCTTTCCTAAGTCAATGATTTTTAAAAAGCGTTTTCAAATAAAAAGACATATCAAGATTCAAGACTGTTTACCTTTTTTAACTACCTAAAAGTATAGATTATAATTTTATTCCAACATAATGTTTTAAATGTCATCATTTTAATAGACAATCCTAAGTTTTAATTCCCGTCGACCCCTATTTTAACTTACTACGCAGAGTTGAAATAGAATAATTTGTATCGTTTAAATTTCTTCATTGTTAGTGTAGTGAAGAAATCAGCTACGAGTATCGATTGGTACTAGTCCCGTACGCCACACAATGTCAGAAATGTCGACACATTGGGGAGTGTACGATGGTAATAAAATAATAGTATTCATAAAAAGCATCCGATGCGCATGCTGATGTGTTTCAGTGTTAACGGGAAATATAAATGTGTAAAAAGAAAGGCTTAGTATCGGAGAACATGACATAACATAACATAAATAATACAGTCGTACACATATTAATAAACTCGACTGTACTAGATAACTATAACAGCATGACTATAACATAAACATTACTAAATAGGGCATCACATTCGTACTAACAATATAATTTTTCTGTCCGATCGATTTATTACATTATTTTACTACAAGTATTTTACTACAACTTGCGAAATTGATATACATATATAACCCACTTATTTTTAATTTAGCCGATTGATATCGAGAATGCCTTTAAATACTTTTTCCATTATCAAAACCGCTAGTAAAGTATCTGCAAGTGTTTGCTTCTGACGTAAACAGCCTTCAAATAATAACCATGTTAGCAAATACAGAAAAGAATCTACACATAACTTCATTTCACATCAAGATTTCGCCGTCGGCTCCCGCCGAGCAGAGGAACTTATTTTTTTCATAAATCCTCGGTCCCACGCCATGAATTCATAGATAAGATGCTAAACGCTGATCCTTCGAGAAATATTGTCTGATTTTCGTATGAATCGTAATAAATTTTCGCTTCAGTAATCTCCAATGTGGCAGACGACGCGTAGTTTCGGTTTTCGGCTTTGCCTTCTTGTGTCTGTTGCAGTGCAGACTGAGATCAATGTACTTTTGCCCTCATGGGCCCTTGTTTAGTTTTGTTTTTAATTTAAACCTTGTCTAATTCATTATTATAAAACGGTCCTACTTTGCTCCCCTCATCCTACTCTGTTATTTGTCTCATTGCTTTGTAAGTTGAGATCATTTATAAAGGGGCGAAACCGCTTTTTCAAACTTTATTCCAGTAGCGATGTTATAGCCTGGATGTTTAGTTCATAAATTGAAATTCGATTTGTTTACACAAACATACAGGAGCAGTACAATGGCTACATAACTGAATTGTTGTTGTACTCTATAACTTAAAATAAACAAAAGTAGGTAGAACTCAGAAATACCTGTAGACCAGTAAAATGACCAAGACCTGGACATAATTCGATTAAATTGGGTTTTTTTACATTGACGCGGAACCCTAAAATGTTGAATTTTTTATATTATAAAATAAAAAGAACTAACAATATTTTATTATATAGAAAAAGAATATTACAGTTATCGAATTATGTCTAGGTTTCGGTACTTATACTGATCTATTTTCGTAATTTTACTGGACTAAATAAAACAATTAACTAAAAAAGAATAATTACAATTATAGATAGTAATAGTAGTAGTAGTTAGACACATAAAGTATTGGAAACAATAAGCAATTTATATAGTTTTGATAACTTTAAACCGCAATCCGCAAACAGGTTTTGTAATTAGTTTCAGCCATAAATTATAATTAGATATTAAGTGAACGTTTAATTGATGGCACTATATTCTCGTACCAATAGGATATCATTGTTTTGATACGATGCTTTATCTCTCCATATATCAATCGGCTTGTCAAACAAAGGGATTGCAATTTGACACTAAACCGAGTATAGTATTTACATGAAAGGGCTTATATGCATAAATCCTACCTAATCACAACGAACACAATAGCCAACTAGTTGTGTATTCCCATTGCTCGCACCACACTATATACATCCGCACGCCGCTCCGTTGCATGAAAAAAACAGCACTATACGCGTGTACATACTGAAATGTCTCGTTCGCACATCGCAGCGAAAACCAGATTCTCGTCTAATATGAAGACTGATACGTTAGGTTTCTGACGAAACGGTGTAATTAGTAAGAGCACTGAGATTATACCGACATTCGATTATGAAACGTTTACAAAGAGCAATAATAACACATAGTCGCAATTGTGCTTGTAAAATTCTACGATATTAGCAGCACAACTCGTAAAGAGGATCTTGCACCATTTTGCCTGTGTTAAATGCTATTATAGTATGAAGGATAGAAAAGACTTCTTTATACATACAGAATACGAGTTATTAAATTTAAAACAATTTAAAATCTTTAAGTACCTCTGTTAAATATGTAAAGCTGTCTTCTACGTTTAGTAGTTGAGGTGGTTTTGACCACCAAGTTAATATTTGTCATGAGTGTGTTAAAGCTTTTTAACAAATGCATATTTGAAAAGCGCACCGCTGAATCAATGATCGCCAGACACCCTTGTTCGGTAAGTGATCGAAATACTCCCTGACATCGCACAGTGATTGAATATCTCTCAGTGATCTGTGAGTCATTAAAGGAATATACACTTTATTCTAAGGATCATACGGTTAATATTTAAGCAGGTGCTGAGTATAATGGTCCACTCACACATGCACGCCCCGACGCGTCTCAAGTGCACACATTAAAACCAGAATAATGGGATGTTTGGTATTGAAACATTTGTATTGGCTCGTATCACGTATGCAGGTACGATCAGTCTGTACTTAGATCTTAGATTACTTATAATGGTTTTATCGAAGGCAGGTGTTCATTTTCGCACCTAAGTTCTATTTAATTTATAATTCATTATAACTGCTGCTATTTAATATTCTCATTTAAAACTATTGAACAATTAATATTCAAAATATACACAAACCGAAATCTACTACACTTTACAAAACTTGTAGTTACTCTTACAGCTGTAAGACGTAGTCAATCTCAATCATTAACGAAATTATAAATGTAAAGTACCTACCTACGTTATTTACAAGAATTATATTCCTACCTATTAAAATATTCAAAACAATATGATGCTAAAGCAAAAATATTGTCTCATTGACTCTTCTCCCCCTACATTCTAAAACTTTACATTACGAATAACCAGCTCCAAGAAAAAATGAATATCTCCTGACTTTAACAAGATGCGCTGTTTACAGGCTGACCAATTTAGCAAATACAATGAGAACTCCTTATTCCATCGACATAAAGTCTACTTCTTCTTATCTTATATTGCCGATAAGTTGGCGGGTATGTACGAAATTGATGCAGCAGAGTATTGATGCGGGGTCGGATCAATTTGTCACGGGACATTTGTATGCAAAGCCGGTTCGAACCGGTTTGGAGAAATACTTGCAATATTTTTGGATAAATTTGAAATCGGCAGGTGGTCTTGAATACTTGTTGAGACTTTTATACACAATACATTTTTATTTCAATTCAGTCTAATTGTTGTGTATCCCCATTTAGCTCGACTTCATTCTAATTATGTATTACGTTTATAAACAAATTTTTCCTAACTAGTGCGTAAAAAGCTCACTTTTCGCACGCTTCGCGTGCGTAAATTTCACTTTTTAAGGCACTTGGTATGAAAAATTAGGTTCGATACTCGTGTAAAAACTTCTTTAAGACTCGGGTGATTGTCACCCTCGTTTCACTCGGACTCCAACGTTCACCCTCGTCGAAAAAAAAACTTTTTGTTTCACTAGTATCGAAATGTACTATTATAAATTAATTAAGTACTTAAGCATAATATATCTTCAGATAGCACTGTACTTACATGAACAAGGTTTAATAATTACCAAATTGCCATGAGACGGAAAACCTTTAAAAGCAAAATGGGCACGAAATACAAACAGAACACGTCACATTTAATTAAACCATACTCGCATACGTATTTTGCCTAGTATTTATCCCTGTTATTTCCGCCGGCAGCCGCAGCACGTACGCCGGGAGTACCGCGCCGGCCTCGGACGTGACCGGGCCTGCATATTCATCCCTCCCTTATCGCTAGCGTGCTAACTTATGTAAATTTAATTAATCAATTTCGACCCTCTATTCATAACACATTTTTGTGCCTCCACTCGCTTGCGGTAACTATTTTGCGGTTATTCTTTTGTGTTTCGTGTTTATGTTGGGACACAATTTAAAACAACCACGGTTTTTTATGGCTTTGTAACACCTATTAAAAGTTTACATGTTACATTACACATAGGTGTATGAATAAGCAGGACTTTATTCATATCCCACCTATAAACAGCATGCCACTAACATATGTGTAAAATGTAAACTCTCCTTGGGTGTTACAAATACATAAAAACAGTGGTTGTTTTAAAATGTGTTCCAACATATCTAAACACGAACCACATTTTTATTGCTAAACGTGTGGTTCGTGTGTCCTTTTCATGGAAAATACGACTTCTAAAACGGGAGTAACGGGGAAAGTCGTATTCGTATGTTTACCGAATTAAAATAAGTCACTACTCCAAAGAGACAGACCCCCATAGTAATAGTACCCATAGACTTACATTTATTTTTACAGTAAAAATTTAATAAAAACTTTGATACGTTTCACATTTAGTTAAGTTACCGTAAAACCTAAACGTCATCTGCCTTTTCATGGAAAACACGACTTGTAAAACGGGAGTAACGGGGAAAGTCACATTTGTATGTTTACCGAATTAAAATAAGCCACTACTCTAAAGGGACAGAGACCCATAGTAATAGTACCCATAGACTTACATTTATTTTTCCAGTAATAATTTAATAAAAACTTTGATACGTTTCACATTTAATTCAGTTACCGTAAAACCTAAACGTCATCTGCCTTTTCATGGAAAACACGACTTCTAAAACGGGAGTAACGGGGAAAGTCGCATTTGTATGTTTACCGAATTAAAATAAGCCACTACTCTAAAGGGACAGAGACCCATAGTAATAGTACCCATAGACTTACATTTATTTTTCCTGTAAAAATTTAATAAAAACTTTGATACGTTACACATTTAATTAAGTTGCCGTAAAGTCAAACTGGAAACATTCAATTACCGTTAAAACGATAAAACAAAAAACACATTCCACGACCCGCTTTAGCTCTCCAAACACCTAACATTTTCTGGGAATTTCGCCGGACAGCGTACAAATTGAGATAAAAATGGGAGCATCAGACCTCGGTCAATCCCTTTTAATCCCCTTGAGGTCCGAGATCCTCGCCATTGGTAGAACGAGCAGTGGTCGAGACGTTGTTTTAACGGGACGAGAATTATACATCTTGCTCATATGATATATATACGAATGAAACAAGACAACTGACAATGTCCTATACAAAATCGCGTGCTTCTAAATTTCTGTCTGAATGGCGTTCGTAATTGAGTCTCAGTTCTAGCCATTTGTTTGCCACTTAGACCTAGGGATGCCAACTTTAGGTAGTGATATGTGTTATTACGAAATAAAAATAATCCTAAATCAGACCAGCAATGGTGTAGGGTTGAACTCCACCCTTAATACCTTCGCTGCGGCAGTTAGTTAACATCGCAGTTAACCATACTTGTTTAGGGGTCGATCGACCTAATAACGCAGTGAACGTGTTAAGTGAGAATATATTATTAGCATACCTACTGCGGTGTTATCCTTAGCGAATCTCGATGGTATCAATCGGGTCTTATCCAAGTTAGAATTATATAATGAATTTCAAATATTCCGTGCAGTAATGGACATTTATTTTATTAATAATCAGCAGTTTACTTTAATATGTGAACAGAACTGTAATTTTAATATCGATTTCGGTTTCTTAATGCAGGTAAGTGACTGTTAATAATACTAGTACTATAAATTGCAATAAGTATATGTTCTATTTACAAGTACTTAACTAGTTACAGTATAAAATCTAAAAAAGGTATAAATTTAAATGTATCATGTATAATTCTAGTGATACTATAAAACATCAGAGCAAATCAAAATATATAATAAAACAAAAAAAATGTTCTTAGTTGCATCATCATAATATTATTACGTTAAAACGGATAAAATCTGTCAATTTTATCCGTGTTTCGAGAAAGTTCTGTTTCCCATTTACAATCCGATTTAGAATGCGTCATAAACATACAAAAACAAACATAATTTATTGTATAAAAGTGATACATAGTATGCTTGACAATTTTATTGTGAATGCGCGGAAAATCTTCTAGCAAAATGTTGTTCCATGCGTAACTTCATTGTTACGTGCGAGTGAAGTTACTATAAGGTTTGTAATAAAGGGGATCTCTTTCACGCTAGACTCACCTTCCCAACATTCTCAACAATACATTAGACAACATAATGATATCTACTCTACACAGTACAATCTACACAAGTACACATTCTACAGAACAACTAATTAGACAGACTAACTATCTACCACGGGACTAGACATTAAATAAAGTACTTAAGTTCTAACATCTAGTATTTACTATGCGAGCCATAAGTAGAAAACTCTATTATACCTGCTACTTACAAGTATGTATAACAGGTATTTTGTAGCAGGTATCAGGAAATACTTAACGGCTTGTCATAATAAATTAATTACGGATGTTCGTGAAACAGTAAATTAATTTGACGCTTTATTATCGGATTATCGCTGACGAAACTAGAACTAAAATACGTCCGGTTCTAACGAGATGATTGACTTTATCATAGCCTCAATGAAACATTCGAATTTCAGTCTTAACACGTTTCGATAAGGATCGTATACGTTTAAAGCGTGGGCTGAAGCAAGGCTCGATCCAGGGTTATTATTTATTGTCTCACGAAACAATGAACACATAAAGCATTTCTCTATAAGCTATTAGCATAAAATGATCAGCTATTTCCGACTGACTGAGGCAACTGGTGATCGTGATCAATTAGTCAGAGCGACAAATAAGATAATTAAGTCAGTGCCCGTGAAAACGTACTAACAACTCCGTTTTTTGCTCGCCCTGCTCTCGGCATCGGCGATATGAATATTTATTATATTAACTAACCGCAAAAAATGATCGTATAAAACCTTAATGCCAACAACCGCTGTGTTTGAACAAGTAGATTATTATACCTGTGAGGTTGTGTCAGTCGTTAACTAGATGGCGCCACTTAAACCATTACAGCAAGTGTAATTCTTGACTTTATAATATTTAATGAATATTACATGAGTACCTGGCATCTGTAAGTATTACCATTATTGAGCGGTTGGGAACGCTGGAAACAAATTCCGATCTTAAAGTTCGGAGTAATAAAGAGGACAGTTATGACTAATGTACCCCACGTTTACACTTCTTAGAAAACTAATATTCTCTATTGTAATAGTCCCCGATAACAGTAATACTGATAACACTACTGTAAAGACACTTTCATTTCAACAATGCCCGTCTAAATACAGTTTGAACAGAAATATTCAAGTTGAAATTCACCCCGACTAAAGTATGGGGTGGCATTTTTAAAAGGCAGGCAGATGCTTGCCTAAGTTCATGACGGGCTGGGAAATTGTCGGGGCTCCTCGGTTTTATTATTTAGGGGTGGATTTCCCTTATAAATGGGTAATGCCGGGCACGGTCACGAAAAAGTTAAATTAGAGGCCGTTCCGGATCGGCATTCGGATACTAAACATTTGTCATCGATTTGGTATTAATATGACATCTCTCGGTAATCTCACTCGCGCTTGTTTATATTGATGGGAGCTGCAATATTATGATTAATATATGTCAAAATACGTATTGTAAGAGTATTTTGGTTTTGCATTTTGTTGATTACAATTATAAAAAGGGCTTAACAGATTTGCATCATAATAATATCACACGATTGTTGTAATGCCTAATTATGTATAGTTACATACACTACTTTATCTACACACATATCATTAAGTGTTTTAAGATGGGTTAAAAAACCGTAGGGAAATGACTTATTACTTGTAAACATTAAAAAGTCAACGAACAAAACAAATGACAGCTTGGAACGGCGGCGTTGCGTATTTCGTATCTCAGTCAAATAGGTAAGAGGTAGTTTATCGTAATTACTTGGCTGCCGCTAGGGCTCGCCCCTGATTGTCGCAGGGAGATATTAACCAAAATAATATAGCCTATGATCTTTAACAATAATGTAGGATTCTAATGGTGGAAAACAAATCTCATTCGGTTCTGTAATTGCGTAGCCAATTCAATGTAAACAATCAAAAGTTTCCTCTGTATAATAGTAGTGTAGATAAATTGTAAAGTTATAATTATAGTCTGTTCCTTAGGGGAAATTATAGGATAGAGCTAGACGAGGGGAAATTTTATTGAATAACGGACAAAGTGGCGGACAGAAGCTAGGAAACAATAGTATCATATTAAAATCGGATCATTATTAACTTGAATGCCACCCGGCTGTTTGGGTGGTTGCGTGTAATCGCTTCGATTTTGTTTTGTCTGTCGTTAATGAGTCGTCGGAGAGTCATTAGCAACTCACTTTGTACGTGTTTTTGGTTGACAAGTTGGAGCAAATTATACTGTTATTATGGACAACATATAATTATTTTTCTTTGTAGTGGACGGCATCGAGGGAAACTTTTCATTTCATTTAGAAAAAAATATTTACAAAAACTATATCTACTTACAACAATATGTGTTCCTATTGTTATTAAGTAAAAAAAAATAAAAACAAAAAAGATCTTTGGAGATGCTGGGATTTGAACCCAGGACTTTCAGCATGCGAAGCAGACACTCTACCACTGAGTTACATCCCCGCTTAGAAACTCTGACAAAATAAGATATCTGTTGACACAAAATAAATAAGTTAGCTGTTGTATTATACAACTTGTATATGACATGTAATTATCTAATTATACATTTCTAAAGCGACCGAACGTGTGTATTCCCAACGATTTCCTAGCAACAATTTTAATTATTGTCTTATAATTATTACAGAATTCCTTATTGTAGTTTAATTTCTATTATTTTTCGTATCGATTATTAACTGGACATGTATATAGCATTTAATATCATCTTTACTTTTTATATAAATGGCAAATTACGTATATCTCAATTTTGACGTGTAGTCTATGTGTGTATTTACAAAATTAATGAATAAGAACAGAATATACACTTATAAAAATATGGTAAACATTATTTTATTTACAAAACCACTTAAATACCTCCTACTGAATTTTAAAATTGTTTCAATAAGCCAGTAAGCCATATTTGTTTTGACCAAATTGTATTGTGGCTTTTCCGTTTTGCGAGTAGAATATAGTATAAACACAAACTTTCCACACGAAAGCTCACCAATTACTCAGCTGGTTCACTTCGTCATTAGTGTCATTACCCAGCGCAGATAAATGACAAATATGTTTTATTATTTTAACGATAACTTGTTTTTTCCTTTCACGCATAACAACCGGACCCGTATTTAGAAAATACAAACTATTTTTTACCTTAGTTACACGTACATAGATTCTAAATTACATTGGTATCCGTGAGGCAGTGTTCTCGGCCTTTATAGGAGCATAAAGGTGTAAAAGGCCTCGATAGGACGTAGTTATTAAATACCGCGATGTTATCGGCAGTGATATTCTCATTGCTTAAACCCTACTTATACAACTTTGTGTATTTTTTTATACAACATTCAGTTATTCGATTATTATTAATTTGGATCTATATTTATCTCGTTATTTAAATGACACCATTAAAATTAATGTGACACAAGCCTGTTAGTATACTGATGTCATCATGTCGAGACATTAAGATAAAACCTTAGACTATATAATATTATTAGACTCCACGCTGCCAACAACAAATTGTGACTACAAATGGCGTCGGTCGACTCGTACTGACGGGCTTCACACACATACGCAAGGCATTGATGCGCGGGACTCCCAACAGTCGCCTCCGAACGTCAAAGCACGCCGCAGTGGACCAAAAAATATTAAAATATGCCGTCATATGCTGTAATATCAAGTAAAAATGCTACTGATCGACACAAAAACTCCCCAATCACTTTTCATCAGTAAATAAACAATTAACTACGTAATTACATTAAAAATTAGTAAATTCGCTAGCTATTTACTTCACGCCATATGTGTTGCCAGACAATCGGGTCAATCAAAATCGGAGAAATTTCCCGAACGTAGGGTAATTGATGTTCCATTTTGTTAACTATTATGTATGAGCGCGGAGCGGGTTTGGTGTAGGTACAGGTTTTTAAGTTTAGTTTTAATTAATTTAATTTTTGTTTTGTAATTTATTTCTATGTTCTTTTATTTATCACAACTGTAAACGAATGGATACCAATAATGTTGATTAAAATTTTATAATTTTATTAAGTAACGTTCTTTACCAAAAAAAGTACACAGTGTTCTTTTGCAAATTATAACCCTATTTGTATCACCTATGTAATTGCAACCAGCTTTTCATTTTAATAAGTTTTTTAAAGACTACGGTAAACCCCTATACACTACCACCATAAATTGTCACGACAAATCGTCATAATTTAACTATGCGACCTGTTGTTTTGCAATCTTAGTTATGAAATTGCTAATAAAGGCTATGAATATCTTTAAGTAGTTTAGGATATTACTTCTTGGTTGAAAAATTATGGCTTGTCTGTTTCATACTAAGTAGGTAAGTCAGAACATTCAATCGCGTCTCGCGTCAATTCACGTCTATGGCCAACTCGTTGTGTTTTAAGTAAATACCTACATTAAAATTTAAAATTTGAGAGTTTAGTCAAACAATAAAAGTGTATTTGTTTTTTTGTACATTATATTCCCGTACTGATCACATTTTCTCTGGGATAAACCTATGAGGATTTGAAATTCAGTAGTTTTTTTTGTCTTTGCGGGGCCATTGCTGTGCCACATAATTAAAAAATGTGTATAGTAAAAGTGCTTGAAATTATAGTATAGGGTCGAGAAGAGTGAGAAAACACACACATTTACATCGTGTACTTTTATCAATTTAATATTAGTGAGTTATTCTGTTTTTCGTTAAATTCGCCGCTTCTGAAATATATTTTACTATATTTATTAAATCATACGCATATCGTCGTTTTTTTAACAAATATGTATATTCATAACATATTTTTTTATACTAAAATATTTAATCTGAAATTGGGATTTTTTTTTTAACTGGCACCACACGGAAATACGCACACATGTAAAGCGGCCGCCATTACGCGTCACAACTCGTTGTATCGGTGGATTCCTTCTGTAGGTTTACTACTTCTATGGATAAAACCATGATAAAGCGCATATCAGGCGAACCGATGCGATGGCGTCATATAACTTTATCTGGTTCACCCGGAAACTCGACTCACACGCGTTTGCATTCGAAATGGGAATAAGAGACCGGTAATTACTATTCGTAATTTACGCTCAACTCATTCACTCATGTTTTATGGTAGTCATGAATATTTTAATAATAAGCACAGTGCGTAAGAGAAAAAGTTGAAGGTATTTGAAGCATCGTTAGTAGCCACCGTTTGAAATGTATACTTACACGGTTGAATACTTAAATAGGTACCTCATGTTTAATTCATTATTTATTAAACCTTTACTTTTCTAACTTGCGCGGGTTAATCAGTCAATGTTACTCAAAAAGCGACGACCCGTTCGTCTCGGGTTCTTTTGTAAATAACTAAAATAAGGTGTATCAAGTTTTTTTTGTATCTACTATCATTTTTTTATATATATATATCGACGGTGGAAATTTCAAATGTCGTAACGGACATACTTTTATATGCGACTTACGACATTTGAAATTTCCACTGTCGATATGTATTTACTTTACGGAGAAAAAAAACCAAACACCAAGAATACTTCACTCCGCTTTACAAGAACAATCAGTATATTTTTCCCTCTATCCGCAAAGCCCGAGTTATTTATTGATGTGAATAAATACCAGGATTTAAGGAAGGCGAAGGGGGAAGCGCGCAAGTCGGGAGCACAGCCATTAGGCTGTTGATTACCGCGGCCCGTAGTAATTAGCACCGCCTAAATGGACCTATTTCAGTCAACTGCTCTCCTGGTACGCCGGCGCCGTTGCGATCTCAATCAGGCCGGTAAACATTTAAACTCAGTGTTTCAACCAATTTAGCTGTCCTCGGAGCTCATTGACAGAATTATTCCAGATAACTCATTAGTTTAAGTAACTAGAACAACAATCACCATTATTTGGAATAACTAAGTATTTAAGAACATATAAGTCATAAAAGACTCGATAGGTAGTTAGGTACTACCGGAAAACATGTTTCAGAACTATTTAAGTATATCTACCAAAATCACCGTCGTAGTTTGGAGGTGTACCAAAATAGTTGGATAGATGTCATTTGTTTTACAGCAATATCCAGAAAAGAAAAAGACATCTAATTATTGCTCGAGCAAAGTTAACACTAACAATGCTACATCTCATCTCCATTACTAAACATTTTGCTTTGAGAAGTCGTATTTCAAACTCAGCGGTTTATACAATCTGTATTAACAGAGGACACAAACCTTAGACAAAGTCCGTTATGAGCAGTGAAATGAAACACAATGTAGCGAGCACCCGCCACCATTAGGGACACAATGCACCCCCGTCCGTAATTATTATAAAACACGATAATAAATCACCATCTGCCTCTGTTGCCACTTTCCAAATTTATCCGACTGTCCCGGGGAGGCAATTCACGCCCTCTTTGGGCTTATTTATTTTGGGCGAGCTTACGGAAATTAAATACGGTTTGCCGCACATTTTCGCGTAACGTGTTAGATATGCTTATGAAGTTCGTTATTATATGGCGTCTTCTCGAGGCATAAAGTCGGGGCTTCGCAAAACCTCGGCACTTGGAGACGGGTTTACGAGCGAAAACAATTACAGTAGTATCATTTCAATCGCTTGTCGAACATGGGATTTACAAAAACCCAGTCCAGTTTTGGAGCTGACTCTGATTATACATATTTGTTATGGATCTTGAGCTCACGAGACACTGGTTTTAGAAAACCTTTTAAGCCAAGAATACATACATTCGAGGCATGTCGTACCATAAACCGAACAAGATTATAATATTATAAGACCCTGCGATATCAACATACTTTTTTAAAATTTGGACTTGGCCATTATGCGCCACCGGAGAGTGAACTTACGGTACGTCAGTGAGTATAAATTCACCAAGTAAACAGAATATCGTTCCAGTCAGCCACTATCCCCGCAACGCATTCCTTTCCACTAATTAGCACAGTATTTATGTCCAATATAAATATGTAATACTAATTGCTATCTACTTTACGCCCGGTTTATGGAGCCGTTACCCCGCGTTTCACTCCACTTAGCGCAATACTTTCCTTTGGTCTTTTTAATATCGCTTCAAGTTCGAGAGGCGTTAAATAATTCCGTCACTCAAAATGAGCTTCGTTTGCCTCAGCTTTTATGAGTATAAAGTTTACTTTACCAACAGGTAGTGCGATGCAAATGAAATCCCCGGAACTTTGTTTGTCAGTGAGAAACAATGGCCGCGTCTGATTAGACTCGCTTTCGGCCCCCGGACGCCCACCGCCTCTCAGCATAATAATAACTATTCATTCCTCCATTAAATTGCCACAAATAATAAAGATAGAACGCTTGAAATATTTATCAAACCGGTTTTACCTGTGGGTATTACTGGTCATTAGATATAATGAAATATCGTTTTGCCGTGGCCGATGTAAATAATAAATCTAAGTTCATAATTCCAATCCCAATTAGTATGACCTTAGACTAGGCGAGACGAAAGTTGAACGTGTATAAACAAATAAACTTATGAGTTGAATAGAGACCTAGTTTAGTTACATGGAGAAGTTGATATATAATATAAAATTATACAGACAGTGAATGTAAATTAATGTAATTCATATAGAAATTATAGAACAGATTTGATGGAGTTGGCTCCATAAACATTTTGGTAAAAATATAAGAATTTTAACACGTAGGGTAAACCCACAATTTAGAAAACCAAACCATTAAGCATCTAGTAAAATATAAGTGTGTTACCGTCTATTTGTAAAACCGAGTACGAGTAGCGTTGAAAAGAAACAGATTGCCATTCGTCACAGCCGCTGGGCAAATTGCTCTATGCCTCGCAATGTCCCCCGTTGATTTCAAATAGCCAAGTTCCCTGATGGCAGCGATTGTTTACGAGCCCACGGTTACAAAAGAAATTCCTAGTACGAGTATTTAATAACCTCGGTTCTCATTACTTCTAGCTGTAATAACTGGAGTCGCACCGTAAAAGGAACTTCCCATAATTTACTAGTTAGTCTCTTTAAATCTCAAATAGGTAATAATTAACTTTGCGTAGGTATTTTGCTGTTTTGCGTTTCTGAAATACTTTCTGCTAGATTCTGTTTGTATTCACAATGAATCTGTGATCCATAAAGTACAATTAGGAGATTTTTCACAACATTGACTTTCAATTATTCAATCTTCATATAAATTATTATCTCTTTAGATCGGTAATAGTTATTCACAAAATTTTAGTATGAGTTTCGCAAAGATAAATCGGACCAACTGGCATATTATGTAAATTTACTAGTTACTAACCGATTTCCCATTTTTAATAACAGATGTCATTGACAGAATTGCGTCATCTACCCTAAAACGTGGGGTAGACACGAGCAAGCTGCCACCCCACCGAGGTGACAATAATCGTCAACGGTACTTTGTAATGTAAAGAAATGTAGCGTACAAATAAATATTTATTTTAGTGTAGTTTTTTTAGGGTAAAATCAATGCATGTTATATTTCAACCACGAAGGTTGGGATTATTATTAATTTTTATATAAACAACTTTCGTTACCAAATTAATTATTTCTAAAACGTACCGTCAGAATACGATTAAGTTTAAATTAGTTTCGAAGGCTTTGCTAGGTCAGTAAACAGATCATGACACTTAGGTTGTTTTAGTATACAACGTTACTTTAGAATAATACGTTTCTTAATTAAATTAATTAATTAAACAAACAAAGTGTCAGGATCAATATGAAACGCTAAAGCAGAAACGACCAGGCGTGCATAAGCGTGAGAGGTAAGCTGCGCTACGGTGCTGCGTTCGTGCGCTAGTAACAACTCACCACCTTCCGTCTCATGCCAGACGATGCCCTCCAGCGTGACCGAGGTACCCGGCTCGCATGGGCCTAGACAGTCCGGCTCCGTAATCGTGCCGACTGACGTGCCGACACATACTTCCGCTGTGTCCTAGGAAATAGAAAAAAAATTGGTTAGTTGATGACGCGACACAAAACACCATGAGATTTGGGAAAATGTGTGACCAGTTTTAAAAATACTACAGAATTTTGATAACAACAAGGTCTTGAAACTTCTATAAAAGGCCGCGTTCGCCGGAAATACTTTAATCACCGAGTTTCAAGTAAGGAATTAAACATGTCAAACGATTATGGTTATCGCAAGTTATAAATAAATTTTATTTGGCACATTACATGATACAACATTACATACACGATACAACTACTTAGCGTTATTATTATTTAATATATCATAGCTGCCCTTACTAACTATTCGCCTATTCGTGTTTTGTATTTTCCACCTACTAACTTCCAATCCCTATTACTATCTATATTTTAGATACACAAAAAAAATATCCCCTATTTTGTAAGCAAGGGTCTAAAAGTACAATGTACATGTCATACAATATAATACGACCCTAACATACTAACAAACTTTTATTATTTATAGTCTGGCAAACCAAAGTCATCCGACAAAATCTATATTTTCAAACCCTTTCATATACCTAAACACACTAGCGTTACAGAAATACAGTGTGTGATTTTCAGTCTATGTTCCAAATGTGAAACTGCGTGGCTAAGCTACTCGATATCTACGTATTTCATCTCGTTCCAAATGCTCCAGATTTCTCTTCGTCAAGTACAAAAAGAGCTCCCGGCGCAGGAATGTCGGAGCGTTTCCAGTGAACCGATACTAGCTTATTAACATAATGAGCCTTAATAAATTAATATCGATACCTTTCAAGGCGCATTATAACATCGTTTAGCTTGCATAATGTCTGGCATGCGCAAAGTTGCGGTATTTAATGGTCTGTGAACTGGTGCAGGTTTAAATAGTAATGATACAAACGAGTTAACGTTCACGTCAGTAACAGTTATTTTCATAATTAATTATTGGTGTTTTATTACACTTTCAATATTGTTTGCATTACTCGCAGTAATTCATGTTATATTTTATTAGTAGGCACAAGGCTATCAGTTTATTTTTATTTCGTTCCCTCATGAACAACGAGTTTTTATTTGTCGTTTCGTAATTGCAATAATTTATAATATAACATACGTTCAACAATATGCAGGAACTTTACTCGTATTCTAATTCTAACTAAAAAAGTTTGATGTTTTTATAGGTTTTTAGAGATTTTTTTTATATCTTATCTTTGCGTTTAATAAATATTTGAACATGAATGTAGCAAAATCTTACAGTTTTATCGGTATACTTCGTACCCGTTTCAAAAAAGGTATGCGTTGCGAGCGAGCATGGTGTAAAATCGTTACGCTAGTCTGCGGTAGACCAGGATTGCATAAAAGTAAGGAGCGTTTACCGAGGAAACATAATCAAATGAAGCCATTTACATTCAACGCAGGCCGCTCGATATCGCTGTCTCCCTTACGCACATTAATAGACTTGCAAATTGTCAAGTAAACTGCTCAATATACAAAATCCCCTAAGATACTTTAGCTGTAATTGGAAAAGTAAGAATTCCTATTTTAAAAGAACGACTTAGGGCGCAAGTGCATAGTCAGATTTGTACAAATACATAGTAGTGGCTTAAAGTCGCTTACAACTAAAAGATATGTACATAAGACCCTGCTGTTGCGCGTAGATTAAAGTACTCGACAATTTAGACACAATGGTTTTGCGCTTGTATAAATATGGTCGTCAGAATATAAAAGGTTTTTAATAGTTATAAGGGCCATTAACACTGATGTGCGAACGTACAACTACGAAATATGTCCCGTTGTTAGCGAGCTGTGAATGTCAAATCATCTTTATCGTGTAAGGATTACTATACATCGTATATTTGTGTATGACTTGGCAGTAAACAGCCGATATTATATTCTCAACTAGACATAAGTATTCGTAAATACTAAAAACTATAAGTACAAATACTTATTTATGTCGAAAAGTTACAAGTCACGTGATAATAGCCTACTAGTTTTTTCGTTAGTATTGTGCCTAGATGGTGTGAAATATCTGTAAACTTAATTTGTCTTTTATCAGCAGCGCTACCGCGAAACACGATATTCGTAAATGTCGGGCAATTGTCTCTGCCACTCTTATGTTGCCTTAATTGGAGTAAAAGAGAAAAATGCTCGAAATATACGAACTTCGATGTTCGCGGTACCGGGCCAGTATCATTTTGTTCCGTTTATATTTAACCGGGTACATTTTTACAAATTAATAAGAATATGAATACCTTTTATTTAGATTTTTACATTAAATTAAGTCATTTAAAATTTAAATTAACATAACAGGCTATTCCTTTTTCCATGTACACGCCATCAAATACGTTATGTAGATAAGAGTAACTAAACATGTTACATTGTTAAGAAAAATGCATACTGGGTATGCTTTTACACGTTGACATTATTAATTTCCTTGTCTTGACTTTGAATCAAAGTACACTTCGAACAATTAACATTTAAATGTAAAAAAACGCTTTTTGTTTGGCCACTTACAACGGAAAGTAATAGTAGGTATCAATATGTTATTATTATTAACATCATATAAACTAATCTTCATTATTTATTAAACCCATCAATGGGTAGGTACACCCAGGTTCAATAAATTAGGTTTAGGTTAGGAATGCCCTCCAGTCTGCAATGCACGACTAATAAATCAAATAAACCGTAATGAATAGGCGGCTGTAATTTTATTATGTAAATAAATTATTAAATGTTCGTAGTTATAACTACTGATATAAGTAGGTATAGGTATCCAACCATTTATATATTAGATTTTGATGCATTAGTAAGGAATAGTAATGTAATAATCAATGTAGTCAGCCCGTTTTAAACTGGCTAGCGACGATACTCCGATTAGTGCTTGACATTTCTACCGCAAACATATTAATATTTCGACACGCGACGCCATTAAATCCTATATTGGTGTCGGAACGTTACAAGTTTAGCTATAGAAGGGACGGTACCCACGAGGGGAGCTATGAACTAGAGGGGTCCAAAGCGGTGTTCTAAACAGACTTAAGTAAACCTAAAACGCATATAAATTATGCTTTTTTTAAGCAGGTTAACCTAAGCGCCAGCCAGCTGCCGCTTTTATCTTGAAAACCGAATGTAATTCAAGCGAAAAAGTTTTTCTTACATTGATCGTTTTATGCACCAAGAACTACCAGAATAGCAGAACAATAGAGCGTAAATCAATATATAAAATGAGGGTACGCGAGCGAATGTGTAATGAGCGGGCCATCGATTAAAGCGCTTCGTTTGAAGATGTCTCAAAGCGGCGCGAGCTAATTTGTAGTCACCGACGGAACGCCGCAAAAGGAAAGCGCGACGACTGACACCGACACCCTCTTACATGCCTAATGACTTCCAACAATGTTGCTAGCGTCCCTCGCTCATGCCAGAGTATAAAATCACAGCTAAATATCAGGAATTGGCACCCAAACGTCATTGCGAACGATAACAGCTAACCCAAATTACAATCTACATACTAACCCCAGTGAACACACATCATTAAAATAATTTAGGGAAATGGCACGTTTTAGTGTTCGCTTTTATGGGAGCCTGGTGGATGGCGCTCCGTGCCAGGAGCAATAAATACCGGGGCGGAGTCCCCGCCATCTTGTTTACCAGTTTACCACCTAGGGACGGAACATTAATTTTCTGCTATGCGGAATAAGTGGCGACAAAGAGTGTTCTCGCCGCCTAATGGCGTAGAACACATCAACATTACGAGTTATAAGAAGGCTGCCAAGTGCAATAAGAAGAGCGGAAGAAACACCAATCCGCTAGATCCATCACCGTTTTAGTGCTGTTTTGTTGTAGACATAAATAAATGGGTAACTCACGATACAGGAACTAAGCAAAAACAATGTCTTCCTTTATACAAATGACTTACGTGTTAGATGTGTATAATATAAAGTTCACGCAACTCATTAAGGTACAATCAATTCTTTATAATCACGCTATTTCACTGTTAAAGCTTGTAAAGTATTTTTTAATAAAACAGTTATGCGGTTATTTTCGATAAGTAGAAGTAAAAGTACTTACTATCATGATAGCACTGTTGTTGTGTGTTTTAGAAAGTTATTCGAGGTTACAAAACAGTGTTGTTTAACACCATTCAAACTAACATCACTCAAATCCAAAGAAAACACGTGCTTTGCGTTGCGTCTATATAGAAAATGTTTTCGTTGCTTTTATAGGTACTATAAGTTTTACTGTGTGTAAATCTAATACTGGCAAAGAATTAAACCAGACATAGGATTTACTAATATGTAGAATCATTTTATTATACTTATTTTGAATGCAAATGCAATTAATCTTTGTAAAATTTCTGAGCAGTAATGTACTGCAAACATTACTTTTGAAACTGTCAACCAGTGTTTAACTCAAGTATGTTGCATTTGAGAAATTTGTAATTGAACTTCAAAGCAAAAGTAATCTAAATATATTTTTTATGACCTATGCTACCCACCGTTAAGAGATTCGCCCGTATTAGATTTACACACTGTATATTTCTGTATGCGCTATTTTTGTAAGCCATGCTGCCTTTTAAAATAACAATATCGTAGAAACAATTTAAAATTATACTATTAAATTACAAGAATCCTTAAAATACAAAGTTACGGTGCAAATTATAGAGCCAACTCGGGCAGTAACTCCCGAGAAAATTAACATCTAAACGAACTTTCGCAGCCCGCTACGAATTGAAAGAAAGCCGCTTCTAATGGAATTAATTATCATTTCCGCTCCCTCTATCTGTGCTGTTATGATGTACTCGTATAGATACATATCACTTTACGCATATCTAAGCAACCCTATGTACGCTATGAGAACTAGGTAAATAACTCTTTAACATTTGGTAGGACAGCTTGGGATATTTATTTGATTATATTCTTTCTTTTGTGTTGTTTTGTCATGAATAAATGTTTTTTCTTTCTTTTTCTTTAATTTGCTGGCGGTGGCGACGGTACTACATTTTACAAAAGTGGCTATTACATCGTCAATTGATATTGACAATGACCATAAATAAAATAGTGACCTAATGACACCTCCGAATTAAAGTCAGCATCAATTTGTGCATCTCGTTCGCACTAAAATAGCGAGGTGCACAGATAGTAAACTCGATACTCTTTATAGAAAACCTCAATGTCACAACTCATGGTAAGGGTACTGGCTCGCTTAGTAACTTCTGCTGCTGACGACAGACAATACGTTACTTTGAATCGGATTTTAATGGTTTTATAGTCAAAATTCAAATACAGACGAATATGAAAGAAATACATATTTAAAAACTTATTTAAACGCGATTAATAGATATTTTATTAACTTATATGGTACACAACTAGTACCATCCGACTTCAAATTTCGCAAACTTCGCATTTAGTCGTAAAACGGTGGTATAGTAGCGTACGTGGACGGGATATAAATAATAATTAAGGCACACAATCACAGAGTGGTACTTTTAACAAGGGGCCAGACCCTTCTCATCGCTGACATTCTGTAATTAACTTGGTACAATTCGATTTGATGCTACGCAACAGTTTCAATATTCATTGATGCTTTTATACTTGACTTATGTGACGGGTATTTGTCATGATCAGATCATCAATATATTGTCGTGAGTAAAGTAGCTTGCGGCGCGGTTTTATTAGCCTTGAGTGCACTTTACTGTTTGACATGGCAATGAAAATTAACTGGAAAATTGTCAATTAAATGGATTTAATTTCGTCTTGTGATCGACACGTTTTACGACCATTAGGTTACTTGTGCCCTAAAAAAATATTAAATAAGCGGTATCGCATTGATTTTCCCAGTAGTCTGATATTACTTGAGAGCTACTTTTGGCAAATTGGCACTCATAACCGACTTGATGGATTTATCTGAGGCTACGTGTCACCGGTTTCGCCTCAACACTTCAGCAGCTAAAATCTAAAATAATACTTCATGAACAGTGGCATCTTATAAGGAGCTTGAATGTAAACCTTTCACTTTGTATACTGCTATGATTACGCTTCTCATTTCAAGCCCAGTAATCTTATGAATACTGTATAAATCTCAGATTAATAACCAACAGCGATGTATTATTAAGCCAAAAAAAGGTAATAAAAAATCTTTTACGCTTGAAATAGCTTTCAGATCAGATAAAGTTAATCTACGATCCCGATACAATCAACAACTTCATACAATGGCTGTAATATAGTACGGAGAACGATGCGCGGTGGATTTTATAATGATCATTATAACGCATTGTTGGCATTTTATAAACGTGCTGACAAATGCTACAATGCGAGTATTATAGTAGTTGTCACAAATAACGATTTCTGAACTAGATGCAATAAAACCATTTTTAAGCATAAAAAAAAAAAAAAAAACGCTATGAAATCTTAAACCAAAATTTAAGTTTTAATGGCCTAATTTTAAAACAGGGAATATATAAAATTGTCGGTACCAAAGCTAAAGTTTTTTTATAACGTCGCTTCATGATTTAATTAGTTTAACATGCTCGCATCGCCCCGGTCTCTCTAGTTTTATATAATTTTAACGCTGAAAAGTCGTAAAACAATTTTATGACGTTCTCCTAAAAACAAGCCCATCGCATCTCGAAAAGATTAACTATAAATAACCTCCAGTCATATCCCGGAGCCCTGGTAATTAAACCAGAAATAACTGAAACAAATTTCAGTTTTCAATTATAATAATGATTTTTACCAGTTATTTATTTGATTCACACCGCGTTCGGGATTAATTAAGTAAACCTGTCTGTCTACCAAGTATAATTACCCATGTAAAATTCGTTCAAAATGTTCAAATCATGTTCATTCAAGCCAAATAATCTCAGTTAACCCCTTTTACTATTAACTCCTAAACTGCCATCATTAAGCATTAAGTCTCTTTCAAAATTAATTCAATATTTTTAATTACAAAGCAGCTCGTTGTACTCGTAAGCACATTTCGCTGTAGGTATTAATTTTATAAAGAGAAAAACCGTTGCCACAAAATGTGTTTCTCGTATACCGTAAATTACTTTTTTACGTCGCCTATAAAACCTCCAGTTTGTATAACAGGCGGAAAACATTTAAAACTCGCCATTTCTGTAATCACAAAGTCCCAGTTCCGAATATACCGACAAACCCACAAAGCGTAGGTAAAATATCCATTTTAGCTGCACAAAAGCCCGCGGCACTAGTGAAATTGTACGCTATCCGAGAGATGGGAGAATCAATACTGCCAACCTCGGCACACTTCTCATATGTTATTGAATTGAATATTCCGGCCATATACACAGCACACAAAGGCGATTACGAGTGCCATAAAGCGGATAATGGCTTCAAATATCTGTTTTTACACGCACTTTAAAATAAATATGTGCCTGTGAAGCTTTACGGGCTCAAGTTTAAGCTAGTGAAAAGAGATGTGAGAATAAAAAAGCACGGCTAATAAATATCGTGATTGCAGACGAAGCCGGTGCATAAAGTCAGCTTTGCGCCCGGGGCAGTAAATATCTACATAATGCGCTTTACTCGAGCGGATTACCATATTAGCACCTACACGTTTATCGAACAAAAACAGTTTATAGCCGTACCAACTAACTAGCTAATAAAACTAGGATCCCATTAGTATGCTGTGAATAAATAATGACCAAGCTTGACGATATTCATTCGGATTATTTTGAAAATGTATTAGCAACCTAACGTCGTTATAGAAGGAGAGTTAGTTATTAAGCGATTATAATTTTTAAACGTTATCAGCAGTTTACTATAAATCAATCATTCGTTTTGAGGACGCCTGACATGCGTGGTATTAATATTCCAACATAAATGTGAAATCCGTTAAAATAATTGTAGAAAATATTTGAGTTTCCTCACAAATAAATGAGCATTTCCGTTGGCGGAGAGAGAAGAAATGAAACGTTGTATCGCTTTGTGTTGCAGTTGAAAGGAGTAAAGTGTAAAGCTAAGAACGCTACTCGCTAAACTGAAAGCGCGTGCTCTGCTGCGACGCCTGTGACACGGTGAAATTGCCTTGAAACTAGAACTAGGCGGCCATGCCATTGTTATTTGTCATACCTGCATGTAACTATGGCAGCCTGGTATTTACTAAAAATTGTGGCGTGTAAAAATAATCGGGATTTTTTATATTCCTTCACAAAAAATGTAAGAAATGTACAGTCGCCATCAGATATATCGGAGCTGTGGAGGTGGTCAAAAATATCTGAACAACGCCTCTATTATCACGGCAATAAAATGCATGATATTTGTGACCACCTCCACAGCTCCGATATATCTGATGGCGACTGTACGCATACCTACTCCTCTATGCTATGGAAGTTATGTTTTATACCTAAACCTGTACACTTACCATGAGTCGTGACATTGACGTTTTCGATAACGAGTATCGTGTATACTATCTGTGCATCTCGTTCGCACTAAAATAGTACAAGCAAGATGCACGGATATCAAACTCAATACTCGTTATCGAAAACGTCAATGTCACAATTCATGGTGAGGGTACTGTAGTGTATGAAGAGCATGGCAAGAGCACTTTTGTTTTGTGCGATCTCAAGTCTGAAATGAAATATACAATGTGCGGTGCCAAATATGTATAAAGAGAAATATCATTGTGTTTCAGAACAAGAACGACCTTACGCATAGGGAAATATTTAATATTTATTCATGTCAATATTTAACATATTTTCATCATCTTACTGACAAAAGTTTATGATGTACTGAATTTCGAGGTAAAACAAATGTGTGTGTAAGATACATACCTGTGTGATACAACCTCATGGAATGCGTAAAAGGTGTAGGCAGAAAGTATATTTTTAAGATTTTTACTTTCTTTCGAAATAAAAGTATTAAATAAATGTCAAATGTGAGTTATTTCGCATTATTATTCAAATTTAAATGATATTTGAGTGTGCACTCAACTTCGCAGTAATCATTTTAAGAGTTGTGACCCGAAAGTATTTAATACATAATAATATGAATAATTTATACTACTGCAGCATTTATGGAATACAGCCTATATCTACGGATCTACCTGTAAATTTAGATGTAGAATTAATAAATATTTATTTGTTGTGTAATATGTATATTATGTGTTTAATATGTGTAATATGTATATTATGATAGGCGTGTTTAAATATTACCCTACACATCCGAATCTGTTTATCGATATGCCGCTGATATTGGAACATAACAAAGCAATAACAAGTCATTAATAAGACCTAAAATTGGCGACTAAATATTGTACCTAGTTACCTATTTGGGTCAATAAATATACTTCCGTTTATAAAACAGGTCATTTTTGTGTCATGTGTTCTTTTAAGAATGTTCTTACCAACTGGAATTTAAAATGAGAATATTCACATAAGTAAACATACATTTAAGTTTATCACTTCATAAAAAGTTACATTGTTACGTATTAGGACATGGACGTCCCAGCGATTTGTTTATAGTTGGTATGACCTTTACCAATTACTTTCCACAGAATTTCGATATTTTTAAGTTATTTGTTGCAAAGCAATACATTAGTTGGACCAGTTTTTTTTTGTAATACTTTTTATTTTATGTTAGTATTATTAAAAAATAGAATTTCGGGTCATTCTTATAATAAAATAAATATTAGTAGTTTTTTTTTAAATCTTATCGTAAACAAAATTGAGATAAGTAATAACAACAGTCGTGCCAACATAAATAAAACAGCTTTTTAACATACATATGTTGACTGTGCATTAATTACACGTAACGGAAGTTCTTAAAAAGTTCATAAATTAGACGGACTAACCTTATATATTTCAATTCGAGACACGAAAATCATTTAACCAGCTCTATTAACATTTTAACACAGACATTTATCTTATAAGCGATACTATATTCATGTATTCAATTTAAATCTGTGATTTGTGAATAATCCGGTCCAGTTCTCGAAAAACCAATTAAATTAAATAGCACGAGATATAAAGCAATAAAAACACGAACGATTACCTGAGGTTAATGGGTTATAAAAAATATACGCGATCCGTGCTGCCGACAGAGGGTTCATTTTAATGATTATCTAATTAAAACCTATTGAGGAGGTCATTTATTACGCATACCTGCCGTATTATCGGATTAACTCGATGCAAACGTCGTTCAATTATTCTAAAATAATTGGTTTATAATTGAAATAGTCAAGTTGCGATTTCATTAATTAGTGAGGCAATCCGCGCCCTGCATGCAGAGTGCTCGCTCGGCTTTTAATTCGCGTAAACAGTTAAATCAACACCGGGCTAAACAGCGCAGCAAACGCGTTTCGAAAACATCGTAATTTTCTTTTAGACCCATTTAATTTAAGCACAGTGCGCAGCGAGAGAATAATCTGATTTATATCTCTAGGCAGTATTTCTTCTTTATTCCCTCTCCACACTATTCGGACGCAATTTGTTGAATAACACGCAGATTCAGTTACGTGTGTCGGCTGGTTGAAAACAAAAAGACCTCAGAGTCGTAAAGATTTATAGTCCGCTTTATTCCGGGCGGGATCTCCTCGAGAAGCTATTGCCTGTCTTTAATGGATTACCGCGGGTTTTTTTAGAACATTTGACGCATTCTTTCTCGATATAAACAGTATTATAAGAAATCAAGCATCATACCGGAAAGACAAACGGAGCGTTGTGAGGGTAGTGAGGCCTGAGCCGGACCGGCACAAACCGGGTGACCCCGGCTCCAGTCCGACACGGCGACACAACGTGTTATTTATCCCCCTCCGAACGCTCTTTACGAGCACAATATCGACGCTCGATTTTATCCCGCCCCGGGGAGAGATAAAAGAAGCTTAGCGTCTGACGCCTTTGCGTCTGTATTTCTTAGCCGCAAATAAAACTATGAAACTGTACCGGAGAAGAATTTTAATATTATAAATCGCTAGGAAAATTTGCTCTTATAAACCGTGCCCGCAATGTAAATATTCATGATCTGCGAGTCATATAAATATTTCTCCGAGACAGGGAGGCCTTGTTAATGAAACAAGATACTAGCTCCGAGGAGTTTGCTCTGAAATTATTCCAGCGCCTCCCTCCGTGTCTTTGTGTCGCACTTAGATATTATTTCAAATTATTTTTAATTGAGTAAAAGCAAGCGAAAAACACGAGAACAGCTCTTTGAGTTAATTACATTTTCAGCAAAGTGTTCTAAAGCTTTTTGGGCCGTAGACAACGGAGTTTCGTTTTATGGCTTTTCACAGTGGCATAAAAATAAATTAAAAAGGAGTTTCTTAATAACCTTATTTCCTAAAATAAATTTAAAGTAAAGCCGTGTGGAAATTACAATACAATAGGTACTAATTAGATCTAACTTTTCAGCTGCGGCAGTGTTAGGTCAGGCTGAACAATTCCAAATCTCCTTCTCATTGAAATTCACATTTCATCCGAACAACAAAGGGTTTGGGGCACATTGCCGAAACGTCAATTTTGAAGAGGGTAGAAATAAGGAGCGCAGTGATGTGCGCTGGTGGAAAACCTGGACACATACTAACCTAACACTCCACAATACACATAAAGGCTTTTATTATAAGCCGAATCAAGTTACATATACTTTAATTTCATTATTTTCTCGTATTTCAGTATTCGTATACTCCAAATACATGGGTGACCATATAACAAAATGCTAAGTATGAAGATTCAGAAGATTGACCGATTTAAAGGGATGTAATCTAATACAAGGGTGGTAATGTAAGAATGATGCAAGTAAGGGCATGTTGTGTTACATTTTCTATATTGTGGGCAAATAATCCATGCCTGGACACGAGCTCGAGCTGTGACAACACAATAAATACTCGCAAGGAGGTGCGTGCCATACCAACCAACGCCTGAATAATACATGAGGAGCCCATGTTTTAAAAAGTTAACAAGCTATTCCGAGTTCCGTTGTTCTATTTGATACACAGAAAAACAAATTGCTTTTACTCGAGCAGCAACACGAATGCAAAATATTATTTATTCATGCAAGATTTTTCCAAGAGAAAATGAAAACGTTGAGCGGGCTTTCAGAAAGTTACGGAGCTGCTTAAGTTACGGAGCACCTTAGAAAGAACAATTAAGAGTCGTGGGATAATCTTGGACGTGGTACAAAAGAAGTTTCTGTCGGAGCCCGGCGGCTGTCTTAAATGAATACCTAGTAAACGCCGTTGCGGTTGAGCTAGTATCACGAAATAAAAACCAGCTTTTTTCAGCCAATCCAGGAAACAAACTTACGTTTTAAGTAATTACGCTTAAGTTAATTTAAATCAAAAATAATATATATGATTATATTGTTGATAGTATACCTGCTTTGCGATTTCTCTCTTGTAATATTTGTGCCCATTGCCCTTACAAAGTTTTGGCGAGAAACAGCCTAAAGCCGTAGGATAGCCGATAACAGGATTACCGCGCCCTCTCTCGCGGCTAATTCGCACGCAAACTTCCTACACGCCACTCCGACACGTTAATGCTCTCCTGGTACATTTGTTATTTACTTTCTAACAGTTAATTGTTTCGCTTCATCTCATGATTGTTACTCTCATTGGAAAACAAACAACAAAACAAAAGTAATAAGAAAAACAATGGTGAAACGAAAGCCAATGAAGGACTTTTGCTAATCGTAAATGTTGATACATTATTTTGATTTTAGTATGAAAGACTAGAAAGTAAAATTGATTGATGAATAACTGGAATGGAAACTATTGAAAAAGGCGAAAGTACAGCTAGTTCGTTCTTCTAATAACATAAGAACAATAAAAGTAGCGTTACATAGCATTACATAGCATTACGTAACATACGTCCAAACGTGATGCCTAATACAGCCATTATAAATATAAACAGATATTATGCCAAGATTTAAAAGGCAATGTCAAAGAGTAAAGCAAAATTATTAATAAAATTATGGAAGCCATTGAGGACGGGAATCGTGAAACGTTTACGACAATATTAAATCGTAATGGATTAACTTGATCGTTTTAACGAGCGCCCGGAGTCAACTTCCTCAATAAAATACGTACTCATTTAATTATAAACCGCCGGAATAATTGTAGTTTAAAGTTCCGATTATGGTACTACCTGTCTACGCTCAGCTACCATAACTATATAATTATATACGAAGGCTTCTATTACAGAATACTGTCGTAAGAATGGTCAGGGGTTTAACATTTTTGTCAGCCATAAATTAATGATGTTGGTACATTTGTGAATGCAGTCAGCGTCATATAGTTGGTTGCATTCAAAGTAGTCAAATAGTTCGATACACGATACAAATTCTATGGTGTACCGAACTTTATGAGTACTTTGGATGCTACCAACTATATGACGCTGACTGTACAATATTTGACATTGCCACAATGTCTATATTTTTAACATTTCACATAGGGATCGTAAATGAATTAAAACTGGCCCTGTTTAGACCATAAATCTGTGTTCAATATAAAAATCTTGACCAATTACGACGTCGACTTCCAGATATTTACATATTTCTTTAGTGCTTACTATTCACTAAATCTACCTACACAACGAAGATTTACGGTTTTACCTACACATATAGGTAGGTATTTTGTTCCCATGCCTCTAAATACGTGTATGTTTAAGCTCACAGATTCAAAGTTTTATTCGGATTGCAATGAGATTTACGATATCACGATAAATCGTGGCTACGTTTCCCCCACAAAATAATAGTGCTGTTTAGATATTACTCTCCGCTCGTACATTTCACAGGATTTGATATCATTATTCACAGAGACACGAACCAGTATGCATTAGTTGTATTTATTAACATGATCACGAATGGAGTAGCTAAGCTAGTGAACTAATAATTACAATTCACATGTAAACCATATTTAGCTTTGTGGTGCAAATTGCTTATAGACGTGATTTCAAAGCAGCGTGAAATTAACTATTACTCTACTGTATTAATAACCATAAGGTAGAGAATCCATTTATTAAATATTAAAATGATTTTATGTGGGTTCGCGGTCATATCTTAAACGCACGTTTATGTTTTGGTTGGCTTACTGTCTGGAGCCGTATTTAAAAACAAGAAATGTAGCAGTATTTATTAAATTTAGTTACTAGTTAGTTTTAATTTAGTGCTACGTTTTCCTAACACAACTTTCATAAAGCAGCAATCATAGTCTAGATCGCAAGCAAAACCAAAGCTAAAGATTATATATAATAAATGAAATTTGACGCAAGTTAAGGATGAACGCTTCGCTGAACCCGGGCAACCAATACTGTATCAGGGGCAACCATATGTTTTTTCTAATAATTTTGATACGTCTAAAGCACATTCGAGAATGAGGCTGCAGCAAATACCAAAAATCCGAGAACGCGATATTTTATTTACGCGAGGGGAATTTGCTTTGATCTCTCTACCTCCTGGCATTTTCTTATACCCTCGCTTTAATTATTTCGCCTTTGAGCCTCCCTTCGAGTTCGTGGAGTGAATTTTAAGAGGTTGTCACAAAATGGACTCTTAATTACGACCTGAACAAAGTTTTATTTGCAATAATTAATACCGTTTGCTTCTATTATTGCGCCTAACGAGACAGACGGCGCAAGTATAAAATTAATACAATTAGTAAAATTCATCCTACAGGCCTGCGTAAGCCAGGGGAGCCCAGCGCAGATTACTTTGAGTTTATCAATGTATAATTCTTTTCTATTTTAATCACTCTGAGTCCAACCTCGGAGCATCACGGGGGATTTCCACTCCGCGGCATCGAGGAACATGCTAAAGCGGTATAGTGAAATGATGGAACTGGTTCCCGGGAACCTTTAGAAAACTTATCCTCTTAAGGCCCCCATGCTACTCGAATTCGTTCTTTATAGTGTAGGAAATAAAGTATAATTTTCTTTTGTGTCAAATCTAAAGAAACAAATGAAATTTAACTCTGTTCCAATATTATAAAATTCAAATTTATTTAAAGTAATTAGTACTACAGGGAGGCCCGTGGGCCTTACGAGGTTAAATATATCTTAACTTATATTATTTTCGCATCTATTTAATGTTTTTTTTATATAATCGTGGTACAGATTAATTTAAGTCAATAATAGCAAATTCAGAGCAAGTCAAAATATTCAATAAAAAATAATTTGATTTGTTATTTCTATGTTCAGAGAGGTAAAATTAACAACTTTACATAAGAGGGAAGTGTTTTTGTTTTCATTTTATACCTCTGTATGAAATGAAAACCAATTTATTAACAGTAAGTAGGTACAACACATTTAAAAGATTACCTGTTTCAATTATAATATAAGTGTCGCCTCGTTGATATATGCTTACCTGCAAAGAAAAAACACTACAATTAATCACAATCCCAAACGTATCATCATTATATAAAAATTGACATAGATATAATGGAATAAACCCTTCAACAAGCGGAGATTATACGATATCTGAATCTCAATCTGAAGATAACGCCATAATAATGGTCTGGCGTTAATAACGCCCACTAATTCCGAAATGAGCTACATTATGAATTCAGCAGGCGCGCCTTAACTCATAGTAAAGTCGCTAAAGACAGTCTTAAATTGTTAAAAATTAACATTCAAATTGGGAGCGTGGCTGTTAGTGGAATTAGTGCGAGTTTCAGTAATAAATCGTCTGAGTCTGAGGGTGGAGAGTGTTGCCGCTTTATTGGCTCAGAGTAGACATCGCCTGGAATTACATTCTCGTTGCTTACGTAACTCTAACTATTAAAAAAACCAGCGTTAGTGCAACTGAAAATCCTTAGTAACTCGGCGCTGAATAGTTTGCTCACTTGCGTTTTGCAAGCTATCGGAATAAAAGCCCGGCTAATAAATGAAGCAGAAAACTTCTACCGAGTGAAGTGCTGTGTTTGTAGATCCTGTACATCCTAAATTCAAACCTCATCCGACGAGATAAAGCTGAATATCCCTCGTGAGATTCCATTTGAACCCATCCCGCTTAGATGCGTGGTAAACGAGCGAGATGGTGCGAGCACATTATGGGTTATGAAATGAGCTCCATCGCCTCGAGTTGCCCGCGGAGAAAACGAAATTACAGCCAGCAAAGAAATGCATGACATGTCTGTTTCTTTCTTTCGCATGCCTGACTCCTTTGTTAACAACGAAATAACACGGGTTATTGGTGGTCTATTGGGACTGGAAATTATTTTTAAACTGGCACATTTGTCATTCAAATATGGTTAAATGCTAGATTAAATATTTTGCATAGATAGCATCAGGTGGGATGTAAGATTTGAAGTCCGTTTCACTAAACTCCCTAAATCTTTCATTGCGTAGACTAGACAGCTTTCATAATTTTACGTTTCAATAATGGATAGGGTATTATTATAGTGTATTTATTTATTTTATTTTACCATATATTAATTTAATTTTATTTCTGTTACTATTTATAATGTACGTTTTGATATTCATTAAAATCATAAATACAGTAACGTGAAATAATTAATGGAAAGACAAATGTAAAGTAAAAAATATTACGGATTTGATTATATTTTCTGTCACATAACATTGTATTAGTCTAGATTTTTTTCACAGTATCACGGAATCATGGATTAATTAAGTTAATAACTTATTCTAGAATTATTTATAGAATTCTTGAAGGTACAACCATGACATTAATGACATATTTTCAAATTTACTTGACCTGTCTCTTTGTAATTTCCTATTATAATTTCAGACAAATTGACTGTACAATCGGTTCTATTTATAGTTAAGTATGAAGGTACTAAATTACGAGTAAATACGAGTATCGCAATCCTCCAACATAGTTACTACAGTGAGTTATGAAAGTTAATTTAATTTTCTAAGTATTCCCAACTAATTAATTACAAATAACAAAATCTACCTGCGGGTTCCCAACTAACCAAACTTCACGAGAATTAAGCAACACTCAATCAAAAACTTTATCTGCTCCTAATTAAATCTCAAATTAAAAACTCATCATATTTAATAACGAGCATATTTGTAAATTATTGTCTATCAAATTATCATTTAAACAGATCCCAATCATTAAATAATATAGCGTCTAGGTACCAGGGAGATATAACGCATAGCAGTCATTAATATCAATTCAGATGCGATGGTATTATAATGGCCGGCCGTATCCTTTGATGTCCGAGTGCTGCATAAATTATGCTTTAATGAATGCAGCCAATCCACGCCTGGACCCGATGCAAGATGTCGTCATCGATTACGGCGGACGTAGCTTACAAAATAAACTTTATTTTATTACTTTTCCATTTCCCATACCCCCAGCTTTTGTTATAGATTTTGCAATGTCTACATTATTTCTATTCGAAAACACGAGCTAAATACGGGATACATTATTTTCAACCACGCTACCTGGCTCTTTAAGTATTCCATACAAAAGTGCATCTTACTTTCATAACATTTAAGTTTAAAATAGAAGTAGCGATACATTAGCTGGCTCACAATACGTCCTACGAGATAATCAATTTAAAGCAGCCCTCGCAGATGTTGGGATTAGGCCTAACCAATAGAATTTCAATGCAAATTGATGTTATGTCATGGGTTGGGAATCAATTTAAGAGCTCAATTTAACAATGAAATACAATTTGTGAAGTACATTGGTTTGATGAAGGTCTCGAAATTATAGGCCTTTGTTATTTTGTCAAAACTTTAATAAAGTATCAAACAAAGTGACCCCTAATGTAATAAAATATTTTAATGAGGTTATCTTTTATAAGGGCGTTCCCAATGATACCTACTCGTATCTGACTCATCGTTACTAATGAATTAATTTCAAGATATAATTGGAAATACAACTCAATAAGCATAAATTTTATCATAAAAGAAGTTAGTATAACTATAAATTTGCCGATAATACACTAAACAAATCCGCAGACCTAAAACGAGAACGTTGTTTTGTAAGGCATTCAAAACAAAAGAGTTACAAAAGTTTACTGTTACTTCGTTAAAATACAATGTTGACTCCGTCTATTATGGATTAAACTACTTCTGAAGAGTCAAATCACACATTTATAGATTCAATAGTATAATATTAAGATGAAGACAGACGTAGGTAGTATAAAATTATCAACAAGCCCTATAAATTGGCTTACAAATAGAGCCATAATCGTCCAACACAGGGTAATTGAAAACGATTAGCGAGTGAGCGAGGGCGGGGCAATCCGATATCTAGTATATCTACCACATTCGTGTTTCCCTGGTAGGTATTAAACTAAGCAAGGCCCTAGTTCTGACTACGCCTACAAAACGAATTGCATAGCTACGAAATGTGTATGATGTTCTTCTGCCCAGATTTATTGTTTTGCAAACATTATGTATCTATATTTATCCTTTTATATATCAATTTAAATAATTTTAGTCACTTGTGACTTCTGCAAAGACGAAGCACTAATGTAAACATTGAATTGAAATTATATTGATATCAAGTATCCTATTAGAACACGGCCCTAAGTCGGCTTTTGTACACAATGTTTATTACCTGCCTCCGGGCTTGAGTTTCGGATTATGCTCAAACACATTATTTATACTGTCGTGATCGCTCCGACCACAATTTGAGTAATAAATTCGACGTGTACACATTATACCGTGTTTTTGATCAATTGTATTGAACAAGTTATCATGAATTCCAAAATATCCAATATAATACTTATGTTCTTTAGTATGAGTTAAGATACGAGTATATACTTAGATATATCATCTACTAGTAATGATCAGTCATATTTAAACAAACTGTAAAACTCTCCAAAAAAGCATGAAGTTGTAATAAAATTACTATCGCTTGTGACTGCGACACTCTTTAAAAAGTTTAACCCATTCAGAGGAATACGACTAAAACTAACGTCCAAAACTCCAACAAAATACAAATACTGAAATGTTCTGCACTGCACTCTCCCGCAAACTTTTAAATACAACGCCGCAGTCCAGCCATTATCCTTCTAGAGCAGAAAGTGGAGCGCTAACTAATGTTTATTTATCAATTACTACACATTATGTCATGTACGGCGCGCTATCTCTGTAATTCATCGTGCAGCGTCTATTTAAAGCAACCTCACTTAGGTATAAAGATCGTGAGTGAGAGCAAAGTGGAAAATGTGGCGGTTCATATAAAAACATGTTTCTAGCGATTAGCTCATACGTCCTTTTAAACATATTATCTAATACAAATGTGTCTCGCCTCGCGACGTAAGCACCGATTGCTATAAGGTTCTTTTTTCTTCGATGCTATAGAAATATTTAGCGTGCGTGCGAGAGGGATAGCCGGCGGTCCTCAACATGTAGCGTTTCGTGGTGTTAAGCCCGTTTCACATCAAGCGCGGGCGCGTGTCAACGCGGGCCCGCGGCGGACCCGCGGCGGGCCCGCGGCGGGCCCGCGTCGCGATTATTCAGCTAGTTTTAAATGAACGCCTTCACACAGCGGCGGGCGCGGGCGTGCGCGGGTCCGCGCCACACGCACCCGCCCGCGCCCGCCGCTGTGTGAAGGCGTTCATTTAAAACTAGCTGAACAATCGCGGCGGCCCGCCGCGGGCCCGCCGCGGTCCGCCGCGGGCCCGCGTTGACACGCGCCCGCGCTTGATGTGAAACGGGCTTTAAGGTTAATGGCACTATTTGTATGGAACAGAGATGGTATCGCGCGAGACGCCCGCACTTTATTGTTTACACATCCACATCGTTTAATTGAGCTAAAGCATTTGAATACATTTTAGTTTTATAAACTTTCCACCTCCCTGTGTGGTCGGCGGAGATTTATTGTGGCTCCGCTAATATCGGAAATCGATTTAATGTTGTTTCCTTTTGCTTTATGGCAGTCAGTTTAATAATAGAGTAAACTATTAAAAGTAGGCTTGTTTATAACACACTCGTGCTTCAAGCTTCATGGAATTGTGATATGTAAAGTCTGTTGGTGCAAACTGAACGAAGAAACGTAATGTTTGTTTAAGTACATTTTCGTCTCACGCAATTAAATAAAGCATATTATTATTCACTTTAAAAAAGACTTACGTCCTATGGGACCACGTGTCCATTCGCCGTTACTAAATATGCATTAATAAACAATACTGGCTAATAAAACAATAGCTACGCCGAGAATAGATCGCGAGAACAATGTTGGAAATCTATGTGTCTTCACACAAAATTAAAACATTAATAACGGTAAATAAAAAGATACGATAACACGAATCAGCGTAAAAAATCGTTGCTATACGATAAAAGTGTGACACACGAGAACGCATGTATAGATATCTGTTTACAGTTCTGCCGCGACACTTGACTTCACTCGATTAAAGTGGCCACCACACCGGTTCGGAGATAATTGACTCCATGTTAAGACCACTTGAACACTTCATCGCAATACCGTTTTTTAAGAACGCCATTATACGGCTAGTTATTACTTCGCTTGTCACGGCGAGTCCTTGTTTATGATAATTGTATGGTAATTTTTACTTGCGATATTTGTTCAAGACGACGTTAACGACTCATCCAAGTTTATCACGGTTCCAAACGTAATAAACGTTTTATCTTTAAAACCGCCTGACTGTGGTGAGTTCTATTTTATTTTATTGTCGTTAAGTAACCAATTAGAATATAATTTGGAAGAAACTAAAATCTTATGTTAATGAAATCTTGATTGTGATCTCGTTTCGTCATCAATAAAAGACAAATAGAGCTGCGTGTAGCACCCAAGGGAGCTTAGAGGCTGTGTAAGTATCACTAAGCCGTTTGTAATAAAGCAAGTATTTGCATGAGAACGACACGATATTTGCATATGCAAATGGCTCCGTCTTTATTTGGGCCGCGGACGTTAACTCTGTGTCCTTATGTAAATGCAGACCCCTGCCTTGTCGAAAGTCAAATCTTGAAGAGGTTATTGTGTATCGAAAGCTCCTTAAATCGACCACTGATCGGCCGTGACAAATTCGCTTTTGTCGAAGTATTAAACAGACGCGTTAGCCACGGCTGAACTCGTCAAGCATGAAAAACTTCTGCTCGTTACCGAATACACGTACCAATGATGTAGCGCAATGAACGCAAGAATAGTTTTATACAACCCAGAACAAATAGAGAAGAGGCGAGTGAACAATAACGATGGTGCCGCTCATTTTTGTAGTCGCAAACTTGAACAATAAAACAAAGAGAGCGCAAAAACGACGCAGTGCACGCAAGCGGGGCTCTCGAAAAATAGCAGCAGGACACACGCGATGGCACGACACGCCACGCCATGCCACGCCGTGCCACGAGGGGCATAAAGCTGCCACACATGCGGAGAAAAAACGCGCACACTAGCGAACACCGTGTAGCCGGGCGTGCCGTAGCTTAGCCTGTACTTGTGAAGGCATCCGTGCGTGAACCCGGCTCTGTACACGCCGCGCGGCCGGAATAACAACGACGCAAGCCCCTTCGGAGCTCTCACCGCCAGCACCACATTCAACTGCACATTAGTAGACCTTATGTCAGTGCCATAAGGTTTAGGAATGAACGGTTAATCGCGTCATCGATATTACACACATGCGCCATTGAGCTTTAGAACGCACGATATGGACTTATTACTACGTGTGTTGTGGTATCCATTACGCGGCGGAAAAAGCGCGCAGACCAACGGTGTGTGTAATTGATTAACAGTTTGAGAAACGGCCGACGTCGCAACGTGCCCGATGAGGCGCGTTTAAATCTTCATTAGCAAATATGATCTGATTATGAATGTATCATTGCATACAGAGCGATCTCTAAAAAATATATATCGTCAAATTAATACAAAAAAAATTGGTTTTGTGGAATTAATTGCATTAATATGTAGATGACTATAATGATACTTGCGTGGGACGTATGATGAACATTGTCTAAATGCAACATATTAATATGAATCATGATTGTATTTGTCCTGTACGAATGTAGGTTTGTAAATCATTATAACGAGATAACAACATTTGCACTAAACTCTGCCGCCTTGGTACAATTATAGCCTCATCGCATGTAGATTCATTCATCACAGACGTTATAAACAATCAACTGGCCCGGTACCGCGAACATCGAAGTTCGTATATTTCGGGCATCTATCTCTTTTACTCCAATTGAGGCGTCATGAGAATGACAGAGACAATCGTCCGAAATTTACGAATATCGTGTTTCGCGGTAGCGCCGCTGAATTGGAAAATCGACATACAAGCATTAAAAATGAAATAAGAACTTTGATGTCGTATCATCGTGATGATACGGATAATGATATGCCATTATTGTGGTGTCTAGTTAGAATTAGAATTAACCTTTTATTTTCCTGTTATTGGCTCCCATTCGCACGGAATCAATTAATTAATCTCTCTCTACCTGACCTAATAAAAAATCATTACACAAATGTAGTAGGTACGTATACAAACAGTCTTCCATAAATGATTTAATAGAGAAAATGTTAGAAAATTTAAAAAGAGAAATAAGTTATAAATAGTAAATAGGCTAACAAATAATCTAATTTAGAACAAGTTTACCAAACACCGTTTTATCGTGGAAATCTTTAGATCACAAATAAATAAAATAAAAATATTGGTCTAAAGCTAAAGAGCAACGAACTTTGTAGAAATCTGCCCGGGGACGTTTTAGTACGTCGTCAGCGCGAAATAGTTACTAATAGTAATAAAAGTTTCCTACGACTGAGACGTTACACTATACGATTCTACTTGTCTACACACGCGGTAACTTTTCATATATAATAAAAATATTAATATAAATATCTAGATTGAACTGATTCTAGATATTGAGTTACGTCGTAATTTGCAGTACTCTGAGTCAATGAAAACTCCAGACACAAAAACTTACTCAAATATTAATCTAACATAATATACAGGGTGTCTCATTGAAATCGATCAGTATGGCGAAATCTGGAACTATAAGACATACAAAGATTTGTTCTTAGTTACCATGTCATCGATTTTAGGGACAAGAAAAACTGCATAAATAGATTTAAAAAACCGGTCGAATGTGAAGTGCGAAACAACATTTAGAGTTTAGGTACCTACTTACAAAGGCCATTTTTACACTTTAGTTTTAACATTTTTCAGGTTACTAACTTTTTAGTTCACGAACAAGAATGAACCAAGACAACATGGCTCCAAGCAGTGTCACCAGTTTCAGAAAACATTCTTCCTTCATTATTGGCAGAGGCAGGCGGCCTCGTCTGCCCTACCGCATCAATAATGCATGCCACATCGCACCATTGAGAAAGTGCTTTGTGATCGCCATACTAATTCAAACCATTGAATCACTAAAATACTTCTTGTGAAACCCAATGTATGCGCATAGGGACAAATCAATTCTATCCTGATGTGTAATTCATTTATTTAATTACTATTACAGACCAGCCTAAAATGTACATAATATATGCTATTGCTTAGGTAGTTCATCGTGATTTAAATGATCATGTTATATAACACACCTACGCTTGCCAAATTACCTAAAACTATAATAGTGAGACACAATAAAAAGGCATAGTTATTTATTATAAATAAACAATATTATTCCCTACGTGAAGAAAGAAATAGTAATGTAATGAAACATCTAGACGCGCTTCGACCCCTAAACGCCCAACATTTTATCGCAACAAGACAAATGTGGCAAAAAAATCGGTTGCGACGGGACACCCGAGAAAAATAAAAACCATACAAGATAGTCCGTAAAGCACATTCATCCCTCGGGAAGGCGAAGTACCCGGCTGGATTAATTCGTGTAATTTAAACTCCAATACCAGGAGAATACGTAGCTGAGCAGGTATTCAGTTCGGCAAGGGTGGGGGAGGAAGACAGCGCTCGGCGCCCTCTGTGGTATGAGGAAGAGGAGGATATTTCATCGACTCCCGCTACAAGATGGCAGCCGTTTGCGGTTGATAGTTTATAGTTATTGCGAGCGAGTGCGACGTGTCCGGAGCGGCTTTATCACATTGTTAGCGTTGTTATCCGCGTCCACCGGATTAAGTGGAGATCACACTCGAGCCGTTGACTCACCGCACCACTTGGACAATGGCTCATATAATGGCTCTACCGTTTATACGATATCTGATTATTCACATTCAAAACAAAAAGCTTTCGGAAACAATGTTGTGATTGCTATTTGCGAAGGAGATAAATGATCTTAACGAATAGAGCTTATTCACATGCGTAATTAAGGATAACATGCTTGAGTTAGAAATACTATCAGAAAACGACTTAACTAGCTTTCGACTGTTTCAACACGTCCACAAATAGACTTAAGTACTTACCTAAGCATCCGAATGTGAATAGCGGAAATGTTACATGACTCCAGTCGTGTTGGTATTACATTTATAAGGAGAAAATTCATAAATAATAATAAAGTTTTTAAGTTAATGCCGTTTTAATTAAAAACAACAGACGAGCGAGGCAAGAAATTTATTGCCCCTTACTTCAAAGGGCCGAGAGGTGTCGCGCGTGAATAAATCTTTGCCGGGATAAAAGTGGGAGCCGGGATGGATCTACACAAATGTTGCAATTCAGCCGACCCGTGATCGATTGCTCTCACTATCCTCCTACTATTTCAAGTACAAGATGTCTCATTTATTACTGTCATATTCCAAACGTTTTCTCACATTGAAGTATTTGGCGCGATAATGTCGGACAGGCTCAAATCGAATTCTTGGAATATGAACATTAATTTTATAATGTTGGAATTAAATAACAAGTTATTTTTACATGGTAAAGGAATTAGTTTGCAGTGGAACCTTTCTAATGGAAGTACTCGGGGCGCAAAGCCGAGGAGATAAGCTAGGTAGGTGTCATGCCAGAGGCCATAAATCGAGCGGGCAAAGAATGCGTTAACTCTGATTTACCGACCTCCATGTCAGCCGGCAGAGCCGAGAGAAACTGCTTTAGAAGCTATATTGAATATTTAACAGTTGTATAAAGAAACTTATTCACTACCGTGGGCAAACTTAGTTCTAACTTCAACACTAGGTAAACTCGTACATATAATACGTTAAATCTATAAATGTAAATTTTTGATGATTAGTTTTTACCTCGTTTACCTTGCCGTGAACGGGCAGCAAATGAATAACCATTAGCGCAAAAAATATACGGATTAAGGAGCTTGATTATTCCGAATAATCCTGTACGTAGATCGAGATAGGCATCGTGATGGATCGCCCCACGCCGTCACACACACAAAGGCATGATAAACATGTGATCACATCCCCACCAGATACGCTGACAGATTTTTAGCAGATTATAATATCAAAAGCAGAATTTCCACGCCATGAAAGACTACATTTAGACAGATTTCCCAACTTGACATCCTCGAAAATTGCTTTTATACAGAATTCAATTAAAACTTTATTAATTTCGTAAAGAAACGTCGAAGAAACTTCAATTCGTCGAAACGGTTACGTTGCCAAAGAAAATTTAACTAATACAATTTATACAGAGATAAAATTTCAAACTCGGGCCCGGACAGATTCAATGTAATTCTTATTAAAATATCTTCTCGCGGTACAAAATAATTTCTCGAGGAGTAAACGAAATCGATGATAAAGACATGCAGTAAAAGAAGGATATTTGTTAACTGGGACTGTGTTATTAGAAGCATTGAAGTTCGCCGCCGTTCTCACGGCATATAGGTAGTACCTATACACACGACGTTTAAGCCCGTTTCACATCAAGCGCGGGCGCGTGTCAACGCAGGCCCGCGGCGGACCCGCGGCGGGCCCGCGGCGGGCCCCGCGCCGCGATTGTTCAGCTAGTTTTAAATGAACGCCTTCACACAGCGGCGGGCGCGGGCGGGTGCGTGTGGCGCGGACCCGCGCACGCCCGCGCCCGCCGCTGTGTGAAGGCGTTCATTTAAAACTAGCTGAACAATCGCGGCGCGGGCCCGCCGCGGGCCCGCGGGTCCGCCGCGGGCCCGCGTTGACACGCGCCCGCGCTTGATGTGAAACGGGCTTTATTAAATCATACGCTGCTCTATTACCGGGCTTAGATGGAAACAAATCGAATAGAATAAAACAAATCGTCGAGCAAAGCAACACCGGCTGCGGCAGCAAATTAATATCAAAGCGATTTATTAAAACCCCTAACAACACAACGCCACAAAGAACGTGGCTCCACAAAAGGGTGGCTTAAAAACTGAATTATAAGCGGTTTGGATTCACTGAAACATTGTAGGTTTTACTTTTAGTGCTGAACGCGATGGTTCATAAAACATTTTCTATTCATGAACATTCTTCGTCGTCGTATCTACTCTGACGGGGCGTAGCACTTAAAGAATTTTATGCTTCAAAACTATAGTACAAACTCGAAGAGCTCAGTAAATGTATTCAGGTTTAAGTATAACGAACGAGAGTTAAATTCAATAACATCGTTATCAGTAAAACCGTTGAAGGGACAATAAATCGATAAAGAAGTGATGCTAGGATGTCGAAATTTTAATAACCGAATACTGTAGTAATTATAGCCTCGACGGAATTGATAGAGTAGGTAAGACCCGCGTACCAGCAGCGAACCGAAATAAAATTAGGTTATTTTTACCATGAGTGCACGCCACGACCACCGCTGCGCTGAGATAATAAAATATTTTATTGAAGATATAATTACGTGAAAGAAGTCGGTCGGCGGCACGCTTGCCATTAGATTATTTCTAGCGATTATTCCAAATACTAATGGATGGATTTTATCTAGTGGATTAAACTAATTGCGTTTTGTAACACAGAGCAAATCCGCTCGAGATACATTATCGTGTTTTATCGCTCGGTTGTTTAAAGATCCACCGAGAAATATGCTGACACGCGATTGTCATGAAGTTTTGTTTCAATTAGTGTGCACAGACGTGGAAGATCATTAATGTTACCAGTTCGCAGCGGGAGCGGGGCTAGGTAATCAGAGAATACTTAGCATCCCGGCTGCGTACGCCGCGGCTCGGCTCCCACTAGCAATTTCCTGGACGAGCTGCGATGCAAATGGCCGATTCTTCGAGCGGAACTACCTCTTCGCTTTTTATGTCAGCCTCGTGTTTAACTGCACTTACTCGCATCCTGCTTTCGTGCACATTAAAACAATTTGCAGGCTATTTAGGATTCCATTTTATGTTATGAGTTATGACTAATTCGTCGATTGAATATTAAGCCGCGGTCGTTGTTTTATGCATAGCTTAAAACTACACCAATTTCACGATAGCTCGTTGGAATATATTTCGATCGGAACGGTGGAAATGTTGCTGGACAAATAAAAATGGTTTCACGAGCTCAGTCGACATGTTAGCCTATGCAAACGGTCGAAATACGAACGAAATAATAGACCACAGAAAACATTTTTGTTGTCTGATTCAATCATGTTAACATGGAAATCCGGTAATTGGAAATTCTGTCAGTCAAACAAATAAACATTCCGTAAAAATCAAAGGAACACGGAATCGGGAAGCTGATCTCACTTCTAAGCAGTAGTTTCAATTTATAGGGTGTTTTTTCGTGCTAGCGTAAATCTTGTGCCATTAGCCGGGGATACGTCGGCACTCCGCCTGTCCGCCTGCAGATGGCGCATCACTTTATGCTCCCGAGACAATAAGGGGGTCATAAAGGCGTCGCCCGACGTGGCTTTATCTCACTAAAATGAATCAATCAGACTCGGCCATTAACGGTTTACTTCTCTTTTATCGACAATCGGCGTAGGCTCGTAGTTTCTTGTTTTTTTTCACAAACCATTGTTATCTATTTTCTTTGTCCCAAGAGTTTTGTCATGAACATATAGGTAATATTTGTACACAATCGTGTACTGCAAACAGTAAGTTACCTAAAAACTATTAAATTTTATATATCTTTTTTGATATATAGGGGATGTTTCTCGCGGAATTATTTTCGGCTTCCGTTGGCACGAGGAAAATTGTGTTTCGAAAAGCTTCAATTGGTTATTGAGACAGGAATTTCCTTGTACGTTTATGTTATATTATTTTTTATTAGTATTCATGTACTTGCCTACTAAATATTAACTCTATTTAATTGATCTGGATGAGGTAGATAGGAGATAATTATTTGTTGCATTGCCTAGTAATATCAGCCCAATATTTCATTATGTAGTATTGACTATTAACATAATTTTGATCTGGCACTTCATTCTGTACATAAGTGACTCGTGTAAAGAATAAGTCTATAAGATCGTGTAATTTCTATTGCGTTTCTTTTTTCTAACCGGTAAAGAAACACGTTCATAAAACGAACACCGAGCAATTAATTGAACAAGTTGGAAGGTGAGCGGATAGGTCGTGTCGGCCGGCTACAACTAAAACGACATATAAGCTAGCCTTTTTGTCAATGTAAACTAAACCAAGTAAAAAAGATCTTACAATTCAAATTAGCGCGACGTTCTTTGAAATGTAAATTTGTAAATCATACATTGACACATTACGTGTACCGTTTGTCAATATAAGTATGCGTTGACTGATTTTTGTAAGTAAACCAATTTTAAAATAGCAACAGTGACGTTAAATTTAAATGCACTAAAAGTTAATGAAAGCAAATTTGTTTAAAGCCGTTGCCAAACTGTGGAAGAATGTTAAATTGTCTATTTACATACTAGTGTAGCAGTTTAACATTTTTGTGCAGTTTGGCACGCAGCCTTGCATAAGTTTTGGTTTATTTTTCGCTTTAAACACAAGTAATGTGAGTCGATACATTCTTATTATTTTTAAGTAGTGTTAAAATGTAGTAGTGTGTATTTGATATAAGTATTTAGGTATTACAATAATCACGGAAATATAAATATTTATACTTTCTAACTAGGTTAGGGTAGGTACCGAACGTACAAACGTAGAACACATAATAAACCTTAAACGAGATCAAATCACCATTTTAACACAAAATTCCACAGTAAATAACAATTCGCGTCGCAAGTATGAAGCGTTAATGTTTCAAGTTAACCTTAATGTAAGCCTAATGTCCCGGCCAGTGCTCGGCTCAATGGAGCTACATTTAAAAGATATATCTACATTACAAAACCAACAACATTACGCCTTTTTCGAACTGGCACTACATGACCAGGGCAACGTTGTGTTTAATAGTCTTATGTACATAACAATACAGGTGTCATTACGTCTTTTCGTCACATTTTCCTGACCACAGTTCACACGCCAGTCTACAATAGACAAGTTTTCACGCTCCACAAATCACAATTCAAATAAAAGCCGTTATTTATAACTTTAAGTGCTTATGCAAACGAGTACTACACAACTTCAGAACAACAACAGAATAGTGTGTTTAACATTATTTTTATATTGATACCACTTTACGACATTACGATGGATAGACATAGTTGTTAGATGATAGGTTTTTTCTTTTGTTCAAGCAGAACTACATGTATAAGGTAAACGCTATAAAAGGTAATAAAATGGTACTCAGGAGAAAAACTACGACAGTGAACAACTAATCAAATTATTACACTTCATGAAACCTTAAAACGATTTGTTACTATATAGAGTCTAAACTGTGGTGATCAGATAAGATAAGAAAGCATATTAACGTATGTCTATTTTGTGAAGTCGAATTTGTTTATACATTATTATTTTTACTTTTATATTTTAGTATTTTCATATCTTGTAATAAACTGTGTGATATGTTTTCTTAGCGGCCTACGCATAATTATGTAAGTACTTTAAGATTTAATGTATCACTGTATTGAAAAAATAAGTCCCGCCGCAGTTTCTTGCCGGCATCTTCACGGGTTCTAGGTGTAGGGTTTGAACCGGTGTAGATTTTTTTTTGACGTTCATAAGTGCATGTAATGTGCCTTAATTGAAAAATAAAGATATTTTATCTTTGTCACGAAACATCTCCTTTCAATGCGTTTCGGTTCATTTAACATTTATTGAAAGCGAAAAATATTCTTGGGATTTCAGTCTACTTCCGTGAATTGGATTAAATTAGAAATAATTCAAATAAATAACAACCCATCAAGGGACGTAAAAACTCATTTTGAATAAATCGAAGAGCAACGGTACCTCCGAAGAGCACGGTTTGCCGACCCCGGCTATAGAATATTAATCACGGATTAATTAAGACTTGAAGCCAGGCCCTTGGATTGCAAGCCACGTACGTAACCGTCAGACCCACAGCGTTGTTTATGGGTAGACGTGAGTTCAAACATATGAGCAGACACGTCTACTCGCTATCTTTAGTTAGCTCTTAAAACACAAACCTTTAATATGTAGTGAGTTTTAAGTTTCCACTTTAATATGTTCGCCTGGTATATTTTTTATTAACTATAGGTATTTGTCATCTATTTCAATTTACTAATTGTAATAATAATATTGTGTTATTAGAACATAAATATTTGATATAAAAATAAATAAAACAGCAGACTTTTAATTTGTAAATTAAGTAAGTCATATTTAATTTATCATATGTCGATTCCAGTCAACAGCAGTAATCTTAAAATATCAAATACATATTTATCATCAAAAACCTTGTTAATCTGCGCAGATGAACTCAATTAAATAATGAAAATCGTTATTAAACGTCAAATGAATATGTTCCTATTCAGTTAGTGGCACTCTTTTAACCGTGACGTCTCGTCATATTTGTTTTAAAACCCCGATGTAGATTTATTTCCCGTTTTCATTTTCGCAAATTTTGTTATTATTACTGCCATACATGATTATTATGACAAAATTCCGATAAGAGTTGCCGTTTTAAGTAATAGACAATAGTTGTAATGTGTAGCTTAAAGTCGTATATATTTTTTTAAATCAGTTATGTAAATATAGCAAAGTAGATAAAATATAAATTTTATAATCAAAGCATACATTTTAAAAATGTTATATGACAACTGCATGGGCGCTAAATCATTACGGGAACACTTTGGCAATGCTGAGTAAGGCACTTAGCACAGCCATGACAAGTGCTAACGCAAAGCTAAACACGGTCGTTGGTTTGTTTAAACTATTTAACACTTGGGGACGAAACGTGACGGTATAAATTATGGTCTCGAAAATAACATCGAACGTTTACTCTTTACATCTTCATAGAAGTTATAGTGGTTGCCATATTCTTTTTAATAGTAGATTGTTTGACAAGGGGCTAAAGTAGGCCATAGTACCACGAGATGGTTATTTTCCCGAACGAAGTGAGGGAAAATTGTTCGAGGGGTAATATGGCGTTTAGACCCAAGTTATACATACTAGTTTTCACTTCGATTGCGAGAAAATAAAAAATAAAGTAACATTTTAACAATAAACAAATACAATTTTATCGCCCGCAATGAATTCCGAGTCAAAAATGTTTAATTTGGCAATCTTTGTATTTTTTTTACTGCTTTGATACAGATAGGATATATCTACGCCGTGAATAAATGCCATAGACAATGTACATAATTTGGGCTTCAAAGAGTTTGCCTACGATATAAACTTTTTTTTAATGCTTGTGAAGTAGGAACTAAAAAGCACCTAATGCTTTGAGGATTTGATTGCGTTTCCTCATTGGTCGATTTTAATATTGCGGTATATCTGATTGGTTGATACTTTATACAAAGTTTTGTTTAATGATTTCACATTTTTAAACAGTATTCGCACCAAAAAAGAATCTAGAGTTGCAATTAACTTCGATATGTGTCGTGATTGGTGGATTTAATAAGGTGAAGCGTTCTGGTTCGTCAATTTAAAACGTTTTGTACATCATAAACATGTATACATATTTTCCCAAGAGGCTAAATGTACTACTTTAGTCCGCCTTGGCAACCATAATATGACACACTTTTAGAGCATGAGAAGTGAAAAAGATTATATGTGTGTATCAGTCTTTGTTAATCAATTTGGATAATTCCAAACAACTTACTTATATGGCAAATGTAGTAAGTCTGTGTAAGTACCAGGAAATCATCTTAGCCTTCAGTTATTAGTACAATTTAAATCTGCGTACAGATAGATATACTTTGATTATTCGTAAAGCGTTGAAGTACTCTTACTTCCTGATTCCCAACAAACGTAACACCGCGAACATAATATTTCCCAGAAAGCTTGAAGCTGTGTTTGTTCAAAGTTCTAGTATTCCACGTAAGCGATTTTACAACCATTAAAGCAAGGCGCACATATGTGTGACAGAATGCGGTCGTAATGCCTTGCACCACGGCGATGAAGTTCGCATATGTCGCGCAGACACGTCTTTGTTACCGAAACTGGCAGAGCTCTAGTTTTATACCAACCGGTGCAAACATAGGACTTAATACGTGCTCTTAAAGATCACACTATACTAGTTACTGTGAGACATGCACTCGGTAGGAAATAGCAGGCGATGGCAAAACTTCACCTGCCGTCGTGACCGCAAACTCACCAGCAAAAGGTAAAAACAGCAAAAGCTATCTCTATTAAAAAAAACGGAAACCCTGAATTCATTTTATGAAACCTTTATTTATATTAGCGCCTTTGTGTATCTGAAAGGTTTTAATGAAACTAATTTTAATTTGCATTTCAAAAGCATGCAGTGGAAAATTTGTAAACTCAGCGTTGATACTATTCCGTTTTATGCTTTTGCTTTCAGAACGTGAACGAATTTCGTAACACATTTATTATTGCCTAGCGTTAATCATTAATCGATAAGGTTAATTTAGTGTAGTGGATTCAATCGAGCATGGCCGATCGAAGATAATGAGAAGCGAATAAACTAAACATAAAAGTCTGACTTACAAGCGAAGCGTTCTTAAAATGATTCATTAATAAACATTAAGTTTAAAAACGGATTTTATGAGCAGCGGCATAAACTAGGGTGGACTGAATATTTATTGTTTACATGTTAATTATTACAACGATAGTCTACCGGTATTACTACCCTAACCCATTCGATATGATATGACGATCATACCGGTACCTGATTCAATCTTTTATTTGTACAAACTAAGACTAAAGAATCTTGCATAATATCAATGCATACCAAGTACCACGATTTTATACTCTAGGTATACTTAAAGCATCCTTGAGAACGAAGAACTTCAATGCTAAGACCGCTTTTATACAAACTTTTATTAAAACGCTTAAGGTATTATAGAAGGCGGCAATGCAAATTCAACAAGGAGTCTCGCGAACATACTACTCCCTATAGTTAGTACAGCTCCCTGACATTTAACAACGGAAGATTTGAGTACTCGTAACTGTACCTGGTCATTTGTTACGAGCGTTTTACGTCTGCCTCATGTACATACATTACATTAGCTCGAGCACATTTTACGGCTGGAACGTGACCCGTCCATGTAACCACTAGGTACACCAAACACTGCGCTACACCACTGTTCTAGCGGACACACGCTGGGGATTTATTATCAATCAATTTCGGAGCTTTAATCATTGAACATTTACATAAATAACGAAAAACGTTATAATAAATCAAAGCGTTTACTAAAGAGAAAATTAAGCAATCAATCGATCAACCGAACCGTTATGGCTCGCCACCATGTTTCAGTTCGTCGCGTCGAAAGCGTCTCGTTGCCGGAGAGTTCCAAAATGCAGAAGCTATCGAAACGAGCAGCGTTCGATCTCGAATCGGAGAGGGGGCTGGGGTCCATCAATAGAGGCAATCGAGTCGCCGCCGCGGTCGGCGAGCCAATTACTGCGCGTCAACAGTGATTTACGATATAATGGCCGCGGCAGACGCCTACATTGTTTAAATGCCTCGACAAGCCGTCCGGCCGCGGCAAACATCCACCTCTTCGCTAGACAAATACGCCGAGCACGAGTAACAAAACAACGCTCCACTTTACTCGATGGCTGTTGACTTTTCTCTACGACCTTCTAATGTTCTCGGCTCTCGTGATATTTTAATCTCTTTCCAACAATCTGAGTCCAATTTGTAAAGCGATGTCACGGTCGACGAATATCATCAATCAAAGCCGTTTGGGTATTGAACTGAAACGCCAAATGCGATTACGTAAATCGAAAAATAGTTAATATTAACATTCCTCCGCAGCCTTTATTTCAAGTGATTCGAACCCGAAAATGTAAGTGGGGCGGTAATTTAAAGTTTATTATGTATAATTATTGATACAACTACCCGCTATTAGTTTTTATCGTGACGCCGCGGGCGTAAATGACCAACGAGTTGTAATTAAGTGTTTAATTTATATAGGAACAGCACAAACAGGTTTTTAAACCGAAAATGGAGGGTCGAGTAATAACTGGTTGTACGCGCAAACTGAGAATATGTCGTCGACTAAACGAAATGTGGAAAGTTGGAAGAGAAAGGTAACTTTGTTTAGTAACCCTCAGTCAATTGTGTACGCGACTTGAAGTCATTTACGCTGTTACCGCTAGACATGGTCCGGTTTCTAATCGGGCAACTAATTCAGCATTGATTAAACAAAATGGCACACCGTTATTTTTCCATCAAAAGCTTCCTCGTCACGAGCTGTCTGCTGAAACAAATGTGAGTCATGACGCGCGATGTATCGCTCGCATTATCTACGCTGCGATTCGCCTCGCCTGCAACCTCAAAGTGCAAATCTCAATGTATTTTTTGCGTTAACTCGATAAACAAATTCGATTCTGTAAAATACCACCGCCATGTCCGGCGTCGTTCTGAGAAGCGTCGGGTTTCGGTGTCTCATTTTATTTTTTGTGTAAATCATTGGACGAGCACGCGATGTGACGTGCCCGTGAGCAGTTGCGGCGACTGGGCGATTATTCACGCGATTTCAATTATCTATCGAGCAGGCTGTCTAATTACTACAACGTATAACGAGTGAAGCGGCCGGAACACGCTTCAAAAGGTTTATGCTCGCCGAGTATTTCATGAGAACCTAATGGGGTATGCATTCGGTATTTTCATTAAAGAAGCCGTCTCATTTAAGATGTGCTCGGCGTTCGAGCTCTGTCGGCAATTAACGCGGTGTGGAAGTTTTCAATCCGTTTGTCTGCCTCGCGCCAACCGCCCGACACAACGTATAGCCGTCATATTCCGCCCCATTTGCCAAGTCATATTGCCCCTTACATCCCCCGTCGAGCAATATTTCACACCAGCCAATACCGAAATAACTTCTACGGGATATTTACGAATATTGACGGACTCTTTTGATAATAAAGTATTCTAAGCAGCTGGTCTCCGAATAAATATTAGATTTCTGTCAGCCTTCAATTGTATGAAACTTTTATTTAGCAAATTACAGTATTACAATTTTGTGTCGATAAAATACATAATTCATCATTGGACATGAAAATGTCAAAAGATACCTAGTAATGAAACTGTCCGGGGTTATTAAGTTAATTGAGGTAGAGTAGTAGTAATTGAACGCAGTTGCAATGTCTCCGTGGATCTGAAGATTGTCATAGCAAGTTGAAACAGCTCATGTGTGTTATTCTCTATAAGGCTTACGTCTCAATGGCAAACAGCTCGTGTATACTATACTTTATGTCTTTTTACAACTGAACTTTAGAATAACGGTTGAACGGAAGGCGGTAATTATAAAAACGTCTCTCCGTCCTCTACACCCGGGGTAGACGTGATAAGAATGCCCTCCCAACATTTGCATGCATGTTCGTTAATTGTTAAAGCGCCCTGCCTCGGACGTGGCCCTACATAAATAAGCAATTAAGTCAATTTGCTGTGACTTGCGCAGTTATTATTTCAGATATTTTTATATCAGATACTATGTCGCATCGTCCTCTGTTCACCGTTGTTTGCAGTCTAAATGTTGTTTTAAAAAGCGTTAGTTTCCACTTTTAAGAGGTACTCGTAAGTATAGAAAAAAGCGACAATTCGCAAAGCAAGTCTAAAAATGAAGAGATTATTTTTGAACGAAATGCGTATATAACTCGAGACTTTAAAAATCGAATACTGCTGGGACTTTTGGCGTGGGTCGTTTTAGTCGCTTGTCAAAAAATACATCGTGTTTTTGGCTTCGCGCAGATGGAACGTCGTCCAGATTTATGCGTGAAACCGTTTCAGAAATAGATTAGTTCCGTTGCGTGGGTGCACAGCGTCAAAATATTATGGAAGCTCTATTTTAGATCAAGAATTACACAATAGACACAACCCTACTTTATTACATAATTACCTTAACCTAAATAGATACTTAGGTAAGAACCTACTGACTTAAGCTTTTCCACAAAACAAAAACATTGACCATGAATTATGCGAAACGATCAATAGAGTGAATTGACACGTATTCTGTTTTTATTCAGAGTAATGAAAATTTGATACTTTGAAGGTAAAAAGTATTTTCTTACAAAGGAGTTAGTAAAATTACTTTTCACTAAATTAATTTTAAAAAACCCTTGACTTGACGTTTATAATTCATTAAGCTAAAGCACTTACCTTTTGAAACGCCTCTCAAAATTAATTAGAGAAGAGAATCTAGAAACTCGCCAATAATAGGTATAAAGGAAAAAAGCGCTCTTCGCCTCCCCTGAAATCTAATATTATTAGATCTAAAAGCAAGCCATTTTATCGTTGTAAGAAATGGTTATTTTATCTTTTTACAGCCTCGATGGAAAATCGTTAAGCAAATACTAATCCACGATTGTTTGACAATAAATCGTTAATCTTCAAAATAGTTACCAATAGAAACGAGTTGAGAAATGTATATACCCATGCGAAAGAATAATAGCCTGAAGGAACGGAAATGTAACATAGTCATTATACTCATTATGAATATTTTATTATTATGTATTACTATCAAGATATAGATACCCATATAAGCCTTCTTGAAAATTTACTATTGAATAGATGGATAGTTACAAATGCTAGAAAGTTACTGAAATTGTTTTGTCTGTGGGCGATCCCCCGATAAAGCCAACTCCACCCCAGCGTGTGTGTCGAGCCGTGTGAGCGCTCGGCTTTGCGGCTCGACGAACGAGCTGAGAATTTGTAGCCCAGTCTAACACTACATCAGTAGATGAAAGCAGAGATGGAGAGTAGACCCCCCTTATTCAGGCTCAACGTTGTAATTAAATAACGTTAAAGATGTTACGGAGTACACATACAAAAGAATTCAAATTTAATAAACATTTTAATGACTTCTATCAGACCAATCAAATTAAAATTATTCTTAAGCAGAATCTTAATCTGGCGTCACAAACTAAAACTACAAGGGCATATCGCTCCAAAGTGGCTGCGCAACACAAAGACACACACACAGCCAAATCGATACGGGCCCGCCCGACCCATTCAGGGGATGAATTTTAATTATTCAGAGGGATAACTGCGTGCCATCTTTAACAAACAAATTACATATGCGCACCCAATAACGCGATACAGCTTCTGGGCCACCGAGCTTTCAATTATAAGTTGGTGGGATAAGCGACGCGGGTCGGGTAGTAATTACCCCCGACCGATGTCTGACTGCCTGGTACTCGCTCCACCGGAATTCACTAATTAGTTCGACTATGTCGTGATTATGAAGCTCAGTGAAATCGTTAATGTATTTTTCTACTCCGGTACTTTTATCTGTAAATTATATGCTCCCGCGAACGAATATAAAAACATGCCTTATGCAATTTCTCAAAATTCTATCTAGTCTATACTTCATAAAGACCCTAGAGTTATTATGTGTAAAATGCAACTACTAGAGGTGTCTAGGCCCGGTATCGCGAACATCTAAATTCGTATGTTTCGAGCGTCTATCTCTTTTACTCCAATTAAGGCAACATGAGAGTGACAGAAACAATCGTCCAAAATTTACGAATATAGTTTTTCGCGGTAGGGCCGCGGTGAATCCAACAGATGAAAATAATAAGCAAACACTAAATTTAGAACGAAAATCAAAACTGCCAACCTAACCAACAACTGAATTTATATGGTTTGATTGAAGCAGTAACAGAACTAAAATAATTGCTGCCAACATAAGGAAAAACACAAGTACGTAAATGACAGTTGAAAAAATTATATATTTTACTGTGTCTATGATTACGTTCTGTCGGCTGTCATTTGTCAGCAGCGCTACCGCGAACAACAATATTCGTAAATTTCGGACGATTGTCTCTGTCACTCTCATGCTACCTTAATTGGAGTAAAAGAGAAAGATGCCCGAAATATGCGAACTTCGATGTTCGAGGTACCGCTCCAGTATGCAACTTCCCGCTCTTTTTTATGCTGTATTGCTGTGTTTGGTTAGCATTGGAATAGTTATAAATTGCGTTTTATTTAATCCCTAGTCGTAGAAAAAGTATTGTATGCAACGTTTTATAAAGAGGTCAAAAAAGGCTCATGGCGTCTACATTAACAATTTTCGGCTTCGCCTCAAATTGTTACACACGCCACTCACCTTTTTTGAACCCTCTTATACAACTATTGCATAAAGTACTATTAAAGCTCGTGTTTAACAAACATTCGCCATGATAAATAGTAGAGACATTTAATAAAATCTGAATCTGAACAGATGTCTTGTTCATACATAATCGTCTTTCATTATATTTATAAATGGACTGTTAATAATTATTACTGACGGTTAAACATGATAAATAGAAACGTGTTCAACCGTTAACAGGTTTTATAAGAAAAATTGCTCTCTATTAGACTTTTGATACAGCATAGATATAATACACAACGATAAATCGAACAAACACTTTCATTCGTATGTAATAAAGAATACAATAGACTATTGTCAAACATCAAACAACGAAAGTTTACTATTTCTGTAAACCTAAAGCATCGCCGAGGTAAAAATAAAACACTCGAAAGGATAAACGACGCGGCACAGGCGCCGAACAAGGCATCACTGCGATCCCAATCATCTACCCTAAATGCCTACACAAAGTAAGAAAGTAGGGAACGTATAAAACGTCAAAGAGATTGAATATCGATTGTCGAGTCGACAGCAATCTCGGTGGAGAGAGGGGAGGTAGGACACTTCCGACCGCCCGCGAGAATTTATGTTATTGGCACCGCTGCCCGCCGATACGGGACCCTCGCGTGTAATTGTTAGTTGGAACACAGGATATTGGGGAATTAAACGAGTACGGTGATTGATTAAGCGGCGATAACGATTATACGCGCGCAACCCCGAATGAGATATCGAGATGAGACAGGGAGATACCTCGAATCAATTTACAGAGCCTCACTTCAAAAAAATAAGTAAATCGACGCCAGCGTGCGAGCTCGGAAATAATAATAAAAACATGGCGCGGCGGCAGTCGCCCGTTTACAGATTAAGCCAAAAGATCAACAAATATATTTTAATCCGACTCAACACGGCTCTCGCATTTCCGGCGGCAAAAAACTCGCTTCACGACATATGGGCGAGAAAAAACCCCGAGTTATTATCTTAAGTCGAACCCAACAGAACCCATTAGTAAACAACACGGGCACAAAAGAGGGCAAAATAGCGGCTTATAAAAAAATGTAACAAAAAATCGGCTTTTGATCCTCAGCTCCCCTGTATTGTATTTGTGAAGGTTTTATTAGTCGGCGAACTGGTCCAGCGACTCCATTTGAGCCGAGTGCGGCGTGCCGTGCGCTGTCGTTTTTTCATCGCCACGTCCAAAGCGTAGGTACTACATGCATTTTGCGCAACATGATCGTGTTTAGATAGAGCTCGCGGTCGCTTCAGTCAACTCCTACATTAGCCGCTACGTCGTTTTATCAGCGTCAAATGACCGCTATGGAAATAACTATTGTCAGTTACGTAAAGGGTCCAGGGGTTATCGCCGAAAAGGTTTATTGCAAATCTTCACATCACCGGCGCAATTTGGGCTCTTGAAAGCTCATAATAACAGTCGTTCCCCCTTTATAAATTCCGAATTACTGAGACAAATCTGCTCCCCACATTTCCCTCAAGCAAAACTTTCCACTCGAACAAAGAGCCCAGGTATACGCCAGCTGCGGATTATGCCTCCGCCGACCGAACAACTAACGAATCGACCAACTAGTCGCACAACTGCGGTCGGCCAGCCGCAAACACACCCGTGTAACTTAAATGGATTTATGACAACTCAGACACGGGACTTTTTATACGGAGCATCAATGTTTTTCCTCGCAAGATAGATAGATTATTATAAAAATGAGTAACATACAAGAGCTCATAACTAACATCTGTCGACGTCCAAACATATCCGATCTGATAGCGAACTAAATTAAGAAACCGTTAAACAAACAGTAAACAGTCTACTTGAAGCCGAACGGTTAATTCAATTGAACGCAGATAGCTACCACTCTACCACAGATAGCTATCTATTAATTAATGTTACATCAATTTAACATGGAAGAGTTAATATTTATAACAGTTTCAGTTCATGACATAATGAATGAGGACGTAACAAACCGCAGCGAAGTAATGCGAAGCGGAAATAATAATGGCATTTGTTAGAGCGGCTGTCGGCGCCGCGGGCCGCGGCCCCACATCCTAATTACGCCAATAATAATTACACAGTAGCCAGCTGCTGCCCGCTACTATCCTCACGGCCCCCGTCACTCCGCTACCAAATGAGTCAAATGGCCCTCTTCGAAGTTTGTCTTTGATTTAAAACTTGTTATAGAAATTAAAATACCGCCGATAACGTTAATAAAATCGAGATTAAAACCAATTCTGAATTAATAAACTTCGAACAGTCGATATTGCCATTTTGCTATGTTGGCCACACATCGTTAACAGGTAGACAACCGCTAAATTTAGTCCCAGCGGCACTATCACGAAAATCGATATTCGTAAATTTCGGACGATTGTCTCTGTGACTCTCATGACGCCTTAATTGGCGTAAAAGAGAAAGATGGTCGAAATTTACGAACTTCGATGTTCGCGATACCAAGCCAGCTTTTTGAATAAGAGTGAAGAAGTAGGTACTGTGTAGCGCTAGCAATATTACTTAGTAAGCGACGGGCTCACAAAATTAGGAAAATATATTAATAAAAATAAAAACTACGTGCTTTTGGTATTAAGACAAATATATTCTTTGTCCTAATGACAGGTGAAAAAGTAAGTAAACAAAAAGCGATTTTTAGATCTAACTTTGGAATTCATTTTTTTTCCGATGGCATTTGAAATAATCATTATTATAATACGAAAAAGTTTTCAGTTTTAATTAATTGATATATGCCATCAAAAAAAATACTACAGTAAAATATCGAGTGTTCATATTAAAAGTTTGTGCTGAATATTACTGGAGTAGGTAGTTTCTGTTAATAACGTTTTATATCACTGCAGTTATACCACCACTTTAACTATAGGTAAAGTATAAGTTAATCTATATCTCTGCCCTTATTTTTTCTTAAATTCTCAGTGAAATACTGTTGATATTGATTTATTCAAAATACGCTCGTGATCGTAATAATCGTTTTGGTGTCGTGGAGATAAGACTAACTAACTCAGTTTTTAAGTTCTGGGTATTTTTATCATGCAGAAAATATTTATGCTGAATTAAATACTGAAACTTGCAATTTTTAAAACACTAAGTCGCTCCCACTACCATTACCGACTGACACGTTAAGCATAGGGGCTAAGTAATAACCGGGCAGATGCGATGATAATTGAATTTCAATTCGACAAGGCGATTCGATATCGTCAATGATTATTTCAAGTACATTTCACTAAGTTCCCGTCCAATAGTCACATCGCTTTGGCTAAAGCAATATAACGTTTTTACGAAATGAATGATGATACGCCAGAGGCAGGTAACGCGATACGTCCGTTCCGGCGAATAAATAAACTCGTTGAAGCGAAAAATTCATCAGAAATTTATCATTCACGATGGCGTTGGTTTATGCAATAAACATTTCAAATTTCCGATACATTTCCCCGGCGTGGCAATCAGCGAATATCCCTTTGGATGTGTGTAATGACAAATTAAATAATGAAGATAGAATTGTGAGCTCATTGCGCGCTTCATTAAACCGTGTTCCGCTATACAACTATTCTTGATTCTGAATGCCAAAGCGCAACTCGATTGGATTTCCTGATCGTGTTTTAAATTGCGAATTCAGTAAGGGTATGGTTGAATGGTCGGGGTTCGCGGAAGTCGTGCTCGGCGGCGTCGGGTCTCGACTCGCGACCGCTGATCAGCGGCCAATCAACATGTAAATTTATTCAGAGCGATCAGTGTAATCGCCGGCGCTGTTAACCTCATTCGCGACACGCCGGACACCGCGATACCGATCTTATTAATACACTGCGATAACATGTGTAATTATGCAGTATTATAATAAATTGATAGATACATCAAATTGTTTAATTAAGCGCTATGGGTTGATTCGTTAATTAGTCGGTTCCAGCAGCGATTACGGAGCCTGCTATACCAAATTACGTAGTTAATATTCAACAAGATTCCATTTCAAATTTTAGTATAATAATGGCACCTATACCTTTAAGCCCGTTTCACATCAAGCGCGGGCGCGTGTCAACGCGGGCCCGCGGCGGACCCGCCTCGGGCCCGCGGCGGGCCCGCGCCGCGATTGTTCAGCTAGTTTTAAATGAACGCCTTCACACAGCGGCGGGCGCGGGCGGGTGCGTGTGGCGCGGACGCGCTTGATGTGAAACGGGCTTTAAAGATCAACTCACAAAAATTATAGTTTTTTTTTTGTTATTCATAGCTCAGCTTCAATAGCCGTATTAGCGACATGGGGAATTTAAACTCGTTTTATTGACGAGGGTCCGCCCCTTATTCGAAACTCGCTCGTTTTAATAGTGCATTATGCGATAGATTAAGCATTAATATTAGTTCGACTGACAATAGTCGCGAGTTTATGTTTCGTGCGAGGGAGGTCAGTCTATAATGACAACGAAGACTTGCCGGAAGCAATAGTGATCAAAGAGAGAACAAAGCAAAGAATCAATCGCAGCTTCGGAAAGGGTTGTTAGGGATCGAAATGCACAGTCACGTAGCGGAGGGCGTCGAGGGCTCAAATTGATATCTCGTCTTAATTATCGCGCTTCGCACAAACTTTTCCAGTTAGGGTAGCGAACGTTAAATTGATTTTACAAGAACTTTAGAAATTTTTAGAGTCCTTGACAGTGATTAATGAAAGGAATTTCGGAGATGTGTTCTGCTCTCTCCCCTCGCCTCGGGCGAATACTTAATGACTAGAAAAGCAAAGGGAGGCTCCCTTTTCTTATGTTGTGCGGTTTTGGCAAATATATGATTCGCTTTCATACAGCGACGTAATTTAATGCTGTCGTAAAATATTGTGGTAGCGTGACTGCTTATATTACTCTAGCAGCTGTTGCACTGGGCGATAAGAACACGTCACACGGCTTAAATTGATGTGGTTAAAAAACACGATGACTTGATGAGATCATGAACGCGGGCCTAGTTTGCATGAACCTTTGGTAATACCTCGCTCACGTCGGCTTGATTAATGATGTGCATCGTGCAATAAATATACATTTGTTGCAAGACGCTATTGCATGCAGGTGCTCGATGATTGAGCCCGCAAGAAGTTCCTGAGCCGCATTATGCCGTGTTCGATACTATTTCGTAACCAAGCGAGCTCGAATAGTTAGCGAGTTCAATAATGGGTGCTAAGTTTGATGTACGCATTCATGCAATTTCTCAGAGGTTTATCCAAACGAACCGCCGTAAGCGCATACTGTGCAAATTGTGCGTGCCGATCGTGCTCAACCTAGCAGTGCTAGACTAGCACATTTCTTTATGAAGTATATTTTGAGGTCAAGTTTTCATTCCGGTGTGTTTTAAAAAATGATGCACATCGCTGCTTTAAAATTAAGACTCAGATCCCCTAGATAGATTCAAACGGTTTCTAATCTATTAAAACAGGTCTGTATCTAATTTCCTATCGTGTCTGGAAGCATCTGTATCCTTATTTGCCACAAACGCCGCAATCGCATTAATTTGCGAAGTGCAGTAGGTATTGTGACCAGGAACGTAGCAGGGAGAGCTGGGGTGAATTAATGAACCTATGCGGCAACAACAGGCGCGGATTACTCCCAGCGTTTGCACTCAATCACGCGCGCAAACAGCCCTAAACCCGAACAATTAAATAGACTACGAAACAATCGGCCTGAGGAGGGCAATCGGTAATTAGAGTGAGATTACACGACTACCAATTAAGGATTATACTATTGAATTTTGACCCAAATACGGAATTGCCTACTTAGTAACAACAAGACAGCAGGCGTAGCCATGGTAACTATCGTAATCGCTTCTTTTACGCCTATTTCTAAGAATTTTTCCGGAGCTTAGACTATATAATATTATTAGACTCCACACCGCCAACAACAAATTGTGATTACAAATGGCGTCGGTCGACTCGTACTTACAGGCTTCACACACATACGCAAGGCCTTGATGCGCGGGACTCCCAACAGTCGCCTCCGAACGTCAAAGCACGCCGCAGTGGACCAAAAAATATTAAAATATGCCGTCATATGCTGTAAGATCAAGTAAAAATGCTACTGATCGACACAAAAAAACTCCCCCAATCACTTTTCATCAGTAATAAACAATTAACCACGTAATTACATTAAAACCGGCCAAGTGCGAGTCGGACTCGCGCACCGAGGGTTCCGTACAAACCTGCAAGGTTTACAAAGTTCAAGTTTATATTTATTAAAAAATATATATTTTGTAATGTAACTAAAAATTTAAGGTTTTCGGAATTTTTCCTTTATGTGTGCTATAAAACGTTGCTTCATGCCAAATTTCAAGATTCTAGGTCGACTGGAAGTACCCTTTAGGTTTTGATTCCCTTGCGAGTACTTGCGAGTTTCAAAATATGCAGCTTAAATTGCTGTTTCTTTTGATTGCGTTGACATAGAAGTTTGATTTTGCTACAGCTTAAAGGTATTATAGACCTGAGTATTTGGTATGAATTTCAATTTAATACCTCTACGCGTTTATGAGGAAATGGGTAGTAAGTTTAAAATTATTAAAAAAAAATATATTATGTGATGTAACTAAAAATTTATGGTTTTCGTAATTTTTCCTTTATCTATGCTATAAGACGTTGCTTCGTACCAAGTTTCAAGATTCTGAGTTCACGGGAAGCACCCTGTAGGTTTTGATTCCCTTGCAAGTGTCGAAAATTTGCGGCATAAACGGCTGTATCTTTTGATTGCGTTGGCTTAGAAATTTGATTTTTTCACAGCTTCAAGGGACAGTAGACCTGAGTAATTGATATAAATTTCAGCTTCATACCTCCACGCGTTCCTGAGAAAAAGGGTCTTGACAGACGGACGGACGGACGGACAGACGGACAACAAAGTGATCCTATAAGGGTTCCGTTTTTTCCTTTTGAGGTACGGAACCCTAAAAATTAGTAAATTCGCTAGCTATTTACTTCACGCCATCTGTGTTGCCAGACAATCGGGTCAATCAAAATCGGAGAAATTTCCCGAACGTAGGGTAATTGATGTTCCATTTCGTTTGTTGTTGGTTTTTAAGTTTAGTTTTAATTAATTTAATTTTTGTTTTGTAATTTATTTATGCATTCTTTTATTTATCACAACTGTAAACGAATGCATACCAATAATGTTGATTAAAATTTTATAATTTTATGAAGTAACGTTCTTTACCAAAAAAAAGTACACAGTGTTCTTTTGCACATTATAACCCTATTTGTATCACCTATGTAATTGCAACCAGCTTTTAATTTTAATAAGTTTTTTAAAAACTACGGTAAACCCCTATACACTACCACCATAAATTGTCACGACAAATCGTCATAATTTAACTATGCGATCTGTTGTTTTGCAAACTTAGTTATGAAATTGCAAATAAAGGCTATGAATATCTTTAAGTAGTGTAGGATACTACTTCTTGGTTTAAAAATTATGGCTTGGCTGTTTCATACTAAGTAGGTAAGTCAGATCATTCGATAGACCTCTATGGCCAACTCGTTGTGTTTTAAGTAAATACTTACATTAAAATTTAAAATTTGAGAGTTTAGTCATAAAAAAAAGTTTATTTGTTTTTTTGTACATTATATTCCCGTACTAATCACATTTTCTCCTGTAAATGTTTGCTCTGAAGTATTATCTGGGATAAACCTATGAGGATTTGAAATTCAGTAGTTTTTTTTTGTCTTGGCGGCGCCACTGCTGTGCCTCATAATTAATAAATATGTATAGTAACACAGAAACAAGGGCGACAAGGCTGATATAGGTAATTACCGCCCTATTAGCCTTGTATCCCATCTTTATAAAACATTTATAAAAATAATTGAAAATCGTATCTCGAGTCAGCTTGATCTGCACCAACCACCCGAACAAGCGGGATTCCGCCCCGGCTTGTCTACCACCGACCACCTACACACGTTAAACCAAGTTGTCGAAAAATGCTACGAACATAACCTCCCCCTCTACTTAGCCTTCGTAGATTACTCTAAAGCGTTTGACAGCATATCGCACCATGCCATTTTCACAGCTCTAAGTCACCAAGAAATAGCCCCTATTTACATCCAACTTCTAAGCACTATATACAAACATAGCACAGCTGACATAAAATTACAGTCTTCTGGTCCGTCCTTCGAAGTACAAAAGGGAGTAAAACAAGGGGATCCACTATCGCCGAAACTTTTTACCAGCACATTAGAACATGTCTTCCGGAAGCTTGCGCCGTGTTGGGGAGAAAGGGGGCTGGTTATTGGCGAAAAAAGGTTAACAAACCTTCGCTTCGCCGATGACATTGTCCTTTTTTCCTCAACGGCATCCGAGCTACATCATATGCTAGAAGACCTTAGCAACGCAGGTCTCGAGGTTGGACTTCAGATGAATATGTCGAAGACCAAAGTCATGACTAACGGCACAAAACGTAGGATTGAGGTAAACGGAGAGCACATTGCATATGTCCAAGAATATCTTTATTTGGGCCAAATAGTCTCGTTCCAGGCGCTACAAGAAAAGAGGTCATCAGACGGACAGAGAACGCCTGGAAGAGCTATTGGGCCATGAAACACCTAATGAAAGGCGACCTACCTCTGTCACTCAAACGTAGGCTCATGGACATGTGCATACTTCCAGTCCTCACCTATGGTGCCCAGACTTGGTCTTTGACGGAAGCTCAGAAGTCTAAACTCGGGGTTTGCCAGAGAGCTATGGAGCGCAGCATATTAGGTGTGAAACTCAGGGATCGCATCCGGAACACCACGCTGCGCTCAAAAACTCAAATAGAGGATGTAGCTCGAAAAGCGGCCAAGTTAAAGTGGGACTGGGCTGGTCATGTCTGCCGCATGCCGAATGACTTGTGGGCCAAGTTAACCACGGAGTGGGTGCCCCACGAGTCAAACCGGGGATCCGGCAGACCCCGTCGGCGATGGCGGGATAACTTGGACTCCTTTTTGAGAGACTGGCCAGATGTAGCTCAAAACCGGGACGATTGGAGGAAGAGGGGGGAGGCCTTTGCCCAGCAGTGGGACACAATAGGCTCACAATAATAATAATAATAATGTATAGTAAAAGTGCTTGAAATTATAGTATCGGGTCGAGAAGAGTGAGAAAACACACATTTACATCGTGTACTTTTATCAATTTAATATTAGTGAGTTTTGCTGTTTTTCGTTAAATTCGCCACTTCTGAAATATATTTACTATATTTATTAAATCATACGCATATCGTCGTTTTATTTAACAAATATGTTTTATTTAACAAATATGTATATTCATAACACATTTTTTATACTAAAATATTTAGTCTGAAATTGGGATTTTTTTTTTAACTGGCACCACACGGAAATACGCACACATGTAAAGCGGCAGCCATTACGCGTCACAACTCGTTGTATCGGTGGATTCCTTCTGTAGGTTTACTACTTCTATGTTCCGGAGATGTTCTCCTAAAAGAACTTGCAATTGTAAAAGGCATTTCGCACAGGAGTTTATTGTCAGTATTAACTACCATACGTTTAGCTGATATAACGGTACAATCTCGAGACCATGGAAATCCCACGGAACTGATGCTTGCAAGAGCTACGCCATTGGCATTGGCTAAACGCTGGAAATCTTTTAAAAGAAGCTAAGAAAACGATCAAAATCGCACTTACCTTAGGTTCTGTTTTAATTTTCTTAGCCGGTGGTTGTGAACTCGGGGCTTCTTGCCGCGAGTCGTCAGGTTCAGGTTTGGTAGGTATCGTGGGCCCATGGGGCGCATGAGGTGTGTGTGGGGTATGGGGCGCCGGTGCCGGCGGGGGAGGCGGCTGCGCGGGCGCAGGCGCGGGAGGGGGAGGGACGGGCGCGGTCGCCGCCGCGGGTTGGGGCTCGAGCCGCGGGGCGGGCGAGGGCCGGGGGTCGGGGGCCAGGAGCGGCGGGGCCAGCGGCGCCGGTGGCGGCGCGGGCGGCCCGGGTGCGTTAGGTGCGACCGGCCGAGACACACCGTTCACGTCGTGGGGGTGGTGATGCTTCTCGCGTGCCTTATCTCTACGGTGGCCGCCGGAGCCGCGCTTGGCGGCGGCGGGCGGGGTGGCGGCGGCGCCCTGTGTCTTGGGTTCGCCGTTCATCTCGTTCGACTTGACGATCTCGTGCTTGGCCTCTGAGCTTTTGGTTCCCGGCTTCGTGCGCTTGATCTTCATCTTGAGCGCAGTGCGCTGCGCGTCTGGCTCGGCGCGGGCCGCCATGCCGCCCGCCTCGTCAGTTTTCTCTATGTCGGCATCGAGGTCAATGATGAGGTCTCCGATGCCTATGTCCCACTCGTTGTCATCGTACTCGAAGTTGGGCCCGTGGGGCGCGGGGCGAGCTCCGCCGGCCGGCGCGCCCTCCCTCATTGACGCAGCCATGCGCGCCGACTCGCCGCGCCCGCCCCCTCGCGCCCCGCACACGACAACACCATTGTAGCCCTGCAACAACAACGCCTGTTAACACCACTTCACTACAAGTTGCCGTGACCAGACCATATTACATGACTACCACGAAGAGTCGGTTGCACCCAACCATGTGTCATAACCATAAGGTCGCCGTTTGTGTCGTAATAGTTACAATTTTCTTGTATGTATAGTTTGACAGTTCTCTATGGGATGACAGCTGCGCCGCCATATTTAAGGATAATCAGTTCGTTGAATCTGCGTGGTGCAACCCAACTAAAGATAAAGTTAACTTTGTCTGCTATGACAGACCACTTTAATACTTTATCATTTATCACTAACATTCGTAATACTACTCCGATGAATGAAATTGATAAATGAACATATGGCTCATCCATATGGACGGAATGTTATCCCGGGATCTCGTGCAAAAAATTGAAGTCGAGATTGGTCCATTCGAGATCTCGTTAGTCAAACCATCGCACACATAGGTCGTCATCGCTCGCTGCGGAAGTCGTTCGAGGTATCGAATATTCGCGATTTAAAAAATAACTTCATTGACTCTATAGAAGCTTTTTAATTATAATTTACAATCTATATTACAAAAATGTATAATTACTCAATAATGTAAATGTTATTTTTAAGCTCCGGCTGCGTATCCAATATATTATAAAGCCAATAAGACTTTAATAAATATAAATATTATGTAAATTATTTCTCAATAACCTATTTAAACGGCTATTTTTGGTTTTAGGCTGCGTAGATCGTGTTTGCACGTTGCTTACTATTTTACAATATTATGTTAAATAAAGAAAGTCACGTTATTCTTATTTGCATGATGCCTATTGCCTAGGCATCCAGTAAAGCAATAACATTATTAAATGAACATGTTCATTTTAAATTGTACCTTTATAGAAATTTTATATCACATGAAGTTATAACCAATTCAAAGAGGCAATAATCGTAAAAAAGTCGTAAAAAGTGTAGATAAGCTTCTAGCACTCCACCTAGACCGCGCTAGGTGATGCTGGAACTATATAGCGAATAGGAATTCAGTACGTTTTGTTTTCTCTCTCTCATGCTTAACCTCTCCCTCACTCTAATCGTGAACTTCGTTAAAAGAAAAAAAAAGGATTTTTATTTTTCAATTTAGGCACATTACATGTACTTATGAATGTCGAAGAAAAATCTACGACGGTTCTAACCCTACATCTTTGACCCGAGAAGAGACCGGCAAGAAAATTAATTAAGTAACAAACGTTATAACTTCCATGATTCTGGGTTTAGTTGTGATTTAAAAAATACAATACAATACAATACTACAATAACTAAACAATAGGTGCCTATACTCTACCTTAAATTTATAAATGGCCTTTGTGGCATTTTATTTCGTGCGAGGAAGCCTAGTAAGGCTTTTTTTACGTAATTTTTCTCTTTCATTTTTAACCCTTTGTCAAAGGAACAGAAAGGGAAAAAAAGTATTAGCGTATTTTTGACTCTGCTTAATAATTCTGAATATTAATTGCCGGCTCCATAGATCTAAGGCAGCTGTTGATCTCGGGCCCGATTATTTCTTTTCCATTCATTTTGGTTTTGTGATATGGATGTAAGATGCTATAAATATTTTAAGAGTGCCAATACGAGCACTATTCATACCTTTTTACATCAGGGGCCGTAAATATTGAAATTACAGATCGTACGAAAAATCACGTGATTGTTTGCATACTTATTTGATCGTATTCTATAAATAATTGTCATTTTGGCTACGGCATTACGAGTAGACTACTACAGATTATCTACACAGACTATACAACTACAAAAAAAAACTTTTGAGTCTTATCGCGCAGATAATTTTTATACATATGTATGAAATATTTATGTATTATGTATGATAGTTATCTGATTATCTGCCTTTCTCTTGAGTCACTTTGACTATTGGTTTAAACAATATTAAACCCGTTACCTGTTTTAAAAGATCTTTGCGTACATGCAGCGGGAAGCGTATTTGTTTTATACTCTGCGGCGCTACCGCGAAAAACGAAATTCGTAAATTTCGGACTATTGTTTCTGTCACTCTCATGATGCCTTAATTGGAGTAAAAGAGAAAGATGCTCGAACTATACGAACTTAGATATTCGCGGTACCGGGCCTGTATTGATAACGGCCCATAATATATAACGGCTATCTTGCTTATATTAAGCATACGTAGCGTTAACCAATACGATCGGTATTTGCGGGATATCGCAATCATAAAAAGCATCGTAAAAATAGTGGATAAGTGCAGCTCAGGTAATGTACGTAGGTACAGTCAGCGTTAAATAGTATCAAGCGACTGAATTAGCCAAATATAGTAAGGTAATGGCACCAATGTTGGACACTTAGTTCTTATTTCAAAAATCATAAAGTTATAAATTGATATCCCAACAAATGCACAACACTTAACTCCTTTGAAATAAGTACTAATGTTCAGGATTGGTTCCGTGTCCATTACTGGTGCCGTCACCTTACCTACAGATCTAATATTTATATGGCAGTCAGGATGTGTTATGAATACTATATAATCGTATTTGAAACCTTGGCTTATTCGTGTTTCTTCACAATAATACAATATATGTTCGCTACACAAAAATGCAAGATCGCAGCTGTCAGTTGTTGCTGCTTCTAATCGGGATGGCAGTATTGCTTGCAGTGACTGTTGTGAGCTCAGCGTACGATGACTATGCTGTATCGCTAAATTACCAAGCATCACCGTTTGTCCTATTTATGCTGTAAATAGACTGCTACTTCGTATTCTGCTATATCCTGTATGTTGAATTTTAGTTTCCAATCTTACCGAAGAGCTGGCGGCTTCCTCGCACAACGTATCAGCATTGCGATACAACGAGGAAATGCCGCCAGCATCCTTGGTACAATGCCTCAAGGGCCTTTTTTAGATTTTATACTGTAACTAGTTAAGTACTTGTAGGTATCATAATACGAATTTCAGTAGGTAGGTTAATATTATAAAATAAAATATTGAGTAACAATCTTATTGATATCAATTGTGACGTTCCGCGGCAAAAGATAGGTACCTTATGGCGCTTACGTTGCGAAGCATCACATTAGTGTTGAAGCGTCGTTAACAATAGCGTAAGCGCCAACCGCAATAAGGTTCCTTATGCCGCGGAACGTCACAATTATGAAATGTTTGACAGTTATTTATTTTTTCAATTGAATGCTTCACATCTTGTACCCAATTAATTTTATGTCGGTGCTATTATATTGTAAAATTCTAGCCACGACTGTTATCTAAAACGTTTTACTGAGCTAACTAAAGCATAAATATTTATTACTTAAATACATTTATTAAGTTGAGTCATACATTTTACTCATTGTGTCATGCCTTCTATAAGCTTACATTTTTAAACTTTTATCAGTGTCAATTAAAATCTTACAATAGTTCTTAATCAACTAAGACACTGCCCGCTAGCCTACCTACCTAGGTAGGGGGTCCCAGGTTCGAATACTGGCCCGGTACCGCAAACATCGAAATTGGTATATTTCGCATCTTTACCTTTTAGTCCAATTAAGGTGTCATAAGAGTGACAGAAACAAACGTCCGGAATTTACGAATATCGTTTCTCGCGGTAGCGTCTCTGACAAGGACGGTTCGAATAGTGTGTGTTTGTCGTGAATATTTGTTCCAAGGTTATAGTGTAGTATTATAGAAGTTATCTATATTCGGAATCAATAGAAAAAGAAAATAATGTAAACAAACCCATTTACCTCAATAGCTTCGCAATTACGGAATTATGTTACGTTATACTTAAAAAAAAAAACAACCTTTAAATTGTTATTGTAAGAGTAGGTATACACATTTTGATACTTACATTCTTGTTTAGTTGAAATATGCGATAATTACCTACTTATTCATGAGTCAAATGTTTTTTTTTTTAAGAATTTCAGTCAGTCAGCCATATTTGTTTACAATATTTTCGTTTTCCATTGCCTCCGAATATAGTGTGTAATTAAATAGGTATTTAGAAATTTTATAATTATGTATGTATCTATTAGGAAATATTATGTATTTTATCAAGTACCTAATGTAGGGGAGACCTAGGCGAGTTAACACAAAGGTAAGTTGACACAACTTCAAAATCTCGGCAACTATAGACATTAGAAGTCTGGCAATAACGCAGTTCTAACCCATAGTTCCCTCGCACTGACTTGTCAGTACACGCCGCGGCCGCCAGGCGAACGATTGTGGAGATATAGCGACTTTATCGAAAATTAACCGAAAAGTAAGTTTTTTACCTATTTTTCAATGCCGTTTATTTACATGATATGTCACGTATTTTGTACTTTGAATAATCATTTGTAATACGTAGTAAAATATGTTTTACGAGTTTAGTTTTGTTTTTATATACAAAAACCGCTTGTTGGTTATAATCGCCATGAAATTTAGAAAACCGTTTTTTTGGAAGGTAAGGTAAGTTGAAACACCTTGTGTCAACCCTCCTCGGTGTCAAGTTTATAAGGTAAATAGATATTTTCTCTTCCAGAATGCCTAATACATACGTACGAAAGACAAAATATAGGCGACGCCAGCATCGAAATATAATAAATTGGCAGCTAAAGAAGTTCGTTTAAGAGGCAAAAGTCTTCGGGATGCGGCAAAATCTTTATACTTAATTTTAACTTATCTTCGTTTTACCGGTACATCAAGAAAAAAGAAAAGAAAGAGAGTGTGATAGTGAGAATAACGTAACAATGGGGTATGTGCATAACTTTATATTTACTCCAGAGGAAGAAACAGTATTGGCTGACTATTTTGTAAATTGTGCAGCAGCTAATTATGGACTGAGTGCTAAAGATGCAAGGCGACTGGCTTATCAACTGACAAAATCCTACAATAAAAAATATCCAGTCTCTGGGAAACGAATATAATGGCTGGTGAAGTTTGGTTAAAAGATTTATTTGTCGTAGTGATTTTAAACATTTTGTAATATTGGGGGATAAACCTACTTAAAATTTGATTCACTCATTACATTTCAAAAAAAATCAAAAAAGTATTTTTTGTAGTTGATAATTTTTAAATGCGTTTTTGTAACGTTAAAATATTATATTTGTGAATAAAACTGATTATTCTCAAAATTGTGTATTTGTTTACATTAATACCTTAATATCTCTTTATGTGTCAACTTGCCTAGGTACTTGTTTCAACTGACCTCGGTACTAGGAGGGTTGACACAAGTGGACTTGGTGTAGAAAAACGATGTTTTTATAATGTTCTAATTACTAATTACCATCCAAATTGTAATCCATTATTGAAGTATGAAATTTGCTTTGTAATGATATCAACTTCAAAGTTCTAGCTTGTATAATGAAGAAGTTATGTGCGAAAATGTAAACTTTGTGTCAACTCTCCTAGGTCTCCCCTACTTATAAATAACACAGGCCTTATTGAGTTTACTACAACAGGCCTGGGTTAATTTTTTTCAGATGGTCCCAAAAAAATTGAATTCATGTCATTATTCAATTGGATATTTTGATTTCACCAACCTACCTCCAAATATTTTTTTTTACCCTTTTTCACCAGTAAAAAGACAAAAACGAAATGCAAGTAATAGGAACCCAGCGCAACAGGGAGATTACTCCAGCGGACAGTTTATGGCGCGTCGACGCAGAGTTTACGGGCCCTTTTAATAACTTCTCGTAACTATTTTACGATGAACCCGCGTTACGAGTCTAGAATATATTCAAAAAGGAGTCTCAGTTTACAAATAATACTAAACGCATTAAACTTAAAACTACTTTATTACAGTCAATGGGATTTAAATGCTATACTGACCTAATCACTCCACTAAATTCTCAAGCAGTTTCTAGTTTCAGTATGTACAATAGTCGGCCAATAGTTTATACTTTTATTAAATTTCTTGTTTTTATCAATATTAAAAACCAGCAAGATCCAAGTGTAATATTTTACCCGAATGTTAAAAGCTAGACTTTATATTCTGGATGCAAATGTTTATTGGCAGTGTTTCCGACATTCATTGCTGCTTGTCATTCTACATGCGTTATAATGCTACCTATCCCATTACAAATACATAAAGTACATTTACTGTTACTGAAACATAGTTAAATTGAAATGCCAGTTCGTTATTTCCTTCATATAATCAAACAGGAATGATTAAATTCGATAAATCTGCGGTAACAACTCCACCAAGTTATTGATTACGATCGTGAACGTTTATGTCACATTTATTTGAACTAATTCCGTTGTCACGACTTTAAATAAAACATTTCTGTGTCGTTATACTTAAATGCGTCGAAGTTCTATTAGATACGTTCATTAGTCAGGATGAATCCAAGCGAAAAATACAAATATGACTATCGATCAACCAATATTCGTGCGACAAGGACGTAAGGACCTTTTTGGTATTTCGATATTCGCGGTAGTCTCACTGTGCGATATAAATCTGGGATTCCATTACGTCCAGCCGTATGTTTGTCAATAGGCCGGCTGATTGGCCTCCTCCGTGCTCTGCGAGCCTAGTCGCGGGAGATTTACGACGGGACCGCTTGGCGGGCTGCCCGCCGAGGAAAATGACCTAGGTATCTCTTGCACTGAATAATGCATTGGTTGACTATTGACATTAGTAGCAAACGTACGAACTTAGATTATTTAAATGAACCCAAACCGGTATAACAATTAGACAATTACAAATCAATTATTACGGAAACAATTCGGCTAATCATTCGTAAGTACTAATCCAATCATGTCAAATTAAGTAACGATTTGATAATGAATTAATGAGCATTGTTTTCTAAACCGATATAACGCATACAACAGAAACATGTACTATTGTTTATTGATGTGTAGTGCTCTTGAGGTGTACTTGCGGAATAAATGTTTTGAATTTTGTTTAAATAAATATACATAAATTGTAGCGTTGTTATTCTAATTGCAAGCACAAATAAATGTCTATCTGCATACCCAATTAATCTCTTTGTATAAACTATTCGTGGTTCCAGAAGAGAGACGTAGCGTAAACATGCTGCATACGTGCATAGTGACATTGCTAATTAGACTCGTTAATCTAAACACTCGCATATAATGCCGCTTACTACAGGTAAGATATAAGTCTATGAAAAACAACACAATTAACTGGTCACTTGTAGCACTTATACACTTGTAATAAGGTTCACAAACGTTCAGTCAAAGTTAATAGTCTCTCAATAATGCGCTTCTGCAAAAAAAATTGGAGGATTAAAGAGAGTAGGTATACATGTAATCATCCCCAGAGTTAACAGAGCATATTGCCGTTGGTGACAGCTTATTATCTGCCGTTTATAAGTTTGGTTTACTTCCAACGCTTTAAGAAATAATTCATCATTCGATAAGCGACGAATGTTCCTTTTGTTGTGGAAACAGCGAGCCCGGGAGCTGACGCTGTCGGCACGACAACGATTAGCGATTTACGCGGAATGTCTTATCTGTGCGATCGGTGAAAACAGTTCCCGAGTGAGGGTACAACGGCGAACTGGAGGAAAATGAAGTAAAACTAGATTAACACCAACTTAGGTGTAACTGGAGTGGCGAGGGAAGCGCTAACGCCTCATCTACAATTCTGAACTATTTACGCATTTATTGCTAACTAAAAACTCTAAACGCCGGACGAATGCTTATTCAGTAAGTTACAGAAGAGTTCATAATTTAATAAGGTGCAATAACTGTATACATACAGTTTTTGCACCTTATTAAAATATACAAACTTGTTTGAGCATTTAGATATACCTAAGTATTAATATTACGATATCTTTAATTGTTATTTTCATGTTTTCTTAATAAATCATCTTGTCCGATAACCACTCAAAAGTTCTTGATTATTATTGTTACAAGATCTTTTCGAAATTCGATATCAGGAAACACGAAAATTACTTCATCCAAGGAATAAAATGTTTCGTATTAAATCCGAGAATTGATTTCAAATTTTGTGTTAAATAACAATCTAAGTATTGCTCTTATGGCTAGGTTAATATGGGCACCTTTTTATTAGTGACATAAACCTAACCAAGTATTGCCAATAATCTGAACAATAATAAGTTTGTATAGCATGACCCAAACCTATTTGGTTCTACAAATTATTCCTAGAGCATTGAATATCAATTTTACAATAATCGTTTAAGAAACAGTTACTGTAAATTAAGGTTCCCTGACACTCCCAATTAGAGTAGTTATCCAAAGTAATCTAAACACGAACACGGCTAAACCCAGTGTCAGCGGTGTCACAAGTTAATCTGCGCGGGGCGATAATGACCAGATTATCTCACGGCGCGGTAATCATGCAACTATCCGCTAGAACAAAATTGTTGTTTCGCGGGCAATTTACAGCACTTTATTCCAGGCATAATGAGCCGGTGTAATGGCCATACACATTATTGTGTTAACGTTTTGAGCGATAATGATGTTATTAAACTACATCACGCAGCTTGAGATGATCGCTTTGAATCTAAGTTCCTTCTTGATGATGGGCCAACCTCCACGAATCTACTAAAAGCTATTATTGCACGCAATATTGCGTCCTACACTCGGCAGCAAGTAGGTGTGCATTGTATCCACGGGTAAAGAAGCTAAACTTAAATTGTAGCTCAAACTAAACCATTGCTCATTACGAGTACTTCTTATTCACGTCACAAGATGACGCCTGTAGCGAGCAGTATAGGGCGTAGAAATGTTAAAAAAAAGGATAATAGTGAGTTTTATAGCAATAGATAACGTATTACCTAAAGTCTGTGTTCGTATGAATGGTGCTTATGTAAATGTAGAGACATTCAATTTGAAAAACGTCCAAAGCGTCTTTCAATGACGCTGAATGATAAGTGAGATGACGCTAAACTTTAGTACATTTCGCTACCATTCGTTGGAGCCCGGCCAAGGATTGCGTTAGGTCACTTGAATTCTTTTAAACAGTTTTCTATTTTTATGAAAACTACTGCATTATGCGCAGAAGAAATCAAAAACGTAAATATGGTAAAGTTATCTCACACAAAGCCGGGCAAATCACAAGAAAAACGTGTGACACGGCCAGATTACAAATTGAGTGATGAGGATGTTATAAAAACGGCCCAGTCTGCCTACGAGTTTCCTCCGAAGGTATAACCAGAGTAACATGACTCCACGATCCGTATGTATTATGTTTAATCAGAAAGCAGACTAAGCTGGACGGTTTAAGCCCAGCGATTAGTATGACTCCCCTGCGTGATTCCTATTACTTATCGAATGTTTCTCTGTAATAATATCACTCTCTCTAGTATAAATGTGATCTTCGATTACGCACAAACATCACTAATATAAAGCTCACACTTATACTGGTCTTGACACTGCATTTCTGGGATGGGTAAACTCAAGTCTCCCCGCTTTACCATTCACGAGATAGAAAACGAGCGTCCCTTAAAAGCACATATTACGGATACTGACGCAAAGAATGTGAATAAAGACAACCCTACGCTAGTAATATTTTCTTTGAGAGAGGTGAGCGTAAATTGATTTGGACGGATCGGGGCCCGTCTGAGATGCTAATAGTAAGTTAAGCGTGAAATGCCCCGGAGCGGGCAATATCGGCGGGATCTTAGGATCGTCGGCGGTGTTTACTGAACGAGGAGCGAGCCGAACACTCGGAGTTGCCGACAATTTGATTTTAGCCGTAATCCTTATAATATACCATTGATATTGATGTCACGACCGTGGTTTCGGATTTTTGTGTCACTGTTTGAAGTTCATATTAAAGGAACATACATTTTGATAGTATAAGTAGTTAGTTCTTTTCAAAATGAGTCATCCACCAAGAATGTTCTTTTAAACTATGTTTTGTCGGCTGCTGTTCTGTTACCGTAACCGTCGTTGTTAAAAGGCTTCATCGCAAATTAGCTAGCTACATAATTATGATATGATATTTATGTCTATGTGAGAAAAAGCATAATTATGCTTGCTTGGTCAACATTTAAATGTCCCTCTCTTGATACTTATATTGCCTTGCCTATTCACTTTCATAGTTTTTCGTTTTACACACGCTCGTTGGTGATAATTGGCCTGGCATTATTCTATTTATTGTGGTGTAAAGCAATCGTTGTTAACATTGGACAACTAATTTAGACGCATAAATAACTCAAATCGCCCCGGCCGTTAAATATACATTAAACGAATTAGAACGATGGCACAATGGATTTTAAATTCTTTCACAGCCTAATGATGTTATGTAGGAGTTATTGACTTTCGTGAGTCTCGACAAAGCTTGATTCTAGTAATTTCAATCGCTTATCATAAAGTCGGGCGAGTAGATGTCTCAGATATTTGTAAAACCAATGAAGTTAAGAGCTCGACATACATTTTAAAAGGCTTTTACAAGCGCTGCACTACAGCGTTTGACTCGCGCATCATCAATAGTAATGTTGGTTGGAAGTTTGTATTGCATGCGAAGAGTTCTTGCCGCTGTAGACCAGTAAAATTACAACCTGCCTCTAAAAAACGTGCTCAAGTTGTCATAGAGATTGAGGTCATGTTAAACTGGGTTATCCGTAAATTTAACTCGAATATACGATCGTTCATGAATACCTTGTATGTAATTTCTTAAATGTTTGCTGTTTGCTAAGTCACGATGGATTCTATAGACCTATACAAATTTCAATCAACTGCGTGAAATCGGAGTTGGTTTGTTTAATTCAAAGCATGCTGCTCGATCGTGAGAGCAGAAGCTTGAATTACGAAATCTTACAAACGTTTATTTTAACGATACAAAATTTGTTTTCTTCGGTTAAAAGGTCAATAATTTCAATGAGAATTATAGTGTCCGTGGCTCAACAGTATTATACTGTCTGAATGATGAATTATTCGAAATATATTTGCTATCTATTCCATCGAACGATAGCTTTATTATACGAGATAAACGACTTCATTGCTTAATATACAAATAATGATCTTCCTAGACGCAAATACAAATTGGCTTAAGGTCCATTTTTACTCACAACGACACAAATAACCTCATATCGTTGGGTTGTCATTCGCAGCGAGTAATAAAATCTCAAATGGCTCATAATTACGGATGACGGAGCGGCACGTTTATTTCGGTAAAATAAACAATACCTGTAAAGTTGGTAATAATTGAATAGTGACATATGAATGGTCCAATAAATCAAAGTTTAACGACTCAACTGCGACTGTATTAAAATGGATATCCAGTTTCACGGAGACAAAGGACGCAAATTCAGCTTCATTGATTGAATGATTGTGACTTCGAAAATCTTGCGCTATGTCGCTATTAGGACATAGATAATGGATACAATAACCAATTATTGCTCAGTGAAGTAATAGTTGCTTTAAGCCCCATTTAGACCAGGCAAGAACTTGTATACTATTTTCATTACATTGCAGGCTATGGGCGTACGGTGAATTCGGTCGCTTTATATAACCCCGCAATGTAATGAAAATCGTATACAAGTACTTGCATGGTCTAAATGGGGCTTTAGGTATAAATTTCATTGAAACGGCTGGTGAGAAGTCGGTTTACATGAAAAGACAGACAAGTATGTAATAGTACTAAATGGTTTTAATCTCCTTTAAATTAAAATACGTCACTAATTGTGAATAGGCTATATTATTGTAGTCATGTCATTATTAAAACCAATCAAATTTTGCTCAAGGCCTCGACAAATTACCTATTGTGGTAAGATTTGACATGTGTACGCGAGACGCTTGAGATAGCGCAGCCATAACGGTTTTCCATTGTCATGTTATGTCAAAAATATGTATCCATATTTCCCCTTAATGCAATGGAATAAAGTCCAAAATTGCTAACGTGATATTTTATGTTTCTACACCATGAGTCCTAGGCAATAAAATCGTTTATAGATAGTTTCACCTTTGCTAATAACAAATTGTTACACGATGTCTGAGAGTAGGTACCGTACCGTTTCCGTGACATACGGGATATGGGCACTTATCTTATTTGTCTACATGTCTGTTTAAAATTACCTGGTTTAGTTAACTATTATTTATATCTACATATTGTTAAATATATATACCAAATAAATGTTTATTTATTATCAATTAATTAACAATATATAACAAATAATATTTCAAACTAAACATACAGTGTATTAGATAATAATAATAACACATCAGTTTACCAATCAAAAACTGGTTCCTTGTGACATTATTTCATTCATGGAATTGGAACAAAAAAATGGCCGTTTGCACCGTCTCGCCCTTTAATAGAGGGAATAAAGTTCATTAATTGATTTCCTTTGAACGAAATAACTATATAAAACATACTTAATAATTAGTATGGAGAGGCCACAGATTTAATAATTTTACTAGGACCAACAACAAAATACCGTAAGTAAAATGTGATTTTATGTACCAGGTGATCATGAATAAAGAAGTAACTAAAGCTGAAGATGAAACATGTATAACATATGATATGGACGTGAACAAGGAAGAGTGCTCAATGTACACAGCCACAGGCATGTTGTCCTAGTACTTTGTAAATCTTTTGCTTAACAAAAGAGGGAATAAGCATCAAATAGCATAAAATAAAGCTAGGATTGTTAGGAGCTTAGGAGGCCTAGAGTAGAGGTTATAATTATAACATTTATATAACACAGCATTTAACCGTGGTTAATATGTATAACTATAACTATTAAAAATCAAGATCTTAATATTCTTTATACATACAAATTATTTCCAATAACGCTAATAGGCTTAAGTTTATCCAAAAAAATAATCCTTTACTAAAATGCCCATCCCTTTTAAATTAAATCCCTTAAAGATACACGAGAAGCATTTACAAAATATTCATGACAAACAAAATTAAATAAAAATAATAGGGAGGGTTGAAGTTAAAAAGTTTTTGAGATAGTCTTATTGTTTGCGTTAAAATACGGAGCTTTGAGCGCCCCTGTCGCGTTCTTGTTCCATATTCACTGAACATTATATTTCTACCCGCGTAACAAAACCAGCGTAACTGTAGCTTTGACGCCCATAGAAACTATGCATTGCCAGTTTGCATAGTTATACTGGTTATTTGCTTTAAAGTTAGGAGTTCCCTACACAGGCCATAAACTCTTGTCGTAATGTCCCTTCTCGGCTTGGGATAAACAAAAGGGGCAAAATGGCGACCCTATTATAATTTATAAGAATGGTATGACGATTACATTCTAATTATGAGACTGGAACTAAGCTGGCTCACGAATTTGTTTTGATTCTTGGTTTTTGAATGTCTATTTCTGAGAACATAGTTTATCCTTAGTTGTCCAAAGTGCAAACAACCTTATGCTAAAAACGAGATGAATACGAACACTTTATCGTCTTGACAATAGAAGAGATAGATACAGATGTCATACTAATTCGTTGGTTTGGATTTTGATTTTTTGAAAATAGCATGAGTTCGTTTAGTTGATTTTTTTTTGCGAGTATCGAGTGTAGGTTATACTATACAGCATTAACACATTCGCTGCCACCACCCCCTCCAAAAATGTATGGAAATGAACGCACATGCGCGTCGGTGGCAGTGAATGCGTTAAGTGACAATTATTGTGTAATCCAGAGTAGTGTGATAAAAGTGTTTGTTTTCGTTTGGACAACTACTTTAATTTAAATAAACACAAACCTGGTACAATTAGCATTAGATAACTTGTTACAACCAAAATAGCCAAGGATTTTGATGCAGACATTTATTTGTAGAGCAGTAAGAATATGTACATAGGTCTATACCTATATATAATACTAATACTAATATTGATATGATATTGATTGGTACAAATTAAATAACATACATAAAAAGTATTATACAGTGGGACAAAAACCTATACGTATTTTTTTTAAGATAGGCTACTTATTTACCTATTTATTTCCTAAAATAGTAAACTTCCAAATATTGCATGACCCCTGGAAAATATTTTGAGTAAGGTATAATACGAAAACAGTCTTAATAAGATTCGAATAAAATTAAATATGAGTATTTGTCAACTTTGTTTTAACCTTTTAACAATCGTTAGTTAACATCTTCTTTCAATGTAGTTACACGTATTTTAAACTTGTACCAGTAATAGTTAGGTTATGTTATAAGGTACCAATACCTAGGTACTCATGTTTTTCGACGTGCTTTGGGAATACGACACTTGTAGTACAAGTTAGGTAGTACGAGACAAGATATTGGAGCACCTAGTTCCCAGTTGGTAAGGTGAAGTCATGGAGCAAATTCGGATAATTCAAGTTCAATTTGTCACATAGGTCGATGTTAATTACGATTGTAAACCATATTTCAAACAAACAGAGACATTCAACATTAAAATCTAAATTTGTAATCAAAAATACCAACTCACGTCATGCATGAACGTTCTGGTGCATGCAAAATTTGGTGCAAAAAACGATACCTATTAGTTAATTTGGGACGATTGTCTCTGTCACTCTCATGACGCCTTAATTGGAGTAAATGATAAAGATGCTCGAAATATACGAACTTTGACGTTCACGGTACCGCCTCTGACGATTTATATTTTTTAATCCTAATGGAGTCGATTTATTGAGGAAGGACGGGGGACCAGGGGGTGATCCTAGTGTGTTATAGCAACTAGTAGCAAGTATTTTCACACGTAATGTTCGTGGTAGGAATTTCTAACAAGTTAACATTGGGGATATTTCTTACGGTTTTTCTAAAATACACTATGTGTACTAAATACGGTAGTGGTAGGTGACCTATGGACCCAACGCTGTGTTTGTATAATAATTATACGAGTAATGCCTCAAATCAGATCAAGTTATCAACTCCTCACTCCTGATCGCCTAGTACGTATTGTCCTTGATATTAATTCATTTTTTTTCTTATGTATAAAATAACCATAAATGTACAAACATAATGTGGCATTGTGATTGTGTATTGTGTGTTTGTACAATGCAAATACCATTGTGTAATTAAGTTTGCCAATGTTTATTTTAAATAGAAATACATACTACGTAGCAAATGTTAATCTTGCTTTCATATTCCTTATATTTGCACTTTGTATTCAACGTAAATACTCATTTGTTTTGTTCTTTATGTAATCGAACTAACCAAATATTAATTTAGACTTGCTAACTACCTATAGATTTCTTGCCCAATACCTTTAAGCAATGTGGCATTCATCATTACTTATCATTAGCGAGCTAACTATGAGTAATATTTAAAGAATGTGTTGTAAGGTAAAATAAGTCAATATAAAAAGGTAGCCAAGGTAGTTGTTTAGTTTTTTTTTCTATCTGTTAATTGGTTAAGTGTAGCTTATTAATATCTGCTTAAACAAACGCATGCACGACAGCATTGCTGTAATGTTACATAAATCTTTGTAACACGTAAACACTAAACACAAATAACAAATCATGCAAACAAATAAATGTAAATCAAAAGCAAACAAGGTTAATTACACTTAATAACACTAGTCGCTATCTTATCGAAGACAAATAGGTACTTTGATAAGCCTTACCGTTCTCAAGTTGATCTCTTGAGGACTCGCTATGTCAATCCAAAATAGACACAATCCATGAACACTATAGCACTATAGTTAACACAAACACTGGTGCGTCGGGCACGTTACACCATCACTGTACACATCCCGGGTTGCACTGCACAGTACCTGCAGACAAAGGGAACGATGAGCACTGCACAGAACAGAACACACAAATTTTGTAGTCAATCCGAATGGGAGCTACGCGGGCAGCGCGTCGGTCGCACGCTTCACGAATACTGAGCGGCGCGTCAGCCGCGTGGCTCCGACTCTGCTCCGTGCTCGATCTTCCCCGCGCCAACTTAAACATGCTCGCTCCACTAACCGCAACACTCATATTCTCAATTTCGCTAATATTCTCATAGACGGCATGACGAAGCTAGACTAGACTTTACTAAGAAACAAATGTTGTTTATGCAAAAAAATGGATAATGGACATGACACGTTGGTTGTTAATACCATCTTACAATGCTACCTATTAAATTCAAGTAAAATATATTTATTATTCAACCGTCAGTGATTTTAATTATCTTCTATAGATATAATCCTCTTCTCCTTTAAATTAAGTGCTACCTATTTAACAATCATGCAACACAACTCGTTTTCAATTCGACTGATTGCTTACGCTACTACAGTAATTAAATGTCGAAGTAATAAATAACACAGAACACAAAAGGTGCTTTAAAACATAAAATTAATGCAAATTATGAAGCTTTTTTGTTGAGATAAAAGCTATGTATGGTACGCAAGAATGCGTTTGCATTTTACATTTAAATTAAAATCGAATCCTTAATATGTCAACGCCTACCGAAGTGTGCGGAGGATCTTAAAAAAGAAAACGACTCTTAATAAGTCATCGCATCCAAAAAGTTTTAACAAAAAATAACGAACCGAATATAAGAAGAGAAGTAATGCAACTGAGGGCCACTTGGCAGGGACAGGCCGATGGCTTCCAAAATATTACGCAAACATTTATGCATGAAGGGATAACAAAATGTTGCTACTACGAGTATTATGCTGCGGTAAATCTATTAAAATATTCAGAGAAATTTATGACAAGCTCGAATTATAATGAATAATGGGTTTAGTTGGCGCGGGGGACGCTGACGTCATGACATAGCAATGGGACCGCGTGCTAACAGCGACTTCACGTGTGAATTTTAAAGCCTCGAAATTAATAATTATATCAACTATTGTTATGTAACATGAATTAGAGACATTTCCAATATAAAAGTAGCGAGCAAATCCGAAAATTTGTCAGTAATAATTTGTATTCCATTTGCGCCCATGTTAGAAATTATCCGACACTTCTTCAAAATAAAAATAGGATTGTAAAAAAATATGATCGTATTTGGTTACATTTATACTAGCCCCAACCTTAGTCGTTTTAGTAATAAAACCCAAACATTAGACATGTTTTCATTAGTGGAGGACATTTGTCAGATTTACAGAAATGATTATTTTTTGCATTGCAAGCTAGTCTGGTTTCTAATTATTGGTATGATCTAAATGTGGAAAAATCTCTTAAATTGCAACAATACCAGTCATTGTCTCTCTAGCGGTTTCAGCTATGCCATAAGCCAGCTTCATGCAGTCCTAGGTATCGCGGATCCTGGGTAGTATATGGATACAGACATTTGAATGTGACACTAACATGTATCCGAGACTACGCCATAGTAAAAAAGACGTGGCTACATATTTGTATCAAATGTTTATATATTTTCAGACGTGACTGTACATTTTGCTACTAATACATTTACATGATAGATGAAACTGTCAAAAAATCATAATGGGTGCCATTCTTCAGCGTGCGCGCTCGACTGGAGAACATCACATCCCCACGAGAAACATGTGAGATAATAAAAAAGTTATATCCGAGCAACTCGTAAAGTTTATTTGTGTATTCTTTAAACAAACGGATAATTACTGAGGTTTATGGGCGGGCGGCTACACCGCTTCTCGGGAATGAATAAATTAATGAAACGTATGGCTTTAAAATAATCAAAGTCCGAATGGACTGACATTTAGTTTGTAAAGTTGGAGAGATTTCACAGTTGCTCAATAAACCAATATTACAATTGTTAATACGTATGTCTATGAGAATAAAAATATTGACGCTATGCGTGTTTTTAAGTACAATAACTTTTTTGGTATCTACGTTTATGTCGACGTATAACTAAATATAAGTAGTACATATAAATATGTTTAACGCTTAACAAGTATTGCTTAGCTACCAAATTACAACACAATCGCACAACAAAAAATACGAGTATCACACCCAAGATGTGTTTACATAGGTATTACGTAAAGTCTGTAATACTCATAATAAGATCACATGAATTGTTGAACACTATTCTAGACGGAATATAAAATAAACATAGAATTGCATTTACGTTAACAAACCCTCTTCAAAGCCTATTTAAAATAAACAGACGCAGAGAGTACTTTGTGCCGGGAACCGCCAACGACAAAGAGAAATTTAATCAGAGCATCTCCGACTTTAATTATGAATGTAACTCAGACATAACCCGGGATTAATCCCTCGGGCACTTATATATGTCTGATAGATACTGGATCAACGTATTTGTCTTCACACTGTTTGCTAACCCTCTGATAAAACGAAATAGGAGAACCGAACTAGCTATTCAGATAGCAAAAGCAAGAAATATTTTCCAATATATCTGAAGTAGCGAAGCGATGCGGATTGTAGGGGCGCAGATATTTCTCATATTCTTTTGTAAGGATCTCCGCGGTCGGCTTTGTTGTTTGAGTTACACGAAGACTTACTGAATAAGAAAAAACATATTATTCATAAGTCGTTCTGTGATGTGAAACGAAATACCTACGCGCCGTGAGCTAACTACTAAAGTTGGTCGTATGACATGTGATACTCTAGATCGTGTGAGAAACTGAGTAAAAACAAAGAAGCCTATTTCACTAAAATGAATAAATCTTCGCATTAGACCCGTAATGATAATGAGCACAATGTAATATTATCGCGGCTATTAGTCTCACTGACTTACTACTTCTTACTACAATTAAGGATCAGAACGTCCAGAGAATGACTATCCATTTGAAATAACAGCTTAAAGAATGTTTCCGAAAACCGTCCCCAGCTCCGCCCAATCCAAGTCGAAACGTCTATTGACATTGTAATCAAAGCCCAAGCGAAACCGGCCGGTTTTACTTCGACTCGAATAATGTTCCCTCGTCGCACAGTCGAGCGTAAGACACCGGAAACTATAATCGGCACAGACCTTTTAAATGTGTGGAAGGATTGTCACATCCTTCACGATCTTATAGTTAGACCCGTAAATCCCCTTGGGGGAAACTTTTTCAATTGCGTCACACCCGGTTTGATGTATTGTCACGCGTATTCAATTTTGACAATGGTGCAAGGGATAACGTGCTTATAAACGTCGGTTTGAAGTCTTGTTTACTCGCATTGCTTGTTTTGATAACGCAATCTCGAGCTGCAAAAAAATCTCAAACGAGTCTCGATCAGACATAAAGTGTTTTAAGTACGTACATAATAGCATGTATGTTTTTGTCTTATGTCGGTAATTGTGGAAGATAGTTTTTTAAACTTAATTCCATATCGTATTTTGTGTGTTTTTTCCTGTTACCAACTCGTGCATTTGTTAATCACCGGGGCGACGGCAATTTGTACCGATAGCCGCAACTGTAACACGACGACATCGTGCTCGATCGCTCGTGATTGATGGGGCAGTGTCAATTTAGCGATATTGCTGACACCCCGGTCCCAAGGCTCGATGAGATTGCTGCATAAATTTACACGCTGGGTAATTTTGCCGACTACTATTGTACAAACTAGGAGCGGATTAAGAGGTCCTCTTTGTTATGTTCCCCGCATAACCGTCTTTAAGTAAATTAATATTTAATTTTGCTTTACAGATATCGGAATAAATAATTGTACATTAGATTGTTGATAAGGTTTGCCCTAATCCATAATTACGTAGGTATTTCTGACACCTTGGTCTAAAGAACTGATGTAATTTTTAGAATAGTTTCTTTAGAAATATTTTCGTCGTATCGAGGAATCATTCCCATTTGCCCTATTTGACCAGGAAATACACCAATTGTTGACTTATTGAATAATAACTTCACCGTGTCTGAAATAAATTATAATGCAAATTACGCTACATTTTATTCTTATTATTCTATATGTATTCATCTGCGTAACTGCTTTTCATGGCAAAACCACTATTAATCAATTGTGACTCATCAAGTACCTAGCTTAATACTATAAGATCTCAGTAATAACGATTTAAATATTGTTTCCAATGTATACATAAACTGTTAAAGCAACCCATTCCTCAAATTTAAAATAATATTGAGGTTAGCAATTGATTAAGTCGACTCAAGTCGGTACGAGTTTGATCGTTTGATAAGTCACGTGGGATAATGGAATCGATAAACAAAGGCAAAAGTGATTACCACCGGTTTATGTCCAATATTAACTAACGTAGGTATCATTTAATAGTCTCATTCGTTTAAAGTTTGATAGCCGTAATCAACTTTCCTTTTAAGCTTTGCGATATCGACATATCTCCACAAAAATAAGAGACATTCTACGAACACTTTAAATTTTCAACTTACACCCTATAGCAAGAAGATTGATATTGTAACGATATAATTTTAACTTAACATGTTTTATGTTCGATATTATCTTCTTGTGTTTTTATCTTGCTATGCCATGTAAAGAAGTCTTAATAATTTATAACACCATGTTAAGATTAACAAATACAAAAAAGCTTTGTCTCCTGTCAAGTTTTTATTTATATTCTTAAAGCATTTTATTTTTTATAAATTACATTTTCACTACAATTATAGGATAATCCAGCGATTATTCATACCTATCAAAAGCTGAATAAACAGAAAGGCAATTAATTACACTACTGATGTTAATAATCTATTCTATTCAATATAAAATTGACTTAATATACATAATAAAATATGTATATAAAATCTGGTTAGTGATGTTACAAGATACATCTAGTAGGTACGCGCCTCATCGATGTATCAGACACAAATTAAAAAAAGGTTTGCGTATTGAAATAAACTCCAGTCAGTACTTTTACCCGGATTATCCGTAAGAGTGCATTATTGAGAATATTTTCATGACTAAAAGTATCCAAAAGTACCGTCGTAGGTGGTCTGAGCCGAGCCGGCGTTGAGACTGTCGAGAACAAGACATCTCTCCCTATACAATGTGTAGAGTAACTTTCTAGAATCAATTCTACTCTTTCTAGAATAAAGCTCCCCCAACGACAACTACTCGTAATTTAATTGTTAGAACTGAAACACGATTTTAATTATGTCCGCCGCTTCGAAGTCCATCTTGATTTCTTGAAACACCATTCTCAAAACAATGAATCTTGTAGTCTAGTTTTCTAAGAGAACAGAAAACGATATTCTTATATTTCGAGCATCTTTCTTTTTTACTCCAATTAAGGTGGCATGAGAATGACAGAGACACAATCGTCCGAAATTTACGAATATCATTATTCGCGGTAACACCACAGTTTATTTGATTAAGAACATGCTGTACGCTCTGTAGCTGTACTATATTCTTAAATATACCTACTGAATTACACAAAACTGCTAGCGTCAAAATCACAAATCACCTAATTTGCAAGCAAAGGTATCTCCTGGGTTTTGGTCGTTTCGGTGTTAGCACATACTCGTAAAGCTGTATTTAGAGACATTTAAACCTCAGAGTGGAACCGAACAACGCAGCTCACGAGGCGAATCGCAAGAGGACTGTCTACATTACATACTAGGTTCGCTTATCTTCTCGCTACTTGCTTCGGGAGTGATATCTCATATTTTTTTTTAGTTTGTTCTTTTATATTTCGTTCAGGATGTTAGAGCGGGTGTACTGTGTGGGGGAAAGATAGCCGAGGGAAAATCCAGGACCGTCCCACATCAGGCTTGATTTGTAACATTTTGTATTACTGTAATACTCCTATCCTGCTGAGTTTACGCCTATACCAAGATTGGTTGAGGCGGTCTCGAGCGAATCTGGGTGGTGATTTTTCATCCTGGATTCATGGATTCAAGTGGATCATAGACAAGGGCTTTTTGACCCTTACCTATAAGCCAAATATGTAAATACACAAACTTTTCAACTTAATGTAAATTGTTTTCGCATTTATACATCCAGTACAACACAAGAACATGATTGCAGCAGACGATAAAGAGAAATCAGCCAATTCTTCAAATCAAGCCTTTATTTTAAGTCTATGGATAATTTACTATTTTGTAAGATAGTCGAAAGTGCTCAATGTTATGGGAGGATAAAACTTGACAATTAAAAACATACTTCCATAATTATTGAACAAACTAGATAACATTTATGATTTGACAAAAGAAAACGATGTAATTTTTTTTAATCCTGCGACAACTTCAACGTCTATAAATCTGTATTGCAATGTCACGGTTCACAGCACGCATTTTTCTTCGTCAATATACCCATGATACATATTTTGTATTTTGATTGCAATTTGTTGAACATTTTCTTCCAGTATAGTATCGATCATTTTAACTAAATCTTCATCGGTGTATTCCACGCTCAAATCTGTCATTTCTAAACGATTTCCTCTGGCGAGCCATTTTTCTTTGCGTAAACGTGATTTCAGCGAGTTTCCGATGTCTACCGCATGAGACACGCCGCGCCACTCTTTAACCAAAGTTGCAGTAGAATATTTGCTTAGTACCTTTTCCTTTGCATCTTCCAAGCTTTCGCGTTGTCTCCGGATGATGTACCACAAATTAGGTCGGATAGCTATCAAAGCGAAGCAACGTTCCTTGTTACCATTGATTGGAGAAGGTGCAGCGAGATGTGACAATTGATTACAGATTCGCACAGTCTCTGTTCGTGTAAGTTCCATTCTGTCGATAGATTCTCACTGCAACAATGTATCTTTTGACTAAAGCACCGGCGTTTGTTTACGTGAGGCTCCAAAGTTGTCTATCTAGTTGACCTGTCTGGTGGAACACAGGACGGAAAATGAGCCTTACAATCAGGTGTCGCAAATTTATAGCAATTTTCTGGTGCACTTGGGATCGTTCTGAGTAAAAGTCTCAGAACGATCCCGGTTCGGTTGTGACCAGAACGGTGCGTTAGGCGTTGTTTACGGGAGTTAGGGGCAGATGAGTCACAGCAAACCGATCTTACCCTGTCCATCGGCCGTCAATCGCCGCATACTACACAATTATTATATGTATGTACGTTGCATTTGCGTTGATCGGTTCATTTCGCTCGTAGCAGCGCGACTGCGCGCTTCTTGTGGACAAATAGGGCAGGATAAAATACTCAGTAGATTGTGTTAATACTGTTAATAGTCACTAGTTAACTACACTGTCCACAACTCACGGTTGAAGATTGAAAAAGGTTTGATTTAAATATGCAATTCTGTTGTATTTACGAAGTTTATGTTTAACAAGTGTTGCGATTTGAATTCGTTTAATTAATGTAAGTACATTTAAACGGTTGAATCTTAGTTTGCACTAGCCCCCGTGTATCTTAGGGAATACCTATCCTGATTTATAAGCCAAAGACTTTTTATCAAAAATAAATTTAAATTTTTAATTTTTTAATCAAGTAGGCCTAGCAACAAGCCCTTTCGAATAGTCAAATACAAATATAATCTTAATCTAATAATTAATTAAATAATTAATATAGAGCAATTCATTGGTAAAATTATTACAATATAATATTTATAGGTTAACAATAATAATGTTAACATATAAATATTATATATATTCATTATAACATATATTCATTTGTCGGGCATGCCGCCGTCCCGGAGAGTCACTCAGGCATATAATTTCCGGTTGTTCTCATCTTGCTAACGGCGAGTACTTGCACAGACATAACCTTGTAGCCAGGATTATACACCAGCAGCTTGCTCTTATGTATGGACTTGCGGACCGCGAAGTGCCGTACTACAAGTACACACCTGCGCCAGTTCTCGAAAATGGTCGTGCCACGCTCTATTGGGATCGATCTGTTATCACGGACAGGACTATTGTAGCCAATAAGCGTGATATCGTGGTGATAGATCGATCGCAGCGCCGGGCAATGCTCATTGATATCACCGTCCCATGTGACGAGAACCTCGTGAAGGCCGAGAAGGACAAGTCCAGCAAGTACTTAGACTTGGCTCACGAGGTAACCGCCATGTGGGAAGTTGATTCGGCGATCATTGTACCGATAGTTGTTTCCGCGAACGGTCTCATAGCGAAGAGTCTCGACCAACATCTTGAGAGACTCTCGCTACGTGGTTGTGGTTGGATCAAGGGTCAGATTCAGAAGGCGGTAATCCTGGACACGGCGCGCATAGTCCGACGGTTCCTCTCTCTGCAGCCCTAACCACCGGCAGCCTGGGCCCTGCCCCGTTGCCGGCGGCACTCTAGGTTAGGTTTTTTATAATGTTTTTATTGTTTTGATATGTTTTAGATGTATTTTTATATTTTACTTTTATAAAAATATTGTATAAAACCTAATCTAAGAAAGAAAATAAATAAAGAGAAAATAATGTCACAATAACGTATGCGGAATGAAATTTGCACAAACTTGTAACCTTATAAAATAAAAAAATCTTTAATAAAGCGATAAAAATATGTATTTTTATAAATAATCTACTGACAAATTTTAATGTATTAAGTAATTTGGCCCCATGCGTGCTGCTTTTCGACAGTTTGCTGGTACTTTATCCATGGCTGTTGTGTAAGTAGATGTTGGCGTTTTCTTTAATTCTAGTTTTATTTTTCGAATAAGAGCCTGTATTGTTTTTGGCCTGAAATTATTTTCATAAACACGCCTTTTTAAATTGGCCCAAAAATCTTCGATCGGGCGAAGTTGTGGTACGTTAGGCGGATTTGAATCCTTTGGCACATATGGTATTCCTAGTTCCTCCATTTTAGCCAGGGTCTTTTTTGAATAATGGCTGGATGCTAGATCGGGCCAAAACACAACATTAGCTCGTCTGTGATGTGTTTTAATAAAATCACGGACAATCGGTAAGCAACCATCCTTGTATCGATCAGCATTGACTGCTAAACCAGACTCAAAAAACACCGGGTTCGACATACCGCGAGGGCTAATTGCAAGCCACAACAAAACCTTCTTTGGAAACTTAGTATGCTCCAAGTATTTTACTGATTCTTCAGTTGGCTTATTGCCGTTTTGGAAAAAGTTTCCTTGCCATTCATTGCCGTCTAAGGTGAAATAGGATTCATCGTCCATAATGCACTCTACGTCGTTTTTTGCATAAAATATGTTTTGACTAAAGTTGCGAGTCTCTTCTTCTGGGTAAGTTTTGGTTTTCCGACACGGTGGGTTTTACTTTTCGCGTTCGTTTCACAATGCCCATTTCATTAAGATACTTTTTCACTGTTTTGCCATCACAATTGAATTTTTTCCGAATTCTCTGTAGGATTTAGCTACTCGACCTACCGTAATTTTTTTAAGCTGGCTTCTTTTCAAAGATTGGCGTAAGGAACACAGTTTGCCCGAACCTGGTTTTCTAGCAGTCGTATGTCGAAGAGAATAGGATGATAATATATTATAAACCGTCCTTCGGCTCTCCCCCATTTCTGTAAAGTATTTAACAATCTTCGACTTCGGCCAATCTGGATGTGTGTCGTGAAAATCACACACGTTTTTTCGACGTATTTCTTCAAGATTTGCCATATTTTTTTTAAACAAATCCTACAAGCGAATGATTTGTACAATACTTTGACAGATAATACAGAAAACAAAAAATACTATCAAATTTTAAATATCGAATCATTTACTCTTAAAACTTTGTATATTAACTTTGTGCAAATTTCATTCCGCATACGTTAATGTCAAAATAAAATAAAATATTTTAAACATAAATAAATTAATAAAAGCAAACCCTTTATATACGGCAGAACTACAAAAATACATCTTAAAAAACAAACAATGAGGGAAACTGCAGGAAGTTGTAGAGATTGGCGAGGTCTAGGAAAAGATTAAACTGAACAGTGTAAAAATCTATATTAAAATGTGAATAAAAGTGCAATATGTATTACCTATATATTTCCGAGTACTAGAGATACGCGTTATTATTTTTTAATTAAACGTGAGATATTTAATTATTCTTATTGTAAATTGTAGGTATTATATAGTTTGTGGTTGGACTTTGTTTTTAATAAGTAATTACAATATTTAATTTATTTTATAATAGATTGGAAATGCATTTACACAGTGTAATGTTATTATTATCGTATTTCCTCGTTCAGCAGTAAAACTAGAACCGATGAAGCAGGAAGTAAACAACAAAACATACCGGGTGTGGCCTGTAATAGAAACAGTAACTTTAGGGATCGCTTCTACACCACGAACTTATTCTACAACTTTTAAAAATTATGTAATTTCTTACTTAGATTTTTTCGAACAAACTAAATAGTATTTTCAATGAACAGCAGCAATGAATAGTCTAGTTGACATAATTACTATCAGCCTACAAACTTCATAGTTTTCACAATACATCACTTGTTGGGAAAGTCTTTTTTTTATCAATTTTTAATAAACTATAAGTTATTTTCAATGTCGTAGAACAAATGTTGCTACATTTGTGTTGTAGAAACGATGCCTGAAGTTATTGCTTGTATACATCGGAAACAATATTTAAACCGCTACTATTATTATTTATAAAGCTATAGGTACTTGAACAGTCACAATTTACAGGCCACACCCGATATGTACAGTGACTTAGCAAGATAATGCAAAATACAAATAGGCCGCAATAACATCGGGAAACATAACATCGGTACGTCATTACACAGTTCCATTACGAACATTGACAAGAGGCCAAACAATCTCGGTACGAAACTGTACCTAAGTCAGTTTAACTAAAATGAACACAGTTTATGAATTACTTACTTACAAATTAAAATTTACGGTATGACAAATTCCAAAAATAATACTTTTTCGAATGCCCAAGCCGCCGTGCCTAATAGTAAGGCTAGCTTGGGTCCAGTAACGAATCTGCAAGTCTGTAACTTCATTTTAAATTTCAATAACAATTTTCAGAAGTTCGCTCAGATTTAATTCCTTTTAATAATGAAGTATTTTTTTTTAAAGTTATGTAGTAAAACATACAGATGACGACTTTTAACTAGGCTTTTTTAGGGTTCCGTAGTCAACTAGGAACCCTTATAGTTTCGCCATGTCTGTCCGTCCGTCCGTCCGTCCGTCCGTCCGTCCGCGGATAATCTCAGTGACCGTTAGCACTACAAAGCTGAAATTTGGTAGTAATATGTATATCAATCACGCCGACAAAGTGCAAAAATAAAAAGTGGAAAAAAATGTTTTCTTAGGGTACCCCCCCTATACGTAAAGTGGGGAGTTTTTTTTTTCTTCATTCTAATCCTAACGTGTGATATATTGTTGGATAGGTATTTAAAAATGAATAGGGGTTTATTAACATCATTTTTTGATAATGTCAATATTTTCGGAAATAATCGCTCCAGAAGTAAAAAAAAGTGCGTCCCCCCCCCTCTAACTTTTGAACCACAAGTTACAAAAATATGAAAAAAATCTCAAAAGTAGAACTTTACATAAACTTTGTAGGAAAATTATTTTGAACTTGATAGGTTCAATGGTTTTTGAAAAAAATCTATATATATAAACATGAACCCCTATTTCTCTTGGTCACGCTATAACTTGCGAACGGCTTAACGATTTGGCTAATTTTGGTCTTAAAATATTTGTAGTAGCTCAGGGAAGGTTTAAACGGTGAGAAAGTATGAAAAAAGATCGAGTAATATACTAAAAACCGAAAATATTGTTCCCCATACAAACTTATCAACTCGAAAAACTGTAAGCGCCGCAGGATTTCATACATCTTACGCGTTTTTGGTCCAGACCATTTTGTCTCTGCTTTCAATCGAGAAAGACGGAAGCGCCGCAGGATTGCATATATCTTAGGCTTTTTTGCGAGCAAAATAGGTACTTTATATTATTCCAGCACTAAAGTCGTTAAGGCGATAGTTACTTATAAATTGTTAATAAATTAGCCCTTATTCCCTAAGATATGGCTGTCAAAATCTCTATTGAATGACAAGACACACTTCCTAACTTTAGGCCCGGTACCGCGAAGATCGAAGTTCGTATATGTTGAGCATTTCTCTTTTACTCCAATTAAGGCGCTAAGAGTAACAGAGACAATGGTCCGAAATTTACGAATATCGATGTTCGCGGTAGCGCCGCCGTTTTATGTATAATTTCGCGTTTAGTTTTAACCGTAAAATCTATCGAATCTGCACTAATATTCATCGCCCAATGCGACCGTCCCCTTCGTTGTTTCTAAATAGTTGTCAGCGTCCTTTGTGGGCCCGTTTTTAGGGTTCCGTACTTAATATTAATATTTCAAGAATAATGTATCAAATAGCCCATTTTAAACTCTTAAGTGGGATCACTTACTGTGGCGGACGAAAAACTAAGGAACCCTACACTGAGCGTGGCCCGACACGCTCTTGGCCGGTTTTTATTTAGATGTTTCATCGACATAGCTACTCATAATAACATAGCTTATTTATACATCATAAGATCAAGATCAGAGATAATTGAAATTATTATTCTAGATTCATGGGGACCGCACAAACTTTTTGAAGAAATACTTAACTCTTTTGTGGAGTAATTCTGTGGCTCTAGTGAAAAAACGGTATAAGTTTCATACTAGTTGTTTGTCACTTGTACCCTTTTTCACTAAACACAGAATTGTTATTGCTCTAATATTCGCTTGACATTCAAACTATTGTATGTAAAAATAAATCATCTCAAAACACCTGGATACACAACTGGGTACAGTATAGCAAATACTCGCAGGCCTTGAAGCTCTCTCAATAAAACTTTGATCTCTTTTGATGCAGTATAAATATTTTTTATCTGTAACGCGGGATCCATTTTGAGTGAAATGAAATACGAGCGCGCCCTTTACTCGGTCCCTGGGCTGCTAGGGTTGGCTCCTGGCTTTTTCAACTGGTTAAGAAAAGTGACTGTCTTGGCAAACACTGAGTATGTTATTACATATCAATTAACGGCCAATATATTCATGAATTTATTGAACCAAATAACTGACATATATATATATATATATATATATATATATGTCAGTTCAGGTACTACAAGTACTTAACTAGTTACAATATAAAATCTAAAAAAGGCCCTTGAGGCATTGTACCAAGGATGCTGGCGGCATTTCCTCGTTGTATCGCAATGCTGATACGTTGTGCGACGAAGCCGCCAGCTCTTCGGTCACCAGTTAATTGGTATTTTTTGGTATTTTTATATTAATGATTGTAGAGAATTCGATAGCTAAGAGAGTATATAAATGGGCTGAATACTAAAGTCGACCGTATGGCAGAAAAATATATTGACAACTAAATAGAATATGTGCAAAAACAGGATTCAAAAATAAAGACATAGACAAAACAGTAAAACAGTATAAAACCTATAAGCTAAACCTCGACAATGATAGTAGTGTTGTTTTAAATAATTGTGTGATGTATAAACAATGAAACTTTATTGTTATATTCATGATGTATTCACGCTTTAATGATAGGCTTATAAACTTGACTTGTAAATATTCTAGCATCTGAAATGTGTATCTGTATCTTACAAAAAAATCTGTCTGTCAAACTCTCAGAACCTTATTAACTTACACTATGTACGTATTTGAATTACCAATTAAATAATAAAGAATGTTCGGTGCACAAGCACATAGTGCCTCTCTTTTGACCAATTATTCTTACGTTTCGAGGTCAATAAAAGGGCGTAAAGTTCTGTTTATTCTACGCTACCCCCACCGTACCGGCCTGTGTGCGCTTCATACTAAACGGTGACATCCCTAACCGGCTTCTGAATAATCAGGAATTCTATTAAAAGCATAAAGTATGAGTACATTATAAGCTGCGACGAAATCTTATTACTACCTTAAGTAAGTGATTAAGATTAGTCGTATTATACATATATTATATTTAGGTACACGTATGTATATTAGAAGGTATTATATTTAATTTAGTACTACTTTTTTTAGTTAAGTGACCATTTGAAACACGTAAAGTCCCTGTTCAAAACCATAATGTGTGGGTAATTTACTTATAAAACGTTTATCTATATTCTAACTAAGTCTAACTGGAGTAGGTATCATAAAGAGTTACTGGTGAAACTAGAACTAGAACCCAGTTTATTATTGAATTAGCATATTTACCATACTATAGTATCATAACCTCAAAATATGACAACGAAGTAGGTAACTACTACACTTGTCTGGTACTTGTAAATACAAGCAATATGTACATACCGACATATAATTAATACACAAAATATTCGTACAAGTAAAGGGGGCACTCAATGTATATATATATAATATGTATATGCGATACAACGAGGAAATACCGCCAACATCCATGGCACAAAGCCTCAAGGGCGTTTTTTAGATTTAATGTATAACCTATTGAAGTCGTTAAGTACTCGTAGTTATTATAATAGGTATTGTAATTATATGCATAGTTAGGTTGGTACCAACTACTGATTCACGATTTTTGTGATTATTATCAGTAGGTTCAAACACCACGTACACGAACGTGGTGTTTGAACTTTTAGAGTGGATTTGTAAGAAACACAAGTCGTTTAAAATCGTAACGTTTAATTATTAAATCTAAATACAAACTAAAAGAAAAGGAAATCTAAAAATTTAATTCTAAAGTTCCCTGTAGCATGATGGTGAGGATGCTGGCAGCGTTCCTTTGCTGAACTGCTATGCTCAGCATGCGTTGAGCGAAGAAACTGCCAGCTCTTTTGTCTTAATTAAAACGATAAGACAAAAGAGCTGGCAGTTTTTTCAATCTCGTTTGTCATCTCAAAAAATATCCCGACCAAAATTAAAAAGAGTCGATATTGCGTAAAAATTGGATTACCTATTCCCTATTCAGGAAGTCAATAAGTAATTTAACTTGTTAGTTTCATTTCGTTATTGCCGTGGCACAAATATGTTTCTACAAAGACGCTTATTATATAATTTGATCCATTCGCTGCGCATGTCACCGAGCGTGATGTCACGGCCCGTTTTATTACGAGTTTTCAGCAAATAAAAATGCAAGTTTATGGGTCGTAGAAGATGCTTCGCTGTCATTATTGTTGCTCCATAAAGTACGCGGCGGAAAACGCTAAAATGCTATGGCAGCATAAATTTTACATTAAAAAACAATACCTAATGAGGTTAGCGATTTGAATTCAAGTTTTATGTTCTGCTGAGAACAGAAATATAGACGCGTTTAATTCATATTGAAAACAGTATTCAATATTAACATTTTGCCGTAAAACATGTACACCGCAACTAAACATTAACTACTAAATATATATGTAGTTAAAGTTTAGTTCAAGTTATTATATATATAATTAGGTGAACTTTTCCGTATCAGGGATCACTACAGCTAACCTCAGAGCAACAAACGTATATGTAACATGAGATAACGGATTAGACGTAACGGAAAAAGAATAGTCAAGTTAGAAGGACTACATCTTTACATTGAATAATCCATAATCATCTTAACACATGATATATTTATATGAAGTATTTTTATCACCAAATTATACTACTGTAGACGTTCCATAAACATGAAAGAGGCCTATGCTATAGGTACAAGTTGGAATTGAATAAACTAATTTAACGTATTATATTGCGTGTTGAGAATTCTTAACAAATCCCGACATTACGAATTCAATTCGTGATCACGAACTTTATTACTTTATTCAATGAATAGTTAATTAGCGTTGTGCCATAAGGCAAATTCCTTAACTTCGATGTTTCTCGTCTTCAGCTGCACTACAGTCATTCATTTAATTACAAATATGTGCATTGGATATAATGCTGCATTGGATATATAGCGTCACCAACTCAAATTAGTCAGGCTAAAACTAAAAGGAGCGTTAGATTTAGATGTGACTTAAACATGCCGGAGGATGAAGTTCTGGACAAGACAAAACAATGGAGTCCATCGTCTGTGTTAACAAACGACTATTGTTTGTTTCATTGACACCCACACAGTTCAACGATTCTCGCACCGCTAAGCCCAAAATATGTGGTATTATCTAGCAAAAGGGACCTTATTGTCGATGGCGCTTACGTCGAATCGCGTTGCGTTTGTATTGCGGCATCTTGAACAACGGCGTAAGCGCCATCGACAATAAGGTCCCTTTTCATAGATAATGTCACATATTTATGCGGACTTATAACGTACAGTCAGCAGCAGAAGTGGCTAAGCGTTTGAGGTGTTCAAAATGAGGTCAACACATCTCTATTGTCAAGGGAATAAGAGCGCGTGTAGGTCATTTTGAACACTTCAAACGCTTAGCCACTTTTGCTGCTGACTGTACTGAGATCGTAGATCACCTGATAACCAACCGCTTTATTTATTACGTACGCCCACGCTGGGTAACTAGTAACCAATGTCAGTACTGACGACATTATTAATAATTAGGCATCTCTATTTTAAAGCGCAACTTTTCATTAAATGGTTGCTGGTTTTATGTGGTCCTAGTACATCGATTTGATGTCGTCATTTATTCGTTATTCATTAATTTATACGATAATCAGCAATTTCTGGAGTCTTCAGAAAAAACGTGTACTCAATTAGCATGAAATCTGTAAGTAAATTGTTTATTTGCCTGTTTTTACTTACAATGAATATTTATATTACTTGTAGTTTGCGAAACGATCACCAAATCTAAGTAATTATAGAATTTTGATCTATCGTTACAAAACTGGTATAATTAAACGTTTTACTTGTCACGCTAATGAATTCTGAAACCTCCCTTCTATATCAAAAGACAGCGTTACATGTGAAACTATAAATAAATACAGATAAAAACAACTTTGAATGAAGTCCGTTATTAATATTAATAGCATTTTTAATTATCCCTTTAATAACAACTTACAACATTTCATAGGAGCTTTTATTATCACGATAAACGATTACACACTTTCAATGAACATCAATTTCCAGTCAACTCAAAACGGAAACGTACAGATTTACCGAAAAGACTCTTTTCAACAACATCTAAATAATAGGGATCCCCGGAAATCATGATTTAAATTACAATCCAAAATGTTGGTATGATTTATTTATAATAGCGTTGGTATTTCGTATGTCGTTGCTCGGACCGGATGAATTAAACATTTTGTAATTTTGAAGTCTTCTGTATTTACACCAAAGAGCGTGATAACGATAATTGATAACGGGTCACTTTGTAAGGCGGCCCTGGCGCGGATACAGCTATTACTTAGATAAATTAAATTGATTCTCATCAAGGTCGAAGTGTTGAGGATAAATACACGGAAAATCGGAGATCAGTTTATTTTAGCTGTTTTGTTTATTATAATGAGCAAACACTTTAAATTAAACTAATGAAGTAAGCTTATAATTATTGCATCTTTACAAGCTTACTTCATTAGATTCATTTAAAGAAAATCTTTTATAAATGGCATAAAGCATCACCGATTTGATTTAGTAAGATAGATATTTCAAATATTACAATAAGTAGACACGTATTATGGATTCTGCTAATAGCTCATTGATACTTATATATTTTTGAAAATTATAGCTTTTTAAAATCGCTTTCTATCCTATTTCTACCTATCCCAGGAATTCAACACCATTTCAAAAGTCGGTGCTGATATATAGACATAATAACAATATCTCGATGATAAATTGAAGCTCAGATAAACTCAAATTATCTAAACAAAGCAATATATCCTTGTGATCGCTCTCAGAGATAACACAACATACTCGCCAGACGTACGTAATTTGTCGAGTCCATACATCATGTCAGCTGTCTGGTTAGGTACTGTACGTTTTTAATATTTAAATTACTGTTCTATTCATAGCAATAATAGCCATATTGATTATTACAATCCCTTACCTAACTAACGCTCGGACGACAGTGTGCTCAATTACATTACACATATTATCAGGACGGGTTTTGAATGTCAACTAATCGATTCTTCTCCGTTTCAACGATTTTTTTTGTAGAATTTTTCAAGTAGCAAATCGATTGTTGATTATCGGTTAATCGCTTATTATATCGGTCTGTATTAAATTAATAATTAGTTTTTACATATATTGCACACGTAGTGCACAATCTTAAACAGGTTTTTGTTTTCTGCATGTAGTATAGTTATATACATAGTAATATAGGAAACTTTAAGCCTATTCGAAATTCGTTTTTTGTAAACCTTTTTTGTACATGGCTGTCTGTTCTCTTAATAAATAAATTCTTAATATAGTTTTACGGTTCCGGACGTTCCGGTGTACAATGGTTTTCTGGAATCGATTAACTCGGTGGGCAATGGTAACACGCAGCCAGTTTAAATGGCAATAGACGGCGAACAATGATGTTTACTGTCCACTAACACGTTTCCTAACGGTCTTAGACAGCGTCAGTCTGCTCCAAAGACATGTATACATCTTTCCCTTTATTACAAAGACATAAGGTCCTAACTTGTAAACATAATTTTGAATAGCCTTGCATAACTAAAAGGGTAAAAGCTCGGGTTAATTATACTGTCTGTCTCTAGCTGGACAGCCAATCATTTCAGCGAACACATAGGGTTACTATAGAAACTAATTTAAATCCTGGTGAAAATTTTGTGACGTAGAGAAGCTTTATTAAGCTTTTAGAAATAGTGGAATATACTATTTATTGCCAAAAGAGCAAATGTTATTTACATTTTTAATTTCGTCCGTTTTAGTCTCTTAAATAAATTAAAAAATCGGGGTGCATATTGTTTGTTAAGACAACGTCATTTCTGTTTTAGCATAAAAACAGGGATGGCGTTGAATTTTCAATTACGAATATACCTAGTGGGCTGATGGTCCCAGAAACGAGAAAATTCTCCAGTTATGTCATAAAAATCAACGTCTAGTAACCCTAACTGCACAGCACGTCCATTCGAACAAAGGCAATTTGTGTCCGCACGGACGTCGTACGTGCGTGGCTTCGGAGGTGTTTATTAGCCGAGCTAAACGTCGAGTGACGTTGGGGCTCTCAGGCGTCATTCTAGGCGCTTGTTAGCTTGTAGGCTCCAGTGAACCAGCAGAGAACGCTCTGCGACTAAGCGCAGTTGTCATAGTAACTCGGACCGCCTGTGTCCCCTCGTCCGCGAGCGCAACATTAAGAACACGTGGCCGCGGCCGGGTCACTCGCTATCGCCCCACATGTCACAACTGCCTCACACGTGGGCCCCGCTAATTGGATTAAGATTGTTAGACTCGACTAACCCATATTTGGCATAAGTAGATGCTGCATTGCTTGAAACATTGGCTCGAATCCAATCTAAACTTTTATTATGTTTTAGTATACTGCAATGCTGCTGCTTAATGCTCATAATTTATTTAAACGAATTCATAAGTTTGACATAATACAATGTAGAGTGAATAACCTCGATGTGTATAAATACTCATAAAGCATTAAAAATTGTTTAGAGAGCAGCGTCTAAAGTAAACAGCATTGGCTTTCGTCCAGAACATGCTTATGACATTATTTTACGACGAATTTACTAGCTCACTTCCTACGGGGCCCGACATCAATTTACACGCATTTGAAAGAAGCCAACACACAACACAATGTATCATAATAAAACTGTGAAATATCCGCACTCATTCCTGCTCACTATTCGCGGCCCACCGATTTTACGCCGTTGCCGATTTAAACGATTGATGAAAAATAACAAATAAAATAAGCCAACGCGGAGCTCCGTCAGTTTTGATAAATATCCTTTCAGCGCTTTTCCATTATTCGGAGGGAGACAAATGTCCCGTCGTCAGTTTATTCGAGTCGGCGTCACGACATTCCCTCATTAAAGCGTCCCCGAGCGCGAGTCCCCACTCGCCCATTCAATACGATAATCGATTTTATTGCCGATCGCTATAAAATCGGTGATAAGTCGTGTTTGTTTTTAGTTCTGACACACACTTCATGTTGCGAATCAATCATTGTGTTATTTCAACATCGCTCGAGCGCGAGCAATGCAAAAACAACTCTGACCGTTCTATATAAAAATGGCAATCAATGCAATCTAAACTTCATTGTTTGCGCAGCGAAAAAATCTGACTAAATAGCAAATTTTGCCAGTAAATCTTTTTAACATAATCTGGATTTTATTTTCGCCTTGTAAATCGGCGTGGCTTATTAAAACTCTTATCGTGTTTTAAATTAAGCGTAAAAGTTTAAGACAAAGAAACCCGAGATAAGATTTCGTTTCGACCAGCAGCGGCTGACTGCGAAAGTATTTCGTTTCGAGTGTGATTTATGGGTTTGAAACCGTCCCCAGATCTCCATTTATCTTTATGAGCGACAAAGCTAACATTGTTTTTAATATTATGAACCTTCACGCTTATTAATAAAAACATAGCTAGACATTTATATCTTCAATTAATAAACATGAGCTGATAAAGCGTAATTACTGGACGGGGCATGACATTGTGCACATTAATCGAATAGCGTTTATTAATTATCGGCCAGTGGTCGATCTGAAACCGTTCTCAACCGTTCCATTAAATGTGCCAAATGAGCTGCCAACGCTACGCCGTTACGTGTTGTAATTTGCAAACAAGCTATTACGGGGGGTTGCAGTCAAAAGCGCGCCAATAGAATTAAAATACTATTACGCCAATACAAAGTTGATTGAGTCTAGGCAAGGGCGAGCGGGTAGAGCACGGGCGGAGTGCGAGCATGCAGCCGCCAGCCCGCTTGTGCTCCTGTAATTTGATTTGGAGTGGCGCGGGGCGCGGGCGGGGACTGATCGATAACGCGCGGGGCCCGCGGCGGGGAAGGGCGGGTCGGAGAGGGCAACATAGCCGCGTGTTGTTATGGAAACCTGGTAGCTACCCTCGCGCCTCCAGATTTTGTCGGTGTCCCAGTAAACTAAACAAAAGAGGTCTCGTTATTTTAAGGTGTTTTCTCTGAACAGAGAGCCCGATTACCGAGAAATTAAAATATTTGGTCAGTCAATATTGCCACTGTTAGTGGAAATTAATTCAGAAGTTAATTTTGGGTAATAAGAGTAATAAATATGTCTTAGAATAATTGAATTTGTTTCATATGTATGACTATATGAATATTTAACACATGCAGAAATGTATTTAAACCTTTAAAATATAAATTCAGTCATAAAATTTTATAGCCACAGGTAATGAATATTTTAGGGTACCGGTACACATTTCTTTATGAAGAGGAATGCGAACGAGTAACAAGCCAATGTATTGATGCATTTATGGTTTGGGATTGGCAGTAAAAGCGTATGAATATCAGAGTAAAATAAATTTAAGTAGAAAATAAAGGGAAATTGTATGCATCACTGAGGTTGGATTATTGACAGACTATAGGAAAACAATAAGGTACCTAAGCCAAGCCTATGCTGTAACAACCTAACAACCCTAAGGTACTTAAATACAATATGAACGGAGATTTAGATCAAGCCACGTTTTACGTTAGTAGTATATTATTGGGAAGTCTAGCCCACTTTCGGCTGCGCCTTCGCCTTCGGCTACGGCTTCGCCTTCAGTGGTCTGGACTTCCCAATCAAATCCACGTCGTTTTAGCGATTCTCGCAAAAACTCGTTCAATGGAGTAAACTATCCCAATAATATACTAGCTCTTACGGTCTATCTTACGGTCTATAACTCCCATTCGTGTTGTAAGATTTATCGATGCTTTGCTACACTTAATCGTCGAACGCAAGTCTGTTTCAATCTGATTAGATTGAAAAAGACTTGTGTTCGACAACGTTTGGAACATTATCGATCGGGGTTAGCATTTCATTGGTTGGACGTGTTCGGGTTGCGTTTGACGAATTACCGAACGAGACTTTGTTTCAGTGATCTAGACTTTTGAATTTCAATGAATGTATTAAAATTAATTAAGAGCTCTTTTATAGAACGAGATAGGAATTAGTCTGACTGTTTATTGAATGAAACAGCAAAAGCTTAACGCTACACACGATCCAAGGTGGCCAGTCTCAGATGTGTGCAAGGGCGAACCCACATAGTAAACTATGGCGTTTCCAACACAACATGTTTGATCAGCTCGTCAGCGTCACAGACATGAATGGACCTCCGAAGCGTGAAAGCCCGGCGCCGGTCGCATTTTACGTGCTTCATGAGTGGAACCACACCGGGTGTGGGAGTCCATATCTATCGACCGCGTAGATACAGAGTTCCCTCTAGTTGTCTAAGTCAACAATACATACAAGTCGGGTGGCCAGTTCCGAAATATATGATTTACATGTTGAGGCAAGTCGGTCGTCAAGTGCCCGGCAGACTGACTATCAAAACTTATTTATATGGATAAAAATTAAAAAAAAACTTCGATAGTGTGATGCAGACACTTTGTTCTATTGGATATCACAAATGACTGGAAATGAATAACTGAGATATACGATTATGTCCTTTCAAATAAAGCAGTAAAGTATAAAACAGCAATTATTTATAACATTCGTATTACGTTACAAAAGTGAACAAGCAGATCAAATTCCATTGCATGACGAATGACTTTATTGGCATACATATTTATTATTGCGAACTCTATTGACAAGTTGCGGAACTAGGTACCTACTTAAAGTACTAAACATAGGTATGTCAGTCACATCATGTTTGTCTAGGGTTCATCGATAATTATATAGATTGCATCACTTCAGATTGAGTATGTTCATTATCGCGAACTCTATTGGTAAGTGGTGGAACTAACTACTTAGAGTACAAACCTAGGTATGGTATGTCATTCACATCATGTTTGTTTAGGGTTCATCGATAATTACATAGATGGTATTACGTCAGATGGATTATGTTCCGACTAAAATGTTTTTTTATTTTCCTGTTGTATTACAAAAAATATTAATTAACAAATATAAATTACTTAAGAATAGACATTAATGCGTTATAAAAACATTACTTATGGTAACAAAGATTACTTAAACCTGATATTGTCAACGATGGTTGATTGATACAATCAACAACATAAATTGATAATAAAACTCTACTTTATTTCGTATTACCTATTAAGCATGCACCTACCGTAGCTTGATTCATTATCGAAACTTTATTCATAACCAAAAATAAATATAAATATTACACAAATCAACTGAGCCCCACGGTAAGCTCAAGAAACCCAAACCCACTATAATTACTCATATTTGTACATAGAAAACACCCTTAACTCATGAACAAATACCTGTACTCATCATACAAATAAATGCCCTGACTGGAATTCGAACCCTGGACCAGGGTTTCATAGACAGGGTCACTACCCACTAAGCCAGTCCATTCATAGATTAATTTCGTAATTGTAAAACGGATGTGTTCAATTCATTAGTTATATGATACCTGCGCTCGGCATCCGCATCGGCATAAATATAGGGTTGTCAACACATAGGTATTATTTAATTATCGTATAAAGTGTTATGGAAACCGAACACTACAATTAATTGATTGGTTTATCTCGATATAATTATGATTAACACAACTAAAACACCTAACCTATTTATGCTTGGTTTTCGATTGTCATTGATACGTTAGTTAAAGTTCGAATTATGGGGTTTTTAATTATTAATTTAATTTACCAAAATATAAATCAGTATATAAAGTTTGTGTTTTTAAAGTTTGACTTGATATTATAAGTAGTGATATAATAAGTTGGGTATATAGAATACCTTACATCTATTTATTGCAGGTAAAATATGGAACGTACCAGCCCTGAATCATTAAGTAAAATCAGCAATAAACGGGTATTAATTATCCGTCATTCTAATCGTTTCTTTCTTTGTGACTTCTTTCCCAACCTGGAACATACCTGTGCCACATTCAAGTTCAATTCTTCGCTGCAGCAGACTTTTAGCACGACCTCACTCTTGCCTTTCTGCATATAACATAGCGTTAAAATGTAAGTAAGTGTTGTTTTTTTGTCTTTTATAGATTATTAAATTATTATACTTTCATATCTTGCTCAAAAATATTAATGGACGCTGTGTTTTACTTTTAGGTCCGACTCAGAGTATGAAAGCATCGTATTCTCAAACCAGAAGGCGGGAGACCAAAAACAGAAGAAAGCAGGACAAAAAAGAAAGCCTAGTGCTACTCGGTAATTTTTTTTGTTGCATATATTAATTAATCGTTTATTTCAACATTCAATAATGAGTATTATTTCACTTTTTGGCTTGTTTTTTATTCATAAAAATTATATAAAATTATTTCAGGTCTGACTCGGAACTCGAATTTGGAGAAACGGTGACGAAACCAAAAGCAAAAAAACCTGCACCAAAAAAATTAACAGGTATTGTTTTGTAATTTTGTTTTTGACAATGTTTTAGTTTAAAACACCTATATTGTTTTATGTGTAATGTGCTATAAAGAGTATTTATTTTGTTTTCCATTTTATTTTATTGTATTCTTTATTACAGGACTACCGCGGCATCAAAGAAAAAAGAAGCCAACCACCCATTCGAGCTATTTCCCGAGGACGAGTCTTTGGCGAAAAATTACTCTGCACCGGATCAGCTAGGATCGTCTATTACTCAACGCGTGGCTGATGGAACCACGCGGCGTGCTGTCGACCTCGAAGGAGCGTTCTTCTTAGAGCTTCGAGTTTACAACACCGACGATATTCGCAGTGAGTTAGCGGAAGAAAAGTGGAAAAAAGCCCTTCTATCGGTTAAAGCGCAAATTGATACCGACACTCCTCAATGGGAGTGTCTACAAAAATTAGCAAAGCATTTAAAAACTTTGTTTGACGACGCCGATGTTAAATATTTCCAAAACAAAAAAGTTTAAAAATACCTATGCTAGTATTTTTACATTTTTTTTATTATTTTTGATATAGAATTACATATTTGAACATCCATTAACTTAAAATAAATTAGTAATTATTTTGTATACTAAATATGCCTTTTTGTGCAGCTTGTTCAATCAATGTTCAGAAAAATAAATGGGTGGGTCATTTAAAGAGTATCAAACACAAAAATAACTCATTAACAGCATTAACTGATGGCGTGGTTGAAATTTCATCTGCATTTAAGAGTCGTATATCATCATATAGAGTTTTTGGATCCGACGAGTTAGAATTTGCTTTACCAGAACTGTTTATGCATAATTTAACATCGAAATTAGAGAGAGTTATAAAAAACTGTCTGCTAAAACACATTTGCTTAAAAATCAACTTTGAATATTTTGGCAACTTTCTTTTATTTAAAGACAACAAAGAGGAAACAAAATCTTTTACAACAAAAAACTTTACAGTACATCAAAATCATAATTTTAGTGAGTTTTATCAAAAAGTAGTACATGATTTGAAAAAAAGTATCGAAGAATTTGAAGAACGTGATAGTGGATGGGCATTTCTATCCAATTTATATTTAGAGATTAATGTTAACAAATACCAGCCCATGAAAGGATCCTCTTATATAGATTTACCTACTTGTATTAAAAACAAAAAAGCTTGTACTAACATACATAACAATGACGATTATTGTTTTCTGTGGTGTATTGTTGCGTCGCTTTATCCAGCCAAAAAACACAAGGAGCGTACGACATCATACCCACACTTTAAAGATGTGTTGAATGTTGCTGATATCAGTTTTCCTATGACTTTCTCAGATATATGTACGTTTGAGCGGAATAATATAGATTTAAGCATTAATGTGTATTCCTTAAAAGACAGTCGTACAGTTGTAGGACCTATTTACAGATCCGAACAAAAAAGAAGCAAAAAAATTAACTTACTTTTAATTGAAAATGGAAATAATTCACACTACGTTCTAATTAACGATTTATCGCGTCTTGTTCGTTCTCAAATTACTAAACATCATGGTAAACTTTACTTTTGTGAAGACTGTCTTATATTTTTTGCTACTGAAGTCAACTTTAAGAATCATATCTGTAGTGGAATTGCCACTGTACTCCCTGATAAAGGTACATATCTTCAATTTAAAAATTTTGAGCGACATCATAGCGTACCTTTCGTGGTGTATGCTGACTTTGAAACGATTCTGAAACCAGTTCAGACTTGCGAAAATTCGCTCTCGGAGAGTTTTACTTCAAATAAACAAATACATATACCAGCCGCTTTTGCGTATTACATCGTTTGTTCTTACGATAAAAGCCTAAATCGTTTTGTCCAATATCGTGGACCTGACTGCACTTCTAAGTTTCTACATTATTTGTATAAACATGTATCGGATATATATACAATCTTAAATAGTGAAGTTCCAATGATTTTTACCGAAGCAAACGCTCTAGCATACAAAAAAGCTAAGATTTGTCATATTTGCCGAAAATTTCTCTTTTTTGACAAAGTTCGAGACCATTGTCATTTAACAGGACTATATCGAGGTGCGGCTCATCAATATTGTAACTTAAATCTTCGTGTACCTAAATTTATCCCCGTTTTCTTTCATAACTTGTCGGGTTATGATTCACACTTATTTATCAAAGAATTAGGTAAATGTTCTGGACCAATAAAAATAATACCCAAAAATAAAGAAAACTATATATCTTTTACAAAGTTTTTAAAAATGTCAGATGATCGATATGTGAGAATACGATTCGTTGATTCATTTAAATTCCTGGGAACTAGTTTAGAAAAATTAGCGAATGGCTTGAATAAACAAGACTTTTCTGCTAAAGTAGATTTTTCCCACAGGTAGAAAAATTTGATCTGATAACTCGTAAAGAGGTTTATCCTTATGATTACATGACTGACTGGGACAAATTTAAGGAGACTAAGTTACCTAAAAAGATTTTTTAACTCGATATCTGCAGTGCAAATTAGTGATTTAGATTACAACCATGCTCAGTCTGTATGGAACACATTTAATATAAAAGACCTGGGCGAATATACTGACCTCTATCTTAAAACGGACGTCTTGCTTTTATCAGACATATTTGAAAATTTTCGAAACATTTGCATGTTAAATTATCATTTAGACCCTGCATTCTATTTAACAGCTCCCAGTCTGTCCTTTGACGCAATGTTGTTAAAGACCGGTGTTAAGTTAGAGTTAATATCTGAATTGGAAATCATTCGTCTTATTCAAAAAGGCATTCGAGGAGGCATTTGTATGTGTTCAACCAGACATGCACTTGCTAATAACAAGCATATGAAAACTTACGATGAGAAAAGACCTGACACGTTTCTTATATACATTGATTGTAACAATTTATACGGCTACAGTATGTGTCAACCATTACCAATGTCAAATTTTCGCTTTCTAGATCGCACTGAAATATCTCAATTAGATATTATGTCCGTGTTAGACGATGCAGAATTTGGATTTATACTCGAGGTGGATTTATTATACCCCTCAAATTTGCATAATACTCATAATGATTATCCATTTTGTGCACAGAAGTTTGTTCCGCCAGGAGGAAAAACTAGCAAATTAATCCCTAATTTGTTTGATAAATACGAATACGTTATTCATTATATACATTAAAAACGTGCTTGCAGAACGGATTGATTCTCGATAAAATTCATCGAGTTTTAACGTTTCGCCAAAGTTCCTTTTAAAGGGATACATCGATTTAAATACCAAATTAAGGAAAAATGCAAATACTACATTTCAACAGGACCTTTTAAATTAATGAACAACTCGGTGTTTGGTAAAACTCATGAGGATAGGGAACGGCGCGTAGATGATAAATTAGTAAATCAGTGGTATGATGAAAAACAAAACTAAAAGTTTACTTGTGCGAGTATATTATTAGCCCGACCAAATTTTCACAGTGCTACAATACTATCAGATAACTTAGTTGCAGTGCAAATGAAACCAGAAAGCGTCATTTTGGATAAACCGATATACGTAGGATTCGTGGTTCTAGAATTATCTAAAAGCCATATGTATCAATTTCACTACTCTGTAATAAAATCTCATTATGGTGACCGTGTTAGTCTTTACTACACTGATACCGATAGTTTTATTTATGAAATAAAAACCAACGACTTTTATCTTGATTTAAAAAAACATTTTTGAGATTTTTTTGATACAAGTAATTATGACTCATTGAATTTGTTACAGATTCCTTCTCGAATTAAAAAAAACAGGTTTGTTTAAAGATCAGTTAGCAGGAGAACTGATACCAGAGTTCGTAGGGTTACGTTCCAAATTATACTGTATTAAAAGTGAAAAAGGTATTATAAAAAAGCAAAAGGAATAAAAAAACCTTCCATTCAAGAACTCACATTAAATAATTATAAAGATGTACTGTTAAATGATACAATCATTCGAAAAAAAAATATCTTGTTTAAATCTATTAAACATGAGATCTTTACGCAGACAGTTAACAAAGTTGCTCTTTCTAACAAAGATGATAAACGACTCACTTTATCAGATAAAATTTCCACTACGGCATGGGGTAACAGTTCTTTTTTGTAGACGTTTTATTTAAGGTACTTAACTGTTTTATCTAAAGCTAAAAAAAGCTCAATCTGTGTAATAACATAAAATGTGTATGTACAAATAAATGTGTTTTTATTAATTTCAATAAACTTGTGAAATACTGAATGTTGTTTTTCTTATTGACTCTACCCATACCTTTCATTTATATAGGTACCTGAAAGCCTGAGTGACAATTGAGTATTTTCAAAAAATAAAATCCCTAAACCCGTTTCTCCTCCATCTGAACAAGTTTAGATTTATTCTACTACTTAAGCTCGTTCAGACAAATAATAAAAATGACCCAAAAATTTTCATACATACTATTAGTTTACACTACGTCACGCTAATACAAAGTTAATTCTAAAATGTGGCGTAGTGGAAACTAATATGATGTATGAAAATTTTGGGGTCATTTTTATTATTTGATCGAACGAGCTTAAGTAGTCGAATAAATCTAAACTTTTCCAGATCGGGAAAAAACAGGTTCTCAAACATATTTTTTTGGCAATGCTCAATTCCATTTTTTTTTGGGCAATTCAAACTTATATATCATATTAACTAACTGCTCATGTCATAATATGCCCATGAATGTTGAGTTACTATAAACCTTAAGTTTTCATTGTCTCAATTAGATACAGGCTACTTTTTGCACTGTCGGATAAATCGACTTAACGCTGACAAATAACATACAGCAAAACGTAATGATATCCATATTGAGCAATAAAATATAGTCACGTTTTACCATGCGTGTGCAAATTGCTAATGACAGGTCAACAACATTATTGCAAAATGCACTAATAAAAATTACCTATTTTATTTGATGATTTACATATTCATTCATAAATTTAACGTGACACGAAACACTCATTCAGGTAAGGCGAAAAATCGTATTTATGTTATTTTAATTTAAAAATTTACTACTTTCATTCAGATATAAAAATAATATTGGTTATATTTTACTTACGTTATTATTTTTGAACTTTAATTATTATGACTCAAATCACGCCTCCAGAACCCAGTCATTTAATAGGCTTGCACAGAGGTATATAGAACCTACACGCAGACCCTTTGTTTGGGAAGTTGAATGGAATGTGGGACCCCGCTAGAACCCTTTTATGAGTACACTGAAATTATTATTGCTAATATTGTGTTTTAGGTATCAGCATGAGTGATCATTGGGACCCTGAAGATTCTTTCCAACATGCACAAGAGTGGAACACACAGACGTTTGATGAAGCATTTCCTGAACTTGTTAACAAGCCCGACGCATTGCTTTCAACGCCTTCGTTAACAAAAACACTCAGTAAGAAGAAAATAAAAAACAAACAGCGTGTTCCAAAACGAAAATTGAAATCAGCTACTACTTTCGTTAAATGTAGACGATCTACATCTGATGGACCACGCCTGATACAGATTAAGGTCCTTGGCATACGCAATGAGCAGGAAACCCAGACAGACAGTGACGATGAAGAAAATATGTTATTTAGTGCTCAGTATATAGTACGTGAACCAGTGGACAATGTTATGGATTCGGCATTGAGTTTAATAAATCAAATATCTAAATCTATGCTAAAAGACAATTTCTAAATTGTATATGTTTTTATAAGGTCAGATGTGTATGTGATTTATGACATAATAAATAAAAAAGTAAACTTGATGAGTTTCATTTATTATCATTAAAAATTAATACATTTATTAATAATTATTTAATTGATTGCTATCTAAATACCATTTCTTAACACATATAACATTTTTTAAAGCACAAAATTGTTGTGTTTGTTTGTTGTTTGTTTGTTTGTTGTGCACACAATTATAGAATTCACTTTTAATACAATATTTTTCATACAAATCTCTAAAACGATATTGTTGTTTTTCATCTAAATCTAAAACAGTACAACCAGGAGACAAATGCTTAAGCCATTGGACTTTTTCTGCTCCCTTTATGAAAATTTTTTTGTCTTTTAAATAGTCTACAATGATCCTTTTAAATTCACGGTGGTCAATATAACCCTCACGCCACAAAATGCCACAATTTTTTTCTAACCACGTAACTTGCCTTTTTTCGTTTGGAGATAAACTGGAAAACGGGTACGGCGGTTTAACCAAAAAAACTTGTGTATATTCATTTGTGGCGAACGCAAATTCCTTGATTATGAATTCATTATTACTCCATTTAAAACCCTGAAGATCAACGAATATGTAGTCCTGCATTATAATTGTTTATGATATCTTTTTCGTGATATTACTTAAAGGTTTGTATTCTACAATACTGTCATTCAAAATCAGGCAATAAGCTGACGTCTGCGGGGTAAAGTTGATTCACATTCGAATTCAACTCGCACATCAACCGAACCGGTTTTTAAGGTTTCGTTTTGACGAGAACAGTCAATAACAAATAAAGGAGCAATCTTTTTAAAATCTTGCGGGCTTAGCAAAGGTGCCTGAGCACGGTAATAATAAGACTGTTGAAATTTCGCATAGTTCTCATATAATATAGGAAACTTTTCACTAGAAAAACTGACATCAAAACTTTCATAAGGAAAGTAGCTTGAGTTTAAAAAAACCTTAACATCTCTCAAGTTACAGTGATCAAAGTGTGTTACATCTTTATCAGCAACATTTTTTCGTGCTGTTTTCAATCCGATTATAATGTAACGCGGTTTCTCAATTTGAGATGAAGTTTTGATAGCCCAAGAATGTTTGGACGTTTCAGGCAAGAGTGGATATTCATACAAATCCCAGTTTCTAAATGCTATTTGAATTGCACGATCTCTTTCCAAACATTTGAGTAAGCTCAATCTGTTTCGATCAGACACCTTAATATGTGGCATACGCCATACTATTTTTGAGATAGTTATGTTGTCTATATATTCATTCGTATTTAACTTAACGCTATTTAAGTTAGTATTAGATCTTAAAAGAATTAGTTCATGCTTGCAATTAATAACTATTTTGTTGTAATCCTCAGCAAACCCAAGAATTTTGTTTAAAGGTATAGACACAGAAAATGATCCATGTGAATTTTTTGTACCATTGATATCCCAACCCCATAACTTGGACATCGATGATTCAAGTTCATTCATGGATACAAGAGATTTCATAGTAGTTGTAACCCCAACATTTTTAATTTTGTCGATTTCGATTCCATTGAGTTCGTATCGAAGGTCTTGAAATAGATGGAGTATTGGATTATTCGTAAAAAGAACTGACTTCACCTCTTGTTTCGTATCTCTATTGAATGCAGTTATAGTACCTTCTATGTATAAAGTACTTGCCGATGGTAGTACGTAAAGATCTTGCTGATTAATAGGTATGCGTATTTCATCATTGAAGTTAAAACTTGTTACGTACGGCTTATACGAATGATATTCAAAACTCTCTATTGAGTTGTCTAAGGTGAAAGATTCTGTTAAATCTAATATACTCATTTTATTAGGCCTATGCTTTGGAGGAATTGTTTATTTTGTTTTGTGAGTTGCACTTTAGGTCTTCTTTTCTTGAATGCCTGATGAGTACTAGCAGTAATTCTCATTGGGAGTGAAGTTTTATTGAAGTCTATCATTTTTTTCTGAGGTGTAAATATATCTGAATGTCTTCACCGCGTAAATTAACCAAATTGTTGTTAACGTCTAATATTCTTACTGTAATTGAACTTACACTGTTTTGAGTAACAGGAAAATAAATTACGTTTTTCGGTGTTTCTATAAGTCGATAACCTGGTGGTACATTAGGGACAAACTCGTGAATTATATGACTAGGTTTTCCATTAACAAATGAACCGCTCACTATGTCACATTCAATGCGGACTATGGTTGTAGACAGAATGGAAACAGGATAAGGAGATTCTGTTAATATATTAGCTTGAATAGCTTCTGATCCAAAACCGAGTAAACTACCAATAGATCTCTCTTTATCGAAATAAATATTTTGCGAGCATAAAATAGATGTTTTAAGGTATTATTATTACATGTTAGTGAAAATGAGCATTCTTGAAGGTGTTCCTTAAGATAATCACCAATATCTTGAAGCTCATATGATCCTTCGGGAATTTCAATTGCTTTGTTTTTTCCGTAATAGAATGTATTGTTTCTGTGGTCTATATTAGGTATTGAATTAAATGTTGATATATACAATAGACCACACTCATAGTCTCCATCCAGCTGAAGAGCTGGTGAATGGTTTGTTATCAGAGTGGAAGATGATCCAGTTATAGACAAAGTGAAAGACATCGTAAGAATGATAATTTGTTTATTGATCATAGGTATTTAAACGCTTATTCCAATATTGTTTTAAGTATTTAAGACATAAATGCCCACAATTTACTGTGTTAAACTTTTGGTACGTCTTATAATTATAGTAAATATTGATGTTATTTAAATACTTCTTTAGCTCTAACGGAGGTGGAAGATCACCATAACTATTAAAATATTCACAATAACTGTTGTCTTTGATATAGGCTACCCAGTGAGTTCCATTGTTTTTAGAACTGTCCAAGTTAACAATTCCACATTCTACTCTTTTAGGACGCTTTGGTAAACTGTCTCTCATATAAACTCCACGAAAATACGGAATTTCTGTCGAGTGTTTTAAGATGTCGATATTTGAAAGAGCACGTCTGGGTAACCTAGAACTTAGTTTTTTGAAGTTTTTATGCACAAACCTTTACCATTTTTATATGGTTTAATATGTAATCCTTTTCCTAATGCAATAGATTCCATCATTTTATTATGTCGTTCTGATTCACCTAAGTTCTTTTTTGCAGCTTTGTAATCACCTACAGCTTTAGCGATTCCAGCAGCTCCTCCTGCTAATGATCCTAACGCAGAAAGTCCAGCGAAAATAGGTATCAAAGGTAACAGACCTCCCGTTTTCGGAATCGGTATTAAACGAGGTAGCCGTATCTTAGAGTTATTAGCAAAAACTTTTTTAGCGGCAACAATCGCACGATCCATGATATTACAACCTTTTATTTTAGGGTTCTTTTTCAACTCAGTGCGTATCTTGGACACAAAGCTTTTGAATGATTTTATGCCTGCGCCAGCCTTTAGTTTAGATTTCATAACTTTGCTCACTAACCAAGAGCCTATTTTTTCCCCTATTCCAGCATCTTTGGACTTAGTTCTTCGTTTTGCCATTTTGTAAAGTTCTAAATCAGCGCGATGTCTATCAGCTAACTTAGGATATTTATCATAAGCTATGTCGTGTTTCATACACGCGTCATCTAGCGCATTAATTCCTTTGTCACCTCTTTGTAACCTTTTATGCAATTTTGTACCCGGTCCACAATAATTATACCCAGGCAAGTGTAATTCAAATGGTAAATTATTAATAGCACTATTTAAAAGTCCTCTCCCTTTCATATCAGATATGATAATGACAAATTTCGTTTAAAGATAGTCAATTTATTAAATACATTAAACAATCGCTTTTATATCAATCCAACTATTTTCACTATCACTTAGCCCTAGCCACTTGACAAACAGCTTACTTCCCTTTTTTTTAATCACCTTTTCTATTAAATAAATATCTGGATACTTCGTTTTTTGAAGTTCTTCTTCATAAAAGGTACCCAATATTACGTTTTTCCGTTGATCTTCAATATGATATGTTACAGGTCGAGTGTGATTGACATGTTTAATTGTAAAAAGTTCAGTGGACCAATTAGGTGTATAACCCTTAGAGAAGTTACTTTTATATTTGCTTATACGTACACGGTCACCAATATTAAATTTATTCAACTTACTGTTATACACATTGGATTGTGAGTTTTCAATGTTCTTTTTTACCTCTTTTTCATTATCTAAATCAACATCTATAGGTTTAAATTTTGTTGTACGATGTACAGTATAATTATATGCTTTAACTATATCTTCTAGCGGTTTACCAACCCATTTATAGTTACCAATTAAACTAAAATATTTGTAGAGTTTGATCTTAAGCGTTTTTATCACTCTTTCAACAATAGATGCCTTTTTAATTGAATATGTTGAATAATGATGTATTTTCATGAATTTTAAATAGGAATGAAATTCGTTATTATAAAATTCTTTTCCTAAGTCCGTCTGTAAGTTTCTAGGTCTGCGTTTAGTTGTTTTCATAATTAGCTCGAATGCACTTTTTACTGACGCTTTAGTTTTAGACTTAAGAGGTATACACCACACGTACTTCGAAAATGTATCAATTACAGTTAATATATATTTGTTTCCTTTGTTAATCGTGTGAAGTTTCTGTAAATCGATCAAATCAGCTTGCCATAAATCGTCAATTCCTTTTAGTACAACCGATCTTCGCTTAAAGTTTTTTCTTGCCGATCGATGGATCTCGTTCACTATTTGTTGTTTTTCCATTTTTAATATTCTTTAAAATATCATCTATCTCCTTCGTTGTATAAAAGTTTAATTTTAACTGCGACGAAAGGTGATGAATTTGATTATTTATAGTATTAAACAAAGAATCTATATATGTCTTGTCGTACATGTTTTGAATATATTGGTCAACATATTGTTTATTTACTGCGTCATCGGGTGACAAAGGTTCTGAAACTCCCTTTAATTGTAAACTTCCTTCAAAACATGCTCCGTTTGTTCGAAGCAAAGCCTTGTAGTTGAGATCAGAAACTTCGTTAGCACGCAAGCGCTTATGAACATGGTGACCGAATTTATCAATATTCATTTTGTATTGTTATGGCTTGTGAGTTAAACTACAACTGATAAATATTTATCTTTATATGACTTTTATATATCATTTACTAAACTTGCTTCGCGTAGTTCTTCAATAATAGATATGATTTCGTTATCTAATCCTGTATTGCCAGCATCACGCGATGCTATAAGCAGTTTCAATCTTTCTACTAATTCATTCGGATCATCCCAATACACATAAGAAATGTCTTTTTTGACTTGCTGGTAAACCGTCACCGGTTACATGTACTTCTTCACTTACTGAACGTTGTTTAGTTAATTTGAAAAGTGGTTTTATGATGTGTAAATATTTCATGCCCTTGTTGCTTTTTATAGGCTTCTTAGGATCAAAGTCACGTCTATGTGCATTCGTTTTTAATAATAATGTTTTATATAATCGCTTATCCTCTTCAGTTATCATTTGTAAATCAGGTATTTTTAAACAATAAATCGTTTAACCCTTGTGTTAAACAGTACCTTTCTCCGCCTATTTTAAGTTCTTTATCGTTTACAGAAATCGGATAAGATCCTAGCATTAGCTTATCACGCTCCATTCGTACCCCAAAGGGAATGCTCATGTGTAAATATTGCTTTTGCCACGTGGGATCTTCGCGAGGAGAAGCATACGAATCTGATGTTATAAATGAAGCATTATTTATTGAATTGGATTCATTTTGGTTGGTACTTTCATTTGATACCGAATCATCTTGACTAGAATCGTTATCGTTTAATTCATAATCGCTATTATCTAAATCAAGTTCCGATGATTTTCTCAATAGTGTTTTGTTACCCAAGCTTTCTTTCTTTCCATCTTCACAAGGACTATATTTTAATGTTTTTACTAACTTATTCCATTTAAGTTCATCATTGTCAAAGTCAGTGTCACTAATACTTAGGTTGTTATCATTTTTTTTGCTATTTCATTAAGAGGAACTGTGACTGGTTTTAACATTGTTTCCAACATCATGTTATTGCTAGATTTAACATCACGCAGAACCTTAAGTTTTTTTTTTACTGCTTCAGCAGATCGGAGTACTTTTTCTTTAAATATTTTCTCCTCATTAATTTTAGGATTCATGTCCGATCTAGATGATTTTATATCAAGGAATAAGTTCTACATGTTAATACAATTCTTTTTATATATAGTTAGTCTGGCATGATAAATGTATCAAAACCTTTCCTATAACATCCCGAATTTCTACGACAATCTTTATTTATAACTAAGTAAGTAAAAGGTTCGTTCCATACTTGTCTGCACATTTCGCGAAACTGGCTCCATGACATATCACTTCCTACGTGTTCATCATAAACATGCCGTAAATTAACATCATCTTGTTTAAAAATAACAATTAAATTAGCATTGTCTCTTATCAATTGCTTAGGTATTTTACTATACGTTTGGTTCAGATAGAAGCTATCTATACTTTTATGTCTTCCCATTGCAAAATAATCTCGTATATTTTTTTGATTTTCACATGCGACGTCATCAAATATCATGACCGAATTAATATCTGCCGTATGAGGACTTACTACTTCATCATTTTCACTATATTTATGAAATGACACTGAGGGGACCAAATTTAAAACTTGCTCCAAATACTGATACATAGGTTGAAACAAGGTTTTAGAATATATATAAACGTTTTGGAAGCATAGACCGTGTTCATGTAGCAGTAGACCAACAATCAAATTAGTTTTACCACAGTTAGACGGACCACATATTATGCAGCGAATAGTATCAGGTAAAAGTAAACCATGACGGTAACAGCGTTTAGTGGGCGAAGAACAAATGACATCCAACTTCAATTTATGAGGTTGTTTTACGAATTTCATTTTACCAATAGGCACGTGCAACAAACTTGAAACTAAATATAAGAATAGTGTGTTTTATGAGCTTGAGAGTATTTATAAAATAGTTCTAATCAACTTAACTTAAACGGAAACAGTCATGATCATAACGCTCGCTCCAACGGTTTTCTGTTAAAACAAAACAGACTACTCGTTGGCGTTGAAGCGATCCGATGATTGACTTCCCAATCATTGTTTTAGAATTCATATAGGTAATTGGGAAGTCCAGACCACTGAAGGCGAAGCCGTAGCCGAAGGCGAAGGCGCAGCCGAAAGTGGGCTAGACTTCCCAATAATATACTACTTACGTTCTAATATCCGAGCCATTCTGATCGCGCACGGAATGCCACAACAAACGACACCTACGCTCAAATAGAAAAATATCCGGTTAACAAGTTTTACAAACTTTGCAGTGGTGACTATTATTTGGTATGTAAAATTGAAACTGATAAGATTTCGGATAAAAAACAGAAACGTGAAGCTTAAAATCTTAAATTTACATATACCAACCAGAAATATGTACCGTTTTACGAACGGCAAAGTTTTTGAGAGTGATAATTCTCATTGAACGTTCAGTTTTGTTTTTGCCTGTACTCGGACGTAACAATTGAATAGGCTCATTTAATAAACGAGTTGCAGATAAGATGTGCTAGCATGAAAGGGCGAGCGAGCAATGCTAATGTAGTGCACTGAAGCTGCCCGCCAGCACCTTGCGGCGTCCCGTCAAACAGGTTCCAAGACTTCCAAACCGACCTTCGTGCACTCCTGCGCGCGTGGTGCCCTGGTCGCGCCGAGCGCCGTGCGTGTTCGATATATATAGCCCGATAATTTTAGGGACACGAATTTCATACGATAAAGTTCTTTAGAAGTAAATTTCAAAATAGTACTTTAAAATGGATAAAACATTTATAATTTGACTATCCGTTTTACATATGTCTACATTTTGTTTGGTACTTTCGACGGCTAGAAGTCCATGGTAAAATATTGGATATTATAAGATCAGTAAGTAAGTAGCTAGAAAATGACAGTCAATTTGTATTGGAGGCGAGTAACTGACGGTTGTTATCGCGGCATCCAAGCTCGGATATTCGGCTGGAAATCCCGGCTGAAACTCGTGTGGCGAGTCAAAATTTATCGTTTGTATTTCCAACTTCACTTCAGCGTTTGCGGAGCGCATTCTTTGAACGTAAATGGAAAAGTGAAGGATTATTTATAGTTTCATATTTAATTAAATATTATTCCAGTTTCGATTAATTGGGTGTTTTCGAATAAAGCTATTATTTTTCTCGTTGATAATCATACGGTGCACCATTAAACCTCATCCATGACCGACCGTATTGCCCGTGCCCATTAAGCTTTCGAACATGGCAATGGCACGGCAATTCATGGCATGGTAATGAAAGAGGCATCCTCTCTAAATGGTGGGGTTATCCCTGAATCGCGACAGTATAATCGCGTGAAGACTATAATTGGCCTTAATCAAGCGAGATAGCGTGCCCGGTCGCTGTTGGTTCTGTTAGCAGATTGCATTTAGTAATTGCACGGATTTATTATATCGCCGTCGCGAATGATTTTCTGTAATCAATTACACGGCTACTTTACAGTCGACTGGTTTGCATATACTATCAATTCCCTCTTTCTCTTAATTAACCGATATCATCCAGCAACAGAACAAGTCTGGTATTACCTGCCTGGACAAAGTTGTGTGGTTTTCCGTAACGAACGCTCTGTCGAATGTCTCGAGTCCGAGTGAGTATAGTATGTACAATATGTACAGTCAGCAACAGAAGTTGCTATGCGGGCAGGTGTTCAAAATGATCTTGGCACGCTCTTATTCTCTAAACCAGTGATTCCCAAAGTGGTCCAGGTGGACCCCCAGGGGTCCACTGGACGCTCGATGGGGGTCTACGTTGGCTGACGACTTATGGGTATGTAGTAGAAATGTAGCAGCAAGGGGGTCCACCGAAACCAGTAAAATTTTGAAAGAGGTCCACGAGAAAAAAAAGTATGGGAACCTCTGCTCTAAACAATTAAAAATCATGTCAAGCATATTTTGAACAAATCGCCCGCTTAGAAACTTTTACTGCTGACTGTACATTTCAAATTGTCACAAAGTCACAATACAATAGTAGTCAGCAATAAAATAAAGTATGATAATATAAAAAGGTATTTAAATTCAATACGATCAGTCAAATAAAACATTATCGAGCTCGCGGCGGAGTTTATTAAATCGCTCGGCGGTCGGCGCAGTAATTGCTCGTTACGTCAAACACTGCGGTAATGTCACTAAGAAATTTCTCCGGGGAAATGGGAAAACAAATGAGAGAGCTCTTATCTACGCATTACCGCGGGCGTGATTTACGAGCGGCTACCGGCTCACACATGCTACCTATTTGCGGCTATGTGGCTCTGGTACTCGGGGCGAAAAGACATCGAGCGAAAATTTTTCCTTGATTTCAATTTTGCAGGTTGATTTCAAGATTTTCAAGTTATCCGTAAATTGATGAGGTATTCCAAATATGTATCTGCTTCTTTTTTTTATACACGACTAACCAGCGTTTGACCTCAGTCACACCCTCACACCTGAAGGCAAGTGTCGACGAATGTGTCTTCAGTCCATTATGTATGTAACTTTCATGTAATAAAGTTAAATACAAAGAATGCTAAATTCCTCCGGCCTCCTAACCTATGTATATCCTAATCTCCCCGTCTAAAACCACCGCCAGTTACGGTAAGCTATTGTAACTCCATTTCGTAAGTCTATCGCTAAACCATTAATATTTCTTAACAACGACATCATTCAGAAGAACTATCTTGAACGCAACGCAATGTAGTAACGTGTAATGAACGCAAATAAAAGCTATTGAGATTTGAGATTATACTCATAAGCAGGTAAGCACAGTGCTGACATGACCACCCGACCGAGACCACATGCCTAACGCAAACACACACACACAAATTAATGACGCTATTAGCAATGCTAAACTGTTACCGAACACACAAAAAACACTCCAACGCCTACAGAACAATTATCGGCACTCAATGTTCAAATTACTGACCAAAAATAAAACAAACGCGAACGGAATCACCGGCCGAAGCTAATTAATGCTCGTCAAACCCACAATTACGCTGGAAAGAGTATGGGTATGACTATTAGCAATAGCAACCTGCGCAGCGTTCTGAGAAGCGGCATTGTTGTGAACGGCAGGTAGTCTCGATACCGAAGGCAAAAACTGGATATTGACTCATAAATTTGTCAAATGAGATAAAGTATCTGATCATATAGGTGGGATATTTAAAACTACTAATACAATGGTCTCTACTAATATAATTGATATGCTATGGGATGCACATAAGTACAACAAGCTACTTGAATGCAGTGAAAGTATGCGTTTCACGTTAGAACATATCATACAATATGTTTCACATAAATTATGTACATATATTTTAGGTTTCAGAATTATTCAAGGATCTGCTGAATATGCATCTTAGTCTCGTATCCACGTTAAACGTGTCATTGAATAAACTAGTCTTACAGAAATTTTAAAATTAGCCGTGAGCAGCGATCAAAATGTGCCCCATTACATTAGCATAGCGTTTAGCTCGAGTCGAGGCACCGGCACTTGCGGGCGGACAGCAAATTGCCAGTGGGCGGACTGATCCCGCGACCCTCCGATAAATATTCCATCCGCAGAGCACAACGGATTCCTTTCAATGTCGAAACACGAGCTCACCCGGCCAACTAGTGTCAAGGACCTACCGCGTTTATCTTACAACTTGCTCGTATTATATCATTTCCTAGACAGTTACTATGCAGATGATAGGAAGGGATAACAGACCGGATGGACCAAAGTTCATTTTGATTTCATTCGCCCCCTTTTGGCTTATAATGAAAGCGGGGAAAGAAAAAAAGTCAAACAAAAGACCAACACCCCCAAATCAAGGTCTTTGAATCCAAATTAAAATTAATCCATCTGGAAAACAGAAGGATATGAAAACTCCAACAAAAGGACAAAGGAAAAATTCGAAAAGAATCGGACGAGACGGAGAGCAAAAAGAAACGTTTGTGCGGAGGCGGCGCCCTCACTCGGCACTCGCAACGTTGAAGTACCAGGCGCGCATACCGCGCGAGGAGTGTTCAATTAAACTGCGCCGAGATCTAATCAAGAGTGTGATTTTAATAGAGTGCTGCTGACCGAGCAAGCGGCGAGCGAGCCTCACCGTGTACTAGTTGAAGAGAGAGATAACGGTCGACAGCCTAGTATTTCTAGTATCTATTAACAAATCATATTATTGAAATCCTTTGTCAATATCAGGTTTGATCTAATCTGATCTTGTCAAGAACCGTTAGCGTAATGCAGTTATCTAAATTAGAGGCGATAAATATCAACTGCCTTTCGAACGGTCCGTCAACGATATCGCTATTACAAACAACTCGTTTAGGTCTGGAAGGTGAATAAAGGCGTGATTGAATAGCCTCTGGCGATCGTAATTCCACTGCTGAAACAGCATTCATATACCTACATAGGGGCAATGAGTGCGGTGTAACAATAACGGGTTCTGCGAAAGGGAGCGAAGGTTTACGGACAAAGGAAGTGTTCCCGGACCTCCCGCCGGAGCGCGGGCGGGTTCCCGCTGGTTGCCGAAAAACTACAAATTGGACATGCCGGGAATTGGCCGTAAAAAATAAACTACGCCTGTTTTTAACTTTTACATACATTGCTCAATTCAGTCGGTGGACTAAACTAATCTATGGATAAAAATTTTGGGTATCCTCAAGGTTAGATTTGAATCTTACCAAAATTCATACATACGGCATGTCGCTACAATGTGCAATCCATCAATACCAATTTCCGATGTATTACTGTCACAACAATTATAAAGAGACAAAAGCCTAACATAAAGTCGAATCATTTTCAAAAGGTACCTATAGTGACATGATCTAGTTTCAAAGCCTTTACATTCTCCACAAAAGGTGTTACAATGCGTTAAAGGACACTAATGTGAAGCAGGTGCAAATTTTGCACTCGTAATCTATTTTTTTATGTCAGTTGAAACGCTAGTCGAGCAGATACAATGTCTAGTAACAAATTCAAGCTGAGTCCGCTGGTTGTCCGGACACGTCACTCCATAGTCTTGTCCAGGCTCAAGCAGCTAATTTATAAGTAAAATACAAAAACATTTCAAGCAATCACACTTGGGTCATAAATTGGTATGCCGAGAACCGAAATACAAGTGCGATTGTATTTAAGAATGTAATGTAAGAAAGTTTACCAAGAAGTTTAAACAGGAACCTAAAGACGAGGACTCCGATGCTCTATGAATATATCCACCACGTGATGCTTCGTTCAATTGTTTAATATACAGCTCTAAGTAGTTACGTTTTATCGCGAATATAAACTCGTTTATTCGATTCAACAATCACTCGGCGATTTTACCGCGAACGCGCTCGATCAATTCGAAATATCATTGTTATTTTCATTACACCTTATGACAGCGTTGGACAAAAACCGTTTTAATCTTGCTGTAATTGGATTTAAATTTTTTGATTAATCGTGGACATTCCATCGATTGTAAATATTACCGCGTAATATAGGAGAGATTCGAATAATTGATAACACCAGCGATACTAATAACGAGATAGTGAATGTTATATTGTTATAAGTGATTACTAATACGTGGGTGGCGTAGATATGATGTAAAAGGCATATTTACAAAATAAACTTCAAGTAATTTATTAAAATACAATTAGTTCAGTGCCCAGTGTTAATTTCCTTGGAATATGTGCGAAAAGCACATGATCAATAGTCAATTCTTTAGGTGTAATTTTGATATGACAAATGCAAATTTTAAAAGATGTTAGGTTGTGTGAGGAATCCGGTTTGCTCCGGTCTACATGACAAAGGCCCTTAATTGGAAATGCTTATGTGGTGACCGATTTATCATTAGCCAAACTGGGCTATTATATTATTTAATACCTAATGACATGGGATAGGTTATTAAGTTATTAAATCTAGTTTAGTTTCTAAAAAGTAATTCTTGCATTGATGTTGAAGTGCAATGCACTAGATCATAATCCATACTAATTCGGTAATCCATCCATACATATATTACACATATGTTAACTATCTCTGTCTGTTACCTCTTCACGCATATACCGCGAAACCAATTGGGATGAAATTTGGTATGGAGAGAGTTTAAGCCACGAAAAAGTACATAGGATATTTTTTATCCCGCAACCATACTTTAAAGACAAGCATGGCTGGCCGACGAAGTTGCGAAGAAAATAGCTAGTACTTTATATTTCCGTAAGTGTAAGAACCATTGAAGAGTGTAGATGTGTAGAGTGTAAGAGTGATCCCACTAGTTAACCTCAATCATAACTGTCATTGTAATTATTGTGTGTTTGTACGGTAGCTTGATATATACATATTTCTACTCCATGGTTATACATATTGTAAACTTTATTCTATTAAACCCACGTCTAATACATATTATAAACTCTATTAAACTACGTAACTGAATAATGTTTTTCATCTTAGTTCTTGCTCAAGGACGAATATTAGGATAGCACATAGCTTTAGCAGTTAGCACTTATAGTAAAAACGACGTATTTTGTTGGACATATAACTTGATATCCAAAAGACGTCGACTACTAAACATTTTATTTACCAATAACTACTTTGCGACATCTTTAAAATGATGTAGCGGTGTTTGTGAAACAAAGGACTTAATGCAGCAATATGTCTGCAGGGAAACTTGCAGTTGGTATTATAAATCTTTTATAACTGCACTCGCGAACCGAGATCTGTTCTGAAAAATAACTTCTGCAACTTTTCTTCGTTTCTTTGTTTATTTGTCTGAATTACCTTCTCTCGGTTGGCGGGATGTCTCTACTCGTATAATCCTGTGTTGTTACACAGAATTGTGGAATCATATTCATTATAATTGAATAATATTTATTTGTATTTAGTGTCTTATTGTTTTTTGTTCTGGCTGGTTCCCATTACAAATCTTTGATCAATTATGTTTTTCAAGAAAATAACGTAGATACAAGGTATATTTCTGTATTATAGCCAAAAAACTGGACTCAAGCATACCAAAATGTTGTCTTTGTTTTCCAAAACATGTGATCATTTTTATCCTTGATGCACATATAGCCTATATTTAAAACAAGCAGAACAAGACGCCACATGGTCTCTATCGAAGTCGCTTTGGCAACAGCTTTCCGATAACCTCAATGAATATTGACTCAGCTATATTTTACTTTTATTACAGTGACTGGACGCGGTACCTTTGCGCGTCTGAATTTAAATTTAACTAGCTGGACTGTTGTCTTTTGTTTACTTGGTTGTTTTGTTGCGTCCCTAAAAAGGTGTCTACTTATCACACGGAGAGCCCTTCAGCTCGACAACTTAGTTTAGGGTTCTCGAAGCCCTTCAACGGAATCCTTTGTGGATTCGACGCTCCGATGTTGGAGATTTTATACGTGTTGTCAAGTACTTCGGGCTGCATATAAATTAGATTGCTAGCTGGTAAAACTTCGTTGCTCTGCCGTTCTTGTGCCCCATTTTGTCCCCTGATGCCCTCAACTCGATGGCTTTTGCACTTGTTATTTGTGTAAGAGGAAATATCAGATGTGCCCGTTTTCGATTGTCATTTTATTCGAATGTAGATATGTACCTGTGGTGCTGACAAGAGTGGTGTGGTGCGGCAATTCGATTAGGAAAAGAGCAGCTTCAAAGATAATTCCTAAGCAAAAATTGAGATTTCAGTCTCGATTTATGTGATCAAATGTTAGGAATGAAATTATAAGGAAATTCTATGTTAGTTAACACGCCACAACTGTTTTGCTATTTGTGTGTTTTGTTATCACTTATCAGAGAGGAATACCTGAAATGTAGCAGGTGCTAGACGTCTGTTTCCGGCTTAGTTGTTTGCGCCGTTTAAGGCAATTAACCCTAAATGTTACATCCAAGAATGAAAGCAGTTGCAGTGTCACAAAGACAAGATCAATAATATCGCTTCATGCTATAAAACCATTGCTCTTAATTAAAAACCACGAAATGAGTTGAGAAAAATTGTATCGAAATATAGGTACTTTCTCGTCACTCGTCTTTGACGAATATTCGAAATGCACTGCTTATATCCCAAAATATGTGCCTAGTAAAACGTACCTATGCCTAGGTAAAGTCAGCAGCAGAAGTGGCTATGCGGTTGAGGTGTTCAAAATGAGGTAAACACGGCTTCTCTATATTGTCACGAGAATAAGAGCGCGTGTAGGTCATTTTGAACACTACACCCGCTCAGCCAGTTCTGCTGCTAACAGTACTATAATTTTGGCGTCCATTCACGATCCGATTAGATATTGACATGATATCTGTGGACTCTGCATTCTTTAGCGATGAATAACGCTTTTGAAACAGGGAAGCCATGCTAACACTGCCGTTGAAAAGATAAAATAGCATATTTAATAGATTTGGGTCCAACGTTACTCTACTTACCTTAGCAAATTGTATTACGTCAATTTTGTGATTAAATTATGTAGGTAGGACAGGTAGGTTCGCGAACATACAATTTGAAAAGATTAACGCATTCACTGCCACCGACGCACATGTGCGTTCATTTCCAAACGGTGGAGATAGGTATACCTACCTACTCGTATACCTAACTAGTGAAAATGATCCACTTCTCAGTCACACACTTGACAATATTTTCGTAACTGAGCAGATAATTAATTACTGACAGGTTTTAAGAAAGTATTGTGATTTGGTGCCCAAAAGTGTTTTAGCCGACGTCATACTCATAAAAGATGCTTATGTTTATAAATATTGTAGTGTTATCGTAGGACTGAACCGGTTTCGGTTGACACTCAATATTTTCGTGTGGTAAAATTATTAACTCTACGTTTTAGCTATCAGCTCCGGCACGATTTAGTGCGTTTATGTTAGTTATTGTTTCAGCTTTTTAATTTTCTAGTGCAGATAATTAGTTAAGTACCTAAAATGTCATGTTTACATTTGTTTTAGTATTATAAATAGAGTCGGAAGGTCTCTGTCGATGTAATAATTATTTCGTGCTCGAACCAACAAAATAAAATGTCAATAAGTAACAAGTTATTCGGTAGAAGAGTCCTGAGGTCGGCGTTATCGGCTCCCTCGTCTAAATGGGAAGGCAAACAGGCCGTTGTTGACACGGCGCGATTCGGCCGCTTTATAAATATTTCGAGCGCGCGGGCAGCCGCGGCGTCGGCCTGCCATTATCCCATTAGGGAAGGGCATTACTCACTCAGAATGTGAAGCTATTAGCTGGCCGCACGTAGGTGCGCGGCCAACATGGACCATGGATCACACTTGCCATCACACTGACAACCCGCGCGCTCGGTAGTCTATCATGACACTTCACTCACCTCTCCCGTCTTCCGTGCCACAACAATCCTCTTTGTCCCTCGATAAGTGATCGATACGAGCCCTCGACACCGTAAACGAAAAGTAAATTACTTTTAATCACCATTCAGCACATAAACGAACACGGCCGACCTGTTCCACAACACAGCAGTCGATTCATTTCACACTACACACACACACGTAGTAGTTCACGCGGCCGATGCCGTCCGATCGAATCCTTAGGTGACTTTATAAACAAATAACGAAATAACAGGGGTGATTTCACAGTAGAAACACTGGCTTAGCGTAACGCACGTCAGCGCCGCGTTGAGTCGGCGGACGACCGCGGAACTTTGCGATGAACAACGCTACGTGTCTCTCTCTGTGTGCGTTCGGGGCGAGAGCGAGACACAGCGTCGTGAAACATGCTGCGTGCGAGCGGAGGAAGTAACTTTACGAGCCGGCACAAAAGTGTATTGTGAGAGCGCGTAGAGTACGGCCGGCGGCGTCTGTCGCGGATTGATCCATCGAGTGAATAGATAATGATTGTGGCATTTGTTGCGGCACCAGCACAGCCGGCCACCCATTCATTACAATTATCTGATAATTAAGCATTGCGAGGCACGGTGGGGTCGTTGACATCTTGCTACCTCGCGCGCCGTCGCTGCCTCATTACCGCCTGCCGAACAAGTTTGGCTTTCCTTCTCCATAAAACTGTGTAGGTTCATACGCAAAAAACAGACAGCAATCTAAATAGTAGAAGCATCGAGATGGTTATAAAAAGTGTGTATGAGTAAGCACTTATATAGCTGTTATTAATTGACCAGCCACTATCAATATTAAACATAATATGTATACCTATTTGAATGATTATAAAATAAAAATATTTTTCGAACACGAGTGTGACATCCTTGACATGTCTACCGCTCTACAGTCTACACTGGCCCGATACCGCGAACATCGAAGTTCGTATATTTCGAACATCTTTTCTTTTACTTCAATTAAGGCGTCATGAGAGTGACAGAAACAATCGTCCGAAATTTACGAATAACGGTTTTCGCGGTAGCGCCGCTGAAATGTCTAATCGTTATATGGGAAAATTGATAACATATAATAACCTTTTGGAATTATATCGTCACATACGACACAAAGCTATGTTCACATGCAATAGGTACTAGCAGTCATCTTGTAAAGCCAGCCATGACTGCTTGTTCATTATTTCATTAACGTCTCTCAAACCACCAAAGTGGGGTTGAAGAAAAGAAAGTTCAATTTTGTTTTGTCAGTTTACATCACAATTTTCAATGTGCTGTCATATTAGGGACAAAATAATAATTATGTTTTCGTCAAAAACGGTTTGTATGGCATGGAGGCACGGCATAATCTGTGCGCTCGTCGGTGCTTGTCCATGAATGGGTTAATTAAAGTATGTTGATATTGTACGGCGATGTCTACCTATTTAATTACTAATAAATACGATTTTAGATCTCGTCAATGCTAGACTGAACTACTACATAATTACTGAATCTTGAAAATGGTCTCCTTCTCCTATTTTACTATGGACAGCGTGGACGTAAACATTAGGTATTGAATAATACGTACCTAATTTTTAGAACCACGAGCATAGCTAGTAGTTTACAAGGTGGAATTTTGTGCATTGGGAAGGTTTTATAAAGCACGAGAACAAACTTGGCTCCAGTCAAAAACAAAATGTTACATACACATTACGTACTTAATTCAATGTTTCACAACATTTAAAATTCCATCCAACCAGTTAACGTAAAAAAAAAAACAATTGTTAGAAATAAACGAAAAATGGGAAAATGCCCCGGGCGAGACACGAACTCTCTCGCTTTCTCTCTCTGGGATACATGCCCATCGCCCTACCAATTGAGCTACAGATTTGCCCAAAAGCTGCGAATTTCTCCACCATATTGTTGATTTTTCCTTTACTTAAAAAAAATTTGGTTTCATTAGCATTAAGTTGCAATATTGTGCATAAAATTCAGTTTTACGATCTCTTTTTAAAGAATACAAAAGGGCTTTCCGAGCTAGTGAGATAAAAAAAAATGGAATAGATTTGCTGTGAAAGCTAGTATGGGTAGCTTTGCGGTGTTAATGGTCGACGAGTATTAGTTCACAATGAAGACATGTATGAGGTCAAAATTACCCGATGCCGCGATGAACACAACTTCAGTGACAACTTTAGTAGACAAACCCAAAAATTTAAATACCTACCACTGCCGTTCACTCCAAAACCATATCACCACTTACAAATATTTGGAAATGATTAACAGTTAAGCTATTTATTTTGATGTCTCATTCAGACACATTCAATGTTTTAAGTTTGGCATTTAGGACTCGGGAGGATTACTTTAAAACACAGGATCATTCCAGAATTATTTACATTTATTTTAATTTATCTTACAGTAGTGATCGCATCGCAATAAGCTTAACACTACATTTCATAATGGAGTGTCTGATATTCAACGTAAATTATTCTACATCTTACAATATATATTTATGTAATTTGGATCTATTAACATCAACGAGAGCACACAACTGCAATCGCAGATGTTTACAAAAATAATTATTGGTAATTATAAGCCCTGATTCACATTACTGAATTGTTCAGTCAAATAAAATATAATGTTACAAATAGTCAATGATTCTGACTTTCGGCCATCATTTATAGCAAGTAAGACAATCCTTTAAAAAAATCGTATCTTACAGGTCCACCGGAAACAATATAAATAATTTCATTTTAGTATTAATATCAATAGTTAGCTCAAACATTGAGCAAACCTAAAATGAAACTCGGTACTTCCACTCTCACAAACATAAGCAACAAAGAACCCAAGTGCGACCGTAGACTAGCCTAAGCTTAGATTATGGTACAAGAAACATTTTTAATATTTGGCAATAAATAAGGTAATGCAAAAGTAGAAAACCTGCGTAACCGTGCGATGGAGCTTGCATCCTGTACTAAAGTTAACTAAAATTTAATATTAGATACCTACACTATTCGTTCCGAAGTCTTTCATCATTACAATTAAGTCAGTCCATGTGATATTTCACTTCACTGCAATATAAACACAAGTCTCATGTCAAATATGACATATTTACTCAAGGAAGATCACCAGCAATCACTTATTATAGTTTAAATCCACTGAGAATCATAAGTTATGTTAGCCTTATTTTGCGGCGACCTATGTTGACACTTGCCGTGCTTGCCTCTGGTTATTAGTCGCATGTTGTTCTCCTACCAAACAATATTACGCTTCAACGACCGTGACATAACGTTAACAAACGTAACTTAAGATTAACGAAGGGTTATAATTATAACGCCCTTTGGATAGAATCATGATGTTTACACCTTTCGTTAGATGGGTGTTAAGATTGCCGGCCAAGTAGAACACAGGGCCTTAGACCACTCCAGGGCGAGTTGAGTGCACGGGGCCTACTGCGATGGCAACACAGGCACCTCAGGGTAGCTGGGCTCCTGTTCCTCGTCTGAAGAGTGGCCACTAGTGTACGAGGGGCGACCACTCTTTTCCCTCAGTCAGTACCTGCCAAAAAAATGGTCCATAATTATTCAAGGTCAAGAAATATTTTTTGAGTGGCTAGCTAATCTAGCCCTTGTATGTTGAATAAAAAAAGACGTGTGGCACTCGGGGACTGCCGCGGTAAAGCTATTGCATAGCATTTTGTATCAACTTATGCAATTATAATTTTATTTATTTATTTTATTCATGCAGTATTTCTTTTTCTTTGATATTAATTCAAATTACACTTTTTGAGCGTGGTGACTGATAAGAAAACAATTTTTCCTATTATTAATTAAATAAAAAAAGTTAATATTGTTTAAAATATTTTTATTATTTTACAATACATGTGGGTTATATTATCTTACTAAACTATAGGTTTATGATAACTGAAATAAGAAACATAAGTTTGCGACTTAATATCCTCTAAATACCTATAAAATACCGCGTCAATGGTGGTCTCATATTTTGTTGTTCCCATATTCATTTTCAAATTCAATGTTTTTGATAGAAAAGTTGTCATCCGCTCTGATTTTTTATCAGCGAAGTTAATGTTGAAATCGCCAGCCAAGATAAGTGGAAATTTATTACCATTTGTACCAAGTAGTTTCGACCCTTCTTCAGTGTACTCCAGTAAAGTGCGATGAATAAAATGCTCTACCTCGTCCAATTTTGGATTCGGAGAAAATGTAAATTAATACCATAACTATTTGTAGGCCATTTCTAAGTTTGCATAAGCACGCACAAATATCTCCAACAACTGAGCGCCTAACATTAACATCGCTAACGTGTGCAATATTTATTTAAATATTCGGAGTCATAATATTAGTAATATCATTTTCATTTTGGTAAATATTGGACCCGGGTATGTCCTTAAACTACGTCCAACAATGAGAGGTAGGGCACAGCGATGACCATCACGCTTGAATCTGGGGCAGCCCAACTGGGGAAGTACCTCCTCCTTACAGAAGACCACAGCCATAATAGCACTGCTACCTTTCAGGTATGTAGTGCTGTGTTCCTGATGGTGAGTAAGGTTCCCAGAGCTCCAACCCCCCTTAAAGGCCGGCAACGCGCTTGTGACTCCCCTGGTGTTGCGGGTGCCCATGGGCGACGGTAATTACTTACCACCAGGCAATCCGTCTGCTCGTTTGCCGCCTATGTCATAAAAAAAATAAAAAAAAAACAGCTACCCCACCTTTTGAAACAGTATCTCGTTTGAACTGAACAATACAATTAAAATTAGGTATTTCAATCGGATTATCATGAGTCATGCAAGTTTCGGTAAGAAGTAACACATTTGTTTGTCTCGTAACTGAATCTTGTAAATCGTATGTATGACTATTTAGACTTTGGCAGTTGAAAGTCATTATTGAAATGCCATTACTATTACTAATGAAATCTAATACACTTTGAACTATCGTCTGAACACTATTTAAAGACAGTCTTTTGAATTCTTGCAAAAAAAATGTCGATGCAGCTTGCTTTCGATTATGATAAAACTTGAATGTAGAATTATCGTTTTTTGTCGTGATATACAATTTTTTAATATTAGTCACCCGAGAGAGCGCAACAAACGAGTTCCTGAGAATGTGCTTTACTATACTAATATTCTATTTCGTCAAAAGTTCCACCTTGCGACTTATGCATAGTTAGAGCAAGAGCTTAAGTTAATGGAAAATGTTTGCGTTTGGCTACACATTTTCTATCCGATGTTAATGAAATATTTGCTGTTCGTAATTCAATGGGACCAGCGAGATTGCCAACTCTGTTTTGCACTGCTAGAGCGGCTGCTTTTTGCCTTTTTTTCCTACCCACTTTATCTGAACCACAAAATTCCAGCCAAACTCTTATTAATGTGTTACTTTCATCAAATTCTAGATGTACCAATTTCCCAACAGCACCATTGCAGAAACCATCAGAAACGTCGATGTTAGTTGTAATAACATAATGCTTTCCAACGACAAAAGTAATGTGATAAGGCAGTCCTCCAGTGTCAATAACAGATTTTTTATGTAATTTAAGTCTAAAATTAGCTTCTTGCTCTTTGAAAAGGAACATGCAACAGAACCATCTCACGCCTATAATCGTTGTAATTGTCAGCCATATCGTAGTTCCTGCATCTTATTATTCTTGCAGTATCTCTTTTAGTGTAAGTCCCCTTTGTATTTAGGTAATATTTTGCAACAAATTGTGCTAACGTAACATCGCGGAGTTCTTTAGGTCTTTTCTCATATTTATCAAGCCAATTATCTTTCCAAATGTTCGTACAATCATCATCTAAAGCTTCAAGCTCCTTCATAGATTTTCTAATTCTTGCGCGTTCAGTAGGAAATACCGTTGAAATGTAGATTGTCACCACCGATGACTTAGCCATAGGTTCTCTTAAGGGTTGTTTCACACGGACCACAACCACACCACGTCGCAGCGTCAAAATGTGGTCACGCAGTGGTTACGTGTGAATTGTGCAGTTGCTGGCCGTTGCCACAGACGTGGTAGATGATGACTGCAAAATGTGGTACGTGTGAATTGTACTATTTATTTCTAATACAAAATTTGCACCTGACCACGTGGTCGCGCTTGTCGCGTGGTTGTGGTTGTGGATCGTGTGAAATGACCCTAATAAATACCAAGCAACTTCTTGTGCCGGCATTTCAACAGACTGAAGTATGTCAATACTCATTTTTTTCGTGCAAATTGCAAATTACTAATCCCTCTATTATGCTTATTGACATATTCAACAACATATGTTGCACAAGCATATTCATCTAGTATAATCTGAAAATCCATGTTGGATTTCAAATGATGTAATACGAATGGATTGAAAGTGTTGTGCCATTTTTCTGCTGGTGTCCTTTTATAGAATAATTTTGGTCTACTGATACCACTGCACGAATAATATTGTAGTAATGATCATCAGAAATAATACCATTATGCGAGTAAAATTCATCAAAATCCGTGTAGTCAATATTTTCGAGATTATTTTTTATAAATTTAAATCGTTCCTTATATTGTATTCCCTGACTAATCGGGATCAGTGTTTTTCATAGGTATCAAATTAATAGTTTTTTTTTGGTGGCATAAATGGTGCACCAAATCGACATTCTTGTTTTTTATTAGGATCCATTTTTTTATAACACGTGAATGTGTGTTTGTGTGTTATTAGTTTTATATTTCCAGACGCCTCTGACGCTGACACAGAAACTAATTCGTCGATTAATTTAATTACTTCGGATCATTACTTAATAAATCTTCAGGAACATTGTCCAACCAAAGAAGAATATGAGTATGTGGGCTACCACGATGTAGAAATTCTATTCTTTTGAAATAATGTATTACTCTATATTTTCCGAATGGACTTCTTTTCTTTGATTGAAAAATTTTTAACAGACGATTTACCATTTTATTAAAATAGATAGCACAAGTTACGGCATCTTCATTCACAAGTTGAGCTTTATGCACATAACTCATTTCTGCTAAAAACTCACCTGAAATTTCCGTTCCTTCGTTTTTCAATTTGTATAATAATTTCAATAAATTTTCCCAGCCAGTTTCATTGGCGCTGAGAGTCATAAAACCAGTTGGTGGCCCTAATTGCCTGATCATTGCAAAAACATCTTTTTTGCAATCTGACCAAAACCAAGCAGAATTTGGTATGCAGCGAAGAAATGCGACATTTGTTTCTAAATAATTTATTGAAGTACCTTGTCCAACATGCTTAAACGCAACGTTGACACATTTACTAACTCTCAACCTCATGATTTTAGCATCGATGTATAAAAGGTGTTGTGGGTCAGTAGCACGCCTATCACGCCGAAGTTCGCTGGTAGCTTGCATGAATGGAGTAACAATAACACCATCTCTGTATGTTCGAAACTGACCGCCGTAGATTGTCGGAAAAGATAGTTCTTCCGCATGTTCATCCATTAAAATACTGACTGGCCTGTTATATTCACCGGGTGCTATACTCAAAAAATAATCATCATTCCACAAAAGAGTTTGTTGCTGATGAACTAAATTGTCTTCAATTGGCACATGGTCACTTATTTCATCTATATTCTATTGTGAACGCGAACTAAAAATATATAATTGCATTTTGTCAAGGTGACGAATGTGTACTGGATCTCATTTTGGGTAGCGTCTTGTACTGTCTCCAATAGATCTGATACTTCATAAAAAGGTGTGAAATGTTGTTCACGAAGATGAAGATGAATCCAGTTTTGTGTATCCATTCGCTTTAAAATGACAAAAGATAGTGTCTTCATTCGTTGTAGTTATGTTGTAAAAACTATAATGTACACAAATATTTTGATTGTACATTTTAGAGAATAAGTACAAATAATCCAAATCTCCGTAATCATTACTGCTTGATAGAATGTTATATGCTTCTTGCGGATTGTGGCAGGAGTTTAAATAGGGTGAATCGCGTAACTGATTTCTCAAGTCACAACTCTCAATTTGAAGTTGCAAAACACTTATCAGCGAGTGGAATAGACAATTACCATCGCCAGGAATTCCTGTGTTTCTGTGTAGAATAACTTCGGGAGTAATGCATTCATTACGCTGTTCATAAATATGAAGTTGTTGGCTGTGAAATTGATTTTCTTGTAGCGTTACATTTTCTATATTTTCAACAGCGCTACATCGCACGATATTCTCTTCATTGCTGCACAATATTCGTCTTTGTCTGTAAAAAAATTATGAAATCGTTAAATTAAATAATATTGAAGCATATATTACAATTTGTTTTTAAATAAATAAATTAAAAATATTATTATTAAATCAACTTACATATCCATGTAAGATTTTTCTGCATTGACGAAATTTCCTTTGACGTTCAGCATTTGATTTTGGTACTGTTTTTATTATGTCTTTTTTCTTCAAATCTCTCTGACGATGATAATATGCCCTTTGACGTGCATTAGTTTTTTTTTCTTTTTAGCTCTTTACGCTTTTCTTCTCTATAAAACGAAAATATCTAGGTATAAATAATAGGTATAAATTATTAGGTATAAATAGTGTAATGACACACAAAAACAAATTCATTTATAAAAAAAAAAAAAACAATATTAAGAAGTCATTATCGAATTTCGCGCGATGTACATTTATATAGATATAATATCATATATACTTTCTCTGCGCGGCATTCATGTGCAATATCTATACACCAAAAACAAAGGTACTGAATAGTACACGTGCTTGGTTTGATGGTTTCTGTTATATACATAATGAAGAATGAATTTATTTATATATATATATATATTGAGAATCTAAATTGAGAATTTAAACTATACGCGTGTGTGTTTGTGTGTATAAAAGAGGGCTAAAAGATAAAAAAGATAAAAGATCTTTATTTCTCAATTTAGGCCTTTATCCATATCCTTGACGGTATGGCAGACCTTTTCAGACCATTTTTATTCTCATTGAAAGGTCTGTTCTCAATGTGATCTCCACATACATATTTCAATGTATGTAACTTTTCTATGGGAACATATGAATCTTCTTTTCCCACAAATTTGACCCAATGCCTGCATCTGAAAATATCGTACATTTATCAGACTCAACAAATAACTTAAAAATCATTTAAACTATAAACAAATTTTAAAATATGAAAATCAAATTAATATTGATTTGCACGAATCAGGTGTAAGCTGCCTGTGCAGTGTTGTCCTAGATACGGCAATTCCGTAATTCCGAGGGTTTAGAGTCAAACATGCGGTATACGGCAGCGGACCCATTGCCGTATCTCCACACATTTTTTCCTGCACTTTTCCGAAGTATTTTGAGGATAAGGTAAATATTTCTATACGATCCTTAGAGATACGGCAAATTACGTCTCGAATTTACGGCATCCCCAAAGTTCAACTGGAAGAACACTGTGCCTGTGCATCTTAAAATAATCAGTATTTATGTAGTCATATTTCATGCTAGTTCTTACACAATTCGACTTACTTAATATAATTAGTTGCATTTATAAACAAATAAGCCCGTATAGTTATCGATAGATACAGTACATCTCTAGTACGCAATACAAGTGAATATTAAATATATTATTTCGTTTGTTTTTAGCCTGCTGCACTCAAATTATCCAATAATAGCTAAATCTATGCTTACCGGTCTTCTTCCGATGGAAATTTCGCTATGAACATCCTTTTCTCGTGATTTTCACGACTAGCGCGATTTCCACAAATTTCACAAGCTATAAACCGTCTTTTCGGTGGCATTGTCACAAATACACACACTAAACAGTGCCCGATCACCTTTTACTCCTTTTGATTAGAAATTAGGAAGAAATCAATAAGAAATCAGCAAATATCAACAAACAAGACATATGAGCTCAGCAATGACAAGTAAAACAACATGACTGACAATGACAAGACAGGTAAGTATGACCACAGACTAGTAAGATTAATTTGTATTTCAGTTGTGGCTATTGTTTGCCATGTAAAGTCCATATAAAAGTTTTTTTGTTCCTAGTTGCGTTAGACTGTCGTACAATACGTCTAATCGCACACGACGCCGTGTCGAAGACTGCCGAACTGAAACGACGTTAGACGATGCACGGCCTTCAAGCCACACCTCCTTGCCCGTCGGAGTGGGGGGCGTGAGGTTTTTTCGTTACGGAATTTCTGGATTCGGTCCCCGCGCTCAAGGCCCGCGATAGAAGCTATGCAATAGCTTAATATACTTTGACTTATGATTTTTAAACACAAACATGTATAATTCATGGACATATATAGTAAGTTTTACCTATAGCTTATATCTAGTTTTACTGTCATAAATATTCATTCTAGCTAAGGATTTTTAAAGAATAAGATTGATTTCTCTAGAACTCTCACTATTTATCTGATATATAATATATCATAACTCAATATTTTATTCGCTAAACCAATGTAACCCCGTCATACACAGTGTACATTAAAATGTACACTCCCATTCGATTAAATTTATCTTTTATTAAAGGAAAAGTAGCATTTCTTTTGTTACATTATTTTATGGACAAAAGAAAATTCAACCCACGCTATATAATAAGATTGAACTATAAACGTTTTGTATTGTGGGCCAGGATAAGATTGTGTCTCGTGGGGCATGGGACACTCTAATGTCATAACAGTAAAAATTTGCATAAAAGTAATTCTTACAGAGTGTTTACAGTATACTAAACTGAATTAATGATAAATATTTTCTATCCTCACGAAATCGATATAACGTCCCCACGTTATATCGTTTTTCGCACAGCGGTAACAGCGGTAAACAGCGGCAGCGTTACAAATATTGAATTAGGCAATATATCTACAAGTGCGATAGAGATGAAGTAAGACATTTTTTTAATTTCGATTAAATATAACAGCGGTGGCATGTCAATTATTTAATTAGGCAAGCCGTATTGCCTTTAACTGTGAGCAAGTTAGTTATTAATAATGGGCGGACGAAGGATGCAACAAAATTACGTCAAACGACATACATTATATGGATATGGATTCTTAAGATTCTCAAAAGGTGATGATTTACAAGTGGACAATATTAGCCAGTGATTTCTTTATTTTCTAAAGGACAGAGGTATTTTGTACTCACTGATATATATTTATAACATAAACTGGATACATCAATATTACTCAAAATTTAATAAGTCTTATCCATCTTGTGATTTCTTCACCATATTGCATCCGGACAGTGGATGCATTATGGTGAAGAAATCAGCCCTTTGGTTATTAACTCCTTAATACCTCCTATAAGAGTCGTGCGAGTCCCGGTCCGAGTCTGCGTAGGGCGCCCAGTGCGCCGGCGCCGTGTCCGCCTCCTCACGTTCGCTGTTGTTGCTGGAGCCTGCACAAGTGCACATGTCAGGAATGTCGTGTCAAGTTCAAATCAAAACAATATGAAATAAATTACGCTACCAATTCGATAGATATAAAATGCTAAAAACCTTACAATTCAATTACAACCAAGGTGTTGTGAATTGATACATTTAAGGGGATGTAGAAGGTCCCATATTTCGGACTAATAAAATTGATAAATCAATAGGAAATGAAATTGATTTGTTGGACACGTTTCGCTCCATGGCGGAGACGATCTCTTTCGGTGGTGGTTGTCCGATGAAAACGTGAGTTGCCTGTATTAATATGTTTAATTTGAACACTAACATACTCTCACGGGTAAAGAACACTTAATGATTCCTACAGAGACTTAACTTTATAACTTTTATAAGTCTTGTATAATTTTGTTGCGGGAACTTATGTGATTTTTACTAAAGAGAAGAAGCAAGGAACATAAACCGTGTTCCCCGCATGCCGGCAAACACAATAGGGATATATATTATGTCGAACAGCAGGACGTCTCAGGGCTGTACTAATTATATGGTATGGGGGTCTCGCTATCCAAATAACTCAACACGTATCCATAGATGGCGCTGCGCCACATAGTTCCGTAAAGAGAGAAATAGCCAACACGTCGGAGATACGCGACACGAGCGGCGAGGCGCGGGTACTCACACTGGTCGACGGGCGTGATGGACAGGTGCGGCATGTCGGGCAGCGGGTCGGCGGCCGGCGCGGGCGACGCGGGCGCGGGCGGCGACGGCGAGTCCAGCGAGATGACCGCGCCCGCGCCTGCGCCCGCGCCCGCGCCCGGCGAGCGGTAGCCCGACGACGACACCGCCTCCACGCCTGCAATCGGAAGGTTCACATTTACAGCGAGTTCAAATTGTAAAAAGGTTAACTAACCTTTCGAACGCCGGACGACAAAGAATATGCCGCCCCAGTGCCGCACGCTCCCACATTTTGTTGAACGAATTGAACTCTACCGAATCACCCGTGACGTCCTAGCCGGCGCGGAGTACGAGGCCCGACTTTCCGTCTTCGACGATCAAAGGGTTAACGGAGTTTTTATTTAATTTACTCGTATATCAAACCGTACATAACCATATTGCACCGGTAAATAAACACTATCGTTTGGAGTAAAATAAAACGCCGCTTCTTTAACGGGCTATTGGCGACAATTTTTACTGTGATATACCCTTGTAAACAATTCTTGCGGCCCATTCTTCGTGAAAAACCGGTACTTTCTTGGATTCGACCTCCCTTAGACAGGCGACTGATTTGCGACTTGGAGTTTCGGTAGGTAAGCCACATACATGCTCTTGTGGTACGGACGTGGACCGACTGGTACACAATGGATTATCTTGTCAAAACAGTGCAGGCCGTTTTTCTAGACCGCAACGCTTAATGACATAATCCGTCGGTCTCTTAACACCAGCAATGTGCCTTCTCTTCTTGAGCCAACCGGCATAGTCAGAGATGATGGCAAGAGACCTGATGAAGTGTCTTTGGTTCCTTGGAGCTTGGGACAGGTACTGGTGGCTGCCTGCGTAGACACGCTAGCGCCGTGCCATCTCCGAAATTTTTAAACGTAACAAATATAAGAGGCTGGGCAGAGAGTACTATTTTAAACCGTTTGGCGAAGAAACATGGGGTCCCCGCGCGCACAAACTTCTTGCAGAAATCGCGAAGCGTCTGGTTTATGTAACTGGTGACCGAAGAGCTGGCGGCTTCCTCGCACAACGTATCAGCAATGCGATACAATGGGGAAATGCCGCCAGCATCCTTGGTACATTGCCCCAAGGGCTCATTTCTAGATTTAGTGCAATTACTAGTTAAGTAGGTACTCGTAGTTTAATTGTGACAATATCTATGAAAAAGGACCTTATTGTCGATGGCGCTTATGCCGTTGCTCCAGACGATGCAATATAAACGCAACGCGTTTGGACGTAAGTGCCATCGACAATAGGGTCCCTTTTCCTAGATAATAACACAATTGTTTTAAGGAATATAATTATTGTAAGTAAACATAGCGTAACATTGATATTAAGTTAAATTTAACTAAAAAATAAAATAAGATAACAATGTTAAGTTATATTACAAATTCTAATTTCTAACCATTTTTTTTCTCGTGATATCTATCTTGTTTGTGATAACACTATATTTTTAGCAGTGTTCGGACAAGTCATCGCAAAACAATCGCAACACGGCAATAGAACAAAATTAATAGAATCGCATTATGTACACTATGATTTTATTCAATGACATTTATTACTGCAATGCAAAATTCACCATACGTGTGTGTGTGAAGATTTAATGCATGGTTGCATTGTATTTATTTGCATCATATTTGAAATATTTATAAATAACCATAATTAAGCAAATAATTGTATTACATATTTTAAATTGTCACCACAAAACTGTTGCAAGCATGGCACTTTGACAAATCTATGACAGATATGCGAGTTACATACAGTTTCTGTACTCGCTTTACTTTCTTCAATTCATAGTACACGACAATTGGTTGCAAAATTCTAAAAACCCATGATAATTTGGAAATCCCTTTTTGCAGGATGCAGAAGATTTCTAACACAAAAATAGGTAGAATACAAACTAAAAATTATAAAAAATAAATTAAATTAAACTACATTAAACCTAAATAAATCTAAAAGTGCAATAGATTTATATCAAATATTTTCTGATATATCCGTTTTATTTTAGGTTGCAATGAGTGAGCCAGATGCCATGAGAATAGGACCACTGAAACTATCCGTTTTCAAAAAATAATTGACAGATGGATGATGTATGAAAAAGATACTTCATATCTGCAAATACCATTCCCATCACATTTTTACAACAGATCCATAGACAATAAATGGAAGTGTCAATCGGCCATATTTGTTTACATTATTTTTATTATCTATTGGTCTTCGGTAGGTATAGCCATGAAATGAAACAAGAAGCAGTTTAAAAAACTGCATAAATAAAAAGCAATAGTGTGCTAAATTGAACTTTCCACACACTAATCTACCCCGAGAAAAATACTTCTTGAACACCTGTATCAAAAATGTCTTTATGGTTTGCCGTGTGATGCCAGCTGACTAGAATAGCACCACCCCATCTCCTCCCGCAGGGTCGTAAGAGGCGACAAAGGGAAAAATCCTACGGACGGGCAGCAGCGTCCGCCGAAACCCAATCTACAGCTACTGCGGTCGCTAACTCAAGCCTAACGCCTGCCAAGCATGGCGACTATGGCAACTACCCCCCAAGATGATACAAGTCATATTTGTGGGAGGCCTATGTCCAGCAGTGGACTGCATACGGCTGAAATGTATGTATTTTTTTATGACATAGGCGGCAAACAAGCAGATGGATTGCCTGGTGGTAAGCAATTACCGTCGCCCATGGGCACCTGCAACACCAGGAGAGTCACAAGCGCGTTGCCGGCCTTTAAGGGGGGTTGGAGCTCTGGGAACATTACTCACCATCAGGAACACAACACTACATACCTGAAAGGTAGCAGTGCTATTATGGCTGTGGTCTTCTGTAAGGAGGAGGTACTTCCCCAGTTGGGCTGCCCCAGATTGAAGCGTGATGGTTATCGCTGTGCCCTACCTCTCATTGTTGGACGTAGTTTAAGGACATACCTGGGTCCAAAATGTATGTAATGTTATGTTTTGCATCTCGATTCTATTCTAGCAGAAGAGGTGTCGACTAAGGTTGCTCGATGTCCTTACCATTGGAAGAATACGAGTCATCAGTCTTGACGGTGACCTCTGCCGGCGGTGTGGACTTCGGCTGCGGCACCTTGCGCTTCAGAGGCAGCTCGTCCTCGGAGTCCGACGTCAGGTCCACCAGCACCTCGGTGGCTTTGGGCGTCCTGTTCTCCCCGACGGCTGCGCGTTTGGCGTTACCACTGTTGCCTTCCACAGGTATGACCTCTATTCAATGAATTTAAAAAGTTTATATTATGTTCAATATAGATTTTCAAATGGGTATGAACAAATGTTAGTGAACGAGAAAAGGTAACAAGAGATAGCGCAGCAATCGCTTGTAGTGCGGCGCTTATGTGTAGTCGAATATTCTAGGTTTTTTAATTATTTGCCAATTTCGCAGCATTTAAAACTTATTTTCACGCCCCTGTTATAAGATATGGTTTACATTCAAGACGGAGAGTAATGTCTAGTACACTTGAAACACCAATCCAGAAATGTTTTTGTTAGATTTTATTAATTTACGTCAGCCACTCAGTTGATATTCAACCAATCGTAATATAGAAACTGAAGTTTTCTAGTTGTAAAAGCATGTATTGACCAATAATTTCTGAGCTTATAAAGCTTCTCGTCCAGGAGCAAAATTGCTCCTTTCGTGGCCTCGGAGAACAACAATGACAGTGAAACCACTGAACCTCCTGCACCCAACACAAACCCGAAATTAATGAAACTTGAATTTAGTATCCTACACCAGAACATTGCAGGGTTGCTAAACAAACTAGACCAATTAAACATAGCTTTAGATAACTTAGAAAATAACTCAATTACTACAGATGCTTTATGCCTAACAGAACATTTTGTACCACATGGCAATGAAAAAAACATTCAATTTGATGGTTTTGTATTGGCTGATATATTTGCCAGGAAAAAAATTAAAAATTCTAACAGCAATCACAAAAGGGGAGGCTGCTGCATCTTGCTAAAATCGGGTATTCTATTTGAGGCTGTTACGTGTATTAAGGAGTTAAGGAGGTTTTCGAGTGCTGTGGAGTTAAATTAACGAATGAGAATTTAATTATTGTTTGTATATACCGTACACCAAATAGTGACATAAGTATATTTATTGACAAACTAGAGCAGTTGCTACTTAAGCTATCATATACAAAACATAAACTTGTTTTGTGTGGCGATTTCAATATAGATCTCTCGCCATTAGCAAGCAACGAAAATATTAAATACACTTTTATTAACATAGTCGAATCGTTTAATCTAATCGTGCGCATAACAGTACCAACAAGAATAACACAAAATTCTCAGACATGCATTGATAATATTTTATGTAACTTTCAAAGTGGAACAGCTAAAGTACACCATCTAGCCTTGTCTGATCATACTGCACAAAGTCTTACAATCAAAATTAAGAGAAAACCGATACCCAAATTTTGGTATGTTTACAAACGTGATTTTTGTACTGATAACATTAAAAAAATTATTAACTATTTGACCTCATTATCATTTAACGAAGTATATAGTACGGAAAATGTAGATTTAGCTTACAATGAATTTATTGACATTTACAAATTACTTTACGATTTATGTTTTCCAATTTTAAAACTTAGGATTAAATCTGTTGACAAAAATACATACATAACGAAAGGCATAAAAATCTCAAGTGCAAAAAAAAGATCTTTATACAAGGAGGCTGTCTATAAAGGCGTAAAACACAAGAAAAATGTACTTAACAGGTATACACTGCTGTTAAAGAAATGTGTAAATACCTCAATAAGAATGATCAACCACAAGATTATTGAGAAATCTGCCAATAAGTGCAAGGCCTCTTGGAACATGATTAAAAGAATTACTGGTCGAAATGAAATGCCTATCTTATTGACGAAATTAAATTTAAAAGTGAGTCCGTTACCAACCCTAATACCATTGCTTATGTATTTAATAACTTTTTTATTGATTCTTTGCCCATCACTACGCATTTGGAACCTAAAGATGCATGCAAGAAAATTCCAAAAATAGGTTCCAGCATGTTTTTGTATCCAACTTGTCCCAATGAAATCCTTAAAATCACGAGAGCTTTGAAAAATACTCGTTCGGTAGGTAATGATGAAATATCAACACAAATTATTAAAAAATCTGCTGTGTGTATTATAAAACCCTTAGCATATATTGCGAACCTTTCCTTTGAATTTGGTGTATTTCCAGAAAGATTAAAATACTCAGTTATTAACAGTGATCGGCACAACCCGTGCAACATGGTGTCAATGACCTCAATCATTATGTTAATATGGATATTCCCCGGGATTTCAGCATTCGAGTCGGTAAAGGATGATGATATTTTCTCATTTTAGTTAAAGTATAATATAACGGGGACAACATTAATGATCTTTACCGTAAAATAAAACAACATGATATTAAAAAATAGGTATATAATATAATATAAAGATTAACAATCACAGAGTAAAATAAAACAATCATCGTGTTTATCAGTATGTTACAAGTAGTACAAGTAGATACAATATTAAATACTCATACAATAAATTAACATATGTATTTAAGTTTTATAAATAAACAATAAATGAACTTATCTTAACAAATAAAATATGTTAATAAAAATTAACCCCTCGTATGCTTAGACACGTATCCGTGCGAAGCATTTGAAGGTTATGTTTTTAATTTCAAGGTAATTTGACAATTTTATATCCGCATACGAAGGGTTGATTTTTTACATTTAATTTTTCTGTATAAAATTGTAATAACAGACCATAATTTTTTCGATATTTTCTATTTTCAGTCTATTTCTTTTTACATCTAAAATCCATTTATATGCCGAAAAACTTCTTTCAACTTCTACTGACGTGAGTGGAGCAAATATGTAGAAGTTATCTTCATCGGTTGCGGACTTATTTGAGATTTTATCTGCATAAGTTCTTATGTTATCTAAATCAGGATTACGCTCCATGACCGCTTCCAATTTGGCTTGTATAGCTACATTAGAACTCCAATTTATTAATGTGCGAACTTCGTCAAAAATTTCCAATGTATCAATAATTGTAGTATCGCGAGCTTGTAGTCTTGTCAAGGCTAATTCGATTATGTTGTAATTTTCGTCTATGTAAGTTAAATCCCTTTTTGTGGTCGGCTTCCTCAAGATATTTTTTGCTTTTTTTATAGATACTGCATCGGAAGCTCTTAAACTACTTAACACATTATTAATTTCATTAAAATATTTCACACAGTATGACACTGCTGAAAGCCAAGTGCCCCATCTAGTTATGACAGGTTTTGGAGGCAGAGGCAGATCTGGGTACATTTCTTTTAGTAGTTTGACTCTACTAGGGGATTTCAAAAAAAATTGTTTCAAGTTCGCTATCAAATTATCTACATCAGTATGTTGGGATCTAATTCGTTCCGCAACTCGATGAAGAGCATGAGCCAAACAGGTTACATGTTTCAGTTTTGGAAATACAGTTTTTAATATTCGCCCCGCCTTCAACATATACGCAACACTGTCTGAACACATCAAAAGAACATTTTGAACATTATTTTCGTAAGTTTCGCCCCATAATTGTTTGAAGCAATCGGTTACAAAATTTGCAATACTTTCCCCATTTACCACTTCCAACATTTTACATGCTACTAAGTGCTACAACTGTAAAAAGGTTGCTTTATAGTTTATGTAAATACTGGCACGTTATAATGTGAAGAATATGAAAACAATTGAATAAACGTCAGTCAACTTCCAACCGGCTTTTCATTTACTGCATTGGCGACGAGATTGCGGATTTTATGTGTTTTCGGTTAAATTAAGTGTGTAGTTTTGTATTCGGTTAGCAGGTCAGTGTAATTTAAAGTGTAAAGATGCCTATAGGGAAGTTAGAAACTTTCGATCTGGCGTCAAAACAATGGCCGGCATATATCCGAAGAGTGAAACAGTATATATTATTAAATGAAGTGAAGAAGGAGCTTGAGGTGTCACTGCTAATAACGGTTGTCGGAGACGCAACTTATGCACTAATGTGCGATTTGTGTTCGCCGGCACTTCCGGAGGACAAGAAATTTGAAGAGCTAGTAAAGTTAGTAACCGAACACTTAGAACCACAGCGGTCCGAGATCGCCGAGCGTCACGTCTTTAGGTTGCGCCGACAGCGCGCCGGGGAGCCGCTCGCCGAATATTTACAAAATTTAAAACATCTAGCGAGCACCTGTAGCTTCGGAACAGAGCTTGAGTCCAATTTGCGCGACCAGTTTGTGTCAGGTTTGGCGAGCGAAGCGATGCGGTCTCGGATATTCGCTGAGAAAAACATCCAATATAAAGAAGCGGTGGAGTTGGCTCTCGCACTCGAGGCTGCGGAGAAGCACGCGGAGGTTAGTGGCTCGACGGCGGCGTCGGCGGGAACCTCGGGCGGCGGCGGCGGCGGCGGCGATGTGGGCGAAGGCTTGCATTACGCGAGTGCTCGGCGCGGCGGGCGCGGCGGGCGCGGGCCCGGAGCCGGCGGCGGTGCGGCCGCGGCCCGAGGCGGCGCGACGCGCGATGGCCAGGCGCAGTGCTGGAGGTGTGGGAAGGCGCACCGGCCGGACAAGTGTAAATACATGCATTACAACTGCGACGAGTGCAATGAACGTGGACACTTGAAGGTGATGTGCGGCAGAGGTCGCGACCAGCCTCGTCGGCAGTTCGGACGGCAAAACTATATTAATGAGGAATCGGATGAGGATTTGTTCAACGTACATGTGTCATCTCAAGGTAACAAACCGTATTTTGTAAAAGTTAATGTAGACGGACAGGCCGTTGTATGTGAAATTGATACGGGCAGTCCTATTTCGGCTATTAATGAGGACTTCTATAAAAAAAACTTTGTACATAAAAAAATTGAAGTAGATAATACAATTTTTCGTTCCTACCATGGGTCACCAATGGAAGTCGTCGGTTACATTTCGGTTGACATTAAATTAAACGGTATAAAAGCTCCTAACATGCGACTTTTTGTCATTAAAAACGGAAGTCGGCCTCTTTTGGGTCGTGAATGGTTACGCGCTTTAAAGATAACTCAAATCACGATTAATGAAATTATAGAGGAGGATAGATTGGTGACCCAGTTATGTAGTGAGTTCCCAGAGGTGTTTACAGACAAATTGGGTACATGTAAAAAAAGCATTCAATTACAGCTGACCGACAGTGAGCCTGTGTACGTTCGCGCGCGGCCCGTGCCGCTCGCGCTGCGCGCTCGCGTGGAGCGCGAGCTCGAGCGGCTGGAGCGTGACGGCACGCTGTGCCGCGTGGACCACTCGGACTACGGCACTCCGATAGTGCCGGTAGTTAAACAAAATGGGGATTTGCGAATTTGCGGTGATTACAAGGTGACCATTAATCCAAAACTTAAACGTGATTTTTATCCATTACCTCGCATAGAGGAACTGTTTGCTAATCTTAGCGGGGGCGAACAGTTTACTAAACTGGATTTGCGTCACGCTTACGAACAGTGTTTTTTGACGGATGATTCGCAACCGTACACAGCAATCACCACTCATGTGGGCACTTTTGTGTATCGTCGCACACCGTATGGTCTCTCGTGCATTCCGGAGAAGTTTCAAAAGTTAATGGAGGAGACGCTGCGCGGTATACCTAACTGTGTCGTTTTTCTGGACGATATTTGTGTTACAGGGCCCAGTAAACAGGCGCACTTGCGGAATGTTCGAGCTGTACTTGAACGCTTACGTACCATGGGAATGACTTTGAAATTAAGCAAATGTACATTTTTGCAAGATAAGGTCAAATACTTAGGCTTTATTATTGATAAAGACGGTTTGCGACCAGATCCTGCAAAGTTAGAGGCTATTTCCAATGCTCCTGATCCGCAAGACGTAACACAACTCAAAAGCTTTCTCGGAATGTTGAACTATTACGGTAAGTTCATTCCAAATCTAAGCACGTTATTGCATCCGTTGCATACGTTGTTAAGAGCAGGAGCAGAGTGGAAATGGGATTTAATTTGTAAACGGGCTTTTGTAGAAGCTAAAAAGGCATTGTTAGGCGAGAGCGTTTTAGCGCATTACGAAGAGGGGCGCGAACTCGTTTTGGCGGTTGACAGCAGCGCCTACGGGCTGGGAGCGGTGCTGGCGCATCGCTACGCGGACGGCTCCGAGCGGCCGGTGAGCTGCGCGTCGCGGACGCTTAACGTACACGAGCGCAATTACAGCCAACTTGACAAGGAAGCTTTAGCGATTTATTATGGTGTCACTAAACATCATCAGTATTTGTTCGGAAGACGTTTTACGCTGCGAACCGATCACAAGCCGCTAAGCTATATTTTCGGTAAAAAAAGTGGAATTCCTCAGACGGCTGCGAGTCGTTTGCAAAGGTGGGCCGCGCGCTTAGCAGCTTATGATTTCTCGGTTGAATTTGTGCGCTCCGTGGATAACGGGCCGGCCGATGCTCTTTCCCGCCTGCCACTGCCATGCGAGAGTCGCGTCTCGGAGGCCGTAAGCTATGTTCAATTAGTTGAAGATACTTTGCCAGTTAGTTTCAGAGATGTGGCTACTGAAACGCAAAAAGATTCTGTACTGAACAAAATTTATGGTTATGTGTTGTTTGGGTGGCCGTCTGTCGCCAGCTGCGAGGAAGAAAAGCCCTACTTTGCAAGGAAAAGTGATTTGATTGTAGATATGGGTTGTTTGGTTTACAAATATCGTGTAGTAATACCTCCAGTTATTAGAAAGCGCGTTTTTACGAGATACATGAAGGGCACTTGGGTGCAAACAAGATGAAAAATATTTCACGCAACTATGTGTACTGGCCGGGCATCGACGGCGACATCGAGGCGGCGTGCCGCGCCTGCAGCGCGTGCCGCGCGGTGCGGGACGCGTCGCCGCGCGCGCCGCTGCATCCGTGGGAGTTTCCACTTAATCCGTGGTGTCGACTGCATGCGGACTTCGCTGATTGCGGTGGGAACCGGTATTTCATTATAGTAGATGCTCATTCAAAGTGGATTGAAGCTATTTCAATGAAAAATACAGACGCGCGTTCAACTATTATTGTTCTTAGATCGATATTTTCGCGGTTCGGATTTCCTGAGCAGCTCGTGACTGACAACGGTCCTCCATTTTTGTCTAATGAATTTAAGATGTTTTGTGTAGATTTTGTATTAAACACGTAACGTCAGCACCTTACAGGCCACAGGGTAACGGTGCCGCCGAAAACGCAGTGAAAACCATTAAAAGGCGATCAAAAGAGCTCTACATGAAGGAGTGGATGTGACCACTGCTCTCAGTACGTTTCTATTCCAATATCGTAATTGCGAACATGCAACGACGGGCGTGTCTCCAGCCGTGGCTCTGATGAAGCGGCGGCTACGCGGGCGACTGGACGCGCTGCGGCCCGCGCGCGCGGCCGGCGTGTGCGCCGCGCAGGCCCGGCAGGTGGCGGCGGCTGGGGCACGTCGCGCTCCGTCAATGTAGGTGACGTAGTTTTGGCACGCGATTACACAGTAAGGGGGGAGAAGTGGTCGGAAGGTAGGGTTGAATCCCAGACTGGACCGGTTTCTTACAAAGTCGACATGGGTCATGGTACCGTATGGCGAAGGCATATTGATCAACTTGTTCCGACCGATAATAAGAGGTTTTCACTTGCACGGGCGGGCGTTAATATTCCAGATAAAGCTATTAATGCAAAAGTAAATTGGCCTCAACAGGGTGTTGACGATTCGTTTAAGGACGCATCAGTCGGTGGGGTAAGGGTAGCGTTGGAGAAGGCTCCGATGGAGCACGTGTCCGCTGGCGCCGGAGACCTGCCGCCGTCGGCAGGCGCGGCCCCGCGCCGGGCGCGGAGGCTCCGGCCGCGCCACCGCCTGATGCTTCCGCTCGAGCGCTGCGCGCTTGGAATAGAGCCCAAAGATCTACTGAATAAGATGTACTTGGTTTTCCTATATGTTTGTTTTGTGTTATTTTATTAGATTTTATTACTTGTTTGATTCTATTTTCTTTTATTTGTTAGAAGTAGTTTTATGCTCAAAAGGGAGAGATGCTACAACTGTAAAAAGGTTGCTTTATAGTTTATGTAAATACTGGCACGTTATAATGTGAAGAATATGAAAACAATTGAATAAACGTCAGTCAACTTCCAACCGGCTTTTCATTTACTGCACTAAGTATGTCTTCTTTGAAGCACTTGAATCCAAAGGTTTCAATAAAAAGTGTACTATATATCTACCAAGAAAGTCCGTTGTCTCATCCAGCGATATCCACAACTTTTCATTTTTCATCGCACTATTTATAACAGCCATTTTCTCTTGATAAAATTTGTCCAGATGTCTTCTAATCGTCCTCTCGCTAGGTACTGTTGAAACAGGTATCTTAGCACAAGTACAGCATATGTATTTTTGAAAAAAACTTACAAATGCCGGATTTTCAGTCTGTACCCATGGTATGTTGCAGAGAATAAGAAATTCTATTAAATCATCGTAAAAATGTTTGGGGTCAATTTCCAGTATTCTGTTGTGCACAGGTCCTTCAAGGTGTCTTACAACTGAACTTTTTCGACATCCAAAGTTGGTTTCACATTTTGTTCAGTAAATCAAGTGCCGCGTCGACTCGTACATCAATTCTGGGTAGGGTTCAATCCAACTTTGAATTGTCTCTTCTCTAGCAACGAATCGAGGTCTCCGCGGCATATTCTACCTCCAATAATCACTCAGTCCAATCAGAAGCAAATAGAAAGTCCAGTAAGGGTCAGCCACAGTCCACAGTATTCGTAGGAAAATATCGGAGTCCGTAAAACAAGCCAAAGTCGTTGAAATAAACGATGAGCTGATAACTTTAAATGACCACGTCCGAACTTAATGAACCGAATAACATAAGTAAAAGTAAACATAATTATTTGTTGTTAGAATCTAGTTGCATTTCTTATCAGTACATTAGAGAGGGATGACATCAACTCTGTTAATAATACTATTGCTGTCTTTTTCGCACAAGTTTAAACTATGCGTTTGGTCGTAAACGCAAACAATGGATAACCCGAAAGTGACCTTCGACTTGCCAGGTAATCGTAGCAGGTAGTGCAAAAAGGTTTTTTTGCGCACTTCAAATGGTTTCATTTACATATTTTATATAATTAGTGTACTTAATATTTCACCCAATATGAAATAAACTTAAAGTATATTAAGTAATATTTTTTTAATAAAACATGATACAATTTATGAGTTTATTAAATATTATAAATTCTATTTTCATATACATAACTTTTAATAGATTTATTTTTGAGAACTAGATCACGGGATTGTAATAATGTCATGTCATGTCCATATTAATATTTCCTCTCGGAATCCCGCGGTGTTGCACGGGTAGTGCCGATCACTGGTTATTAAGCCCCTTCACAAAGGTGGAAATAAAGACGAAATTAACAACTATAGACCGATCACTCTAATACCAATATTTTCTAAAATTTTTGAACGATTAATGCATAAAAGACTAACTGCGTACTCTGATAAATTAAAAATAATAACTAACGAACAATGTGGCTTCCGTAAAAATCGATCCACTAACCTAGCTATTTTCCAACTCTTGAAACCAGTACATGAATGTATGGATAGAAGAATGCATGTGTCGGCATTATTTACCGATATGTCAAAGGCTTTCGACTGTGTTAGTCATAAGATACTTATTGATACATTATTTTGCTATGGTATACGAGGAAATACTCTGGACTGGTTGAAAAGTTATCTTACAAATAGGCGCCAATGCACAGAGTTAAATCATTATTGTGAACAAACTATGACAATGGATACTGCAAGATCTGAATAAAGAGTCAACGAAAGAGGAGTTCCACAAGGAAGTATTTTGGGACCGCTGCTGTTTTTATTTTATATTAATGACATACCAAAGTATACAAACAACCAAATGGTACTTTATGCTGATGACAGCACAGCTATTGTAAAATGCACGAGTTCCGCAGAACAATATGAACACGACATTAACAACACACTTAATAATATTGTTGAATGGTTGAATACTAATGAACTGAACATTAATCTCTCAAAGACGCACATAGTCCAGTTTCATTCTGTGTATAGGTCAGACTTGCCAATTGTTGTTACTTGTAATTCAGAATCTATTGCTATAACTAACAATTCAAAGTTTCTTGGATTACTCATCGATAGCAATTGCAATTGGAAGCCGCACATACAAGATCTGGGTAGTAAACTCTCAAGATTTCTATTTCCATTACGGAAAGTTGTACATAGTTCAACAGAGAAAGCAGGACTTTTAGCGTATTTTGGATATGTACAATCATTGCTTTGCTATGGTATAATCTTTTGGGGAAATTCTACAGACTGGCTTAAGGTATTTTTGATTCAAAAACGTTGTGTCAGAGCACTGTGTGGCGCATCGCAACGCCATCCTTGTAGACCGTTATTTATAAGATATAAAATATTACCTCTGCCATGCCTTTATATTAGAGAGGTGGCTATGTTTGTAAGAAAACACTTACATCTGTTTGAAACTGTTGCCAGGTATAACAGAAATTTTCGAAACAATCAAAATTTAATTAGTGTACATACCCCGCGAATGCATTTTTGAAAAACAATGGCAATTTATAAATTTTATAATAACACATTCATGTGATCTAAATTAAAAATGTATTCAGCTACTGTGTAATATTTGTAGTATTTAAAATGTAATAGCATGTAATGTTGAATCTTTTGGACATTGAATTACACATTTTCTTATAAGTAGTATTAAGATTTATTGTACACCATCAAAATGGTAGGCTATGGTTTTAGCATCATCACAAAATGTAACCACCTTATTTGTATACCTATAGTCTCAATAAATGTACCTTGACTTTGACTTTGAATAACTATAATTCAAGGCCTTTTCAACAGTTCTACAATAAAATAAGGTCATTTATAGGACAAATTACTAGAAAAAAATGTTTCGTTTTGACTATTAAATTATGAGGGTACTGACCCAGGTCGTCGGCGATGAGCGTGACGGGCTCGGCGGCGGGCTGCGCGGGCGGCGCGCGCGCAGGCGGCGAGTGCGCCGACCAGCTGCCGTCCGCCAGCAGCTGGATCTCGCTGCAGTCCGTCGCCAGCCGCGGCGACGTCAGCACCTCCTGGAAGTACCTGTGGACGACAAACTCACTTTAAACTCGACCCCCCACGTCGGATACTGAATTTGATGCGAATTAGGAATGGTTCGAGCACCCGAGGGTTTCAGCTGGATTGAAGTTTAAAACCAGATTAAACGAGCCCTCCTGCACACAAATACGAGGGTTGCCTTTTACGTTGTGTCGTTTGTAAACCTCCCTCTTTAACCGACTTCTATTAAAAAATAAACATGGCATTTTCATATTTTTTTATTAAGTATTCGAAAACAAAAGAATGTTTCCGGATCGATCGAATAGTTTTATTGTAGCAAAGGTGACAAGTCGGTTGTAAAAATGGCAACAAAGGAAAATTTATGCATGCGATAATTTTCAACAACTTTCGAAGGGGACTAACGCGACTTCAGTACGTTGAGGATATCAGTTTCGGATTTAGTGATGCGGCACCATGTGTCGGGGCAATAGAACGCTGGTATTTAGAATCAACGAAACTCACCCGTCCACCACCAGCGAGTCGTAGAGCGCGGGCCGGTCGCACACGGGACACAGCCACGTGGGCTTGCGCTCGTTCATCTGCAGGAACAGCGAGGCGTCGAAGCACTGCAGGTGCGGGCAGTTGGCGGGCCGGCACGGGCACGACATGCGCATCTTGCCCAGCGGACACATGAGCGACACGCGCAGCGACGTGGTGGCGATCTCGCTGTCGTAGTCCTCCGACAGCTTCTCCTTTACTGTTCACCGAATTATTGTTCACTGAGGATCACTTGATTGTTTGTACCGTCTAAACTAGCCACTTTCAAAGATTGTGCGTTTGAAACCTGGCTATCTGAGGAATATTATTATTGACTAGTGGGTAGTGACCCTGTTGTCGCGTTCAAATCCCGGCAAGCATTTATTTGTGTGACGAGCACAGATATTTGCACCCGAGTCATGGGTGTTTTTATGTATTTAAGTATGTGTATATATATTATACATATTGTTAGCTGAATCCCCACCACACAAGCCTTCTTGAGCTTGCTGTGGGGCTCAGTCAATTTGTTTAAGAATGTCCTGTCATATATATTAATTTATTTACCAGGCGTTTTAAAGGAAAAACCGTTGGAACAAGGAACGTCATAATTGTTGATATCATATTAGTGCACGCGCCTATCGGTTGACGAGTGAACCCCAGAATGCTCAGTGTGTCCTAGCATAAAAACTTCCATCACGTAAAACGATGCGATGAGCAAAATGTAACTTGAAACAGTACACAATACTGGTTTAAATTCTCAATTTATATACATTATTAAAATTCATTTTAATTTTATTGTCCGTGATAAAAAATGAGGTTCCCGACAATTTCTTCGGAACAACGAAGACATCGTTCTCGAAATCTGATGATTAGATGTGTGTGTGATTAGATAGTAGGAAAATGCTGAAAAGTGTAATGCTATGCTTACTGAGTGAGCGCGTGTAGTCCGGGTTCTTGGTGCCCTTGTTCTTGAGCCGCAGCAGCAGCTCGGCGGACGTGAGCTTGCGCACCAGGAACACGCTGAGCACGTACGCGCGGGTGAAGTCCGACGCCCACGTCACCTGCAATTTCAAGGATCGTCTCGATTTCTATTCGGTCGGGCTCTAAGAGCGCTTATGAGTTTGCCGACTCGGGGCCGATACTATCCAATTTGTATGGGAACTGCACGCCGACTGCATCCTGACTGCGTCATTCCTATAGAAATTAAAGTCGGGTTGCAGTCCGTCGTATCGGCCCTCACACGCACAATCCCGACTAAAGACTAACTAGACAACTAAACTGAACACAGCCAACGGGCACCGGCCGGCCGCGTTTGTTTCAGTAAGTAGTATTGCACATCACAGTCAGTGGACACGCCCGCGCCGTCACAGACAGAGCGGGTGACGTGAGTAACGGCCGGTCGCTTTTTTGTGATACGTTTATTAGCCGATAACCACACACTGCGCGCGTGCGCGGATCGTGCGTGTGCGGGCGTTTTAAAATATTTGTATGACGCCCTCACCCGCTGGCTGTGTGAATCGGGATTTAATTACCCAGATTTTGTGTTATAAAAGTTTTTCGCAGCGAAATACACCATTTAGACAAAAATATCAAACTCAAACATTAAATATCGACTGAATAAAGTGCACTCGTTTATTTTTTGTACGCTTGATTTCTGGAATTGAAATTACGCACAAATACAGAATTATGCTTCTCCTTTACAGCAACCGTGAACACTTGCAACTACATTACTTTTGCGATCTGGAGAATCGAACCCTTATAGTATAAAGAACTATCCAAACAATGGCAATAACAAGATGCGCGCAAATCATAGAAGAAAACAAGTCGCGGACGGGATCAGTCGTGATATACACGGACAGTCAGGCGAGCTTAAAAGCCCTAAGGAAAGTAGAAGTTACCTCCTCCATTGTGAAGGAATGCAAAGAGGCACTAAACAAAATAGGCCAAAACATGGACACTACGGTGGCCTGGGTGCCTGGTCACAAAGAAGTAAGAGGAAACGAGAAAGCGAACGAACTGGCCAGGAATGGAGCCGACAAGGAATTCATAGACCCGTAACCAGTTCTACCCATATCAGCTGAGGTGACGAGAGGAGTCATAGATAGACTAAAAGAGGAAGAAGCAAATAGACAATGGAAAGAAGAGACTGAATATTCATATAGACAGTCGAAGATGTTCTTGAAGACAATGGATGCCAGGAGAACTAGGTATCTCCTGAAACTAGGTAAAGGTCTAAAATTACTGACGGGGGTCATTACGGGACACAACTCGTTGAACAAACACCTCAAGGTAATAGGTAAGACTGATAGCGCCTCCTGCCCACACTGTGGGATGGAGGAAACAAGTAAACACGTCATAACCGAATGCGGCATGTACGCATCGATGCGACACAAAGTATTTGGTAGCGACGTTCTGGAGGGAAACGAACTAAAGGACATCAACTTAAAGGATATCCTTCTGTTCTGCATGAAGATTGGAAGATTTGAGGAGCACTGCAGCAGGCGATCGACAGCCCGCCCGAGTCCGGCCGGGCGTCCCTACACTACATCTACATCTATCCAAACAATGAAATAAATGGGACGAAGAAGACGTATATTATACCTGGACTGTGTTGGCCACGGTGGGACACAGCTTCACCAACGAGGAGATGTTCACAGGCCGCGGCGGTCGCTTCGGCTCTGGCGTTGGTTTGTTCGTCGGGATCGGGTTCTGCACATCATCGCATGATTAATAATACTGCGTGAAATTTATGAGGATAATAGAACATTTTATTACTATTATAATATAGTAAAATATCAGAGCGCACACCAAGAGAACAATGATATGAATAATAAACTAAACCCTACTATATATTTCTTAAACTATGCTAATAAAGATCTATTTAACATTATTAGTTAGGTGAAGCCCTATTTCAAATATAAACTTAAACAGTAGGCCTAGCACAAGAGGGGCGCGGGAGTATCCTGCAGTGAGATAGATTACCCGTCTTTTTCAAACTATATTATAGGGGCATGAGTAGTCTATCTCGGCTCGAGATACTGTAAGGGCTCTTCTTATATTGTCTTTGGTTATACAAAACAGATTACGTCACATATCCTGAAATTAAATTATATTCCGATGATTCAGACTCGGATATGAAAAAAATCAGTTTAAATTTAATAGTTTTACAGGATGAACTGCTAAGAACCCGCACAATTCCTTCTGGGTTAATTGGCGTTTTACTCCACATAGTAGGAAAATGCTGACGTCATCTACGTAACGCGTAGCGAACTGGGGCAAGAAATTTAAATAAAACGTGCTAAATATGATTGTAGGACTGTACACGCTAATTAATAAAATATGGTAATACTCACAGGCAAGGGGCACATTTTGTTATTGACTTTAACATTAACACTCGGGGGGAAGCAATCTTCTTGTTCACATGTCGTCTCCAGAAGGCAAAACCTTAATTGGGCCTGCAAAGAAACAATTTCATTTATGCTACTTTTTTCGTGCTTTCGTGGCGTTTACAGTATCATTTATTATAAATGCTATTACTTCTTTAAGATAGCTGCACATAGACAGTTGTTTGGAACTGCTAGACTACTGTCAGCTTGTATTGCCACTGACAGAGCTTTGACATGTACATTCTTATCCTTTTTGTATATTCTATAGTTCACGCATGCATGTATCAACTCCACTTTACTTAGATCGCCAACAATACTCGACTGCTTTTACTGAGCCGATTGCTCTACCATTATGTATTTCCCGTACACGGAACAATGGTGTTCCAGACATTAGGGAGGTATGTGCGGAACCGGATCAAGCCAACACGCCTTTTCGACAAATTAATGGTTTGTAAGTGTACACTTAGCGAATGTTGGCCCTGTCCGTGTCATGGGACTCGCACAGAGACAGCACCTGCCATGGTGTAAAGGACTATTGAGATTTAATGGAATCTAACCTGACCTGTCTAATAAGATAGTATACAATTCTATCTCCAGTAGACGGTGACTCGCCCTCCGCGAGATGGGCCATCAAAAAGAATAACAAAAAGCGACATCAATGATGGCTCAAGGGCAACAGTGGTGCTAAGGGTAAAGAAGTGTCAATGAACTTTTAACATGTAACCAACTCGCCACTTATGTTTCCACATCTACCCTTGAGAACTCTAGCGACCCCACTGTGGATGGCCGGTTAAGCAAGCCAGAAGCAGGGGACCTTCCCCACCTATCCAACAGTCGCTACATGGTGTTGCTACTCTCCAACAGGTGGCCACAATCTGCCCTGCGTTGTCAGCTTGCACTGGTGAAAATCAGTGTGCGATGAGGTCGTCACATCCCAACGCCAACATTATTATTATTACATTATTACGTATAAGAAAAGGTTTACCTGTATAACATAATCTAGTTTGTTACTGGTGCCAACAATGTCCTTGCCGCAAGCTATGTCGGTGGCCTGTGCGGGTGTCAGGTGGAACTGGTAGGCGCCCTCCTGCATGCGACCCGCTTGTGTGGGCATCATGGTGGTGGGCTTCATCAGCTCCGCCATCACGTCGTAGAATGGCAGTCTGTAAAAAGAATAACATAAGATACTAGTTCTAGTGCATTAACAAAATTTCGAAAGTAAAATAAAGGCCACTACCAGTAGTAAATATGTGCATGGTCCCGTTTAACTTCCAAGAGATGACGGCCACATACGTATTGCACGGCCGACCCCGCGGCACACCGAGCTCGAGTGTTAAATCAGTCTTTAAATTTGATTACCCTATTTTTACCCTAAGGGTATGGGATCCTAAAGTTTATACAGCAACTCATACACACCTAGTCCTACAGTAATCATCAGGGCCCGTAATTTTCATGCCGATGACATAAATTTGACGTCACGCTCCGTATAGGCTGATCCTAAATAGTTTTATTATAAATTATTAATCATTAGTCGTCAATCATTTTATTCATGTACAAAAATAATATACTGATCCCCTAATTGTATTAGTTGTTGAAATCAGAAAAAATGTCTATCAATTAAAATTTTCTTTTTAACAGAGAAGTTGGAAAAATTTACCAAATGTGACACAACAAACGAAAATACGATTACAAAAAAAAAGGATTTTTAAATGAATATTGCATTACGTATGAACGTGATGATGGCTTAGATTTTCTATGCATAGGTATTAATGAGTGAAGATGGCGTTCTTTGCGTTAAATAGGAATTCTGTATTCTACGTATTTATTGAAATATTTTAACAATACCATCTAATAAAATTAAAGTATAAAAACAAATTAAATACTTTTATTTACGTTTCACGTATCAAGTAGGTATAATTTATTCTACGTGTAAATAATAAACTTTTGAAGTCATTTGTACATGATTAAAATGATTGACGACTAATTATTAATAACTTACAATAAAACTATTTGGGATCACCCTATACGGAGCGTGACGTCAAATTGACGTCATCAGCATGAAAATTACGGGCCCTGGTAATCATCATTTCAGCCGTAAGACGTCCACTGCTGTAGCTGGTGGTAGTAGCTGTTGAATCGGCTGCTGTCCATCAGTTGGTTTTATTCTCGTTTTCGCCTCTCGCAGCAATCGCGTGAGATGGGGTAGTGCTATTCTTAGCCGGCACCACACGGTATATTTGCAGCGATAAACACACAAATACCCTTGCCAGGGTTCGAACCCGGAGTCGCGGGAACGATGTCTCCATCGTCGTAGGCCACCACCAGCAACAACTAGGTAGCCGTTGCGTGCTACCTACCAGGTGGCTAAATGTTGGCGTGTTACGAGTGGCGGAGGATCAATTTTTTGTTAGGCAAGACAGACTCAATAAGGCTTTGTCTTTTCTTCATGAGCTCAAAGAAACTTTTGAACTGTCGGAGGTAGTTTTACAGAATGTTTGGTCGTGTACCAGTGGCGGCGCGTTTACTATTTTTAACTTTTTTACTATAGTTCAACGGTTTTCCTTGGGCTCATGAAGAAAAGGCTAAGACATCGGCTCCGTGTTGCCTAAGAAAAACAATGACTTGTCGCTACTGTCGTGTACTCACTTCTTGAACTTGACGTCGGGGTGCACGGGGTAGGGCGGCAGCGGCGCCGTGGGCGACGGCGCCGGCATGGGCGCCAGCGCGGCGCCCGGCGTGCCGTACCCGTGGTACATGCCGCTCGCGTACATGTTCTGCCGCGCCTGCGCCGTGCCATATCATTACTTACACTTATACTATATTTTGTGTTTTCATAAGTGTCGCGAGAGTAAGGCTTTGGTCTCCTATTTTGTGCTACACGCGACGTCTGACGTCAGCGTCAACGTTCCTGAACAAAGTCAAGCGAGCGATCTCATCGCGCTTTATAACAAGTTATAATCAAGTCAAGACTCTTGAGGTCTCTTTATAAGCCACTTACCAATAATAACATATTCAGGGAATCTAACTTTTAATATCTGTAAAACTAAGTAACAGTAAACCTGTGTCCTTTAAAGATAGGCATCAATTAATATTACTAACAGTTTGTTGGTTTTTTATACGTGACAAATTTATTTTCTTTTTTTCAATAACAATCATATCAACAATCATAGAGTGATATATATAGCAAATGTAACAATTGGTCCGACTTACGGTGACCGGCATGCCCTGCGCGCGCGAGTCCTGCGTGCCGTAGCCGCTGACGGCGGGGTGCTGGTAGAGGTTGCGCTGCGAGGCGAGCCCCGGCGCCAGCGGGTCCTTACCCTGCGAGCCCCCGCCCGGCACGCCGCTCGAGCCTAGTGCCTGGTTGTTCCTGCAGGGTTACAACTCATTAAAAACACTCTTCGGCAGTGGTTAATTTGATATACTGCATCTTGACTGAATCTCCCACGCAGTCTGTTACTCTGGTCGTTCTAAAAACATGTAGCCAAATAGTGCATGCGTCCTGGCCACACATGTTGGCTTGGATAGCAAAAGTGTACTCCGGTTGGGTCATCCTAAGTGCAGTTGATAGCAAAATCACACGAATGCCCCAACACCGAAGCCATGACTCATGCATCAACAATTAGCAGCCGTCCCTTCCACACTAATGGCCGCAGCAGCGACGCCAGGCGTGCTGCAGCCGCGAAGTATTGACACTTGCCTAGAGTTGTTGTTCTTATGCGAACGTCCGTTTTCAGTAGCTTTGAGCCGCGATCTAAGTTCGGACGAGTTGCCATTTTCTGAGGGTGCCGCATGACTCGGTGCCGCGTTTCCTACCCTCGCTGAAGATCGTGTTTTAACCATTGTTGATGAGCGACCATCTCATGTCAACTGAAATTCAGCCGTCACAACGGACGTAAATCAAAAATCAACTACACAACTGTGGGAGTTTTCTGGAAAATTTCTTGTGGAAAATCACTGCACGGCTGTCTCCTTATTTCTCTTACACTAACCGCCAAATTTAGATGAAAGGGATAGGGCTCTAGTGACATCTGCAATTGAATAATTACTTTTAGTCATCAATGGTTAAAACATGTCTTTCAGCTTTAATACCACTAAACGAACCGGCAAGTCTTCTACGATGGTTTACGACAATTTAGATCAATGATGGTGTTCCCTTTTTGAATATTTTGATAAATTATTCCACTGCAGCTGTGAAGGAGCTTGCTAAGGAGAAAAAGTATATTAGAGTTTGCAATGTGACCGGGAGTGGCTTCGGGAAAACTGGAGCTAAAGATAAGAGAAATAAGATGACTGTCCTGTCAATGAAATTTTCCAGAAAAGTATACCATTAACAACAAGTTGCTCCATAGTCAGCCTGGACCAGCAATGCGTAGCATTTAGTGCTGTCTAGGCTACCATACGAACACATAACAACAAAGTATATCATTATATGCGAGAGTAACTTGCAACAGTCAGGAGGGATGGGGTTAAGCTTAAAAATTAAATAAAAAATGACACAATAAATAAATATAAAAACACTAATACCTCATCTAATGGTCAGTAAAGTAATATACTAACTAATTCACCCGATAGTGACTAAACATAACGTAAATATGACTATCTTCTCTTTTAATCAAGGATGATATAAGGAGAGTTTGATAATGCCTATACAAACTGCGTTCCTTTGAACTGCCAGCTTAACATATTTTTGGTACTATCTGCACAAAGCACTATCATGTAGTTACTTTGCAGGCAATGTGGAAAAGGATATACTGTCATACTTCTTCCTCCCCTTTTGTAGTCCTTGATTTTAATAAGCTATAGAAGTATACAGTCAGCATCATTAGAATGAACACACCAAAAAGCTGCCATCATGTTTTTTTTTACATATTTATATATCAGTTTTTCTACCGTTTTAATTATCTGGTGTGTTGTTTGATATGCTGACTGTACTTTTGGAGTGTATAAAGTCTGAGTGCATATTGTAATTCCAATTTTGCAAGGTTAGAACTGGGAATTGGTCAGTCACAATTAGTAGACGGAGGCACATCATGGTTTAATTAGTATGATTGACCTGGACATACTTCTGTTTTAGTTGGACTAAATATATAAATAATATGTACATACAAAAACATGCACACGAGTTCCTAATAGTGATATAAACATTTGTATTACCCTTGAAAACATAACTACTCATATTTGATTTGTTGACATACTGTTAAAAAAAAAACTAAATATAAAACTAAGGGTTGCTTAAAAAACAAAATATATGCGATGGCTGCGGCGTCATCAAATAAATTGAAACTGTGGTTAACTTAAAGAGTTAAATTTGACAACTATTAATAACATAAACAATTTTAACTTTCATGACACGAAAACAAGCCGGTAGCCTCATTTTAATCAATTTCAAAAGGAAGCAATTGAAAACTACATAATATGATAAAAATATATTTTTGATACAAATATGACCCTAATTGTTCACGTTGCCCCTGTACATTTCATAGAGCACCTCCCGCCGTGAGTACCGCAAAATTTTAAATGGACCGATAACAGACACCATTATCATTTTAATGACATGAAATATTGGTAGCTAAATAAACAAACATGGAAATATTCTATAAAACCAAGTTTAAGGGAAAAACGTTTACGGAACCCAAACAATATGGATGTCAGGTGTTCAATCGAAAGTTACTCACCATGATATAGCGTTACCGTAATCGTAATACCTACTCATATTAACTATAAGTCATGAAAATTACACTGACGTTTATTAACACTTAATTTAACTATTTACGAATATCTTACAAAACGCCACAATAATTGACGCCTGCTGCATTATTCGGCCGCCACGTTGGACATAGACTAAATATAAATCGGTTTTATTTTTTATGTAACATCTATATGTGCCTTTACCCGCCTAGGTAGAAGGCCGTTTGCTTTAAGTTTATTTATAACTTAAAAAAGTCTATGAAATGTGATTGCTACTATCGGATATACAATTTGTTACTATTTATAGTTTTAAGCTATTTAACTAGCTATCAGACCAGTGTTTCAAACCAGTCTAATCGCATTGTAAAAAGTTTGTTTCTTTAACGCAAATAAAGCTTACAAGCATGGGCCGTGACCATAAACCATGATAGAGAAAATGCATCATATCCGGATCCCATTTGCTAGGGTTGTCCAAACGTTAAGTACGTTCGGATATAATATAAAGTAAAGCTAAATTCTTATCTAAAAACTATGAGTATAACTGCTATTTTTAAAGTTGGCCGTGAGCGTCATCGATATTACCTGTCGTCAACGTGACCACCCAAGAGGCTGCATTGTGCATACATGTGTGTCAATGGCCAAAAAGATAAATGTGGATAGATGAATCCACATTGAAACACACAAGTTGGCGGAATACAAGATGTCGTCAAGGTGTCGTCGTCCATACTATTTTTTGCATTATCGTGATGTTATTATCCATGATTTGTCAATAATCGTCATTCAGGTGCTACCCGTGCTACACAAGACGACATTATTGTGCTCTCTTCAATTCAGTGAAATTTTAGGATTATATCATAACAAAAGAGTTTAATAAAAAAAAACCAGTCACAACGTAGGTCAGGGTAGGCGAATATTATACATCAACGTGCCATTTTTTCAATAAAATGTCTAATGGGGTCATTGACGTGTCATAAAATAATTTTGGTTTCTGATATTTGGCTTGGCTTACGAGGTAACCGCCATGTGGAAAGTTGATTCGGCGATCATTGTACCGACAGTTGTTTCCACGAAAGGTCTCATAGCGAAAAGTCTCGACCAACATCGTCAGAAACTCTCGCTACGTGGTTGTTTGTTTTTTTTTTACATATGTTTTATGATCAGCGACGTGCCCACAATATTCGTCGTCTACCTTGACGTAGGTTAATGAGATTTTTCAAATATTCAACAGGTATTATATACGTTATTATTTATGTCGTCTTTTCCGCAATATGTTCATCTCCGTAATAGCTTTTCTTAAGCCCACTTCAGATATAAAGTTTGAATTAACTAATTATATTTACGTGTTAATACGTGAATCCGAACGTGACGTTCGGAAACTAAACTACATTTGAGTTCATTATCCGAAATACTTGATTCCAGAACAGCTTGGGTTTATAATTATAATAATTTATTATTGTATTGATCATTTCAAGCTTTACTTTCTACAGACCAAAGTTTAAGGAAAGGATTAAAATCTCAGCGACTAATTTAGTCGTGATTCCGAACGCATTTAAGAGGAAGCTTCATCGTTTAAAAACGTCACTACCGGTTCCTAATTGAAAATGCTGTGCAACTTCCTGTTCGCTATCGATATCGATATGATATATATAAGTTGGTAATCAGGGGCCCGCAATTTTAATGCCGATGACGGCAATTTGACGTCACGCTCCATATAGGTGATCCCAAATAGTTTAATTGTAAATTATTAATCACTAGTCGTCAATCATTTTAATCATATATAAATGAAAGGACTTACAAAATAGTCTATTTACACGTAAAATAATTAATACCTACTTGATACGTGAAACGGAAAGAAAACTATTTGATTTGTTTTTATACAATCATTTTATTAAATGGCATAGTTAAAGTTCTTACCTACACCACATCTACATACCAGCCCCAAATACCCATAGGTATATACGCACACAAATAATCTATAATACTTATACAGAAACATACAAGTACACATGAAGTTGTTAATATACAGCCGTAGAGCTAAATTAGTATTATTCTTGTAACGACCGACCCCAATCCCTCCCAGGACCAGTCTGAAAATCAGCGCGGAGCCTCCTGGCACTGCACATGCTGAGATTGGGACCTTTTGCCTCACCATAGATTTAAGTTATAGTTATTAATATATGTTAAGTTGATAAGTTTAAGTGTAATTGTATACTGTTTATTTAGGTGTGGCAATAAAGATTTTTTTACTTTTACTTTTAAACATTTCAATAAATACGTAGAAAACAGAACTCCCCTCTAACGCAAAGTACGCCATCCTTCTTGCATTAATTCTATTCCCGTGCAAAGAAAATCTAAGTCATCTTCGCGATTATACGTAATGAAATATTCATAAAAATCTTTTTGTTTTGTCATCGTATTTTTATTTGTTAAATATTATTTTCTTTGTGCTAATGTTTTAGAAACAAGCTCCATAAGCCAGTTGCAATTGAACTCTTACTAGAAACAGGTGATTTAATTATATTATAACAAGGTATAAAAATTAAGAAAGAATTATTTGTAGTTTTAATAATAACGTTAACGATCCATAGTTTAAAGTCAAATGCTACCTCTTTATAGATAAGTTAGCGAGAGCATGGAATTGCATTTGTAGTGGTTGTACCTACGGGAAAAGTGAAATTTCAAATATAGAATGCCTATAAACACACAATACCACTATTAATTGTATAGGAGCGGGTAACTCACGTTTTATAAGTCGAATACACATGTTACACTTCGTAACGAGGAGCATAATCATGAGCCATTCGCGTTGGTTAACCGACGCGACCGGCGGACAATTAATATGTTTGAATCTCACGATAGTTTTGTGGTTAAAACTCAATATGTACAGTCAGTATCAATAGTAACGTAACGTATGAAACAGCGCACCAAAATTATCTTCCGTTTTTTAATTACTTCACAAATAAAGACAGATTTCTGCGTGTTTAACGATTGAAACGCTATAGAAACTTTGAAACGCGAAATATCGAAAATATTTCATTTGTAAAAAAAATACACAGGATGGCAGATACTTTTGGTGCGTTGTATCATACGTTACTATTGATGCTGACTGTACCACTACATAGATTCGAGAGCCTATAAACACACAATACCACTACAGATGCAATTACACGCTCTCGCTAATCTGGACACGCGGCAGCAAGCAAAGGAACTGCCTAGCCAGTGCCGAGTGTAATATTACAAGAACCACATGGTGCCACTTTTTTTTATCTATACCCCAAGCCTTCCCCACTACTATTGCTTTTGGATCACTTTTAATGGGCCCATATAGCAAAAGGTAACCGTCTAAAGAAGTTAACCAAATAGCCTAGCTATTATACGGAGGGTACCATCTCTTCATGTGTCCGATGGCATGAGAAGGGACCTAGGAACAGGTCCCCTCTGCACTTCATTAATTCTACCAGATGACGTATTCGCGTTGGCTTCGACTCCACGTACGGCACCCAATTCCCCATTATCATCTTCCTCGTGTATGTCGATCCGAAGATGTACAAACCCCGCATATTATCTTTTCCCTCTTTGTGGTGGAGATGAAGGTGACACCACTGGTGATGGTATAATCATGATGAAAATAAAATGATGATGCTGATGTTCACTACGAGGATGATGATGATATTTTTTTTTTTTATGTCATAGGCGGCAAACGAGCAGACGGATTGCCTGATGGCAAGCAATGACCGTCGCCCATGGGCACCCGCAATACCAGGGGAGTCACAAGCGCGTTGCCGGCCTTTAAGGGGGGTTGGAGCTCTGGGAACCTTACTCACCATCAGGAACACAACACTACATACCTGAAAGGTAGCAGTGCTATTATGGCTGTGGTCTTCTGTAAGGAGGAGGTAGGTACTTCCCCAGTTGGGCTGCCCCAGATTCAAGCGTGATGGTCATCGCTGTGCCCTACCTCTCATAAAATATACGATACGATATACGAGTATTATAGTTATGAAATAAAACCCGGTCATTCGAATGAGAAGCAGTACTATCAAGTTTGTTTATTTCTCTCCTGTGGTCAATAATAGTTAATAACAGTACTTGTCTGCCATGTAAGTTATGTTTTTGTCGTCCAAAAGAATATACATATTACCGTCTATGCGGATGAAAGTCCACACAAAAAATTGTCATCGTCACGTCATCATAATCATCCGAATGGCAATTAAGGGCTTACCGTAATCGAAGTTCGAAAATTCGAGCGTATCAATTAAGACGTCATTATAGTGACATACAGACTGACAAAGAATTTTTAATTTTCGCGCTTGGGCCTTCTGTCACCTCCTGTGTCGCCTATATCAAGAGATTAATGTATGTCTGGTACGTCTATAGGAAATAAGTATGCGAACTAAATTGTATTGTTTTTGTCCGATATACTACATTAAAGGGTGTGAGAAGATTATTTCTTTCAGTTTATTTTGTCTCTCTTGCATGCTATGCTATATACAGGGTGGAATAAGTTATGGACGGTGGAGGGCAACTACTTTAAATCCTTAAGTTGGCTTATTTTACTTAAAGGAGACTTTCCTTTATTTTTAAAGTAAACAAATCTTAGAATGCTCAAAGATTTTTAAATTCACTTGTCTCGCCCGGAAATCGAAGCGACTAAAAATTTCAAAAAATAAACACGTGCTATTTTATTCTACTAGTCGATACCTACAGTTAATGTTTATAATAACATTCCTCGAAGAAACATAGGTCTTTCACTCGTTTTTCGTACAAAATATTCATAATATCGAATATTTAGTAGTTACTTACTCAGAATATGTTTTTTCCAAGCAAAATTTAAAAAAAATGAAACGTCCTAGAATGCAGTTTTGTTTCTTTTTGAAAATAAAGGAATGTCTCCTTTAAGTAAAATGAGCCAAATTAAGGATTTAAGGTAGTTCCCCTCCAGGGCACATATTTTTTTTTCCACCCTATATATCTAGGTATATGTAATTGATATCAACTTACAATCTTACATGTTAGGTACTTAATAATTGGAATAATTGGAAAATATAAGAACTTATTCTATAACATTGTAGTGTTAATTTTCACGCTGACTTTGTATAATAGACGCCTGAGCGAAGTGAGGGATTCAAGCATTAAAGGCTTGGGCAGATAAGCGCGTTTTGTGAGCGTGGCGGTAGCGCAAACGTGACACCGGTGTGGCTGATGTAACGAAATAAACGGCACATATTCGGACGGCAACGTCGCGCACCGCTGCCCACGCTCACAAAACGCGCCTAAGGGTCATTTCACACGAACCACAACCACGCGACAACCACAACCACGCGACAAGCGCGACCACGTGGTCAGGTGCAAATTTTGTATTAGAAATAAATAGTACAATTCACACGTACCACATTTTGCAGTCATTTTCGACCACGTCTGTGGCAACGGCCAGCAACTACACAATACACACGTAACCACTGCGTGACCACATTTTGACGCTGCGACGTGGTGTGGTTGTGGTCCGTGTGAAACAACCCTAAGTGACCAAGCCTTAAGGCCCGAGGTAGAATATATTTTGCTACCATGTGACACATACTGCTTTTCACACCACAAATCTTGCCACAAAATATATCGGACACCGACAAACATATTCGTGTAAGGTTTGATTTATTTTAAACACATTGTTGTTCTTATTTTTACCGGTTTAAAGTTATTTTTGAACTTAGTTGTAATGGGTGTATATTTGTTCGAAGTTAGATTTGGACAATAAAAAAAAGAGGGAACGGTCAGTTAGTTCGAGTACGAAGAAAAGAGGGGCGATTGTAAAGAAAAATGGAGTAAAAATACATAGTTATTTTCTTGTTAACCGACTTCAAAAAAAGGAGGAGGTTATCAATTCGGTTGGCATGTTGTACTTTTTCTACTTGAATCTTTTATTGTAGATAGTCTAACATTCGGAACTGACACTTGAATTGACATTTGTTTATTTTAATTATATTTCACTCTTATATTATACTGGGAGCGAGACAATAACAGTAACGAAACTTTTAATTTTTTGTATTTTTTTTTATTATTTATGTCAATTATTTACCTTGTGCATATAAAATATTATCTAATATTGCGATTGATCAATCTATTCGTCTCTCTGTGTGGTAAACGCAATTAATTTCACCGTTAGAAAAAGGCGGAATAACTATTTCAAAATTCATATTGTCTTCGGTTGCCGCGATATTTACTCATGAAATAATACAAGTAAAACGGATTATATCGCGTATACTAATTTAATATTCATCCCGACGTTTCGAACCCTTTAGCAGCGTTCACCCAACAGTAGGTCCACCCGATGACCACGAACGCTGTTAAACAGTTCGAAACGTCGGGATGAAGTTTAAATTAGTATACGCGATATAATCCCTTTTAGTTGTTTTATTTTATTTCAAAATTATAAAATATAGCGATACGAGCTTTTCAACATCGATTAAGCAATATTACATTTGCATTGACTCACTGGCTGAAAAAAGGCAAATATTCTAGAACAGTAAAGTGTCACTTTGTTCCCTCCTAGCGGGGAAGAAAAGTGCCGTATACAAGCTGGTGGTGTGATATAGTTATTTGTTATACAAGGGGGCAAAGTTAGTGTTTACCTTCTAATTCTGCTAATATGGACGCCTGCAACTCCAGAGGATTCACATGCGCGTTGCGTAAACTTTAAGAACTTATACACTCCTTTTCTGAAGGACCTCATATTGTAGTCCCTAGGAAAAACCTCGACAGGGAGTACATTCCAGAAGGAAATTCTTTTAAACCGCTTAGTGCACGACCCTTTAGGCTCCAGATTTTTTCACACTTTTGTTAGCGCGTCTTTGTATCGAGTCAAAGGATCCAGGTTGGTATTCAGGTGCTCCAGCAAAAAAATATTATGAAATATATTCATTCCTTTCACATAATAATATCAAACCGACCCTTACCCTTCTTTGTTTTCCATAATATTCCTTCCTTTTACAATTCTTAATTTTATTTTCTTCGTTTCCTCCTTTTACTCCTCTGGCTGAATGCGCCAGGATAGCGATGCCATTAAATAAGAAAAAAAAAAAGCTTCACTCACCTCACCTGTCATTGTCAGGCATTTGTCAGGCTTGTCAATTGTCAGTGGCAATTTGTCAAATAAATTTTACAAAACTAGAATATTGCAGTGGTTTCTTGTGTTTTTGGTTATTTTTTATATAAACATTAAACAATTATAAGAATTTTAGCCGTGAACAAAGATCGGATGTTGTTGACTGTTCACAGTGAAAATTCTTCTACTTTTTAAACACATTAATGGGACTGTGCCCATATCATGAATTTCAACGTGTAAGCTCTATCCCAGACCCCTACAATATTATAATGACGTGTTCGTTTTAGATCATCTAATCTGAAACAGATTTGCGCACTGGTAATTTTTTTAATTTATTTCCCTTTCCTCGTTTACAGTTATACTTGTGATGCAACATAAGGCCCAGTGACCCAAATTAACTGATAGAAACTGTGTTAGCATTAATTCACTTAAACACATATTTGTATTTGTTTACTCTTGATGATGTCTGAATGTCACAATTATTGTGATTTACATTTTCCTCAACCATTGCTCATCTGGAATGTTTTTAATATTGTCTTCAGTTGCCGCGATAATTACTCATGAAATAAAACAACTCAAACGGATTATATCGCGTATACCAATTTAAACTTCATCCCGAGAATTCAAACTCTTTAGCGGCGTTTGTGATCATTGTGGTCCACCTGATGACCACAAATGCTGCTAGAGGGTCCAACTTTTAAAATACAAAATCAAAATTAAAAATGTATGTACAGTTCATTATATATGTAGGTATATATAGCCTTTTATCAAAAATATGTTGTAAGTTTTTAGATTAGTAAGTGAATAGAAACAAATTGATGCTACTGCAATGACTTGTACTTACTAACTCAAGATATCTTACAGATATTTATTTGCACTCCTTTGACATTTGAAATTCATGCTATGAGTATGGTTGGAATATGAAATATACATGGATGAGTATTTAAAAAGTGGTCATTTTATTTCGATATAGCATTGTCCTTTCTATGCTTTGCGATTAAGCTAACATTATTTGTGTTTTTTCTAGCGAAGATTGCAAATGCCATCTGTTGACTGACAAAAAAACCAAACCATGGATGGTAAAGTAAAATGAACATGATGGAAATGAAGGGACAAACATTACACATTTTAATGGATATGTGAAGATGCAAAACATCTTTGTAATAGCCTACCAACATAATTAGTGAATGATGTTGGCCCTGAGACTAAACAGATGTCCACAGGGAGGGAAATGTAATCACTGATATAGTTACACATACATAGTTCAGCAAGTTATCAACTTCATGAGAGTTAGTTTAGCTATCTGTTGGCAGTACCATTCAAAACAATTTAACTTTCATGAAAGTGACACAGACAATGCTTGCAAATATATAAACCAAAAAATTATAACATGCAACATAATTATCTAATCTATATGATATGATCATAATTAACTTGTGAAACTTTTTATTAAATTTGGGTATATCTTTACAGATTTCCAGCAAGTCTACTTCTGATATTTCAGAAAATTTAAATTGAATTGATTTAAGTATAATCTATGGCTAATCGTGTTGGTAGCCGCAAGGGAAAATCCTTTGAAACATTTAGAGATGAAGAAACAAAAAATTCAAAACATAAGAAAAGGCACCATGCAGGAAGCCATTCCAAATTAAATGAGTCTACCGAGTCAAGGACTCCACCGCTTCCCACCAGCATGGTTACTATGGAGGACCTCATCAAACGAAGAGAAATATTACAGCATGAATTAAATAAAATAGCTAGAAATACTGAAGAAAATTCCAAGAACAACAAATCTAAAACAAGTGACAAAAAAACAAGAAACACTGAAGATTTAAAAGAAATTTATAAAAAACGTAAAAGTGACTGTAAGGATAGTGATATGAATTATGAGATTAAAAAACAAAGAAAGATTGTTGATAGTCCTCCTCATTATTGTGATGATAATTCAGAAGATGAGGAAAATATTATAGAAATTAGAAGAAAACAAAGGAAACAACTTTTAGAAAAGCTAAACTCTACTCATGAAACTCATGCAGAAAAAGTAGCACAGAACATTATTACAAGTCATAAAAGTTTAAATGATAATTATGATAAACTCCAGAAATCCAATGTAAGACCTGTTTGTAAAAGTACTGACATGTTTGCTGATGCAAATAAAAAATCAAGTGACATGTTTGACAATTCTAATAAAACCTCAACTGACATGTTTGCTGATGTAGAACATTTTACACCTGATAATGTGCCCCCCGGGGTCACCAAAGACAACAATAATGATAATCCTCAGTTGACCGCAAACTGGGACGACCCTGAAGGCTACTACAATATTAGAATTGGTGATGTACTAAACAACAGATACACTATCAAAGATACATACGGACAGGGTGTCTTTGCTAATGTAGTGCGGGCACAAGACAGTGCAGCAAATACTGATGTAGCTGTTAAGATAACGAGAAATAACGATTTAATGAAGAAAACTGCTCTAAAAGAAATCGCCTTCTTAAAAGAAGTCAATGACGCAGACCCTGATGATAAATATCATTGCGTGAAGCTGTTGCGTTATTTCGTTCACAAAAGTCATTTGTGTCTAGTGTTAGAGCCCTTATACATGGATATGCGAGGCATTATTAAGAAGTATGGTAGACAAGGACTGAACCTAAACGCCCTGGTGAGCTACAGCAGACAGCTCCTTCTCGCTCTGAGACACCTAAAGAAGCTCGATATCATTCACGCTGATATAAAACCAGATAATATATTGGTTAATGAGAAGAAAAATGTCCTAAAGCTATGTGATTTTGGTTCAGCTGGTAAAGTTAATGATACAGAACCAACACCTTATCTCGTATCTAGATTCTACAGGGCGCCTGAAATTATATTAGGTTTGCCTTACTCGCACGGAGTTGACATGTGGTCTACCGCGTGTACAATCTATGAAATGGCGGTGGGGAAAATACTGTTCACAGGGAGCTCGAACAACAAAATGCTGAAATGCTTCATGGATATTAAAGGGAAAATACCAAACAAGATGGCGAGAAAAGGTAAATTTAAAGACCAGCACTTTAATTACAATCATAATTTCCTCCTTCACAAAAAAGATGAAGTTACGGGAAGAGAAAAGGTAGTAGAATACAGTACCATAAAAGTATCTCGAGATCTGGGGAAAGAACTTGGAAAGTCAATAAATGATGAAAGAAAAGTTACGCAACTAAGAGAATTGCTAGACAAAATGCTTGCTTTGGACTCTTGGCTAAGGATATCCCCAACAGATGCCTTAAAACACATTTTTATCAGAGAAGAAGTGCAAAAATAAAGACAAAAATGAAATAAATGATAATCATGACTTAATGTATTTTATTCATAATCCAATCCATCCAGATTATAAAAAAATTATACTTTTTTTCGTGCCAACTCCACCTTGTCACACGCTTTTACAATTCTATATTGTACCTATTTATAAGTGTAAGGCCAGGGTGATATAAGACTTACCCATACAATATTTCGTTATAGTATAATATATTACACCGCATTGTTGGCTAAGGAACTAGTGACATCTGGTGTTTCATTTCATTGACAACCGCAGTAGACTTACTTACCTACACTAATTTATTAATTGTATAAAAGCGGGTAGCTCACGTTTTATTTAGTCGAATATTGCTCGACATGTTTCACTCCGTAACGAGGAGCATAATCATGAGCCATTCGCGTTGGCTAACCAACGCTGACGAAACGAAACACGTCGATGTTACGGAGTGAAACATGTCGAGCAATGTTAGACTTATAAAACGTGAGTTACCCGCTTTTATACAATTAATGTTTCAATCTCACGATAGTTTTGTGTTTAAAACTTACTTAGGTACACTGTTAATTCTATAAAAATCAGGATTTGTACCGAACTATTTGACGCTTACAGTAATACGATGGGTTTTTTTATATGGTTAAGTGAGTAGTGGGCAGCTATAAGACCCCATGTTGCTTCGTGAAATGTATCTTAGAAACCTGCGTCTACTTATTATTTATTAACCTAAGATTGGTCTGGGGTGTCACCACGGCTCTGGCGTTTGAAAATTTGCTGACTTTCCAACCACGGACATCCAGTCTTTGGAAGGATTGGCTTCAGTTTCCTCACGATGTCTTATTTCACAGAAAAGCGACTATATCCATATAGCAGATAATAGTAGTTTATGTATCTGTGCATAATGAAGTGCATTACAACAAGAGTGTGGGGTTCATAATAATATCACACGAGTGTTGTAATGCCTAATTATAGTAATTATGTATAGTTGCATACACTACTTTATCTACACAAGGTAATGGCACCAATGTTGGACACTTTTAGCTGACAGGCACCAATGATGGACACTTAGTTCTTATTTCAAAAATCTTAGTTATAAATTGAATATGTCCCAACAAATGCACAACACTTAACTCCTTTGAAATAAGCACTAATGTTCATGATTGGTTCCTTGTCCATTACTGGTGCCGTTACCTCACATATCATAAGTTAAGATGGGTTCAGGAACCGTAGGGACATGACCTGCATTATTACTAGTGTTACTTGAAACATCAAAAAGTCAACGAACAAAACAAATGACAGCTTGGAATGGCGGCGTTGCGTATTTCGTATCTCAGTCAAATATTTTTTTAATACCATAGACAAGCGAATGAACTCCCTATTCTATTGTCACTCGAGTTCAACTGTCGTTCGATTTATAATAAAAAAACATAACGAATTAGCGTTTCGTATCAATGACTGTTTTAATATCTATATACCTATATTAGAATAGAAACCCCACTTGAATTTGACAGCTGTTCCAAATTTAAAATCATAACCTACGGATTTCAGTAGGTAATGTTAACATTACATCTCCATTCATTTCTGATGGTAATGCTGGTCATTGCCTACGGTTTCTGGACGCATTTTAGAGCACTTATGATATGTACGTAGATAAACCATTAAACTTGAAAATTTATACATCAGTTTCGAGATAGATTCGAAGTAGGTACAGACGGGTCAGGGTTCTAACCCGCAACCTTGGGGTAGAAAGTCCCAGTTTTACTTCTAGGTTCCAGAGGATTCCTTAGGAAATCTTGACACTTAAGACATTTGAAAAAATCCTACAACACCAGGATATGGGAAGGGCTACGGTAAAATAAAACAAGGGTATTTCGGCCTATACTCTTTATAAATCTCTCTTTGACAAATATTGTTTGCTTAAATCTAAATAAAAGTGATTATCCTTGACCGTAAACATCTGAATACGCAAAACATGACGAAACATCGCGATCTAAACAACTACTCTAAAATGAGCTTCGATGTTTCGTTATTACATTTACACATACCCCGCTTGAGCGCGTTTACACTTAGCCAAATTCCGCGTGTCGATGTAATTAATAAACGGTCGATTTTCGAATTCGGTAAAGGACCCAGTATATACGCGCCCTGGGACTACCCCAGATTCCCAGTACGAACGTCGGTTCGATCTCGGACTTGACATAAAGTTGTCGTATGATGCTAGATCGTATAGAACACACGTCTAACGCGCAGGCCAGCCGCTGATAGGACATGTTTTCTTCGGAAGTGAAACCGTGAAGTCACCTACAGTAAAAGTACGAAGGATGCTCGTGTTTATACTGGACGCGTTCAACTTCATTGGATGCGAAATCGTAGCGAATCGTACGAGTCGTTCCAACGACCGATATATCTGGATTTGTTGTATTCTGATATACAACATATAAACAGGTAATATCATCGTTAATTTTGTATTTCGCGTGTGAATGTACAGCCGCCATCAAATTTATCGGAGCAGCCAAGGTATTCAAAAATATCAGATCAAATATCAGAGCATGCACTTTATCGCCTTGACAATAGAGGCGTTGTTCCGATATTTGTGACCACCTCCACAGCTCCGATATATCTGATGGTGACTGTATATTACAATTCACATGTGGAGTCGCCAGCTACCACACAAAGCGGCTGACCTTAAATTCATATTCATTATTAGATAAATGTAAAAAAAAAGTGTGGCACAGCCAAGAGGGTGCCACTTAGGGGCATAGCATGTACAAAACGCCATAATCCGAGTTCGAACCAGCCAACCTACACGCTCGCTTGACTGAAGTTGTTATATTGCGTAAACCAAATAGAAATCACCAACCTTAAGACCTCTACTTCTAATATAATAGATTTAATATTCGAGATTACTTCATTTAAAAACAGAAAAAAATTAGAAAACTCAACAAAAATAAATTAGTAGGCATACCATCACAGTACAATATAAAACCAATTGGCATCAATCACAATACACGTTACAGCACTATCTTAGCAAAACTAGATCATTTACAAGCTACTTCTATCACAGACGAAAAGCGTTCTTTACTTGCACACTAGAAAGCTAGAAAGAAAAGAACGCTTTACATTTACGATACATTTTAACGCTAAAGAAACATAATTAGTAATTACATACACATATGCAATAAAACTGAAATTATTTGACAATAGCATTTGTAGGAATTAAATGTTTCAAATATAAACTTCATTACTTATCTATTCGAAACTGTTTGTTGCAGGAATTCAAAACTATTTTCACAAAAGAAAATGTTTTTTTCATAGTATTTTTTTTCCTGCACCTTATATGGTTCTTGATATACGAATCGTTACTCTGCCTATTCTATTTTGAATGTTGACATATGTCAATATGAGTCTAGATAGTTACAATACTGGACCTTATTAGGATATCTAAGTGTAAATACATAGAAACCCAGCTTTGTGCCTTTTAAAACAAGTTCCACTGGGATCTGATATGAGTAAATAAAATGAATACCTGATAGTAAATACATGTTAGTGGTCTAAGGAATTGTTACAATTTTATAATGCCAGCAGCCATTTTAGGCCGGGCGCCCACGGCGACTTTTTGTAGCGATGCAATCGCGCGTTTCGTAAACGCGCGACTGCATCGCTGCTAACGCGTTTTAGTCACATTTGCAACGCGCTACTGCATCGCGACTGCATCGTGGTTCGTGGGCGAGGGTACACAGCCAGCGACCGCATCGCGACTGTATCGATTCGAACGCGCGATTGTATCGCGATTGCATCGCTGCAAAAAGTCGCCGTGGGTGAGGGCCCTTAAATATTATTTCAAAAAGGCTTTAGTAGGTAAGTAATATTAAAAACACCCGCTATCATGGATTACAATTTTATCGTACATCGGATCGTTTTCACTAGTTCTTAAAATATATAAAGGATGGACATTAAGAGGATATTATCGAAATCGTCCGTCTTAAAAAGGAATGTTTTTTTTTGTAGTATTATCTATTGCTTTAATTACTCCTAAACATGAGGTAATCAAGATATGTTAACGAAATGATATGAACACAAGAAATGTTAATTCTTTCAAAACTAACATTCACCCAACATGATTACGATTCATATTTCGAATCTACTAAATTATAATGAATTCAGAATATATTATGATTTTATAACATTTTTTAACTGTTTTGGTCATAGACTACAATAGATAGTTTAAACACTACATTCGTGAAATGTCAGATATTCGTCACACAATAAAATACCTTCGCCATCTTTAACCGACCTTAAACCTTAATTCAACGTAAAAAGGCTCAGATTTCGATTTGATTCCAATGTACATAACTAGAAAATAAAGCAGAAGACATTAAATTAAAGAAGTCTTTGAGATTCACTTCCTATAAGCCTTCATGTTTCGAATAGGACACAATTTACAACAAATATCATAGTTTACCTGAATTGGAAATATATGAAAAAAATACGCATTTTTTAAATTCAGACTATTTTACCTTTTCGTTATTAGGTAACCAAGCGCCATCCGTTGTACAGTCAGCAGCCAAAGTTGCTAATAGTTTGAAGTGTTCAAAATGACCTACACGCGCTCTTATTCTCTTGACAATAGAGACGTGTTGACCTAAATTTGAACACCTCAACTGCTTAGCTACTTCTGCTGCTGACTGTACATAAGTTGAAATTGTTACTGTCAAATCGCCGTAAAAAATGTGAACTAGAAATTTGCATTCATGACGCGACGATGGTGGTGGCACGTTTGCCTGAATTACAAGTAAGCGATTTTAAATTTATCAAATCAGGAATACTAGGATCATCCTGGTTTTACAATAAGCTCTATAAAATAAAACATAATAATGCACAGAGAGAGCTAATTATAATTCATTACAAAAAAAGTTACGTGACACAGCGATTTGGTCAAATTCCATAGATAAGCAAGGTTGTCCGATTCGCAGAACATGCAAGTAACTCAGTTTTACTTATTTACACTCTCAAACAAATCATTTACAAGGGAGGGCGTCCCAAATCTACCATAACATACAAAAAATCTGTGTAAGGTCAGAAAATAAAATGTGACATTATCTATGAAAAGGGACCTTATTGTCGATGGCGCTTATGTCGTTGTTCAATATAATACAAACGCAACGCGATTCGACGTAAGTGCTATCGACAATAAGGTCCATTTTCCCAGTTAATGACACAAATACAATTTTAATCAATTATATTATTATAGGTATTTATAAGTAGCTGTATGCGTAAACAACTAAATCAACTTTCTTGCCAACACCTTAACTAGGTAACTGTCACGTGCGTAAAGTTATGATTGCCGCGTAATCCTAATGTATTTTGAAAGGCGATTGTTTTCATAAATTGACATGATAGCTATCCTATCTAGTAAGAACTGGATGGAGTAGAATCTGAATAGAATGGGCACCTGCTTAGATAACTGCTAATTCGAAACATCTTTCCCTTTAACGGGCATAAGAGTGTCAGAAATTACCAGTGATCGGATCGAGGATGCAATTTGGGGTGAATAACCTCAAACGTTATACATGGATGTGGCTCGGGATTTATCGGGATTTAGGGAATTTGATAACTGTTACTAATTAATCGCTTCTATCAAAGGTTAAGATATATACACAAAATGAAAATGTAATAGTATAATAAAATAAGTTATTTAATTGACATTTATTTTAAAACTACTTTGGATAAAAAATAACTTAAGCAGAAGTGTAATTGTATTTAGGAAAAAACAAGTTACCACTATTTACCTTCTTCAGTTATTTGATTTTTTTACGTAGGCAACAAAAATAATCGTGGGATTGTAAGTCATATTCCTATTAATATACCGTAGTAAAACCCCGGGAAATTGCATCCTAATTCCGATCACTGGAATTTACACATAACTGAACCTTGAAATAAAGTTCAAAAAATAGTGTAAAATATATTTCCACTACCTTATAAAGCGTTAAGAATTGTAACAGTTGTTTTATTAAATAATAGTTTTAATACAGCTGACAAGAAAAATATTCATTTCGGCGAAATAAAAAAATAGGTAAAAAATATTCAGTACAAACAAATAAAAACTTAAACACGTATAGAGTCCAAATCACTTTGTTAAAATTGTCAACCGCATACAATCTAGCTACGATAACAAATAGAGTCCAGATTGTCACGAAAGACTGACAGTAATTCAGAATTCACCAATTACCCAAACTAAACCGTTCATAGAATCCCAAGTAACAAGTCAACACTTGAAAGACGTCGAAAATTCGAAATTACGAAAATCACTACGGCATTGTTTACACATTACAAACCTTAAGCTGCTAATATACATCTAGTGTCACGTGGATGGATCAATAACAGTTAAGCAGAAACGGAGTCATACAGTCTCGTCATTCGATTGATCACTGGCTCACGATATCACAAAAATAAATTGTATTTACATTTAATGGTCGATAGAAAATCATTTTAGAAACGGATCGAGATTCTAAGTTTAAGTAGCACTATACTATACTAATCGTTACAGGTATCGTCAATAAAGGAATGGCAAGACGCACGAAGTGATACAAAATATTAAAAGACAAACCATGAATCGAGGAGGCTTTTGCTCAGCAGTGGGACGGCACATTGGCTACGGCAAATGTTAATAATCCAGTTAAGAATAGGGCTACACAGCGCCATCTTGGTTGTTTTTCAAATTATCGTAGAAATATTTTGAACTACTTCGTGCATCTTATTGTTCCTTTCTCTATAACAGTATTAAGTAGAGGATGACGTTTTTGGGGCAATGCAATCTTAGACGCAATTGTTTTTCATCCATATCAATGATTTGGATGTGTATTTTGTGTTTCGGTTTCACAATATGATTAAAATAACTATAAAAACAGGTTATGATTTTGGAATGTATTTATAATTTCCAATAAATTTCGGGAAATAACATCAGACTCTATTTAATTGGTTTTTTTTTCTAACTTAAAACATTTTATTTGAAACTGTAAGAGAATTCTAATCGTTGTTGCGCTTGTAAATTCCGCCATTTAACTTATGAAAACTGAAAACCGATTTTGTATTCATCAGTTCTGTGGATTTTACGAGCGCAGCGACGAATTATGACGTTGCGCCGCCAAAAACATTGGTGCCCCAAAAAAGTGAGTACGCAACTAAGTTATCACTAGTATCTTTGGATGAGTGATGCGCGACAGTGTACCTCGTTGTTATGTGGGCGCGTGGAAGGCGTCCGACTGCGTGGACGCGATGGAGTCGGGGCTCTGCAGCGAGGCGGAGTACACCGGGTTCATGGGCGTGGTACCGCCCGCCTCGAATAGAGTACTGTCGTACACACTGTTGCTCTGCTAGAATTAAACATTAAAATAAATAAGTTTTTGTCAAAAATATAATTTTTGGTATTATGTCTGTACCGTACACGGAACAATGGTGTTCCGGACATTTGGGAGGCGTACGCGGAGTCGGATCGAGCTCTTTCGTCAATTTAATGAAATGTAAAGGGTACTGTTATATTCATGCTACTCAGGGTTGGCCATGCCGATTCAAATGCTGATGCCGCATTGATGTCAATGCCGTAATGCTACATCAGCACGAGTTAGTTTACGTTATTAAGTAATTTATAAATTGCAATCAGATCGGATTGGACTTTCGTGCGGTTTAAATATTTGTACTCTATATTTAGTTTTTTAAAAGTAATAAAGTCGTGTTTGTATTAAAAACTGTTTTTTAAAAAAGATCTTCCTGATCCACCCCGTAATAGTACACTAAGCGGATGTTGCCCCTGTCCGTATCATGGGACGCGCAGAGACAGGACCCGCCATGGTGTAAGGACTATTGAGTTATAATGGAATCTAGAATGTACTAGGCTAATGGGTGGACAAGCTACTGGGCTAGTACAGTCGCCATCAGATATGTCGGAAATATGGGAACAAGTACTTTATTGCATTGAGAATAGGCGTTGTTCAGATATTTGTGACCACCTCCACAGCTCCGATATATCTGATGGCGACTGTACAAGGTATTATTATTATTAAATCATCAACTATTAATTGAGTGGACTCTAACGAGCCTAAACACGACGGGTTTATCTTATGTGGCTGCGTTATATTTTCAGATAAGTGGTACCATAATATACCATATTATCACCAAACTTAAGTGTGCTAAATTTAATCTCAACCGGTTGAGGATAACTTCTTTAAAAATCAATTGCAAGATTGCTAAGTAAATTCATGAAATAAAACACCAAAAACCGGATTATTATGGATAGACCTACCCATAACAAAGTGTCACTTGTGATATCGCGGTATTATGATGTCAGCGAAGTATATAAGTTCCACGCCGAGCAGGACGACCTGCTTTTTCGTAAAGCATAATTGAACTAGGTGGGGTAGGTTTCTTCTATTCACCTCGTCCTCGAAGTTGTTTCTACCCATCTGCAATGTCTGCCCAAGGTGAACATATTTTTGAGCAACTTCGAGAACGGCGCCGTGTACCGTGCCGTGCCGTGTAGGTTTAAGATGAATAAGCAGGTTAGTCGTCAAAAACCATCACATTACAATACCTGGTAGATGTAGTCGGAGTCGGTCTTGAGCGAGCTGAAGCTTTGCTGATGCGGCAGCGACACCTGGTCGTCGTCGAGGGGCTCGTCCATTTGCGCCTTGTAGGAGAACATGATGCTTGGCTGGGATACACTGAAATTAAAATATATGTATGTAACAATAAATGCATATAACGCACCATTTTACGAGAGACATTTAAATAGAGTAGCGTGTAAAATGGGTTTTATGTACGATTTGTACACTCTACTTTTCAATTCAATTGCGAGGAAATGGTACAATTTTAACTTATTAATGCCAATTTTTATGTGTAATGAGTATTGCTAATATGTAATGAATATGTATCTTATGTATGTACGTAAAACCAGACGACGCACCGTGGCCGCTCGGGGCTTATATGACAGGTTTTAACTCAATTTCTAAATGATGAACAGATGATTTTATTTTATTATCTATAGCATAAAAAGTAAAGAGCCATTTTTATTACATCTCTAGCGCCAGCATGTACATTCACCATCAGATATGTCGGAGCTGTGGAGGTGGTCACAAATATCGGAATAACGCCTCTATTATCAAGGCGATAAGGTGCATGCTCCGATATTTTTGAATACATTGGCTGCTCCAATATCATTGATGGCGACTGTACACAAACACAGTGTTACCTGAAGAACTCGCTGAGGAACGTGTGGTAGACGAGCGGCGTGTACAGCGAGTAGTACAGCCAGGTGGTGACGTCCACGACGCACAGCCCCGACGGCAGCGGGCCCCACAGCAGCAGGCCCGCGCCCGCCGCCTGCGTCGCGTCCAGCAGCGCCAGCAGCAGAATGTACAGGTAGAACGACAGTTTAGCTGCAACAAAAACATCATTGGCTCTTTGACACGTATTTGAAAACTAGCTATTGCCCGCGGCTTCGCTCGCGTTAAGAAGTATTTAAGTTATTTTTAACACACTATCGTTCAAATTATCGTAGTTTCGTATGCATGCATGCTCTTTGTTCGGAAAAGTAGCTTTAAGGCTTGGGCACATAGGCGCGTTTTGTGAGCGTGGCGGTAGCGCAGCGTGACACCGGTGTGGCTAATGTAACGAAATACGGCACACATTCGGACGGCAACGTCGCGCCCCGTTCACAAAACGCACCTATGTACCCAAGCCTTTATGGTTGCAGTCTCAGCCCGATCGGTTTAAAATTGACAAAGTTTCATACAAACTTTCATCCCCTATTTTATCCCCTTGGGGGTAGAATTGACCAACATCATCTCTTAGCGGATGCCTACGTCATAACATCTACCTGCGTGACAAATTTCAGCCCGATCTGTCCAGTGGTTGAGGCTGTGCGTTGATAGATCACTGTCAGTCACCTTTGAGTTACACCTATATATTTAGATTATACTAAACAGCTTTCCTTTTTATGAGGATCAAAATATGTCTCATTGCCTGATACATCGTTTCACCAAATGGTTGCAATGGAAGACCAGCGCTGACTCAGTCGGCAGTATGCTGAGTTGCAACCATTTCGTGACAAAATGTATCCTTGTTTGTGTCATATGTTGTCTGTGATTTTGTGTTTTGTCATGAATAAAGAAATTCTAATTCTAATACGCATCCTTGTACCCTACCTATGATAAGCCACGAAGATAGTTTTTTTGGCTATGAACCGTTGCGCTTAATGCATAAGTATATGGCATACTTGTTATACAGCTTATTTTTAAATAAAATGAAGGGAATCAAAATAGTGCCATTTAGGTTTTTATATAACATATACACATTGGAAGTAAACACATTGAGAACTTTAATATCACGTAGATTTTCATGATTTAAATCTAACACTGATGCCGATGGGAGATTTTCTATCCATTATTACTTCTATGTTTCAGTGTAAGTATTATATTTTAAAAGCAACGGGTAAAAACGGGTCCTAGCAGTCTTAGCATCCGCGAAATCACATATTATAGGTAAATTATAAAGATACCTAAACCAGATCATGCCAGCGATATACGTCCTACTGTCTGCTGCTACTTTAGTAATACGGCAGTTAAGAAATTACGTGTGCTTTGGCATTAGAAAACCCGAAAATCAAAACATTCCATTCTTTCAGCCGGAGCATTACCCACTGTTTTATAAAACAAATTGCATGATCAAGTCATACTCATAAGATCTGAATCTACTGGCAACAAATATGAACTTGCTATTCGCTGATAAAGTAGTAACAATCGTTCATTGACTTCTGCTATACAGTGTGTAATTCTTATACGGGCGAATCTCTTAACAGAGGGTAGAATAGGACATAAGAAATATATTTAGATAACTTTTGCTTCGAAGTACAACTAAAATTTAATCCATACAAAAAAATTCGGCCCGCAATGTAATGCAACACACTCAAGTTAAACACTCGTTGACAGTTCGTTTCAAAAGCTCATGTCGCGTAATGTTCGCAGTACATTACTGCTTAGAAATTTTACTAAAATTAATTACATGTGTATAATAGGTATAATTTAAAAAAACCTTTTGGTTATTGATTATACTGGTAAATCCTATGTCTGGTTTAATTCTTCGCCCGTATTAGACTTACACACATTATATGTATATTATATGCTTGCTTTAAAGTCTATAATTAGTTGTAGCTTTTCAACCACTTTCCGCAGTATGCAGTCTATGTGTATATAATATTTTAATACAACAAAAACCAATACGAACACGGTACGGATTTCTAGAAAACACGGAACTGTTTTATAGATAACAACTGTTCAACATAAGATTTCTTTAAATCAAGTTACATAATTCACTACAGCTGTGATATGAGTCAATAATAAATATACATAAATCAATCAGTACTTTTGTTTACATTACTGTTATCAAAATGAATAATGTTATTACTAATGTTAAACTAAATAAGTAGCAATAAACTAGTGTAACTGCATTTAAATTAACTGTATGTATAGTGTGAAGATTAGATGCTAATTATTATGTACCTATTATTTTTATTATAATTATACACACCTATAAATTAACAGCTTTTATAATGTAATGCATATACATAGAATAAAATATAAAATAAAAAGCCCATTCATTCCAAAACCAACTTAAAATAAGTAACAAATGATTGTAATTACATTTACACTTTTGTATAAGTATGTTTTTTATGTGGTGTAAGTAAAATTTGTTTATATTCAATAGGTAATATTATTTTATGTGGGTTATTTGGACCCCTTGTTGTGTAAAGGCCTTCTCCAGTTTTTGCCATTTATCTCTATCCTGAGCTATATAGCTATCTCACTTGTGTATACATATATGTATGCCTACATAAGTATGTAAGCAGACACATTGTCTAGTGACTGAATAACTTTATGACAACTTATCTGGATGAGATCTTGGCTGTCTTGGGGGTGGGGGTCAAAAGAATACACTTCATGAGCATTTCATCTGCCGGTAAAGTTAGTAAATCATAAATACATATTGTTACAATTCTATGTATTATTTAGTCATTTAATCTTTATTGTACAATACAAGCAGGTACAAATGCCGGATGTAATGCCGTAATGCATTTTCTACCAGTCAGTCTACCAAAGATTGAATAGGTGCAGGGTCTTTTAAATGCAAAGGTGTTATTTAAATATCAAAATATCAAGCTATACTGATAAATGATAAACATACATAAAAATAAACGTACATATTACAATTACTAAGCAGAAGAAAGCTTTTCATGGAAATGCTTGCGCAACAAGTACTTGAAGCCATACTTAGTCTGGGCATGGCCTATTTTACAATACTATAATTAGTTTTATCACTTACTTGGTAATGCCAAATATTCTCTCAATGGGGTCCACGGCAATATCAATATCAGGAAATAGATGACTGCAAATACAAGTGACGAAGTGAACCAGAATAGAACTCCTCCATGTTCAAACAAGTCCGTGTCTCCAGCTATCAGAGTGGCGTCATCTGTCTTCATGAACTCCAGTGTGCCCTGAGTTATAGTGAACGCCAGAGATATAAATGAGGTGGCCATCAGCACATATCTTATACTGCTCCGGCTATCCATGTGACCTAAAACATAAATTGTAATTTTATTACATGTTAAAGTGAGATAACAATATGTAGAAAAACATAATAATTATAGAAACTGTAGAGATTACAGTTCCTAATTAGGCCCTGTTAAAAATGATCAATTGAATTTATTTATTTTAAACATATTATCCTCTTTTAAAAAAATGTTAGTGTGAAAGTTTTTAAATTCCAAGGACCATTAGGCAAATAGAGTGACGGCCAGTAATGGACAAGGAACTAATCATGGACATTATTGCTTATTTCAAAGAAGTCAAGTGTTGTGCATTTGTTGGTACATATTCAATATATGTATAACATTATGGTTTTTGAATTAAGAACTAAGTGTCCATCATTGGTGCCTGTCAGCTTAGTGTCCAACATTGGTTCCATCAACCTAACGTGATAATAATAAATTTACTGTATTGCACAACCTATTTGAGTTGTCATTACTGTTATAAATGAATGATTTCTTTGTTTGCACAATTTTTGAAAATATAAGCAATTAGGTCTTAGATATTTATTGTTTAAATGTACCAGTGATGGAAAGTCAGGATGGTAAAGTTATACAAATCCTGAAGGTAAATAATTAAAAAAAGTTATTTAACTTCTTAATATTGAATACCACTTGAAATATTAAGGCTAGGTGCTTTAATGTTTTTAAAATTAAGAACCCTGTAAAAGTATTACTAGGACCATATTTGAATATAAGAGTACTTACCAAATGCTAACCCGAATATTACAACACTCATCTCGGTGGCCAACAAAAAGAATTTCACCATGACCCACAACACCTTGTCCACCTGACCACCCAGGGGCATAGGGGCATTTAGAGTCATCGCCACGGCACATCTCACCACACTTATTATAACGTTCCCCCAGACCAACGAATAAAAAGTCAGAAATATCGGACTACTCGTCGCTCTCAGCTTTAGTTGTGCCTTGTTGAACCTCACAACTAGGAACAGCACGAACAGAGCGTTGGGTATCAATATGATCAGATCCCAAATACGGACCCTGTAACAAAAGTTAACGTAAGCACAAAAACAAATATAAAAACAAACCGCACAAGGCCACGGCTGCATTACCTTGAGTTATTTATCCTAGAATTCAAAATGTGTTTACAGAACGTATCCTCGCTTACTGGGGGGAAATCGGACCCGTTCACATCCATGTTCCACATTTCACTGCGTTTCCATGTAGTTTATTCTAATTAGAAAATATTGGAGCCCTATAAAAAGGAATCATAACTCAATTTGAGTAATCGAGTTAGTGATACCACTGCGCTACGTCAAAGAAGACATCTTCCAATATTTTTTGTTATTCATTACACTTTGTTTCGTTTATCTTGGCTTTCTACTGTCCTACAAATTACGAAACCATTAAGCGATGTAACAAGTTATCAATGCGAGAATTACTGCCATCGCTCAGATTGAGAAATCAGTCGTACCGTACCGTACGTAGTTTTTTTTGTGTTTGAAAGATATTTTTTTTTGGTCTTTACTCCACAGTTTTATTACAAACTTGTATTCTCGATTGGCTAAATTAATGTTCAAAAGTATTCTAACCAATCATATTACTGTAAAACTGTGCGGTCATTGGCAGTTATTCTAATGACATAGGACATAGACAATATAGTCTGTAAACTTAGAGGAATAAATAATCAATGCAATGTCTATGCTGCGGCGCTACCGCAAACAACGATATTCGTAAATTTTCGACGCTTGTCTCTGTCACTCTCATGACACCTTTATTAGAGTAAAATGACCGAAATATACGAACTTCGATGTTCGCGTTACCACTCCCGAAAACCAAATCTGTCAGAGCCATAGATATATTTCATTTAACTAGACGGAGTGTGCTAATAATAATACCACGATTGAAAGGGATGGTCTTATATAAATTTCCATAAGTATGGCAGAAACGGCGTTATTTTCATCCGTCCTTGTCATTGTCTCACATATATTTGTTGCCCTTCAAACTGACGTCACTGTCAATTGGCATTTACTTTACACAAAAGTCATAAAATGTCAATCCCACCCATTCCCTGTTTGGATTGGATTTAGACTTAAAATTTGATGCAGATATTTTAATATTAATATATTTAATCAAGAGTGTCATGATACAATAACTCTATAGTATTTGAAAACCATAACGATTTTATAATTTATTCTATTTAGGACATAAATGAAAAAAAAGTTACATAAGAGATTTGTGTAAATAACAATGTCGTCAAAGCATAGAATATTATGGAATATTATATCAAGAATTAGATTAGAGACCAAAATTATTCAGAAGTGTACTCCCGTTAAGTTTCCTAAAACACCTCACAAGCAAGCTACAGTGTCATGTACTCTTGGATTTTCTTTATTTACTTGGCTAGGATTTCAACCAAAACTTAGCGCCGAAGATGAGCTTATTCAAACTATTAAACACTGTGTACTTTTCATTCAAAGATTACAATATGAAAAAGCAGAACAACTACTGCACATTGCATTAAGACAGGCCCAGCAGATCCAACATGAAATGGGCATAACATATATCTATGATGTTATGGCTAATTTGGCTTTAGAGAGGGAACAACTAGATAAAGCCAAGAAGCTGTTTGTTTCAGTCACACAGAGAATAATGGCAGACGGAGCTAAGGAAGATGATCCCAGAGTGATCCATCTCAGTATCAAACTGGCCAGAATCAGCCATCTAAAAAAAGAATACTCAACAGCTCAACTGGGTTATGAATGGTGTTTAGAAAAATTACATCAAGCTATGGGACTGAATCCAAGCGAAGACACTAGGAAAATGCTTGCTATAGCTGAAGATTGGTGTGGGAGGCTGTACATAGATTGTAATAAAACAGAGGAAGGGTTGAGATTAATGGTAAATTCACTTGATCATATGCAGACTGTGAGTGATGTGGGCCAAGAACATATAATGGTCCAGCTGAATGATATTGGGACAGTTTGTATCCAATTAGGGAAGACAGATGAAAGCATTGCCTATTTTAAACAAGCTATAGACATTGGGAAACAAATACCTGAGATGGGGGAACTAGGAACTTTGTATGTTAATTTAGGAAGGGCTTATTTGGAGAAGCAGTTAATAGATGAAGCTAGGAAGAGTTGTGGGCATGGCTGGAAATTGGGAGTCCAGGCTAAGAGTCAAGAAATCAAAGAGGAGGCTGAGGATTGTCTTAGAGAATTAAAAAATATGATGAAGTAGAACTGTGTCTGCAGTAATTTATTTCTATAAAATAATGTTTAAATATCAGTTAGCAGTGTCTAGGCAAACTAATGTGTTATTTTTATAATTGATATACAGTACGTTCATATACAATTTATTTATGTCCAGTCCAAGTGTAAAATCTTGTTCACTGCCAAAGTTTCAAAAATATGTACCGAGCAACTCTATTGTACAGTAAATAAGGTTGTAGGACGTATTTATGAAATGATTCTTTCGGTACGTATTCTTGCACTTGACTGTCCACTAGCCACAAACTGCTGTATGTTATAATTGTTTTATAAAACTACAACACTTATTTATCTTTCCTTCACAATATAGTCATACAGAATGTATAAAGACAATACAGACCGTATAACTAATATTATTTGTATAAAATGTAGAAAGCCTGTAAAGTTATATTATATTAAGTTATATTATCCTCTTCTGTACATACTTAATTTATACATTTTTGTAAGTTAATTATGGAAATAAAAGGCGTAAGTACAAAGAGATATTTTTTTATTTCTTAATGAATCTCATTTGTGGCACAAAAGTGAACTAAACTTTTACAATGTAAATGCATTGAGAGCTGTTGGAGCAAGTGTTATTGAGCACTTTCTTTAGACACCGCGAAAGGTTCAGCGACGACCTCAGCGCGGCTGTCTACGATCACCACATCCTTAACGGGCCGGTCGTTGGCTCCCGTCGTCGTCTTCTCAATCTTACGCACGGTGTCCTGTAACAAACGAGTATGGCACAGTTGGTAACATGATATGAAACAATTGTGTCGCTTAATTTGAAACTCGGGTAAATCCATTCTGCTTTAAAGTTGATTATCCAACAAAAATGTATAATAATCTGAAAACGAATCAACCTAGAGCAGAGCGGATTTACCTGAGTTTGAAGTTAAGCGACACAATTGAAGTTTGTATCAGTAGGCTAGGTAGGGAGGTTTGTAATAAGGTGCAAAAGTGTAAACATCTTTGACGTCGACTGTATCTGTAAAAATAAGGCACTTTCTTGTATACAGTGTATGCCTGTACGGGCAGCGATGTCGGAGCTTTCAATCTTATCGAAAAATGATCACGTAGTTTTCTTTATGTCGACGGTAATAAAATGGCGGCCATTTTAACTTTTCAAATACCTTTATGCCCGGAATACACGAGGCTAGTTTTTCAAGCCAGTATAGTAAGCTAGTGCTAGTAAGCTAGCAAGCTAGTGCGTCTATCTTCGTGTATACAAAACTAGCTTAACTTTCAGGCTAGTAAGCTAGTGCTGAAGCCAGGATAGTTTTAATAGCTTGCCGTTCTATTTTTTGAGCTAGTAGCGCCCCCCACCACCGATTTCGCTAGCCTGGCTTGTGGACTATCTTCGTGCGGCCGGTGAAGCTAGTATCCGTCCGGCTAGTGCCATTTGTCCATACACGTTTTTTTAAATATATCTTCAAGTAATTCATTTAGTACACATTTACATAGTTTTTTAAGTAATTGTTTCATTCATGCTATGTTATTTTTTACGAATTACGTTCATATTGACGATTTTTTTACGACACTTTGCAAAGTTTCTGGCACTCGAACTGTCTTAAAATTACTGGCATCATGTAACCAGCACTAGCCTAGGTTCAAGACAGGACAGTTTTACTAGCTTACTAGCTTATTAACTAGCTTACTATACTGGCTTGAAAAACTAGCCTCGTGTATTCCGGGCATAACAACAGGTGTCAAAAAGTGACTTCCGCTTGTATTACAAGTTACAAGTTTTCGACGGATAATACAGTTCATGACAGAAATACAACGTATGCTCGCGTTTAGGTATTTGAAAACTGAAAATGACCGCCTATTTATTATCGCCGACATAAAAAAAACTGCGTGGCGATTTATCGATAACATTGATTGTGCTACTCGTTCTTAAAAGTCCGAGCTGCCCAGACACTGTATAAAAAAACTCAATATTATAAAAACATCTTGAGTTTTATTTTGTTCTATCACAGCCCAAGAAGACATCCATGCATTATTAAAACCAAGCTAATATAACCTAGCCAAGGTTTTAGCCAATAAATAATAAATAGGTTTCACCCAAAAAAAATGCAAATATTTCCGTAGTTTCAAGCGGCTAAAAGTTTGTAGACGAAAGTTGTGTGATTACAAATAAATCGTTAAAAACTAATTATATTTTTTATAAGTATTTTAGTGAAATAAAAGCAAACTTTAATTTATCGGATCAGCAGATAGAATATAAAATGTTGGCTGTTTTCTGAAGTAGATTCTGTCTATGGTACGAGTAGATAATTCCACCATGTTTCGTTCAATATCGACTTGTCTGTCATGCCCTTACCATGCCTTCCAAGACCTTGCCGAAGACCACGTGCCGGCCGTCGAGCCAGGTCGTCTTGGTGGTGGTGATGAAGAACTGCGAGCCGTTGGTGTCCTTGCCCGCGTTGGCCATGGACAGCCAGCCGGCGCCGTAGTGGCGCAGCTTGAAGTTCTCGTCTTCGAATCGGTCGCCGTAGATGCTGCGTCCTACGGACAAGAACAATGGAGTCAGGGCCGGTACCGTGAACATCTGAGTTCGTATATTTCAAGCATCTTTCTCTTTTACGCCAATTAAGGCGTCATGAGAGTGACAGAGACAATCGTTCGTAATTTATGAATATCGTTTTTTGCGGTAGCGCCGCAGATATCTACGTAACTCGGTTTAAAGATATGGCAAATCGCGATATTGGTCGTGGGTATTGTCACTAAACTGCGATAAGAAACCACCGGAGAACGGGTAGCAGCATCCTTATAAAGCGGTAGATCATATTGCGATCACCAACACGCCTGCCAAACGCGGCAACTATGGCCTTGAACCCCCCAAAACTCATGCTCACAAAGATCGCTGCATGTAACAGAATAACTCTCAAGTTTATAATGATGAATGTATATATGGATATTGGATACATTATTAATTGTATAAAAGCGCGTAACTCACGTTTTATAAGTCGAATATTGAAGACTGACGTCTGCGTCGGTTAGCCAACGCGAATGGCTCATGATTATGCGCCTCGTTACGCGAAGTGAAACATGTCGAGCAATATTCGACTTATAAAACGTGAGTTACCCGCTTTTATACAATTAATATGTTTCAATCTCACGATAGCTTTGTGTTTAAAATTGGATACATTACCAGTTTCCGCAAGTACTAACTTCTTAAAGCAAATAGAATACACAATCTGCGATCGTTATGTTTGTGTAGCACGGCCGATAGGTAATCCATGAGTTGAAGCCCTACAATGTCTATTTAATTACGAAACATTTAAGAGATTCGGAAGTTCTGAACACCTGCATTAATTGGGCTACACGATACTTTACGAAACTAATCAATTAATCCACGCCTTAGTTTGTGCCGTGATGTAGTGAAATCACAACAGTCGTAAATAACTGCGATTCCGTAACACATCGTTAACAAGTTATCGCAATGTTCCTGCCATGTAATAGGTCCTTGGAACAAGTGGAAGTCTATTACTGTTGTTTGCTTTTAAGTGTTGAATTTTGCGAGTAGTATTTATATTCGACAATAGAGTAAAACGCAAGTAACTGGCCACCGTTCAATACCTGGCATGTTATACTGAAAATAAATTCTATTCACCTATAAATAGAACATATTTTAGTATTAGGTGGCAGTTTTAGAAGGGTAGCCAGTAATTGAAACCCCATTAGAAAATGGGTTCTATTTATAGGTAAACAGAATTCACTTTCCGTATAATGTGGCCAGTTACTAGAGATTTACCTTAATACTTGCATAATTGAATAAGTTACGTTATAATAAATTTCAATAGGTAGTAAATAGTCTTTTAAATTTTCAAGATCTTTTTGTTTGTCATATCATAATAAGAAAAATATTAAACTAAACTATCGTGAGACTCAAACATATTAATTGTATAGAAGTGGGTAACTCGCGTTTTATGCGGGCGTAGTCTGCGTCTGTTAGCCAACGCAAATGGCTCATGATTATGCTCCTCGTTACGGAGTGAAACGTTAGTTACCCGCTTCTATACAATTAATAAGAAAAAGATTCAGAATGCCTAAAGGCATTAAGGCTGCCATTTGATCTTAGTTTTGTTATGCAATAAAGTTTAAATACATACATACGGCACTAATGTTTAGGTTGGTACATCCAACACTGCAACCTTACTCATGTAAGTCATGTCATTAAGTAGGGTTGCAATAATGAGAGTAAGTTAGAAGGACAGACATGGATAATATGTTTCCTAATAGGTTAAGTAAATCCCGGGTAATGCCGGGATATTATATTACCCATGCCATTAACCCCGTTCTCATGCGTACCGGTATGTACTCGTACGGTAACCATACTAAAACCCTACCGCAATCATACGTAGTTATGCGTATGAAAACAATAGATACTAAAACGCCAGACGCTTTGTTGACTTGACGGTACATTGTATAATTAGATTTGTTTATTTCAGGGATTATTTTATATTTTCAGGAACTCTTCTTTGTTCCAATTGGAATTTAGCCAATTTCTCTTTCATATTATGCCGTTTATTATGATTGTAAAACATGCAAATACAGAAAAAATCAAGTTTATAAGCAACATCAAATCATTTTATTAATATGGCAATGGTTATTCTGTGATGTGTCGGAGTTGAGAGTCTTTGTAGAGTCAATGTCACAATACCATGCAATTATTCATTTCATAGTTTTCCTTATAGGAGTTACAAATAATATAAGTTATAAACTGAAGTTGATGTCATTTACGAAAATAATAATGAACAATGCGTCACAGGTCCCGTTACTGAAATATTAGTTGCATTTTATCATATCAAATGTTGATGGTGAACACATAGATACATTTATAATGCCTTGGCAAGGATTTGCCTCTTGCTTTGTATCCGACTAGACTAGGAGGCTGTTCGTAATTTGTAAGAGTATTGGAATTACTGAGCAATTTTATATTTAGTTTGTTTTTGGGATTGTGGAGCAAGAAAACCAGGCATCACATATAATTCATATTTGAAGCTTGATGTGTAAGATTATTTTTTTCACCAACAATTATATTTATTTTTCTAATGGTACCTAAGTAGTAAAAAAAATATTTGCTTACAATTTGGTCACCCTAGTTACTGTGACAATGACTTGGTTAGTTTAATTGAAAATGTAAGAAAAGATAAACAATGTTGTTTTGATACTACCATAAGATAATAGTGACCAGTTACTGAGAAAAACAGATTCTGGGTCAAGACCCAGAAATCATATAGTAATGAAATAATTCCAAAAGATATTTACCACCAGTGCCGTCTCCTTTAGTGAAGTCTCCACCCTGGATCATGAAGTTGTCGATCACACGGTGGAACTTGCTGCCCTTGTAGCCCTCACCCTTAGGCTTTTGAGCAAGCTGGAAGAAGTTCTCCGCAGTTTTTGGAACAGTCTTTCCAAAGAGACCAATTACAACATCTTTAGGTTCTTCATCACCTATCTTAATACTGAAGGTGACCTATTAAAAAAATACATTTATTATTAAATTGGTGAAAGTAACAATGGGTTTTTACAATTAAAGGGTCTCAAATTTTTATTGTCCATATTTTCTGAAGTGATCACTGAAATTGTGTCTTACATAAGGCTCAAGAAATTAAGCACAAGCTAGAAATTTGCCAAAGTAAAACCAAATTTTTGGTTACATACCTACTTTATTATTGTCTAAAGTAGGTAGTTTAGTAAGTATCCAAATGAGCTATTTTTGGACTTTTTTCATAGGTAATAATTTTTATAACTTAATAACAAAAAATGCTTTTAAAATTTTATAGCATTCTTACACCCCAACACCTTCTCATGTAATAGTTCTGAGCAGTAAATAATAATATACATTACAGGACATTAGTTAATAGATTGTGTACCTATGTAAATATATTTGTGTTAAAATATGATTAATGTATTACTACCAATGGCTTAAAAGTAACAAACATTGCCTCCAAATACTTAGACAATAATGCAGCAGTTTAATCCAATTTAGACATTGTTATATACAGGAGAGCAATAAGAGTATCTCATTGGACTAGATTGGTACACAAAGGTAACTATTTGATTGAATTGACTTATTCAATCTGCCAAGGATATTTTTTATTAAATCTGATCTATTGACATTTAGTCTTTTCTTATATAATTAAGGCGATGACATCAGTACATGGGTACAAATTTGAAAAACCCGTTACCCAAACAAAGGACTTGACGCGTCATTGGCCTTAGGTCAGCAACCTTACCATGGTCTGTCAAGTTCAGGAACGCGGCAAAAATAGCGTACCGAGGTAGGCTTTTTTCTAAAGTTTAGAAAAAAAATGCTTTACGTACCTTGTGGGTCACTTTGGGACCTTTGGGAGAATCATCGGACTGCGCGAAGGCTATAAACAAAAACAGACCTAGCACAGTGGCAAAGGTTCCCATGATGAGAAGAAGTTTGAATTTTCTTCTAAAAATTTTAGCTTATTAAAAATATCACAGCGGTACTTTTAAATGGCTTGAAGGCGAGGGGCTTAATCCTAGACTGCCACCGGTCAAATGACGAGTGGGCTGTGTAGGATTCTGCCGCAGCCGATACCGAAGCGCCACGTTACCAACGAAACGGAAGCGAATAATAATACAGCGACCCCACCACCCACGTACGGACAACGCAGCGATCTTCTTGAGATTGTGCGGCGTGCGTCTATTCTAAAATAGTCGTTATTATAATTGGCCGCGAGCGATATTACCTCGGCCTCCGAAATGAAATGACAAATATGTCAATACTCAACTCAATGTCATAATGACAGCTCGTGAAAAAAAGTTACCAGGAATGAAAAAAAAAAGCATATTGCTAATATTTTACAAAACTTGTTTTTATTTTATACACTAAAACGCCGATTCTTGCTCCATCAATCTTGCAATGGCATTCTCCAATTAGGGGTCCCTCTGAAATGCAAACAAATATGGTGTACTTAGGTAAGTTGCAGACTACTTGCATGATGTAGCTTCTGCTTAGAGATGAGACGATTATGGATTTGGCCGAATGCGAATATTCGCTCAAAAGTGTGTGCAGCTCAAATCGAACCGAATATTCGGCCGACCTATTAGGAAGTAATATAAACTTAACATTTAAATGACTCACAGTTTTTGTATAGTTTCTAGATCATTATACGCTTTAATGGTTTTACTAGAGCTGTTGCATCTGTTAATCCACTGCTCTGTCGGTTTTAATATGTTATTAAATGATCTCTCTTTCCGTTTGGTTCTACCTACACAGGCCATATTTATCTCTGCTTGTAACGATGATCCATCTTGAGTCGTCATGTCACATAACGCGCTAAAAATATAAAGAGATAAAAATGATAGGTATCTGATATTATCTTAACACAATCTTCCGAGTAACAAATATGCCAAAGTAAGGTAAGTAAAAATTTATTCAATAACAAATTTAAAAACTGGAACGAGGAGAACAATGACAGGAGAAGAGACTTTAATAGAGGTTTAATGAATGGATGAGAGTATAGTTTACAGTTGTAAAAATTTGAATTATAATTGGTATCAGTGTAACAACTCTTGTTATGTCTGGTTATCTCGTTTGTGGGAAACAATGACATGTGTTCGTTTTGTTACGGGGCCACGATACTTCACGATATTTCAGGTACCCCAAATGTACCTATGGAATAGTAAGCAGACGCTTTTATTAGTTTATTGTCGGGGGTTACGGTACGACCACGGTAATTTAAAAGCACTGCGACATTTGGTTTCCCTCTCATACCGTGACTATATCGATAAAGTTCATTGTCTTAAATTATTTTTTATTATGCAGAAACGTCTGCTAGCGAATATCTTCGATATTTAAATCGAAAGAGAAATAGACAAATTTGACTCGCGGCGGGACTCGAACCCACAACCACTGGATCACTAGCCTAGTGCACTACCAATTGTGCTACACGAGTACCTCTTAGACTTGTCAAATTTTTCTGTCTATCCTTCGTCGTATACGTCATCATGGGTGACGTGTAAACACATCTACCGCCAGCATACCGCATTCATTGTCTTAGTTAAGTAAATGGTTGTGGATAGGTAGGATTCTACGATGGGTTTAGGAGGCCTATCGAAATGAGATTAGACTATATAGGTATTATGTAGATATTGAGATCTGACGGTGTAGGATGTATTTTGATATTGTCTAAGTGAAGAATTAAAAAATCTCGTCAAGTGCCTCTATGTTATCTTCTAAAGATTGGAAGAGACAGTTTCTAGGATTTAAATTATTAGTTAATTGAGAAAGCGCTAATATGTAGGTACGAAAAAGTTTACTAACTTGGCAATTTCCTCTGCATCACGCGTTTCCATCGTGGTCAATAATTCTGTAAATCATAACATTACATCACGTAATACAACATTACAATTGGCTATAAACCTGAGAATCAAATTTGAATTAGTAATAAATACTATGCAATTATTCAAATCAGTGATCACGATCAGGAATCAATTTTCTATTTCAGTAAATTGAAGCGATCACGAAGAAGTCGCAATTGAATGAAACCAAGCATTTTTAATATTTTTTATGTTGTATTACTTCGTATCATGAAATTTTCGGCCACAGTGATAAATAAATAAATAAATATTTCGGGACCTTCCTTATAGTACGAGAGCCCACGACCAAAATTTTTGTCTCATAGCAATACGGCCAAAACCGCATCAAATCGATAGATACGATTATCCTGAACTCGAAAATACCAATATCAGACATTTTCCGCGTAGCGTTTGATCTGACCGAATTTTCAAAATTGTCAAAGAATTTTACCGATCTGCATCATAGCAATATGTCTGATTTGCAGACTGTAGTTGAATGATAGTTCTGAGATACCGGAAACATATTTTTCAGACGTTAGTGGTGTATAGCGCAAACCCGTAAAATCACTTAAAAAAAATAAAAATGAGACAAAAAAATGTCTCATAGCAATACGTCTGAAAATCTTTTTTATTAGTAAATTTTGGTTATTTGATGCGAACAAAACAATTTTCAGACGGAAATGTGAACGCATTAAATTTTGAGACCGTTTTGAAAATGTTAACAAATTTTACCGATCGGTATCATAGAAATATGTCTGAAAATTGTTGGACATGATAAAATAAGTTGTTCACATGTGCAAAAAAATTATATCAGACAATAATAGCACCTTCTCTATCAGACAACTTTATGCTACACTTAAAGTGTCTGAAAACAGGTTTTTGGTAATCATGGCAGCAAGACGAAAAGTTGAAAAAAAAATTTATCCGTATTGCTATGATACAGCTCGGCTAAATTTGTTGACATTTTCAAAAATGCGCTCAGGCTATATGCTACGCGCAAAATGTCTGAAAACAAACTTTTTCGTAATACAATTATAAAATCTATACACTACACTATCAGACGTACCTATTGCTATAATACCGACTGTCTTCTTTTTTTTGACACAGCAGAAATGGCCTCCCACGCAGTTGCTACAATTTCGACCGTTACTACACACCTAGTCGGGTTCAGAATCATACAATCTAACGATTTTATAGGGTTTTTGCCGTATTGCTATGAGACATGGTTTTGGTCGTGGGCTGTCGTACTATTACACAAATCGACCTAGCTAGGTAAGGTAGGTAAGCCTAGGTAAGCTCAGTAAGGCTTGTGTTGTATTTACCTACTACACGGCGATATATATAACAGATAGATACATATAAATACTTAAATACATACAAAACACCCATGACTCAGGAACAAATATCTGTGCTCATCACACAAATAATTGCCCTGACTGGGATTTGAACCACAGATTTGAACCCAGGACCATCGGCTTCATATGCAGGGTCACTACCCACTAGGCCAGACCGGTCGTCAATGATTATCAATTACGTGATGTGACACGACTTGACGTATTTACTTCACTACCGACTTCACACTTCAGTAATAATTAATTTAAACAGTGTGATACAGTGCACTCGCCACGTATAGGTACAGTGGTACAGTCAGCAGCAGAAGTAGCTAAGCATTTGAGGTGTTCAAAATGAGGTTAACACGTCTCTATTGTCAAGAGAATAAGAGCGCGTGTAGGTCATTTTGAACACTTTAAACGCTTAGCAAGTTTTGCTGCTGACTGTACATATTGGTTAAACAATATCAATAAATGTAATCAAATAAACAGAGTTAAAAAACCGTCAACCTACTAGAAATGCTGTTTAATATTATTATTGATATTTTTCAATTCCTTTGAATAAATGTGTATTTGTTATGTCTTAGTAAGTACCTTCCACGTTTTCAAGGCTTGTTGATTCTTTCTCGGAATATAATCCTTTCGATGCAGCCATACTACCACTTATTTTTCGTTCCTAAAAGTAAAACCAATGCTATATGTAATATTTCTGAAACAAAAGCATATTGCCTATGAATCCTGTTAATAATCAATAGGTATGCCGCGACTGCAAGTCACTCATCAGAGACGCTACCGCGAAATACGAAATTCGTAAATTTCGGACGATTCTCTCTGTCTCTAATGACACCTTAATTGGAGTAAAAGAGAAAGATGCCCGAAATTTACGAATAGGTATCGTATTTGGCGGTAGAGCGCCTCAGATTTTGTTAGAAAACTTATATTGTTTGTATGATCATCAAATCACCTTGATGATGCCTGCCAAATTAATATAGTTTGTGGCGCCACATAGTCTTATAAGAGATTACAGTACCACTTACCTAAATAAATAAATAAAAGTAATTATATAATGACAAAAAAAAAAACAACTAAAACGGATTAAATCGCGTATACTAATTTAAACTTCATCCCGACGTTTTGAACCCTTTAGCAGCGTTCGTGGTCATCGGGTGGACTAAAGGGTTCGAAACGTCAGGATGAAGTTTAAATTAGTATACGCGATTTAATCCGATTTAGCTGTTTTATTTCATGAGTAGGTAATTATCACGGCAACCGAAGACAATATAATATTAGACAATATTATGTAATTATATAAATTTCGTAGAAGCAAATATTGCGCGATTTTGCTCATCAAGTTAAGTAGACCGGAAGTAAAAACTGACGTATGTACTTACAATATTGCCGTCTTTATTGTGAGATTTTAATAACATCCTTTTATTTCTCTTCCACTTATTCAAAGCATTTTGCTGTTGTTGTTTTAAAAATAAATATTTACAATACCATTTGAAATGCGGTACTATATCATCTTTCGTAGATCCTGGAATAGAGAAACTTATGAAACATTCATTATTGTGAGGCTAGAGGCTATTTGAACCTTATTGCGTACATATAGGAAGGTTGCTATTTGAGTGGATATTATTTTGATATATTATCTTTTTTTTTGAACTGTAAAGATAAGAGTTTTATGGCCATTCGGCCATTTTAGAAAATTTCTACTATAACTATATACTAACTGATACTAACTGAGGCTACACATATACACAATAAAAATATTGTTGAATATAGATTCAGCTGTTATTGTTGCATGAGTTCTAGCAAAAGTTCCCAAACTTTGTCCTTCTTTGGTGGTCCTTCACAGAATCGTTCAAAATTGGCACATAGAAACTGTATTAACCCTGCCTGAGCATGACCCGGAATCCTGATATACACGCGGCTGCTTTAAAATAATAAAAAGAGGAAAGATATAATATATTATGTGATGATTAACATGCCGACCTTGACGACGTGACGTGAGGACTTAAACTAAAGGTATTATATTTTTACTTATTTAAAAATATTGTGTATTTTGGTAATCTAACCTGTAATTGTTTCTAGTATTTCCGATTGAAAAGATTGATATTGACTGTGGTTGTGAAACATAAACTCCTGATCACTATTTATTGCAAATTCATCAATGCTTTTAAAATGCTTTTTCCATATTTGGACAAATACGTTATGGTGGTATTCATTCCAACCACCGTAGCGATTGGGACTGCTCATCATAAATTCTTGAAAATGCTGAACTTCCTAAAATGAAAAAAGGGTTTTATCTTATCTTTAATCTTATGTATTATACTTAATAAGGGAATATAAATTAGTGACAAATCTAAATATTAGCAACAACAAAGAAAATATTGTAAACAATTCTGTTAAATACATAAAATACAAATCTAAACCCTTAATGACTGGAATTTCTTGTTAGGCGCAGTGATGTGTGAACACCAAACATCGACGATTTTAGAAATTGGAACAATGGTGAATGTCCTTAAATAAACAGAACCTTCTCAACTCAAGTTACTACAAGCTGCAAGTGACGATACAGCGGCGCTACCGCGAACAACGATATTCGTAAATTTCGGACGATTGTCTCTGTCACTCTCATGACACCCTTAATTGGAGTAAAAGAGAAAGATGTCCGTAATATACGAACTTCGACGTTCGCGGTACCGGGCCAGGAGCAGTACCGCGAACATCGATGTTCGTATATTTCGGGCATCTTTTTCTTTTGCCCCAATTAAGGTGTCACAAGAGTGACAAAGACAATCGACCAAAATTTACCAATTTCGATGTTCGCGGTAGCGTCGCAGTTAGTAGGTAAATAATAAATATATGCTGGTAACACTTGAAAAAAGAAATTAAAACAATTGTAGATATACTTTACACACCTTAGATTTGAACGGAGATTGAATCATTACTTTCACAGGACTTGGTACAATGTGATTGAAGGGTTTAATTCTAATTTTAGGTTTAACCGAGCGTTTCAACTGTCTCTCTTCAATGTTATTCATCTGCAAAGAATAATCCCATTTATGATGAAAAAGAAAGAGCTACTTATAAGTGTGTGTATACTACCTATTTACAATCGCAGGATAAAGTTGACGGTCGCTGGTCGCTTTTAGGTAAACTTAAAGCGAGCGGTAGCAAATTTTTCCATATTTGGTTTGTGAAGCCTCGCACGCGAATTAGGGAAGTCGATCATGCATGATGCACACGCGCGTATGCAAAATTCTACTTTTCACGTTTCCTTTTAAATCTAGTTTCGCTTCACGAACTAAATGTAGATCGTAACTCATAATTTATTGTGGTTGACGGCGTAGGCCAACTACCACTTATAATTCAACATTTTACTGAATTAGTGAACGCCGTATTTACCTGTTTTGTTAATTCATTTTCTATATTCGATTCCGTAGCCAACTCAGTCAGAACATAACTTTTGACTAACCGTATCTTCTCGTCCAATTTAACGACGTCCCGTTTCATACTATCAATGTCTAGAAAGAAAAAGTTGTGAATGCGATTTTAAAATGCATGATGAAAGCAAGTGCAGTTACTGGGTCATACTGATCAATTAGGTTCACGTCTTTCCTGTGGACATTGTGAAAGTTAAGAGTTTTAAAGACAAATATATTATTCTATATACGAAATATTAACATAAACCAATTTGTTTGACACTACTACAGTTATTTGGTTACCTACGCGAAACCGAAATAATCGCATGGTGTATATTATACCGAAGCATTTGTCTATATTTGAAAATGATATGAAATACATGGTTGACTTTATTGAACGTAGGATACCGAAACACAAGTTCTTTAGAGTGACACTCATCATCATCACTCATCAGCATCACAGCCAACAAATATCGGTATGAGTGTAGCAATATTGTTGGCCTTAAGTCATCTCAAATAAACTCATCTTCTGCACGTCCTGCAGAAAATAATATTGGATACCCCAAAAACTTGACTTACCGACACTCGTTAACTTTTCTTCAGTCATAGCTTTTAATTCTCCAAACATGTTTTTCATTTCTATAAAACTGTTTTTTAACTTTCCTGTATAGTTTTTTAATTCTGAGCTGTAGAATATAGGGAGTTCAGACTTACTTTCATCAATTTCCTTTGAATTTATTTTATTAATATTATTTATCAAAAGATTTTCTTCTATTTTTAACCTTCTAAGTTTAGCAAGAACACAGTGTTCAGTGTTGCTGAACGCATTGTCGTCATTTAATGAACAATTTGATGAATTCCTTTTATAACTCATGACAAACACGCTTAGTTTAGTTAAATCAGTATTTAAATAACATACGCTTTCCTAACAATCTACTTATTAACAATAAAATGGTGATCTAGTTACATATATTGATCTAACATTTAAGCCGACCGCCAACCGCCATTGTCAACCAACCATATCCATAGCCGTCGTATAGGACTAAGACCCATTCCGATCCAGTGATTACTTTTTACAAGTATTTTGTAATGTAATAATTTAAAATGCTAACATTATTTTGATCCTAATAATGGTAAACGTAATTGTTAAACTTTACATGTCGTTTTAAATAAAAATATTATACATACGAAATATAATGAACAAGATATTTAGTTAAAGTTTTCAGAACGCTCGGACCCGGCGCCATTGACAGCTGTCAATAGTCGATTCCGAGAGTTTTTTTTGGCGGGAACGTTAAAAAGAATAGGCGCGCTTTTGAAATTAAATTTTGTAAATTAGTTTTAAATTCTAGATTTGTACATTTCTTTGTATATTTCTTATGTAAAATAGTCTATATAGTGTTAGTTTTGTACATATTACGTTAGTGCGTTTCCCCATAATGGGGAAGCGCACGGGGCGTAGCGGCCGTAAACGATCGCGAGTTACGGGTGAGTCTCTTACAGAAGGAATAGATCAGGACTTACCTTCTTCATCATCATCGACGACTTCATATTCTGATGCTGAAAATAATGATCGTCCACTAGCGAAGAAAAGAGAAAAGGATAAGTACACACCTTATAAAGCAGGAAATTATAACAGATTTTATGACGAAAACTCGCAGAAGAAAGATTTTATTGTCTTCCTCAATCGCGAAGAAGATAACACTAAAATTACAGATAAGGATAGGTTGGCCATATCTAATGGCATCAGAAAACATTGTGTTTCAGGTGTAATGCATCTGAGGTCAATTAATGCATTCAAAATTGGTATAACTTTCGACCTCCCTAATAACGCTAATGTTTTTCTTAAGAACGAAAAGCTCCTAAACGAATTGAGGATGGTTGGTTCAATACCGGCTGCCGAAACAGAAGCCACTGGGGTTCTCACATCTGTACCTTGCGATTATTCCAATAAAAAAATCTTTCAGCTTATTGCTTCTAGTAAAAAAGTTATTAGTGTGAGACGTTTCATGCGACGGGTAAAAGACGCTCAAGGTGTCGTTTCCTTTCTTCCAACACAGACAGTTGCTGTTACATTTGCTTCAACGCAGCTCCCCGAGTATGTTACTTTAGACCACTGGAGACATGAGGTAGGAGTTTATGTTCCTCCTGTTAAACAGTGCCTGAAGTGCATGAAATTCAACCACATTGCTAAATTTTGTAAAAACAATGAAACTTGCTCAATTTGCTCAGGCAACCATAATTTTAAACAATGTGACAAGTCCAAAACTCAATGTGCTAACTGTGGCGGTGACCATATTGCAATTTCTACCACATGTCCACTTAAAAACAAAAACTAGAAGAAAACAAAATAAAAGCAAAAATGCAAGATATTCTGATCTTTTAGTGCAGCTCAATTTCCACAGCTAAATTCAAAATACATTGATACTCAAATATCCAATTTAATTAAATCTGACAAATTTATGAATTTATTAGTTGAAGCAATGCTTGAAATATGTTCAAAACCTGATGTGCCAAAAATTCTAAAAGCATTAGAGAAATTTTAGATAACACTTTTAAGAAAAACACCTTAACCTTTTTATGGATACATTACATATAGTGCAATGGAATGCTCAAAGTTTAATTAGTAATAGGCTAGTTTTAACAAAATTTTTATATGATAACAACATACATATTGCCATAATCTCTGAAACATGGTTGAAACCACATCAATTTTTCTATCAAAGGGTACAATATTATTAGAAATGATTGTGGGAACAACCACAATGGTGTTGCAATTTTAATTCATAATATTATAACACATTCTCAAATTACAACTCATTTTGATAGTTCTTTACAAAATGTTTGTGTGAAAATCAAAATTAATAACAATGAATTAAGTGTCGTTAGTTTTACAGTCCATCTAATACAAATCCACCATTTAATAAAAATAATCTAGACGTTTTGCTTAAGTCCATTCCTAAACCTATGATATTTGGAGGCGATTTTAATGCTCATCACATGTCTTGGGGATGTGTCGACACCCTGCCTCGAGGTAAGGATGTTTTAGATGTTATTGATGAAAATGATCTTGTTCTTTTGAATAATGGCAGTCCCACTACAATTGGTTCTTCATCTTGGCGAGCTAATGCTCTTGATTTAACTTTAGTTTCTCCATCTTTGGCACTTTCATGTGATTGGTCTGTTTATGATTATCCTCTGGGTAGCAGTTATCACTTGCCTGTAATTATAAATTTGGTTGTTGGAAATGAAAGTAATCTACAGAATAATATACAATGCAATAATGTACATTTACCATTTCAGCATAATTACAAATTAGTTAATTGGAAAATATATAGTCAATTAATGGATTCAAATTTAAAAATATTGACTTTAATGCTATGTCTCCACCAGAATCCTACAATTTGTTTTGTAACATAATACATTCTGTTGCTGAACAGTCAATTCCACAGTCTACCTCCACTAATAAATGTAATAATATTGCTAAACCTTGTTTACCAAAACATTCTAAGTGTCCTAGTTTACCCTGGTGGAACTCAAAGTGTTCAGAAGCTGTTCAAAACTCAAAGAATGCTTATATATATTTTAAAAACAACCCTTCTGAGGATAATTATATTGAATTTAAGAGATTGCGAGCTTTAAAAACTAATACTTAAAACAGAAAAACCAACAGCTGGATGGAATTGTGCAACTCATTTAATAGATGTACCTCATTGTCATTGGTATGGAAGTACATGCGTAAATTTAATAAATCATTTACTCTTAATAATTCTCTTGATGATAGTTGGATTCCAGATTTTATATGTAAATACACTCCTGACTTTGTTTTGAATGAGCCGTTAAATTATAATAAAACTGATAATATTGGAAATAATTATTTGACTGATCCATTTTCGTATCAAGAACTCCATTCTGCGTTGTTTTCTAGAAGAGATACATCCCATGGTCTAGATGGGATTCCATATATACTTTTAAAAAAATTAACCCCAAATTGTCTCATAATCTTTTTAAACTTACTTAATCGTATGTGGAAGGAAAACTTTATACCTGAGGAATGGAAAACTGATTGTTTGGTTCCAGTTTTAAAACCTGGTAAAGATAAATTGTTGCCGGATTCGTATCGACCCATAGCTCTTACGTCTTGTATTGGAAAGATATTTGAACAGCTTTTAAAACAACGCCTAGAATTTTATGTAGAACAAAATGGTCTTTTACCTTACAACCAATTTGGTTTTCGCAGAGGTCGGTCTTCTCGTGAAAGCATTTGTCAGCTAGTATTAGATGCTCAACACAGTCTGTATAATAATCAATATCTTTTATGCGTTTTCTTTGATATTGCTGGTGCTTTTAACAGTGTTAATATTTCGGTTCTTTGTAACGAGTTGTCAGTGATAGGGATACCTGGGCAATTAATAAACTGGATACAAGCATTTTGACCAATAGAAAAGTATTTGTTAAATTTAATAATCATTTATATGGTCCAAGATGCTCGTCGTTAGGAGTATGTCAAGGAGGAATTCTGTCTCCATTAATATTTATCTTATATATTAGACGATTGAATCTTATTTTGGGATCGAATGTAAAAACTTACAATATGCAGATGACTTAGTAGTTTATACATCTGGAATGGATTTAAGTCAATTAGCTTCTACTGTAAATAACGCACTTTCCAGTTTATATAAATACTTTTCATACCTTAATTTAGATGTTAATCCTACTAAATCAAAAGTCTTCATTTTCGGTCGTAAATGTGTAGCTACACCTAATATTTTGTATAACAGAATTCCATTGCCTATATATAGTGAAGTAAAATTTTTGGGTGTAACTTTTACTCCAAAACTCTCATGGACAAAATACATTAATAATATAACAACAAAAGCAAACAAGGCTTATAATGTATTAAAATCTGTTTGCGGGACTACTTGGGAGCAGATCCCAAAATATTGTTAGTGTTATACAAATCTCTCGTTCGTAGTCACTTTGAATATGGTTTTCTTTGTTTTGCTGGAGATAGTAAATTAGTGAATAGTTTGGACAAAATACAAAATAAATGTATGCGCACAATACTAGGTGCCTTTAAAACTAGTCCTATTGCTGCTTTGCAAATCGAAACAAAACTGCCACCCATTAGTGTTCGATTCCGTTATTTGAAAGAAAGATTTATCTTGAAGCTTCATAGTTTGCCTAATAATGATCTTCTTACCAATTTAATTGCTTCTCAATCTGCTCCTTATAAGCAACATATGTTTATTTTGCAAGATTTTTCTTGCTTTTTCATTCTCTTGAAGAGTTTAATATACATTTGAACGATGATGTTCTTCCTTGTTATGCAGGCACATTCCAAAGTAAATATGCCGCAATGAATATTGTAATTGATTCAAGCTTGTCTTCTAAGGAGGAAGTTTATCTGTTATTGTCAGAATGGACTAATTATAAATTTATTTATACTGATGGGTCCAAAAATAATGATGCTGTATCATTTGCAATTTACCAGACCGAAATCAATAAGGAGTGGGATACAAAATTAATAAATATGCTAGCATCTTCACTGCTGAAGCAACAGCCATCCTTTTGCTTTAAAACATATTATGGAAAGAAATCAGTTGAACAAAATTGGGTAATAGTCAGTGATAGTATGAGTGTCTTAAAAGTTTGTCAAGTAACAAAATGAATGCTAACATTAACTACCTGATTTTTACTATTAAAGAATTATGGTGGAAGTTATCCTTAACTGACACTGTAGTACAATTCGTTTGGGTACCTTCGCATATAGGAGTCTTAGGTAATGAAAATGCAGATTTTTAGCCAGAACCATTGTTAATATTTCTGATTCATGCTCAAGTTTAACCATCAAGGAGTTGGATGTCGCTTTGCCGTATACGGATATGATATCTAATCTTAAAAGCGCATGATTAGTAATTGGGGAAAACATTGGTATTTTTGTAGAGAAGTTGAAAATAAAGCTCATATATATTCTTTGTTAGACGTTCCTGTTAATAGTACGCCATGGTTCTGCAAGCTTAAACATTTTGTTCATAGAAATTTCTATACTATAATCAATCGAATGCGCATTGGTCATTATTGCCTAAATTTTCATCTTCATCGAAAAAATATAGTTTCTTCTCCTTATTGTGATCGTTGTCAAATGAATGAAGTTCAGTCTCTCGACCACATCATTTTCGTTTGCCCGTCCTTCGGCATTCAGCGCCTTGTGCTGATGGATGAGCTGCTTAATATTTATGAGGCATCTAATATAATCCCGCTGTCAGTACCAGATTTGCTAAGAGAGCCTACCACGTATATGTCTTTGTATAAATTTGTACATAACACCATAAATAAGTTGTAAATATTTTAATACAATTTTTAATTTTAGGTTCTTAATGCAGATAACATATAAATGTAAATTGTATATATTTAAAATAAATCTAAATATCGCTACTAGAATATTTCAGGATTGTACTGTTTGGAAAGGACAATAATTAAACTGGATTATGAGATTGAACGTACGGTTTTGACTTAATTAATGGATGATACATACATACTGAAATTGTATAAGAAAATAAAAGTAACTGAAGACATTGAACTCGGATTTGACCTAATATGAATAGTACTTACTGAAGACGTTGACCGGATTGAACTTATGAAAAAGAAAACAAACTACTTATGACAAGGCAGTATGGCTTAGAGCTTTAGCCTGTCCAGATGGACGAAAAAAAAAAAAAAAAAAAAAAAAAAAAATCGATTCCGATATCCATAATCCTTTGCTTTGCTTTAATTTCGTTTCGTAGACGTATAATGGACTGTGGTTTTAATGTTTAAATCTGAATAACAAAGCTTGTTAAAATGTTTACACGTTCAAGACTATTTATATCCAAAGCGCTACCATTAAGAGTGTGTATCGTTAGTTTTGTGCATGAACCCTTACTAAGCAGTGTTATGTATAACCTAATTCATTACTATTTGTTTTCAGAATGCATTTAAAACCGAATACCAGAATGACGCTAAGTTCTTATACAGTGTTACTAATACGCGACATCGGTCTACTACCCCTCTTAATACAATAATTATGTTCGTGCCGCAGCAGGAGGTTTGTAACCTTATCCAAAAAAATAATAAATTTATTTAGCGAACATTATCGGACGCATTCTGCGAGATCGAATTGCTGTTTACGTATCATAAGTTGTTGTTTGTTATACTCCATCCTATAATGTTACAGTAAGCTATAAACAGTATTTAATGACACAAATGTCTCCATTAAGACCAACACCTAAAAGATTAAGAGGAAAATATTCTTGCGACCTCGCCTTTTCTGTTTCAATATATAAACTAGCTTTATAAATATTATAACAGTTACAGTTACATAATAGCAAAATCAATATAGACAGCAATGTGAGAGGACTTTGAGTTAGTATTGTTGGAACTAATGTTTTACTAAAATTACTATATTCCAGGCTTGGATAGTGGAACGCATGGGCAAATTTCACCGGATATTAGAACCTGGCTTGAACCTGCTGTGGCCAATAGTTGACAAGATTAAGTATGTGCAAAGTTTGAAGGAAATAGCTATAGATGTGCCCAAGCAGAGTGCCATAACATCAGACAATGTCACACTCAGTATAGATGGTGTGCTGTACCTGAGGATCATTGATCCATATCTTGGTAAGTGGAGAGTGTTTAATGGGCATCTGCAACAACAACCCCATCTAACACATGATCATCTATATATAGCCTATAGATTAATATTTGAGAAAAAAAATGTGTTGATTAATTTTGAATGTAGGTAGGGAAGTCTTACAAAAGTATTATATAAAAATGATTAAGGTTGTGATTATTATGAAATAAAACAACTAAATCGGATTAAATTGTGTATACTAATTTAAACCGCATCCCAACATTTCAATGTTAGTTACGTCATTCCTTGTTTTATTTCATGAGTAATTATTGCGGCAACCGAAGACAATATTATCATTTTATTAGTATGAGATAGCCAAGAAATCTAATAAGTGATTTTAAATCACAGGCATGTTTATAAAATTTTAAATTGTATAATTTTACTTACAACATGTTTAATTCACAGCCTCATATGGTGTAGAAGACCCTGAGTTTGCCATTACACAACTGGCTCAGACCACAATGCGTTCAGAGCTAGGTCAGATATCCCTGGACAAAGTCTTCCGAGAGAGAGAATCCCTAAATGTGTCTATAGTTCATGCTATCAATAAGGCCAGTGAAGCATGGGGCATAACATGTCTTCGGTATGAGATTCGTGAGTATGATTTCAGCCTAAACTACATTAATACAAAAAGTTGAAATAGATAACATATACTTAAGAAAAAACGACGAGGACCTCCGGTGTTCGAGACGGGATTCGAACCCGCATCTCCAGCTATCGCGGCTGACGCCTTAACCAATTTGGCCACCCGTACACAGCGGAACCCGTCGAAATTACTGAAGTATATGTGATCTTGTTTATTTTAAACGGTTTTTAGGCACCGTTTTACCAGCTCTAAGGTGAAACACTACGTGTTTGCGCCTCCTATATGAATACCTTTCGGGATTCTGATATAGCTAGAGAGTTGGTGCTGCCATCTATGAAATTAAGAACAAATCAAATTATTGTTTTTATGAAATATTTTTTTGATTTGCTTTTTTTTTTTTTTTTTAAGTAGTAATACTACTATATAAATTAAAAGTTGAAATAGATAACATATACTTAAGAAAAAACGACGAGGACCTCCGGTGTTCGAGACGGGATTCGAACCCGCATCTCCAGCTATCGCGGCTGACGCCTTAACCAATTTGGCCACCCGTACACAGCGGAACCCGTCGAAATTACTGAAGTATATGTGATCTTGTTTATTTTAAACGGTTTTAGGCACCGTTTTACCAGCTCTAAGGTGAAACACTACGTGTTTGCGCCTCCTATATGAATACCTTTCGGGATTCTGATATAGCTAGAGAGTTGGTGCTGCCATCTATGAAATTAAGAACAAATCAAATTATTGTTTTTATGAAATATTTTTTTGATTTGCTTTTTTTTTTTTTTTTTTTAAGTAGTAATACTACTATATAAATTAAAAGTTGAAATAGATAACATATACTTAAGAAAAAACGACGAGGACCTCCGGTGTTCGAGACGGGATTCGAACCCGCATCTCCAGCTATCGCGGCTGACGCCTTAACCAATTTGGCCACCCGTACACAGCGGAACCCGTCGAAATTACTCAAGTATATGTGATCTTGTTTATTTTAAACGGTTTTAGGCACCGTTTTACCAGCTCTAAGGTGAAACACTACGTGTTTGCGCCTCCTATATGAATACCTTTCGGGATTCTGATATAGCTAGAGAGGTGGTGCTGCCATCTATGAAACTAAGAACAAATCAAATAATTGTTTTATGAAATATTTTTGATTTGCTTTGTTTTTTTTTTTTAAGTTGTAATACTTCTATATTAATTACAAGTTGAAATAGATAACATATACTTAAGAAAACGACGAGGACCTCCGGTGTTCGAGACAGGATTCGAACCCGCATCTCCAGCTATCGCGGCTGACGCCTCAACCAATTGGGCCACCCGTACACAGCGGACCGCGTCGAGAGTACAGAAGTATATGTGATCTTGTTTATTTTAAACGGTTTTAGGCACCGTTTTACCAGCTCTAAGGTGAAACACTACGTGTTTGCGCCTCCTATATGAATACCTTTCGGGATTCTGATATAGCTAGAGAGTTGGTGCTGCCATCTATGAAATTAAGAACAAATCAAATTATTTTTTTTATGAAATATTTTTTGATTTGCTTTTTTTTTTTTTTAAGTAGTAATACTATATAAATTATAAGTTGAAATAGATAACATATACTTAAGAAAAAACGACGAGGACCTCCGGTGTTCGAGACGGGATTCGAACCCGCATCTCCAGCTATCGCGGCTGACGCCTTAACCAATTTGGCCACCCGTACACAGCGGAACCCTTCGAAATTAATGAAGTATATGTGTTCTTTTTTATATTTAACGGTTTTTGGCACCGTTTTACCAGCTCTAAGGTGAAACACTACGTGTTTACGCCTCCCATATGAATACCTTTCGGGATTCTGATATAGCTAGAGAGTTGGTGCTGCCATCTATGAAACTAAGAACAAATAAAATTATTTTTTATAAAATATTTTTGATTTGTTTTGGTTTTTTTTTTTTTTTTTTTAAGTAGTAATACTACTATATAAATTAAAAGTTGAAATAGATAACATATACTTAAGAAAAAAAAAAAAAAAAAAAAAAAGCAAATCAAAAAAAAAAAAAAAAAAAAAAAAAAATTTCATAAAAAAAATAATTTGATTTGTTCTTAATTTCATAGATGGCAGCACCAACTCTCTAGCTATATCAGAATCCCGAAAGGTATTCATATAGGAGGCGCAAACACGTAGTGTTTCACCTTAGAGCTGGTAAAACGGTGCCTAAAAACCGTTTAAAATAAACAAGATCACATATACTTCAGTAATTTCGACGGGTTCCGCTGTGTACGGGTGGCCAAATTGGTTAAGGCGTCAGCCGCGATAGCTGGAGATGCGGGTTCGAATCCCGTCTCGAACACCGGAGGTCCTCGTCGTTTTTCTTAAGTATATGTTATCTATTTCAACTTTTAATTTATATAGTAGTATTACTACTTAAAAAAGCAAATCAAAAATATTTCATAAAAACAATAATTTGATTTGTTCTTAATTTCATAGATGGCAGCACCAACTCTCTAGCTATATCAGAATCCCGAAAGGTATTCATATAGGAGGCGCAAACACGTAGTGTTTCACCTTAGAGCTGGTAAAACGGTGCCTAAAAACCGTTTAAAATAAACAAGATCACATATACTTCAGTAATTTCGACGGGTTCCGCTGTGTACGGGTGGCCAAATTGGTTAAGGCGTCAGCCGCGATAGCTGGAGATGCGGGTTCGAATCCTGTCTCGAACACCGGAGGTCCTCGTCGTTTTTCTTAAGTATATGTTATCTATTTCAACTTTTAATTTATATAGTAGTATTACTACTTAAAAAAAAAGCAAATCAAAAAAATATTTCATAAAAACAATAATTTGATTTGTTCTTAATTTCATACATTAATACACTTTTTTACATGTTTTTGATTAAGTTAAAGAGTTTACTTTTATAAAAAAATGCCAAACTAGGGTAAATTTTTTGTTTTTTATGGCCTTAGAGCCTGGGCAAATGTCGCAGGTACGGTGCCGTCTACCGTGTCACGGCGCGTGTTACGGCGCGGCGCCGTTAAACGGCGTCCTGCCGAAACACGGTGCCGCGTATTCATTCATTACACAGTATCAAATGTACTAGGTGCACCCAAATATAATTAAATTGTATATTTATTAAACGTTTTATTCTGTAGTTAACTGATGATCGACCATGGACCGATCTAACGGTACCTATCGACAGCATCAATATAGTACGCTACAAGCATAAACAAAATAGGTGATTTTTTTTGCGAACGCTGCTAAAGAAAGACGATTTGAAATTTAAAAAAAATATTTAAAAATTAATTAGCTTTTAGTAATTCTGTTCGAAACAAACTAAAAAAATTGATAATAAAACTATAGCTACATTTCTGCCCAGACATAGGTTTCGTATAAAAACGAGAAGTGTTCGATCGTAACTGGTAACGAATAAGAGGAAATTAGTTTTGATCACAACCGGTTTCGTACAAGGCTAGTTTTCGATCGCATCTGGTTACGAAGCTCTGGTTGCATACGTGGCCGAAGGGAAAAAAAACAACTCTCTCATACATTTTCGTCAACTTATACTTGACCTTTTCAATGGAACAGCTCAATTTTTATTTAATTTTACAAACATGACCCCATAGTATAAGATGTTCAAAATCTTGAACAGATGCTGGTTTGATAATCTTGTATCACGTTTTTTATAAGACCCAGTATTTCCTATAACTAAAACTAAACTTTCCGAAAACTAAGTAGATACCTATTTAATTATTCTGACTAATGTTTGTGCCTTAGCAGCTGCTACTAAAAACAGGCAAGTAATGCTAGGAATAATGATTAACATAACTAATATGTACTTATGTAATAGGTGATATAAAGTTGCCGTCGCGTGTGCACGAAGCCATGCAGATGCAAGTGGAGGCAGAGCGGCGCAAACGAGCGGCCATCTTGGAGTCAGAGGGCGTCCGGGCGGCGGACATCAACGTTGCCGAGGGCAAGCGGCAAGCGAGGATACTCGCGTCTGGTAAGCTCCACACAGCTACTCAGATATTGATATTGTACGAGTCTTGAAACATTTCTACTTATATCATGAAAATATAGTTTTCACACCAGTAGCTTGTATTGAGCCACTTCTACTTCCCTGCTAGGACGGGACAAAGCGACACTTTTCTGTTGTCATTAAAAGTGTACCTATTACTACCAAAATAAAAAAGTACCTAAAAATAACCAAACATATATTTATAAAATAATCGATTCCGATTCCTTTGTGCTTAACATAGTTTTTTTTTTAAATTGTGTGATAGTTATCTGACTCTTTCCAACGCACCGTGAAATTAACTAGTCGTTAAAGAGAAATGAATAGATAAAATTGATTGCGGTAATTGACATCACTATTAATTCAAATTTGAACTGCTACTACTGCTGTCTCTTTCGCGCTTATGATGTAAGAGTAAAGTATAATTGAAACAGATTAAATTTGAAGTTATTTTCACTTCAGACTTTAGCATTTGAATCCCTCACTACGCTCAGGCGTCTGTATTAGAACTATTGTAGACTCTTCAAATCGAATAACAATATGACAGACTTTTCTAAAGTTGGTCAAAAAAACCTCTCAACGTAGTAACAGTGAACATCATTAATCAGCAGCAGCTTATGTGAGCTCTGTCGACTCATCTCGACGCCGCGGCCGCTATCGTCTTTAGCTCGTATTGTAGATATTATTTTTGATCTGCTTTTATTCCTTGCCGTGTGATGCCGGCTGACTAGAATATTACCACCCTATTTCCTCCCGCGGGTGTCGTAAGAGGCGACAAAGGGAGAAATCCTACGGACGGGCAGCAGCGTCCGTCGAAGCTAACTACTGCGGTCGCCAGCCGCTTGCCAAGCGTGGCGACTATGGCAACTACCCCCCAAGATGATACAAGTCATATTTGTCCAGCAGTGGACTGCATACGGCTGAAATGTATGTATGTATTCCCTCCCGAGAGCTAAGCAATCATAATGACAGACGACTGTATCAATGTCCGCCATTAATTATTATTTTCCATGTTACAAATTGCAGAGGCCGAGAAGCAGGAACAAATCAACAAGGCGTCGGGAGAGGCGCAGGCCATGCTCGCTGTTGCCGAGGCGCGCGCGCAGGGGCTGCGTCTCGTGGGGCAGGCGCTCGGGCAGAAGGTAAGGAGCCCCTGTACCCTTACCATGAGCTGCGACATTGAGGTTTTCGATAACGAGTATCGAGTTTACTATCTGTGCATCTCGCTCGTACTGTTTTAGTGCGGACGAGATGCACAGATAGTAAACTCGATACTGAGCGCACGTAGTCATGTACAGGGATTGTTGACCCACATGCAAGTAAGTCTTATAATGCAAATCGGGCGTTACACGATATCGGGAGACGTCGATTATTCTGACTACTGATTCTGATTACTGTTTGATATGTTTTCTTTTGGATTACGCATAATTATGTTCTTTAATATTGTCTTCGGTAGCCGCGATAATTACTCATGAAATAAACCAACTAAAACGGATTAAATCGCGTATACTAATTTAAACTTAATCTCGACGTTTCGAACCCTTTAGCAGCGTTCGTGGTCATCGGGTGGACTGAGGAAAAATATTAATTTACCTCCATCTACAACAATACAAATCTTTTTTTTTGGACTTTCATTTCAAATTTTCTAATAAGTCTATAATCGTGTGCAATTATCATGTGGAAGCACCAAAATTGTTTAGTAATTTATATGTGGGTAGGTTTGCATTTTGTAATTTTGAATTAATTTCGTTTTAGTTGTTTTTTTTTTGTACTTTAAGATTTGATCGATACTCGGGTCAGAGGTGTAGGGTTAGACCCGGTGTAGATTTTCGTTGACGTTCAAAAGTGCATGTAATGTGCCTAAATTGAAAAATTAAGATCTTTGATCTTTATTAATTCCGTGAACGTCGCCAAATATTATAGACTGTACAGTCAAGTGCAAAAAAATACGTACCGAAAGAATCCTTTCATAAATACGTCCTACAACCTTATTTATTGTACAATAGAGTTGCTCGGTAAATATTTTTGAAAATTTGGCAGTGCACGAATTTTTACCCTTGACTGTACCTAACGTCATATAGGGGGCGGGTTGATATTGTTTCCATTGCTGCCTGCAGGACACCCGGCACGCGGCGTCGCTGACGCTGGCCGAGCAGTACGTGGCCGCCTTCAACAAGCTGGCTCGCACCAACAACACGCTCATACTGCCCGCCAACGCGGGCGACGTCTCCAACTTGGTCGCGCAGGTAACACGCGTGTGGACCAGCGTACTATGTTATTATAACATTAAAGTGATACATGTAGTGTAGAGATGCCCGGCCGGACTAAGGCGGGCTGTCGATCGCTTGTTACAGTCATTTAGCCCAAAGTGACACATAGAGGACAAACAGTTGACAGTAAGGTCTCTTGATAGTAAAACACTGCGACGTAGAACGAACTTACCCCTAACACTCCCTTATATTATTTCTCAGTAGAGTTTTTGAGTAATTACTTTCCGCTACAAGAAGCTTATTGTGGCATAAAGTTAAATATCAGGTCGCAAATGTCGTAATGAAGGTACTTTACGCACCCATCGGTCCTTTTCGTTTTCGAAATTACTTTTAGTCAGTAATTTCGAAAAAATAATTAAATAATAATATGTCTCAAAACCTTAAGTAAGGGTTAAACCACTAGTTTCTAAGAATAATAAGCTGTAGTTCGAATAAAAAAAAGTAGTTATGACAGAATCACGACGCGCACGATTTTTATCTAAATCGGATGTTTCGTATGAGTTGCAGTGATTTAAGTCAAAACCTTAACCTTTAAATTGGTAGCGGCAAGTTATGTCAAATGGTTAACTAGTACTGAATTAAAAATAAATTTACAGGCAATGTCGATCTACTCCACCGTCTCACAACATAACCTCCAAGCGCAGCAAGCGGACATCAGGGAGCCCTACGACGATCCTCTAGTCACACTGCAAGCTTTAACTGAGAAGGGCTCCACCCTAGCCGGCCAGCCCGTGAGAGAACAGGACAGCCTAGCGGAATACTTCTCTGATGACGAGGAAAGGGAAAAAGCACTCCAAGCACAAAAGAAAGAAAAAGAATTAAAGTTAGAGAGGGAAACATAATTTTTAGTAAGAGTAGATTCGTTTGTTGGTAATAAATTTATGTTAATAATACTCTGTGTTTCTCTACCTCAAAAATAAAAGATAAGTGGTGTATAAATAGTATATTTGTATATTCAACAATTTTCACTCGGCCAATATAATTGCAGTCTTATAAAGTACAACATTTTAACATACAAATCTAAATTAGAATTTTATAATATCACTATTTTATAGTAAATCATAATATAACATTATAATAGGGATTTAAATATTTCATCTACGTCTATACTCCTGCCTACCAAAGGAACCTAGCAAAGGAATCTGAACCCAATACCCATTTTACCAAGAGTTTGATACTAGGTACCATTATAGTCGGCACAGAAGCGATGCATAAGTACCTAAATCAGTAATCACCGCAAAATATCAAAGCTAATATCATTAATCTATTTTTGATTTCTTACTTTAACTATTCCACTTTACTTTTGGCAACTAATTTTTTGGCACATTATTTTGCATTCTTTGACTTTAGTCAGATAATGGCCATTTATCTTTAATATTCAGTATTGAACTAAATTAAATTTATTTTATTGTCAATGAACATTATGTCATTTTGTGTTAATACACGTTTTATTATATTCTTCATATCAATGTAGTAAGTCTTTAAAAACTTGGTATTCTATACACATAATCACTCAATATTTTAGACTAAAGTGTCACTTAATTTTAACGTTAGTTATAGGCACGTGGAGAGAATATGTAGTTCTTATAAAAAAGGTACGTTTATAAATAATTAAAAAAAAAATTTTTTTTTGTGATAACCTTACACTATTTCAGTCTGCACTTCTGCAGCAAAAATTACTTAATGGATGAGGTTTAAAATGAGCTTGATACAACTTAATTTTTTAATTATGAGAGCGTGTCACGATCACTCTGAACCCCTGGCCCTGCATACATACCGCAAAAATTAAAATTCGAAGATTTACATTTTAATCGCTCTTTATGCGGAGCGATGGAGTGAGAAATATACGAAAGGACGAAGTGACTCGTTCTAACAGGGTAACATATAACCTTTTGAACGCCAAGCACCACTAAAGTGGTCGCGTGATCGTGCCTGCCACGCCACCGACCACTAAAGTGGCTATGGCGGACGCTGTCAAAGCAATTGTCCTGCTGACAGATAAGGTTTATATTTGTTCTTCACAAGTCATACCATGGCGTACACGTCACGCGAGAGGAAAAGCGTTCAAAAGGTTAAGAGATTTTGACGTATTTGTCGCGTTGGTTGAAGTAGCTGACCGTGCCTTCCTCCTGGCCCGGGGCCGGCATTTTGTGGAGGCTGAGGTACGACGCTGAGAGCTCCGTGTTGTCGAATTGACGAAGGTGGATCTGGAATACATAATAGACGTGTTTAACTAATTTCTTAATTCGAAAATTACTTAAATATTAGCTGTATACTATTACTATTGTAATAAGAGACCATTCTAGAAATTATCTTCCACCACAATCCAATACAATAGGCTAGTTGACTGTTTTTTTATTCTACCAATCGATTCCTTTCGTTCTAGGGAGGATATGTCTGTATGGGAGTAATGGCCTTAAAACTACACAAAAGCCAGAAATGAGCTCGAAACGAAACCGCTCCTTACAAAATGAGGGCAACTTATGACGTCACTTATTCCTAGCCGCGCTCTCTATCGGGCTATCGGCGTACGGTGAATTCGGTCGCTTTATATATCCCCGCAATGTAATGAAAATCGTATACAAGTTCTTGCATGGTCTAAATGGGGCTTAAGTGTGGAAAAATAATTAAATTGCTATTTGGACCGCGAAATATTATGCTACCGCCACACATTCGCACGAGTAGCGAGGCGAAACGCGAGCACGCATGTGTACGCGGACGTCTCGCTATTCCTCTCGTGCCTCGCATCGCGTTTTTGTATAAGAAAAGTCTCGTCGAACGTTTCGACGAATAGCGAGGCGAGTGACGAGCCAGCATGTCTAAACGCGGAGTTACAATTTATTTTGCAGTAAACTGCGAGAAGTTGATTGGTAGGTACGACGGTTTTTTTGAAATTACGCAGAATGCTGTTCTTTTTAAATTTTTTAATCGTGATATTTTTAAAACATAAGTATTTTTATTCAATTATAATTATTATATTCGTCAACATAAACCCATTTCACTTAATTTTGCTGCAAAATTTTATATGTGTCAACATCCCTATTTACACTAGTACGCCTTACGATGAAATACCATACCGGGGCGCAGGTGGCAAAATATCCGTGCGACCACTCTGTTTGCACACATGGATTGACTAATAGTTTATTACAAATATAGAATTGCAGATCGACAAATTTTTCAATGTACGATATTCTTTATTATTTATACACGAATTCAATTCTAAATTTAGATAACGGATCTAAAAAGTTATATACAATCGCCGTGGTCATTTGCATAATGAATAGTTATTTGTTATACAAGGGGGCAAAGGTAGTGTTTACCTTCTCGTGCTAATATTGAAACGAAAGATTCAAAAAGACTGGAATCTTGAGCATTGGGAGGGTTTCAAAGCACGAGAGTCACACTTTGCTACCGAGTGAAACACATAATTTTTCACCTCACTACCGCGAGGAAACAATTAACTCTAAACATGAAAAATGTACATAATATTGTCTTCGGTTGCCGCGATAATTACTCATGAAATAAAACAACTAAAACGGATTCAATCGCGTATACTAATTTAAACTTCACACCACCCGACGACGCTGCTAAAGGGTTCGAAACGTCGGGATGAAGTTTAAATTAGTATACGCGATTTAATCCGTTTTAGTTGTTTTATTTCATGAAAAATGTATTCAAAATTATTAGCCATGAATCCATCGTTTATCATTCAAAAACATTAAATAAAATAAAATAAATAAACCTACAACCAGCTATCATAAAAAAAGACTCGATTTGTATGAAATTACTTTGCACTCTTGTAGCTGAAAGGCAACTTTGCTGTTTTTAAAGAATAAAACAGTTCTTTCCGAGCTCTTGAGGTGAAAAGTCTTATTATCTTCTCCTTCCTTAAAGGTAATACTGCAAGTGCCACCATATTGCGGCGCTACCGCGAACAACGGTATTCGTAACTTTCGGACGATTGTCTCTGTCACTCTTATGACACCTTAACTGGAGTAAAAGAGAAAGATGACCGAAATGTACGAACTTCGATGTTCGCGGTACCGCTCTTGCTACCAAATAGCACTTACCAGTAAATGTAAATTGACTTCGTCACTCCGGCTCAAGTAGGGGAAGTTGCCGCCACTCTTCAGATGCGCGAGCTTGGCCTGAGGGTATGACTTGTACAGGTCCTCCCGGACCTGGGGGCTGAGCGCGCACTCGTCCCACACGTCCATGACGGTCACTGCCAGCTCGCTCAGCACGTGCGGCTGCATGTAGCCCGGAGTGCAGTTGAGGGTCAGCCGAGACGCTAGCTCAGATTGGTTCAGGGATTCTACCTGGAAAACGTATGAATAGTGTTCTATATGTCGACTTCCTAGTATAGGCACTGGTCCCACCGCAAGCTAGTAAGTTATGAGCTATCATCAGCTATTTCAAGGGACAAATAATAATTGCTCCCGTATGTAAATAAAAGAGAGAGATACTTATGTATATTTATAGCTCATCGCCCGGCAATGACATATATGTTCCTTACATTCGTTCTCCTGCATTATATAGTAGCCAAATTTTATAATAAATAAAGAAGCACTTTATCTACTTAGGATTGTTTGATAACATGATTTACATTGTCAAATCAATATACTTTCTTATTCAATTCAATCATAAACAAAGTTGACATAAACTGGCCTCATTCAAGAATGATAAAATATTACTAGGCAATCTATACAAAACACCTTCCTTCAAGTTCAATAATTCATATCAACTTGAATATTAAAGTTACAAGGTAATTATTGCTTGGCCTGACACGGTAAGAAAACAATTGAACATATGTGACTGACCATGTTGTACTAACAATATTCCATTTCTATGCTAATCAACATATTGTTACACTATCTTACATATACTTGCATATTATTTATACATTGCATATGCTTTACATGCAATTGTTACTAGTAGTACCGGTAGTGTTGCATGTAATAAATGCAAGCACAAGTTATTTTACATTTATAGGATGAATTAAACTTGTAACTTCAGAATGAGAGGAATATAGCAATATTATCCTACTAAAGAAATTGTCTAGAATAATAATGGAAGTCCTATATACTTATGGAAGTAGCACTCAAAGTTTTAATTTGGAAACTGAACAACATATGAAATTGACATGTTTTCAAACTAACTGTTTGACAAAACACCAATTTCATAGGTAAGGGCTCAATCTTTTCAGAAGATTTAATAGGTACATATTCATAAACCACACAAACAAAAGGTTATATTTATTCTAGCCAAATTAGAAGGAAATACCTACCCTCTCTACCATAAAATCAATAGCTTCAATGATTCTTCTATCAGCTCTCTCTGCAGAGAAATTTCCCATAAGCATCCTCTTTAGCACCAGGGAGGGAAGTAGCCAGAAAAGAGCTGAAGAGTCCTTGAATTCAAAAACTGAGGTGTCGGTAAAAGCATTGCATAGTATTAGAGATGCAACCCGAGGACAGTTTATTGTTATCTCTGCAAATTTTTGGGCTAAAAATCCACCTGAAATATAAATGGATGAAACATGATAGATAGAAATTAAGTTTATTATTTATGCAAGTATAGTATGCTAAATGCCACAGTTTATAGTTAAAAAAATTAAGTGATTAAAGATCATTAGTGTTTCCTGTAATTAAGAGAAACTAGTATAATTTGCTACAATTAGATGATTAAAATCGAAAATATATATATATTGACCTACTATGCATTTAACATGGTCAATGGGGCTATTTAAAAAAGGGCTAACAAAAAACTCACCTAAGGAAGCTCCAAATATGTGCACCTTATCAAGTTCTAGATAGTCTATTAGTCTTTTAAATCCATCGCACCACTCCTTCATATTCCAGTAAGGTGGAGGTTCCGCGGATATCACGCGAACCCCTCGAGATGCCAGTCCCATCACTTGTTTGTAAAACACGTCGGCCGTTCCAGAAACGGGAGGCAAACATATCAAAGGACAAACGACCGATTTCGGACCGGAGTCGAATATACGCCAAGCCTGAATAATGATTAATTGAGTAAAATATCATATTGATGATGATGACATTGGCAATGTGGACATAAAGTACGTGTAATAATTATTACCTTGGAACTGTCTGAATCAACAACAATTTTCCTTAACGGTATACTGCTACGAAAACTCAGATACTCGTTTGATTGAGATAGGTCACTCACGCAGCTCATCGTATAATTTATTAGAAAATAATAGTAACTTATCTAGTTAATTATTTCTTTAAGGAAAACAAATAAGAATCTAATTAGTCGTAGTGTAATGCTAACTGGAATGCATGCAACTTTGTTGTTGACATTGACACATAAGCATAGACTGACAGCTTACGGTCGGTCCGATTCATTCTTTCTGAGCCGTGGTCCGAACGACGCTCACACTGCTCACCTACTATTCAATATACTCACAATACACTGTATGCTGCGGCGCTACCGCAAAAAACGATATTCGTAAATTTCGGACGATTGTCTCTGTCACTTTCATAACGCCTTAATTGGAGTAAAAGAGAAAGATGCTCGAGAGAGATGTATATATATATATATACGAACTTCGATGTTCGCGGCACCGGGTTAGTGCTGACAGGTGGTCCGAATCAGGCCCGGTACCGCGAACATCGAAGTTCGTATATTTCGGGCATCTATCTCTTTTACTCCAATAAAGGCGTCATGAGAGTGACAGAGACAATCGTCCGAAATTTACGAATATCGTGTTTCGCGGTAGCGCCGCAGTTAACGCGCTCAAGGTCACCGACCGTAAGCGTGCTCAAAAATCGAATCGGACCACCACGGCTCTTAATAATATTTTTCAGTTATACAAATACATACAGGTGAAAATTAAATCGTGAACAGGCGGCGCGTACCGTGAAAAACGATATTCGTGAATTTCGGACGATTGTCTCTGTCACCCTCAAAACGCCTTAATTGGAGTAAAAGAGAAAGATGCTCGAAATATACGAACTTCGATGTTCGCGGTATCGGGGCAGTAGGTACTAGGTAGTATGCTTTTCTAACTCCACAAACAAGTACAAATTGAACAATAAAATCAGCCAAAATTTAATACTATTATATTATTAACTATTGCGTTTGTTTGGAAAGCTGTTAGCTTCTTATTTTTTGTGTTGACACCCTTTTGACCTTGCCAGTGCTAAACTGCGACACCACTAGCGGTCAGACAGCAGCATCCCGTAGAGCGGTGGAACATACTGCGATCGCCAACCCGCCTGACAAGCGTGGCGATAACATTACCCATACTGCTTATCGCAGTTTATGGGGGAGGCCCATGTCCAGTAGTGGACGATGTTGGCAGAAGTAGGTAGCAGTTGTAGTAGTAGGAGAACACGACTGTGAAGAGCCAGTTGCACCAAAAATGGTATGTTAGTCATTCTTATAGTTGAACGCCGATCCGATTTCCTCGCTCAGAGACGTTGACGTCGCACCGTGATTCACACGCTAGGTGTGGTGCCGTGACACAGGAGCGGTACCGCGAACATCGAAGTTAGTACATTTCGGGCATCTTTCTCTTTTACTCCATTTAAGGTATCATGAGAGTGACAGAGACAATCGTCCGAAATTTACGAATATCGTTGTTCGCGGTAGCGCCGCAGTTAATAAGTTAACGTCACTATAAAAAAAAAAAGTCGTGTCATATTTTTCTATTTTTCTTTTGATTTAAATATCGGAGATATTAGCTAGCAGCCGTTTCTGCCTAATAAAAAATAACGTATCTTATTGTGTCAAACAAAAGAAAAATGTTGTATCTATGTATGGGACGCATACAATAGTTATTTGTTATGCAAGGCTGCAAAGTGGTTATTTGGCGTTAGTGTTGAAATTGAAAGCAGAGCAAGCGAAGGAAGCTATGATTGAAAGATAGATTCCTGAGCGTAGCGAGGCTTTCAAGACACGAGACGCTAAATAATTTTGCGGCCATGTGGAACACACATCTTTTCACCTCACTACAGCGAGGAAAATTCGAGCGAGAAGAAAAACAATAAAAGAAACATATCGCGCGATTTGAGCATATTCCCGATGCGCGAATCGGCATCACTGCTAGAACCACACATTTTTATAGTTCAAATATTGAGTTCAAAGAGCTTAGCACAGGACAAATCCGACAAACTTGCGATTACGTGAATTGTGATAACTTAAAACTTTTTAAATTTTTCTTTTTTTTCGGTTGCGTTCAGATACTACAATATTAAGTACATGTCAATTTCTTTATCAAATAAACAATATAATTGTGTTTTATTTAATGGATTAATTAGCCAAAATATGTAAATTACATAAATACTATAACAAAAATACTATTAGTATTTACAATAAAACCAATTTGACATAAATACTAGTATTTATAATAAAACCTATTTGACAAAAAATAAAGTGTAGGTAAAAAAATAAAGAAGTTAAAAATCTGTAATTAAATCAGGTTTCTGATTGGTTATTATCTATGGTTAATATGAACTCGGGCTCGGTACCGCGAACATCGAAGTTCGTATATTGCGAGCATCTTTCTCTTTTACTCCGATGAGAGTGACAGAGACAATAGTCCGAAATTTACGAATATCGTTTTCGCGGTAGCGGCGTCAGTCACGCGTTGAAGGAGTTTTATATTAAAAAAAAAAGTTATTTGCACCACAGAGAATTACAACAATCGGCTTCGAAATTCGAATGACTTTTCCACGCTAGCGGATAAAATAAGCTTTTCCACGCAGATTTCGCGCTATAAACTAAGGTTTTCCGAGTGAGTGAGGTGAAAAGTACTTTTAGACTTGGAGTAGTGAGATACAAGATTTTTCAAGTGACGATTAGAACAATTTGTTTGGTAAAGTGTTAGGAAACTTTCCGTCATCACAGCAGTACGCTAAGTATGTTGAATATAAATGCACGTTTCAGCAAACGGCGTGACGGCTGACGGCAAGTTCTTGTTTAAGGTTTTGCCATCAGAAGAAAACGGCAATTTTCGCATCCAAACGCATTTACTTTATTGTTATACTATGATTAATAATTAATTAACATTCTCATCGTGTAATTTACCTACATTGATTTGCCAAACCACTTACAATGTAACTTAATTTTATAAATTCTGGACGAATCATCAGGATTAACTGAGGGTAGTTAGCCAAAACATGCAGCATTTAGAATTTTTACTGACTTTACAGAGATGACAATCTAAGTTGCAAGCGAACAGCAATTTTGTAAACAGTTTTCTAAATATTAATGGTCGTTAAAATAAATGAGTCCTTTAACTTAGTGCACACTAACCATAAAGATTCATTTTTACTTACAATATACGTTACAGATAATTTCGTTTAATTATTATAAGTAATTAAATTATACAGGTAGGTATTTTACTATTAACCGGAAAAACCAAGTAGGTACCAGTTGCCATATTTTAATCTAATAAACTTATGGTACTTTTTAATTATTTCTTGAGCATACTCGTTATAAATCTCTGTACATGTTGACTACAGTAGCATTAGACAAAAATGGTGCATTCCACACATGAAACTATTTAAGTAGGGGACGCTAATATTAAAGCATGAAAAAGCCAAAAAGAGATGCTCATATAATTTAGTAAAGACAACTTGTTGGAGCAAACTGTCATGACTCACGACAAAATACAGCAAAAATACGTAAAAAATAGTGACATTTGAAAATTTGCTAATAAGTCAATAAATCTTAAATAAACTAACTAATATTACGAGATAATGGTCGAATAGACAATTCAATTTACAGTTGTGTGTTAAATATCCCAACCAAGATTGCAAATATGTCCGCAAAGACAATCGTATCAGTATTTATAATTGTAGGAGTGATTGCTTTTCATTGGACTAAGTTACAATATTGCCAACTAGTCAATTATTGAATCAATAAGTAGAACCTTCAAACTTCACATTGTCTATCCGATGCACTAGCATGGAACATATTGCCATAAAAATTATAAAAATAAGCTTCCTATTCACCATCTATACTTCATTCACTGCATTTAATTTAAAATCGTCTATCCAGTTCAGGCAAGTACGGACAACTCAATATATATTCTGTTAGAAGCATCGCCAAAGCACGCTGAGCTAGCAAAACTATCTTGCGAATCACAAAGCCAGACTTCTATTTTTCATTGTATCAACGGGAGCCTTGTTAGTAAGACGCCGAGCTTTAGTTTTGCTAGACACTTCGTAAGCAAACTTTACACAAACCTCACCCTACGATATTTTTCAAAATAGTTCACTGTACCCCTACCACTACACAAACAACGTCGACTATATCTAAGTTACGTCTCAACCGATTGCAAGTATGTACAAAGTTATGAACTATTCTCAAAAGGGTCATAGACATATCCTTTCATTATGTTCAAAGTGTAAATCAACAGCGCTTTTTAAATTGTTTCGGCTACTACACATCTTTATAAAGTAAGAACTTAGTGCAGTATAGCCGGGAGGAAGCTGAACATTTAAGACGTTTTGTGCTTAAATCTTGAACTACTTCCTGTAGAGGCTCCATAGCTATCTAAAAAGGTCCCAAATTATTGTACGCTCTATACCTACGCCCCATTTAAATTTACTATTGCTCTTGTTTCTACCGAATTAAGTAGAAATGTCTTGTTTATGTTTCGAATGGTTTTTGTTTGCTTGCAAATGAAAACCGTTTTGTAACCGTCATTAAACCAAAACATTTTTTCGTTCCACCTTAAGCCAAAATACGCATTATACAAAATTATTCGACACATCAAATTAAATGCATTTTACTATGCCAACATCTTGGTAAGAAATCGAGGAATAATCATTTAATACATATGTATTAGCATATGTAGTTACCTATCGACTCATCGTTTTGTAAGAATTCGTTTTTAGTTTTAGACATTCTATAAAGAAAAGAGAATTTTTAATGAACATATACCCCGTTTATAAGCAACGTCGTTTCTATGTCAGATATCATTGCACCTCGGGATGATATTTTCCGATCACTATAGAATTTAGTCTATATATCGTATCACCTATTGAAAATAAGTACTTATCGGCAAGAAGGAAATAGGCAGTCGTTCAGTTGTAGCTTGAATATCAAGGCAAGTTAAAAAAACAAACAAAATTACAGTTACAATTAAATGAATAGTAACGAGATAAGACATTTTTTTTGAAGGCGGAAAATATATAGGTAATTATAGATCCAGTATCTAAGAATAGTGACGAGCAAAAAAGAGGAAAACGAGAACAAATTGTTTGCCAGGCAAGCCTGTTCTGTCACCGATATCAGTGATTACGGATTACGTAATGTGAAAAGCCGGCTTGTTATGGTAGTTGTAAAAGAAACAACACTATTATTTCAAGCACACGTTTACTGTACAATCAGCGTCATATTGTTAGTAGAAATCAAAGTAGCCAAATATATCGGCACACGTCTTTATTTGTATAGCAGTAAGGACGTCTCATGATATGTTTTGTTACTTTGACTGCTACTAACTACATGTCGCTGACTATACACACAGCAACACTCTTAGCACATCGCTGGACCTTGTCCATCTTGTACATCTTGGTGCATCTTGTACATCGGTGGACCTTATGCCTTATATAATAAAGGCCACCAATGTACAGCTAAGAGTGTTGCCGTTAGTACAAGCGTACAAAATTATTTCATAAAAACAAGCAGCAATAAACTTGTTCAGAATGACGCAATCTAAAATAAACATAGTATTTCATTAATTTAACATAAATTCCAAAGTTCAGTAGAGAACTGACTGATGCTAGATTCTAAAGCTAGAGAATTTCGAGGGCTCAGCGTTTATCCGACAAATATAACCATACGTCGCACTCCAGCAGGCAGTTTGGTGGCAAGGTAAGGTTTACAAAAAAATCTTAACTTACAAGTATTCTAATGTACTTAGTATTTGTAACAGTTTATTTAAATTAGTTACCGGTTATCAATTATTACTTTTATTAGTCTTTAACGTATAGATACTCTGCAGTGATAACTGATAGCCTATTTAAGTTGCCACTTATAAATAGCTGACATGTGTCATTATGACTGTCGTTCAAACTTATATTTGTTGTTGTCTTATTCAAAACGAAGAGATTGAGACTACAAATGATGTTAACAAAAACACACTTCAACATTTTGAACAATGCAAATACCTGCCAATTACTTCAGTCGATGTTGAAAGAACGTTCTCCCATTTAAAATGGATATTTTCAAGCCGAAGAAGAGCGTTGACCGCCGGGAATTTAGAAAAAATATTAATAATATATTCCCATAACATAGCTGCTTAAGTAAATTACATATTTTGCATACTTGCAATTGTATTTATTTAAAATTGAACGAATACTAAAAAATAAACACGTAATTAACGTACAAACTTAGTTGCTAAGATATTTAGAATTGTACATTATAAATACTAGGTACCAAGTACTAAGTACAAATACTTCTGATTATTTGAAAATGACTTGATGTATTTGTGAACCTTATCTATCATTTTGACATGCCACCACATTGCCCGCTGGAGTGCGACGTATGAATATAACATTTTTTTAAATATTACCTGTACATGACATACGTGAAGTGAAGAAGAAAAATATATTTACCTGCAATCTACATAGACATGCAATAAAAAGAATACTACGCTGTTTCAAATATCAGAAGCAAACAAAGGAAAGTGCGCCACAGCGAAACTGCGTAAACGCATCGCAATAATTGACATGTGCTCTGCGGTGATGAAAAACACGTAGACAATAAATCAGCCTGTAAATAGACGTCATGTGTTATAAATTTTCGTACGTACTTATAGTATTACCGTTGCTGTACTGTAACACCGTATAAGTCATAACATAAATGTCATAATACAAGTTTAAACTTACACAAACTGGTTTGATATTATAATTTGTTTTTAGTGTTTAGTTATTTGTGTATTAATAAAAAAAAAAGATTTGGTTTAGACAGATAGAATATCAATATAGAACCATTTAACCTTTTGAACGCCAAGCACCACAAATAAAGTGGTCTTGTGATGTCGTGCCTGCCACACCACCGACCACTAAAGTGGCTATGGCGGACGCTGTCAAAGCAATTGTCCTGCTGACAGATAAGGTTCATATTTGTTCTTCACAAGTCATACCATGGCGTACAAGTCACATTTTGAGGCGAGAGGAAAAGCGTTCAAAAGGTTAAATTCTAAATGTTGACTGTTGCTCGGAAAAAACCTAGGATATAATGGAAATGGATTTGACTTTTAAAAATATTTATTACCACTAAGTTCATCTATAGTTATACATAATAAACAAGTAAATTAGAGTTGGGCTAGGCAGAAGCTAGTTTGTACATAAAAATTAAGTTTTTAGAAGACTAAAATGTATATTTCAGTTCATTCACTAGTTGGAACATAATTTTGTAGGACAGAATACTCAACTCTTTGTCAAATCAAGAATACGAGTATAGTAAAGAGGTTTTTTTTATAATTTCTTATTTATTTTAAAGCGTAGTTGGTTGTTTCACAATTGGTTGCCTCTATCGTCATCGTACACGCGAATATAGACTTTATGTGGCGATCTTATGGCTTAGGTATGTCATACTGCTTACGTGGCGGTTAAAACTAATATGCCAAACTCGAGCTTAATTTGGTAAGCCGGCAAAAAGCGGGAACTATGGGCCTTGTCTTTGTAGTTTACATTGCAGTCATTTTAAATGTTTAGTTAAGTATTGTATCCTCCCAAACCCTAACGGCCCGGCCAAGACTATGCGCGACTTGCGGCGCGGCGAGCGTTTTATCTGTTCGTTGCGCGGTCAAGACGCGTAATGCATTGCGGTTAGGTGGTATCACACGCAATGAACAGATAAAACGCTCGCCGCGCCGCAAGTCGCGCATGGTCGTGGCCGGGCCGTAATGCAAAAAATCGAATATTTTTTCTATTATATTTGTATATACTGTTACAGCATGGCAGCTGAGGTTACACTTGCCTAGAGGTGTGTACAGACAAAGGCATTAATGCCAGTGACTGAACACGCCTGGAGACTCGCGATTGTCCGCCGCCGTCCTTGTCGCACCTATGTATATTTTGCGGCCGTGATTGACATGGTCACTAATGTAAAGTCAGTGGTTCAAACCCCCAAGCCCCATGCAAAATAATCCCGTTCACTTGAGATGTTCCGAGTGTTTGCAGCGGGGCCTGCGGGGTTATATTCGCCTAGTGGTGTGCAGGCCTCGTCGGAGCGGGCCTCACGACTCGCCGTTGCCGCTGTCGTCGCCATCTTCGGCCCCCTCGATCTCCTCGTCCGACGTGTCCAGGTCGTCGTAGTCGTCGTCGTAGAAATCTGTCATGTCCAGCTGGAATGGAAAAGTGGCGATGAGAAGTTTTGCTTTTGTTTGTATGTAGTCGTACGTACCACAAAGTACGTACAGAGAACATACTATACTTTTCGTATTGGGGTCGCGATTAAATACATATTTTTGAAACAATCTGGTGCAATGCTGATATTAGTATTTCTCCATTATTTAATGGATGTCATTATACATATAAACCTGCCTCTTCAATCACTCTATCTGTTTTAAAAACCCTCATCTAAATCGGTTGCGTAGTTTGAAAGATTTAAGCATACAGTCGCTTTCTCTGTCCCTATATCCCTAATATGTTTTATACTATGTAGTGATTTAACGGAAACCACAGAAAAATCAAGAACGTTAAATAGAAGTTTAGGCCCTGATATACTTAAGAGATACAAATGTACAAAAACTATATAGAAAACATCCAAAACTCAGGAAAATATCCGCATATCACAATAAAAGCCCGTACGTCTTCCGACTGAAAAATTCTATTTGTATAAAATCACCAGGACCGGGCTCGCTCGGCTAGTTCGGGGCCTTTCTGAAGCATCAATACCAGCACCCCACATGCTGCATACGCTTTATTGCGGCCAATATGACAAGCTTAGAATCCGTAAGTACCTATTTTAATATTGTTTGGAAACCTTGCAATCCATATCACATCCATCAGTCTAATAATAGCAATAATTAAAGAACGCAGTAATTGGTAGGTATTCTATCCATTGTCACGCACAACGTTAGGTAAAATTTAGTATCAAACCATAATCGAGTTGGACGTTTACTAATTGTATAATAACAAACACAGCGGTGGATTTTGAGTGAGAATGATACTATACAAACGTAATGATTTGTAGTTTGTTCACAGATTTGACTGAAATTAACTGATCCTTACAATCCAAATGGCCTAAAGTTACGTGGACTGTTTACGAATCTAAGGACGTCAGAAAGGAAGTAGCGACGTCAATGGAAAAAATCAGAAAGTCAAATCTAACCTTACAAAGTCTGTCTAGCCTGGACTTATTTTAAAATGGAATAGTTATTAGTTTCGTATTCCAGACAGACTGACGTAAATGTTTTCCTAAATCAATAGAACACTATTATATGCTCATATAAATAAGTACACACACCTACCTACTTATCAATATTTCATAGTATTGAAATAATAATGGGTGATTTGTGATTCATGGAGCACAAAAACAAGGCAGTCCTCATGTTTTTTAACATTGATAAATATCCTATTATTATTTCGCTATATATGTTTTTACATGCGATTGGTCAGGTCACCCTTCTCAATGTGGCGTCTTGACACTTCCTATAGAGAGAGAGTATGTTGACAGTGTTTAAAGTAAGTAACAATATGACAATGTTGATCAGATCAAGTCTTCTGATAGTGACCGAAAGTGGCGCATCACGACTGCACGACCAAAGGAAAATAGGTTTTAGGTGAATCATTCTGTATGTACTTAAAAATAAAGATTAAAGCCATATTATAACAAAGTGATTTTTATAACTAGGCCACACCACACCCCTATTTGTATAAAAAAGGAGGGAATGGAAAAAGTGTCTAATGCTATCGTACATTATTTTACAATATGGATAGCTATTACAGTTGTTGAAAACAGGAAGTATGCTGTCAACCTAGATAATTTATGTACTGACAATATGGTTTACTATTTATTTATGTCAAATATTGTAGATCATTTAATAACTTACAAATAATCATTATTCTTCTAAAATACTTATTATTCACGTACAAACTTTAAAAACAAAACTCGAGGAAGAGTCAAGAATCGCGTCGTAGAATAGTAGCAATAGTACAATTTAACCAGCCTTCTACCGATCGAAACCTGCCACGCACGGCAAATGCAATTATGATTTTGTCAAGACTAAAATTCAATTAAATATAATGGGAGTACTTTTTTATGCAGGCGGCGGCTACAGGTTAAATATATACAGAATATATGTACGTAGCTTACTAGGTACTGGTGCGGGACAGAAGATGAACTTGGAAGCCAGCACTATAAAAGGAAAGATAAAACGTGCAAGGCCAGCCGCCGGATTGGCAACGGATATCGATTACTGACGTATTGTCAACGTTGCTTTACATCACGTCACGCGTACAGAATGCACTTCAATACTGTACACAATACAAATTTATGATTATGATTACAGATTTTGTGATTTAATCAGTGCAAGCCAAACTTGATACATTTCGGTTTTGCTGTGAAGAGTTTTGCGTTGGCAGAAAAGCTCGCTGTCCGCCCGACCGATCTTATGGGTCCTTTACGTTTGCAACTATTACGATAATATGGATAATCATGTTTTTGGCCTTCGTAGCCTAATCGATATTGCACTTACCTACATATCTGGACCGTACCTCTAATAGGTATCTTATTTACTTAATTTAGAGATTTATCCGATCATAGTTTAAAAGTTACCCTGCATGTTTAGATTACATATTGAATTGGCGGAATGTGAGCGATACATGTCATTAAACATTCTTATTTGTCACGTCAGCATTACTATATCGATCTGTAAGATAGAGTGGCGCTAAGATGATGAGACTCAAATAGGTAAGTATTAGAATTGTGGAAATATTTAAATATTTGTCGTGGTCAGTGTTCATTATTGTGGTATTTGTGGTAGGCGAATGATAAGGTAAAATAATGGAAACTAGAGAATACAGGCTCTGATAGAATTATGAGATTGAAAACTCGCGCTGCTTAAGGTGAGTTAGCGTTATCAGAATAGGTACTTCAATTAAATTCTACCAAAAAAAACTCTATAAAAAAGTTAAAATTTACCGCAACTAACGTATTAAGAATGAAAGGTTAAAATAATAATATACGTTTAAATCAATATAATGTCAGATTTATAGTTGAATAATTTTAGGCAGCATAATTTTTTGGTCTTCACTGTGCGTTATAATTATAATATGAATGAAATTACTCTAGAAGTCAAATTGTATATTACCTGTGGCTCTTGCGTGGTGGACTTGACTTGCGTTTTAATGCAGTAGTCTTCTAGTGTGAGAGGGACGACGATACCTTCTCGCTCAGCGTCTATGCGCGCGACTTGAGCTTGTTTCCTGTAAGAACAATTATTACATGTGAACGATAGCAACACTGCAACAGAACGGAAATGAAGATTGCCCGTTTATCCCGTTATGCGTCACTTTCTTACTTACATACTTGTTGGAACGTGACAGATGTGGTGATATTTAATAACCGACTTAGAAACCGACAATCGTAAGCTAACAGATTGGCTACATATATTAAAATACCCAGCACTAGTCTCAAATAGTCCTGTGCAAATATGTAAGTATGGAATGTGTGACGGAATATCCGGCGGGTGGCTAGCCGGAAAATATAATCATTTAAAGACTCAAAATAAACATATAATATAAGCAACATTTTTTAAACTTTCATCTTTATTATGTACCTATACGTATTCCGCGCTGTTTCGCCTTTAACCTCAAAACCTGTCACAGTGTAACCCATTGCATCACTCTGCCTAACCTCAGGTCAAAACCAATACACCAAAGATTGCTCTATCTACAGCAGAATGAAATAATATTTTGTACCGACTGCGCGTCTTTTTTTTGTTAGGTTCACAGCATGTGATATCACCCACACGCTTGTGAAACAGTAACCTTACCATGAGTTGTGGCTTTGAGGTTTTCGATAACGAGTATCGAGTTTACTGTCATCTCGTTCGCACTAAAATAGTACAAGCGAGATGCACAGATAGTAAACTCGATATTCGTTATCGAAAACGTCAATGTCACAACTCGTGGTAAGGTACAGTGTGTGAAATTTGTTGGATATCGAGACAAGTGCGGGCGGCGGTCGTCTAGTACTGTCAGGGGCAACTTTGTTCCCATATAGATTTGAGGCATTACTTAAATAAAATAATAGAAACATTTAAAGTACTTAATTGTGAATTGCATAGGTACATTAGGCAACAACTTCGAAGTATATGATGAAACCAGTATATTTCAAGCCACTGGTGTTAACGCGTCAACTCTGTTACGACTCTATCATCATCGTATACATCCTAATTATTATAGACTATGACATGACTATTAAAGTTTAAGCCACTTGAAAATAGCACTGTATCGTTACAACTCGTCAACGGGAGGTCCCCCGCTGATAATTCTGACCTAGTTAGTGTGGGACGATTTATCGATGTTTGTTGGTACGTATTAAAACAGTTTCCTATTAATTACGTAACGACGCACTGGCACCGCCATTTCATGTAACTGTATGTATCGACAGTCGACTATTGGCGGTTTACGCAGCGGTAACATAGATAACTTTTCCTAAAACCTACTATCTCAGTATTGTTCAGTCGCCATTAAATATATAGAAGCTGTGGAGGTGGTCGCATATCTGAACAACGCCTCTATTGTCAAGGCCATAAAGTGCATGTTCAGATACTTGTGACCACCTCCACAGCTCCAATATGTCTGATGGCGACTGTACAATACAATACTGAGATAGTATATACCTAGATACCTAATCAAGTGTAGTTTAGAAGAGGCCTTTATCCACCAGTGGACTTCTCTGCGGATGTTGATGAATATAAAATGGAAGTGTAGCTTAGCATAATTACATGGGATTCGTTTAAGTATAATTGCAAGTAGATAAAATATGTGCACCCAATTAGTGAAAGTTGTGAAGAAAAGTTAAATCACTGTCAGTTTCGTGACGACAATTAAGCGTTAAACGATACAAACTTAGTTTGGATGTTCGTTTTATAAACTTCAATCGATATTACAACATAATTAAAGGGAAAAAGTCGATCTTCATAAAGATTTAATGCTTAGTTGTCGTCACGAAACTGACAGTGATTTAACTTAACAACTTTCGCTAATTGGGTGTCGGTACCAAATTTTGCAAACTCCCATCCGAGCGACATGCGGCCAACATTTAGAAATCACCGATCTCACGGTCAAGAAACCCGTTTTATTTGTCTACTGAGATGTTTCTCACCTTATAATATTTTCGTATTCCTTATCCTTTCCTTTGGAGTCGCGCCAGCGCCTGTACATGACGCTCGCGTCCACATTGGCAGGGCTGAACGTGTTGGGCTCGTTGAGCAGCGAGATCACTGACAGCAGCACCGTGCGCACCGACTGCGTGGGGTTCCAGCGCTCGCACGGCAGCTCGCCCGACTGCGGGTCGTCCACGGGCGGGTGCAGGATTGATATGCAGAGGTCTCCGTTCTGGAAACAGAATGTTGTTCATTAGGCGACGTTCGCTGCTTCTCCTCATCGTCGGGGATAGTGCAAATCCGCGTAACTGGCATTGGTTAATATCTACCGTGTAACAAACACTTGGTAAATTCAGATTTCGTGCCATCGAACGTAAAATCTTGATAAGAACCGAGCCCCGAGTGTAAGTTTTTAACGTAACTTTGCGTCACGAACGCGTTTGCGTTTCCTATATAAATAACATTATCAATTACGCGTTCGTAAAAGTTTTTTTATGTCAAAAGAAACTTACACTAACCCCCATTAAATTAGGTGTTTTGTAGATACGCAGTATTTACCTGGATTTGCACTATCCCGACGACATTACTCTAGCCGATTTCGAAGAAAGAATTACATAGATATGATGTTCTTGAAAATAGCAGTCTTATATTAATATTATTTGAGGTTGAAGTTACAGTCACAGCTATACAATTTAATTGTTCCACTCTGCCAGGCACGACCTCCTTTTAACAAGAGCGGACACTGCACATATTAAAATAATTTTGCAGTGGGACTACTAATAAATATGAGGTTGCCAAAGTCCCTTTGTTTAGAATTTAAATAAGATTAAATCATAATTCATTACATATAATATGCTTACGTCACAAGTACTAAAGTATGAAAATGTAAATAGATACAATCTAAGCATAACTTTGCAAAGATAAATAATATCAGAGTATCCTCGTAGCTAGGTCAATGCAAAACAGACGACGTAGGTTTACGTTACATATAAGTTTAGATATTGTTTGATGACGACAGTATGTAAGTAGATCACCCAGTACAGCATGAATTAGTTTCGACAGGTCAGAGTTGCGCATTCACAAGTTATTCTTGTGTTTTGTGGACGTGGCTGGTTGTGCGACCTAGTTCGGTAAGGCGGAGCTGGGAGATAGGCCAGGCAGTTCAGGTCAGGACTTTTTAATAGTGGTTATTGTTCTTTACAGCTATACAAAATCACAACACGCTTGTTACTAAAGGCTTGTTACTCGTCGATATAAGTAGTGAATGGAGGCTCTTATAGTTTGCTTCGGTGGTAAAAAAATAAAATAAACAAACAATAATTTAATTTATTTGCCGAATAAGGCCATAATACAATGTATACCCATTATCTGAAGTTATTAATACAAAAAAAATAATGTAATACATTATGTTGATGAAAATCTATTATATCTAACTGATTTCTAATAAAATCAGTTTCTAGTACTTACTTTAGTTTCATATTTTTTTGTGGCTTCCTTTGAATAATATAGTTAGAAAAGGAAGGGTAGTCTATCTCGGCTCGAGATACTGTCGCGCCTCACTTGTGCTAGGCCTACTGCTATGGAAATGGCGAAACTCCGTGGAAATTGTACAAGCACATTGTGGAAATAAATAACGTATTGCCACTAACGCATCGGGTAGTTCTCCAACCTTTGGCCGAGTGACGGCAATCGCAACTGGTTCCAACGTTTTTCATCGAACCCACATCGAACCTCAACGTTGAATTGTCGACAACACATTTCTGCCTACTTTGTATTTCTTGTTTCTCTATTATTAAAACTACCTATAGTTATTTTTATATTAAGCAGAAACGTCTGCTAGCATATCAAAGATATTTAAATCGAAAGAAAAATAGAAAAAAAATACTCGCAGCGGGACTCGAACCCACAACCACTGGATCACTAGCCCAGTGCACTACCAGTTGTTGTGCTATACGAGCGCCGCTTAGACGTGTCAAATTTTTCTATCTTATCCTTCCTGGTATACGTCATTACGGGTGACGTGACTGCGAGTCAAATTTTTCTATTTTGTTTCAATTTAACTACCTATAGTACCTGTACATCGCATAGTGTTGACTACAACCTAGCAGTGCTGGGCACTTGGATTGAATTTCGCGGAAGCCCCCCGGACAATTCCGACCAAATTGATCCGCTTAGCTGACTCAGGTTTCCAAGTCATATTAGAAATTTCAGCTTTCGATTTATTCGCAATTATTCAGATTTAACGCTTCTTTCCAAGATGCCTTCCGTTTTAGTGCGTAACCAGGTGTTATATAAATCCATTGTTACCAACTTACTGATTACCTAAAATCGTCATAACAGCTTACGTGCGAACACTTGCCCAAGAAACTAGGGCTTCATGTTTACATTATGAATTTATTTTATGTATTCCATGTAATGTAACGTAGTCTAGTACTGTCAGGGGCAACTTTGTTCCCATATAGATTAGTAGTTACGGGCTGGATTATTATTAATATTGTTCCGTTGTGCTATTAATTTAGTGAAGTCAGTTAATATATAGAAAATAAATTCTAATATAAACATTTATAATATAAGGTGTGTCATGGCGTTATGTCTTATAACTGCTACAGAACTTCGATGAGATAATGCAAAAAATTGGCAGCCTTCTAAAGAGTGTGGTGGCCAAGGAACGCACAAGACATGGAAAGATGTCTATACAAAACCGCGTTTCCCGCATTCTGGCAAACACATTAGCGACATCTATCATCTTTAACAGCAGCACGACTCAGTGCTATACTAGTTCCATGGAGCTGTATCGCTGTCAAAATAACTCATCATGTTTCCATAGATGGCGCTGCGCCACATAGTACCGAAAAGACAGAATAGCCAGCATGTCGGAAGAACGCGACTTTATATAGACATTGGCATTCCATTTCTCGCATCATGTTTCTTGGTGGTGGCGAAGAACACATGTCATATGCCGCCTCCGTGAAGAAATTGTCAGTTGATTGTTGATTTTGGTACTGGTCGATAGTCAGAGGCTATCCGAGCTATCGCGCTTTAGGATGCAACCTCCGGCAAGGTAGGATGCGCATTTAGGTAACGCATCACAATTATGATATTTATAAACAGTTATTCATAAATATGTAGTTCGGAATTTATGAAAGCCAAGACAGAACATATTAGATAATTACAAAGCCTCTTTCAGGACGCGATATGTTAATTTTTTTGTGAGCTTGTGACCTCCCGGGATTTGAAGAGTTACAGGTTATGACACACTGCTCTAACAGATGAGTACAAAAGCCTCTAGGAAGTGCCCGAGTCAGCTTTACACAGAACTATCGGTCTAAGCCCGCGACACGTTTCCGTGTCTTACAAAGGAGATGCCGGAACTCGGGGCGGTTAACCTCCGGTGACGCCCTTGGCGTTCTCGGAAAATGTTATCGTTATCACTTTTAATACTCCAATCAAGAGTGCAAAAACATTTTTAATTGCAACAGCAATTAGTCAAAATGCGGGTAATCAATGGAGTAAAATGTGCACCCGTAGTCATAAGGCAACTCGTCAAAATAAACCCACAAAGTAATGACTAAATAACCACACGATGCTAACATGAGTTTTAGTATGTACCGTTTTCAAAACTCATTAGGCATTTTCATAAACGTATACCCAATTTAGATCCATTTACAGATTTGCTATGTCATATGAGTAAGGTCAATAAGCTGGGTCGGGATTTAACGTTCAATTCCTCATAGTGGTTATGAACATAAGTTATACAGAAGCGGACATAGTGTCCTCATTTGAGATGACATGTTTGTAATAGTTGCCTACACGATTAAACTACTGATAGGTGTTAGTGTAAGGCTGATAGTAGTCCAGCAGTACTATTATGATTGTATTTAATGTTCTATCATCTTGGATAACACCCATAAACCGTCTTACACAGTCAAAGCGTGTGAACGTCTTGCGGTTCCGGAACTGATATCATTTAGGTTTCGCCTTCTATTCTTTACCCCATTGTAATTTGCCTGGTCCTCGCCTCACAGCCCAGACGTTTGGTGGCGAGAAAACAAAAGGCACAAAAGAGTAGCTCTAGCGCAGGCGGCCTACTCCGAATATTCGCATGACCCAGATGCAGCGATACGCGGATCGCGATAGCGTTGAGCAAATACTTAGGTATATGTCTGTCGTTTGGTCCCACGTTCTGGTCGCTGGTTCGTAGATAAACTTGAATACTTTATATCAATGAATCCGAGGTAGGTTTTTAAAGTTTATTTCAGTTTCTACACAAACAAAGAGCTAAAGTTCACACATTAGAGCGGCACGTGCAAGCATGTTAACCACCTATGTAATAACTGGTTTCATTACTTATAAATCAACTTCTTGATAGCAGTTTTAAAGAGATTTCCAGTATTCAAAAATCTAGATGTTTACCCCTGAAAAAAACCCATTCTTCTAGAAAAGAAAAAATAGGTTTGACTGGTGCGCGTTTTTTTATTTTTATTTTTTTATTCCAGCGTGGAATTAAGGATGTCACACCCACCCCTGGGAGCTTTTTTAGGATAACAAATAGATAATATCTTTCTACAGGGTAGTAGCTAAAACATGCAGGAAACATGTAAGATAGCGGATTAATAGGACTTATTGGGTTGTTATTTTTCTTTTCATGATAGCATGCGGCCATAGTGGCGTCTGGAGTATAAACGTTAAAGACAGGTTACTTATTATGTTGTCCTTGGGCTTGAGTATTCCCAGACATATATTTAGAAAAGACGAAGTAGTACAGTTAGAACATATAATTAAATTAGAAGTTAGTACATAGTGGAACAAAATGCGTAATACAATAGAACAGTGAAAGTAGCCTAACGGTCTCGTCTAGTGATTCTCGAGCGAGTTCGCCTTGGCAGCGTTCCTGCACACTAAATAATTAGAGTTTGGACTATACAAGTTCTGCAATCTATTGTCAATGCCATTATTATTGAAAACCCATTAGACAGTTCTGAAAGCGGGATGGAAAAAAGATTGTTCATTATGATAAACTTTCCTTGTCAGCGTAGGGAGAGAGATTTGCATAATCCTAAATTTTGCATATAGTCGTATAAACTGAGTTCTAAATAAGCTATAAAAAATGGCTGAAAGTAAAGAAAAAAAAAAAATCAAGTAAACAAGGAAAAAGCGGTAAATTTGTTAGCCTTAACTCCCTAAGTTATATATAAAATTTGGCACAGATCATGACTAAAATTCAGGAAGACGGACATATTCTGCGTTACAGTTAACCTCGGAACACAATGCCGCAAAGCTGAGACGCTTGCAGAACATGCTAGAAGTATTACGTTTCGCAATAGTTGGTCGTGAATTCAGTCATGATGATAGTCAGAAACGCGCCTACGGCGAGCCGGTGCGTCGCCCTCGTCTAAAAATATGCCACCGGTTCACTGAGCGCTTCCTCACAAAGAAAATGCGCGTCTGACCTCTAAATCGGGAACTTCGGAATCGTTTGTGACGCGGCCAGAAATATCGGGAAAGTGAAAATGTTCTGAGAAACACAGTGAGTCCGCCAACGACCAAGTGGTTGTATAGTCGACGTCAAAGATATTTTTACATATTTCGCCTTATTACAACTGAATAAGGTGCAAAAGTGTAAATATCTTTTAGATATCGACTGCAAGGCATACGTATTGAAATGCAACACCAATATTGCAGCATAAATGGAAAATTTACTCCCGAATACGTAATATATACTTTCATAAAGAAACCTATATGCAAATAAGGTTTCTTCCGTTTCGTCGTGCAATATATTCTTGGTTTACAGCACTGTAAATGACGTCAACCGATGTGCTTTGGAAACGACCGTAACAGACACAGGTACATTTGATCAAGCTTAAAATTATCTTCGGCAATTTCTAACCACAACCGTTGCTATAAGCTTAGGAACGCATTAGTATGCAACCGACCGTGGTTTACTTGGTAAAGGATGGCACAGGCACACTCGACTTTACAAATATGAACTGTATTTTCAAGGGAATAAGACAAATAGTGCGCACGAGGGAGTAGTAAAGCTAACCGTATAAAAACTTCGAGATGCCAAGTGCATTGAGTTTCTTCGTTTTGTAGCTTTATGGTTTAGGTTGTGAAGTCTATTGACAGTGACTAACTCATGGGTTCTTGCCTTATGAATCATCATCTGCCAAATAAGGAAATAAAAACATGATGGTTGCTTTCTTGCTTTGTATATTATCTTATACGTATAGTATTCGACATAGGTATTGAATGGATCCTCCGTACATACGTGGTTTAAATATTATAATCATAAGCCAAGTAGAAAAAAATCTGGTATCGAAAATTAATATACAATAATAAATTTTATTCTCTTTTTTACTCTAGAATTCAATTGTGTATATTGATATAATTTAATATATAATCTGTACATTTATTCGAATCCTTACTTTTTGGTTATTAATATGTTGCATAAAGATGCGTGTATCGGATAAAAATGTGGTAAATACAAAGACATCGTGCAATGATTTTATTCCTTCCGTATCTTGAAGAAATATTCAAGGTTCAAAAGTTTAAACAGGTATTTTTGATGATTTTGATGACTGTGACGTGCCAATTTTTGAGTCAGACCATCAATGTATACATTTTAAATAGTTCACGAATAAACGCCACGAAGATATTTGTAGATGTTTGGCGATACAACGGCGACAATTTTGGTGGCGATCGCTGTCAGGTTTCTTTTTAATACTGAACGCCACATAGTTGTTCGGGTATTATGGCCGGCCGAGTGCAAGGCTCGGCGCATGGCCACGGGTGTAAGGCCCTATGACGCACCATCCGCGGAAGTGTAAAGTATTCATTAGGACGCTCGGCGCATTATCGTTTCCAATAATGGGTGTGTCGTTTACATTAAAATACGTTTCGCTGTCTTCTTTGTTATCGTTTTTGATATACCAAATTGGGGCAATTTTAATCAAACGAGTTAGTAAATCCTTGAGATTCTGAGTACCATTTGCATAGTTGGGAGGACCAGAAAATTATCTGTAAATGAAACGCGTGGATTTCACAAGCGATTCAACTGCCTGTTCCAAATGGTCAAATTTATGACACAAAAGTTGCTAATAGTTGATAAAATTCATGTTTATATGACAGAAAACATAAATTATTCTAACAATCTCGTGGTATATATGAAACATATACACTGTTAAAGCCTTAAATCGTAACACAGTGGACCCCGCGGTTGAAACGCTTATTAAATCCACCCCAATTTCATCACTATATAAGATGGACGAGGTACCGAGGTAACGTAAACTGCCCTTATTCAACAAGTGATCCGCGAATGTTTCATTCAGCAGTGTACGTCGTCAGGGCCATGGGTAAACTTAAAGAGACGCGGTACGAAACATCAAATTTTACGCGTTCGGAATCCAGTGGCAGTCACCCATTTCTAAAAGCAATTGACGCTTGCTGCAATCAGGCGACAATAATAGACGCAAACACATCAATCTAGACTCTTGAGCTGAGACACAAAAAAAAAATCACGTGGTCTAGAGATTGAAATGTTGGCACGCTAGGTGGACGATAACTGCGGGCCTTTGAACAGGGAACTCATTACAATCACTTGAAGATTTAAAAGCTGAACACAACCAATATAACGCGCTCAGTGGCTATCGCAATTTCGGGGATCTATCCATAGTGGTTTGTTCAGTCATTAAACTCGCGAAACAAATGAAAATATGGTGTGCGATATTTAAATAGCTGGGTGAATGTAGCACAAGTTCAAAGCGGGGGGAATAAGGTTAATTACCCCAAGGCCGAAGGAGCGCCAAGAACGGACAATTTCGCGTTTCAATAAGGAAATGGAAACAGACGCGCTGACATTGGGCCAGATAGCTAGACTAGCGCAGTCACGTAAGATATTAGCGACCGATAGCTAAAGTAGAACGGTTAGGATGGATTTCATATAAACGCTTATCGCGTCACATCGTACTTACATACATACTTGAGTGGTGACAGAAGATAATTAAAAACAGTTCATTAAGTATTTGAGATTGCAGTTTTATACTGTATATGTTAGTAATACTCAAAAAGACAGTCTATTTGGAGTATATAGCAAAATTAACGAATACTATGCATCCATACAACACACAACGCAAGTTTGAATAAATACGACAATGGGGCTAATTTGTATGTGGACACGAGCTCCTAAGCTGACTGAATAGAAATGCAACTCGGTAGTCGCTTCTCACTGCGGCTAACTGTTGTTACATTTGTCATACCACCGTTATTCTGAGCTGTACGGTTTTGCGCTTTAATATAAAAATATTTTCTAACTTTATTACAAATTAACCGGCAGCAGTCGCTTTGGTAAAACTAGTGTCTACGCAAAATCCCGGGATTAGTTGCCAAGCGGACCCCAGGCACCCATGAGCCGTGGAAAAATGCCGGGACAACGAGAGAAAGATGATGAAACGGGAATTAGCCGCATATATTAACTTAAAGGGGGAGGCCTATGTTCAGCAATGGACGTCTTATGGCTGAGATGATGATGATTAACTTAAAACTACCTCCGACGTTTCGAGAACGTCGTTGTCCTCGTCGTCTCGGATAAAGGCGGTAAGTTCCGTTTATTTGTAATTATGAATAAAAACCTTGAAACGTGTAAATCAGTATTACTAACTTGAAAATTGATGGTTTTATTTGAAAATATCACCACGAATTAATACAAAATTCATTTACATGACAATTTCATTACTATTCATTAGTAGCTAATTGTCTGGTGCGATTTTGTTTGTACATTTCAAACGCAAAGTTATCTTATCAACGGTGTTATTACGATTTTAACACTGAAATGTCACGAGTGCTTTCAATTCAGTCGGATGATACAAAGATGCCGGTCGTTGTAGTTGTGAATGAGGTCGTTCAACCTTCATTACAATATGGTGGCGTCAGTGGAACAGTCACATAAGGCTATGAACCTTACAGACGAATGTTTTCCAACTGACGGACGAGACTAGCCAGACACTCGCCGATGAAGCTAGGACTCGCCATTATCACTTTAAGTTCTAAGTACTGACGCACTCGTGACAATATTGTTGGCTTGTTTTCTTGGCGGAGAAATGGATGTTGGGTAATTAATTCGTTTAATAATGAGTTCCACCTAGCTCCTCGCTTCAATTAACTAAACAATTGACAATCAAACAAAATAAATAAAAATATAAATTACCAAAATTACTCGTAAATAAATCGGAGCCAATTTGTCCTCATTTCTTTATGACCTGTAGGAAAAGAGCTGCTGCCTCGGAAAGCCTTTAATTGTTTCTGTACCCTTACCATGAGTTGTGACGTTGAGGTCTTCAATAACGAATTTACTATATGTGCATCTTGTTCGCACTAAAATAGTACAAGCGAGATGCACAAATAGTAAACTCGATACTCGTTATCAACTCCTCAATGTCACAACTCATGGTAAGGGTACTGACAATGGTAACTGACAACTGCCGTAAATAAATGACGACGCCTCACAAAAAAAAAATCTGGAGCTATGATGGGAAGAGCTCAACCACGGGATAAAGCTAATATCAATTTTAATACCGCGTAAATGAAATAGACAATATGCTTACCACGATGTCATGTAGAAAAGTAAGTGTATAAGTATTCAGGCGCTTAAGCTGGTTCTACTTAGAGTTCAACTCATTGAGTTGGAATAACCGAGGGTTGTGCACCGGTCTGCCAGTGCGGCGGAGGCACCACTTAACATCCTGTCTCAATATGGAACTTTGTGAACCTGACTCGCCGATATGATTTATTTATGAATAGGGTAAGCAGGTATCGAAAGCTGCTTATAAAAATGGCTGGCGCGATCAAAGATTTCATATTTACTTTTAAATTTGCACTGCAGATGGATGGAAAACAAAACTTTGAGTTATTATGAAGCTGACAATATTATTATAAGTATAGTGACGGCACCAGTAATGGACACGGAACCAATCATGAACATTAGTGCTTACTTCAAAGGAGTTAAGTGTTGTGCATTTGTTGGGACATATTCAATTTATAACTTTATGATTTTTGAAATAAGAACTAAGTGTTCATCATTGGTGTCTGTCAGCTAAAAGTGTCCAACATTGGTGCCATTACCTTAGTACATTATGTTCTGATTTGTAATCATATTTGATTCAATCGTTTATACCTATAAAACATTTATAAAAGTAATTACTTTATGTCAATAATATCGAACTATGGTAGCCAGAGAAAATTTAACAAAAGATATTTAATTATTTACCGTTTCTACTTGCATTCTCTTTTTAATTAGTTTTTGTATGGTATTTTATAAAAAAAACTGCTGATTATTTTTTTATAAAATACTATACAAAATTGTTTATTCTTTGCCCATAATAAATAGTACATAGGAGAAAATTAAAGTTAATATAATAAGATTGATTTTAAGAAGGCGATCTTATCACTAAAAAGCTCTCTTTCCAGAAAACCTTCAAGTTAACGAACACCGCATAAAGTTCAATTTTGTATTTAGAAGCCGGTATAATTTGCTTGGTAAATAATTACACAACAAATTGTAACTCTTCAGCGGAAATAACAAGTAAACAAAGCATTCGAAAGACGAAATACGGTTATTGGAATTATTTAAAGGAACTTGATATCTAAATAATTTCTAGAAAGGAATTGGAATGTAATTGGTATAATGGACTGTGATCATTTTCTAACCACGGAATTTATTATTCCATTTATGTATATTAGTTAGACTAGTAAGAACCCTAGATGTTCGATCCAGATTTTTTTCAAATGGTTGATACGTGGGCCTATTCATGTCGAGGATTCATATCTCTGTCCACCCGAGAGATACACTACATTACCAAATTAAAGAGGTTTATTTTAAAAAGATAAAATACGATTCCAGACACGACTCGCTTAAAAAAATGGCCTCAGCATCACAGAGACGGTGATAAAGGCCTACCTGTGGCAGATACATCTTACAGTATTTAACATTATGGCTCCGATAGTAAACAAATATAAGTCGATCACTTAAATCTCCTAGTACTTACTCTACTTTCAATTAGTGTTAGCCTTATGGCGATGGCGGTGTGCGTCACGCGGTGATTCAGTCGCATAAATGATGAATTGATGACCTCTCTAACGCTCTTCAAAATAACGGTACCGGTACCGCGAACCGGGCACTTGACGGTTACAAAAAGTGGGGCCTAGTGCCGAATCTTGTCTCACCTAGATGACGGCAGTAATTCGATTTTAAATCATAATTTTGAAATATGTACAATTAACCTATATTCAGGTTTAATAAAATGATAAAACAAGGTAGGAATTATTTGTCATACAAAGGAGCAAAGTTAGCGTTTACCTTCACGTGCTAAAATTGAACCCCGAGCTAGCGAAAGATCCCAAAATTGAGTGGAATGTTGAGCGTTGGGAGGGTTTCAAAGCACGTGAGAGGAACACACTGTGTTGTCGAGTGAAACATAACAAAATTTTCACCTCCTACCGCGAGGAAGAATTAACTCTAAAACATTAAAAGTTTAATCAAAATGATTGGTAATCCATAATTTAAATAAAACATTAAAAGAACATTCAACCACCTAACGTAAAAAAACACTCGATTAGTAATGAACAATTTGTATCAAATTATTTTCGACTCTTGTGAATAAAATCTTATCTCGTGAGGTGAAAACAAATATGGCTGACTGACAACTGAATTTCTGAGCAAAAAAGAAAACTATTTGCTCCACGACAAAATATCATAACATAAATTCGTCGTAGGTATGATAGCATCCACCCTTTTTACCAAAGACGAAAAAGACGCGAAAGACATAACATATTTTTCCGACAAATTCTGCCTAGGTTCCTATCTAAGTAGGATTTGTTTTTTGATACATAAGACCGTAAGTAGAAAGTGGGTCAAACTATTTTTATTCAGAAGATTTAATTTATAAGTGCTGCAAGTAGCTACTTAAGTAAAATAGAAAACATTTTTGTTCCAATAAAAATGAATATTTTTTTTATTCTAGCAATCTTAGCTTAAGCTGCAACTTCATCTCCTGATATATATGGCTACAAATTTAAGTCTACAACAGGCTTTCTGTAAATTCTGTTACACACATCTACGATCGAAGCATTCGAATTTTTTTTTTACATTTTAGGGCATGGACTACATTTAATTACAAATTGATAGTGGCTACCAACACAGCCATTAACTTTGGTCTGATTTGCTTCGACCTTGAACTGAAAAAAATTAAAATATGTATTCGTGTTCTGTAGACGGAAATGGGCACATCGGATTCACCAACTTACTCACGCTGGCAATAACACGGTTAAATTAGTATAACTGTTTAGTTGACGTTACTAAATAATATATATTGATGGCCTATTCATTAAGTTAAAGCTTGAATTGAATCTTGCAAGATTAGTTTACAAATTGTATCGGTAGAATTCAATTATTTCTAAATATAATGAAGAGCTCTGCCCAATTCCCATCCCAATAAAGTAATACCTGTCTCAAATTTTATAGGTCATTTGATTCCTATTTTACTACTAACTTTTATGACTGAACATAAACATAATTGACAATTGTATGTACTGTAACAATATTTGAGTTACTTATTGCCTGTAACAGTATGAAATAGAGCTATTAAAAAAAGAACACTAAAGATTTTAAAATCGAGTAGGTTTAGGTACGCCTTTAAATATAAATTTCCAGTAACAACTAGTGACAGGGTTTATAAACAAGGTTATTACTATTAGACAACTATTCTGTAAGTACGTATTGCGCATATGTATTTTTTCATATAAAACCAGTTCAAAGTAAATCCATGTCAGTATCTTCGATATTTAAATCGAAAGAAAACTAGAAAAATTTGACTCGAAGCGGGACTCGAACCCACAACCACTGGATCACTAGCCCAGTGCACTACCAATTGTGCCATCCGAGTACCCGGATTGGAATTGGTATTCGGTTGTGGGTTCGAGTCCCGCTTCGAGTCAATTTTTTCTAGTTTTCTTTCGATTTAAATATCGAAGATATTCGCTAGCAGACGTTTCTGCATAATAATAAAATAATCCATGTCCGTAGTTTTAATATTTCATAAACTAGTTTCTTAAAACCATTCTGAAGGTTCGTAGGTATATCTAATGATAATGAGGATTCTTATGCGGTTATTTTAAACAATGCTCGAATTGGTAATCGATCGTTTACAAATAAACTTATGTACCTACCTACTTTGCTTACACAGAGTTTACTAGGTCATTCTGAAGAGCACGAAGAAAGAAATATATACAATGTGCTGGCACATTATATGGCGCATACTACATGATCTTACGAGTATGGCGTTGTGGACGGATATCTACTAAATCTACTTATCCCCGCTATGCTTGAGAACCCAAACAGATTGAGGCTTGGCTTCAAATTGCATTAATCACACTTCAAGCTGACTTGTCAGTCAAGTAAAGCATGTAATTGTACGCCTCCTATGTTGTCAATAGGGTTGCCACACGGGCCACAACCTAGTTATTTGGACCCGGGTATGTCCTTAAACTACGTCCAACAATGAGAGGTAGGGCACAGCGTTGACCATCACGCTTGAATCTGGGGCAGCCCAACTGGGGAAGTACCTCCTCCTTACTGAAGACCACAGCCATAATAGCACTGCCACCTTTCAGGTATGTAGTGTTGTGTCCCTAATGGTGAGTAAGGTTCCCAGAGCTCCAACCCCCCTTAAAGGACGGCAACGCGCTTGTGACTCCCCTGGTGTTGCGAGTGCCCATGGGCGACGGTAATTGCTGAACACCAGGCAATCCGTCTGCTCGTTTGCCGCCTATGTCATAAAAAAAAAAAAAATTAAGGACATGTGGTTGGCTGTTGGCTAGCAGGCTTGATCATCTGCGCACCACTTAATAGTAGAAGTACAGGGTAGTTTCCTACCAACTAACTTCAAAACATATCTAGTTTATAGGTTGTGCAAATAGGTGTGTAACGATTTAGAATAGCCAAATTAAACCTGATCTAACAATTGTCATTGTTCATTACGTTTTTCAGAAAATAATAGATTTCTTAAGCCTATTGTACTAGTAGTATATTTAAATTGAATCTTTTGTTCCCAACGTGTTGTTATTAGAACCATTTAAAAATCAAAATTTTATATCTCTTGTCTTAAAAACCCGCCTTAAAATTAAGAAAACTGTTCCAACATACCTACTCACAGTAAAAAAAAATAAAAAATAATTAGTCCTTATTTAGGACATGCTAGATTCTACTACATGTTGCTTGTTTTTTTTTTTCTATTTCAAAGGAGAGGGTAAATTGCCTATTGGCGTTGACTTTTGTTTATCACTTGGGTGACGAGCCCTGCGTCTATTCAGACCAACGTGACTGCTGGGGTGTATTCTACAAATAGGCTTTCTTAGATAATTTAAATATAGGTAGTCTCTGTAAAATACTTATTAAACAACACTTCACTAAGATTTAAAGCATGAAAACCTTACGTGTACCGAATTTCAGTTTTCTAGTTAAGCCTCCGACTGACACACGGCTAGACTGCTAGTCTGTCATTGTTGTCGACTACGAAACCTTGTGACGAAACCCTAAGAATGCATATATAATATTGGTGCCAATTAATGCTTCGATTAGTGCAGAAATAGAAATGCTATCGACACTCACCTCATATACGTTTGGATGCCACACTTTCGTTAAAAACCTAATTGATGGAGGTGAATATGGATAGTCCGCGGGGAATTTCATATGTGCCTGAAACAAAAGAGAAACACGTTATCATAACATATGATCACCAATATACGTTTACATATATATGTATATACAGGGTGCAATTTTTTACGTGATACAAGATATGTTTTTCTGACTATAAACAAAAAGCAATTTAATGCCCCAATTCTTACTAAAATAAAACATTTTTTAATTGCTTTTTTTTTGTCGTTTATTTTACCTTCACAAAGTGATGTTAAACAGCTTTATTAGTTGGGCATTTCTGATGAAAAATTAAGTAAACATTTCGTTTCTAACTGGGACAAATGACAAAATTGATGTCCATGACAGCTCCGATTCTAATAGGTAATTCAATTCACTAATTTAAATATGTTAATAAGCCGCTGTAAAGTCCTAAATCCACTGTTAAAAGGAAACAACGAAAAAAAAAAAAAAAAAAATGAACTCGATGTCTGTTAGGTCCAAGGCAAAGTCTTTACTCCTCTGACTCTGACTAGTTTACGAAACGACGAAACGTAAAATAATTATGGAAATACACGCTAGAAGCGTGGGTAAGCTTAGATAGCATGGCTGGTAGAGTGGTTGGTTTGATTGGTATCCCAGAAACACGACAAGTTTTCATTTGTAAAGTAGAAAGTAATTGATAACCTCGTATAAAACCGCGAGAAGGTATGAAAAAAACACAATATTTTTAATATCCCATCAGTTACAAAGGGTGTTTGTTATACCTCTTTTTATTTAATATTTTGAGGGGCACACCCTTATTGTGTTAGGTATTTGGCATTAAAGATGAGAGCTACTGTTAGAATTGTTAAAAATAAGTGTTAAACAAGTTTTAGAGGTCGCTAACGCTAGTGGAAAATGTATAATTATCGTACTAAGAAAAAATAAAATATTATCATTTATTTAAGATTTATTTTATGCTGGTTGACAGACTAGCTAATATCTGTATAAATATGATGATAAAAAGCATTAGTCATATTTTCTAGACTTTTGTATTTGGATTTTATATGTAAGGTTCCGGGTACACTGGTACAGTCAAGGTAAAATATATCGATACCGAAAAAGTTCCCAAGTATGTACCTATACAATATACATGTGCTTTGATATTGAGACAATAAGGTGCATGTATACATATTGTGGAGCTTTGTTCGTATCGATATATCGGACCTAGACTGTACCTGCCGTGTAGGCAAAGGCGCTGTAGCTAGCGCCAGACCTTCTGTCCCGTCCTTGCGGACGGACGGACAGGTACCTATGTGATCATGTAGAGATCCATTAGGTTCAATTTACGCTCAAATCTACAAATTTCTACGCTGGGCTTGGAATAAGGAACAAAGAGAGAAATTATGCTGCAATGTCCTTGAGTATCAAAAACGGAAAACTTTTTTTTTTCACCCTGTATAGCCAACTACCTTGTTTAAGGTAAACCTGTAACTGGCCTAATTTGCCGCATAATGCTAAGACGTAACCTAAAATCAAGTTTTGCCCGTCGTCGCTCCCCAAAACCCCCGCGCAAATAATGGACATAGGTATTGGACCTCCATTAAGTTCCGATAGTGAGGCTCTTGCCCCGCGCGCATTAGATTACTCGTACCATATGTCCATAACCCATGCCGCACACACGAGGCACGCAATAAACCGAAGAACCGAGCAAGTGCACGTGCTGTTTGCGATTCGGCCAATCTCGATAATACTCGTACCTATTTCTTTTCGTCAACAAATCAATGCCATTTTTTTGTTTGTGAACAAATGCTGGACTTCGTAATTACTTTATAACGACAAACATTTAGAGTATTTAGGTATAGTGCATAATGGGCACGTAATGGGGACATGATTAGGTAGGTAGATCATGTTAAAATTAATGTTAGATAAGTATACCTATGTATGACCGAAATAATTAGAATCGTCAGGAAATTGATCTGTCACAGCTAATTATTATTATTTTTTTTTTAATTTAATTTAACGTAAAATAATGCACAAAATCGTAGACGTTACCAACTAACCACAATCGACACAAATAAATATGCTAAATCTTCGCCTAAATAATAACTTCGTCGCTACAATATTAGTGTAGGGAGAGTAATAAATAATTTAATACTTTCTTCGTTGCAAGAAAATTAATTCATAATTGTATCCGGCCGAGTACCTATATGAAGGTAGACCAGGCCAGATTGTTACCCCTTTCCACGCTCAGGTATGTACAGTCAGCTGCAAAAGTAGCTAAGCGTTTGAAGTGCTCAAAATGACCTACACCTTATTCTCTTGACAATAGAGACGTGTTGACCTCATTTTGAACACCTCAAATGCTTAGCTACTTCTGCTGCTGACTGTACATATAGTGCTTTTCTCAAACATACAATAATAAAAAACTGCAAGAAATAAGTTTTACTTTTAGTTATAGGTACCTACTAAAAGTAAACTAGTAACTAAGAACTAATCAAATTATTTTTTAAGAAATATTTTTTATTTTTAAGTAGTAGTACTACAATATAAATTAAAAATTGAAATGGATGACATATACTTAAGAAAAAGCGATGAGGACCTATGGTGTTTGAGACCGGATTTGAACCTGTCTATTTACATTCACTCTTTTTGTGATCAGTACTTCATATACTTGTATGCATAATCCATTCACCTCAACTCTTGTGGAACTAACTATATATTAAGTACCTATAACATTGCTGAATATTTTTAATGAACTTGATTTTATATTATTTACTAGATGTCCAGGCAAACTTTGTACACCCTGAAACTTTTTTCTTCTTTCTGATTGTTTGATGGTCTTTTTGATTGACTGTTTTTTTCTTTTTTAAGCATATTATTAAACTTTTGATAAAGACTATCACAACACAACAAACTCAAAATCATCCAAATTGGTTCAACCATTCTCAAGTTATAAGTGCTGGAGCTAACACAACTTTGTTTTATTAATATATATAATTATACTAAATACCTATAAAGAGAAAAGGCAAGAAAAGAACAAAGAGAAAATCAAATTATTCTTTATTCAATATTTTTATTTGCTTTGATTTTTAAGTATAACTACTTAATTATAAATTGAAAATAGATGACATAAACTTGAAAAAGTGACAGGGTCTTCAAGGACTCTGGTGGACCTCCTCACTACTTACATAAATAAATCGATAAAATAATGATGAATAGGCTATATGGTTCAAATTTACTAATACAGTTTAAAGATTGTGGGAGAGGATCATATCTGGTTCAGCAGGTCTTTATTGCTGCCCAGAGAGGCAATGCAGCAGGAGTAATGGGGACATTTGAGCCAGGTATGACCCAGGGGAGGGGTTATTGTTTCCGGTTTGTTATTTTGTTGTTGTTAAATAAATGATATGTTTAAAGATAGAAACTGATAGTACATTGTGATGTTCCTAAATTGAAACATTTTTCAATCTAGCCACATTAAAATGTACTTAAGAAAATCTAAAAAAGAAATAAAACTACCACAGTTCTAGAGATATAATGGCAATGGCTAGTGAGTGAGCAAAAGCATGATTCATTACCATTCAGTAGGATATTTCTTAAAACATTGTTTTTACTGATGGGGAAACTTTTGCAGCTGAGAGCAAAAATGTATGTGATCAGCTCTGGTACCTAATCTCAGCATGGACTTTAAGATTTTTGCACTTTTTAAAACTTGTGGTTTAATACCATATTAATGTTTTGTATAAGTATGTCAAGAAGGTCACAACATTCAGAACAATTGCCTCCGCTTTACCACCATAACAAAATAGATTTTTATTAGTCATTTTCTTTCCAGGAAGGAGGAAAAGGGTACCATGCAAAATTGTATGTTTCAATTACAAATGTTAATCTCATGAAGTAAAATTTATAATTTTTAACAGTGAAAAGTCAGCCTGAAAAATTCAACCTCTAAGAGTTAAAAATGGGCTAATGGTTTGTAGAGGGTGTACAATATTAAGTTATTCTTGACACTTTGTGGGTACATTAACTTCTGATAAATTAACTATTTGCCTAAGGGGGATAAATTTGAATTTGATAATTTAAATAGGTAAAGGAAGGGTTGAAAGTTGGTAGGGTAACTTTGGGTGACATTTATATATAGTAAATAGGTAAGTAATAAAAATCAGCATTAGGAAATTTGATCCTACAGAGGCTCAACACAGAGATAAAAGTTTGTACAGTGAGGTTATACAACTTTAAGTCTTTAAGTTTCTTTAATAAGAATAATAAGAAAATTTAATGTATTTAAGTGGTTTAAAAAGAGGTTGAAAATGCATCTAGATCTTCTACAATGTTAATTTTCCAAAACATTGTTTAAAAAAAACCAGGCAGACATCCTGTTAGTGCAGTATTAATCAAGATGTAAACAAATAATTATGTATATGTCTAAAATGTAAATTGTGTTTTAAAAATATCCTATCTAACTTCTTTTAATAAGTTTCAAATCACCCACATACTGTGTTGGTATTGAATTGAGTGGATGAATAAAATGGATAAATTTAAATAAATGATCTCTTTTGTGTTGGGTGATATCAATGAACAAAAACTAAACAAATAACAAAAATTATATCATTATCACACTAATATTTATCAGTTTTTATTAGGTAAATCACCATGTGCACTTCTGATATTTATTGGAATGCAAATAAATATGTGTAATCACTAACTAATCAATGAATATAAATCATAATCCCCTTTGTGGTGATAAAAAGATAATCATATCACTTTTGTTACTTTTTGTAGGTTGTTTTGAAAATACACAAATTTTTGGTTATACTTTTTATGAATCACTGTTTAGAGATGACTTTCTATCATATTTGCAATTTATTTGAAAGGGAGTAACTAAGGTAAATGAGTTGGTAGTCAGTTAAGAACGATTGTGAACTTACCTTAAAGTAGCCACCTTGATATAACGTGTCTGGGGGGCCAAATATTGCCACTTCCCATTCAAACAAATTGTCTTCTCCACAAAGTTTCACTCTAAACCCTTCCACGGGCTCCTCCTGCAGACTCTTGTACTCTAGGGCCAGAGCCCTAAGGGCAGAACTCGTTGGAACTGTGCTGGACATTGTCTTTTGCTAATTTAATTTTACACTAAAATCACTATCTACGAAAAGTAAAATACTTTATGGACATAACACTCTGGAACTCTCCTCACGATCCACGTATTCACAAGGCATTTCAACTTGAGTCACAACGACCGACGAAATTTGGTAAACATATCGCCAGCATAGCTTACGGATTATTTATGAACACACTTCGAACGCCAAAACTGAAAACATAATGTAGTAATTATGCAGCAGGAATAAACGTTTGAAAAATGCACTATAAGTCCAAACTACGCGGAGTGCGATTCAACAATGATATTAAGAAATTGTTCGCTGCAAGTCTGCCCAAACAATCGCAATTCCAAGGAAATCGGCTGCGTGCTCGTACAGCTGCTGCCTGAGTTGCCCGACCGAATATTGTGGAACAGCTGTTATTTCCGTGCTTGCTTGATTGCGCAGCGGCGTGACGCACCATCTATTGACTTGATTTAAAGACATCTAGCGCCATCTATCAGTACATATAATCTTTATGCAGTTACATAGAGCAATAATAAGTACAGCCATAGTTTCATAGAGAGTGTTAATGTTAATATTTTAGCTTCGTCTCAGTTAACATGGTACGTACAAATTTCCCGAGATGGCGCTTGCATCATCACGCGATCTAGTCTGGTAGTTTGTAATATAGATGGCATCTTTTTCAATTTATTCTCACACTTCTGGTACTTACCATAGATGGCGCTAAGCGTTAGATAAAGAATATCCCAAGGAGTGTAAGGAAGCAGTAAGTGCTAAGCACCAATTTTAATTGTGTCATGCTATCACGCTTGTTTTTAACGTGGTATGGATTGCGATAGTCATAGTAACTTAGGCATTTTATAACAAACTGACTGGTGATTGACGCTAGTCTTGTACTGTACTAGTTTCATATTGTTGAAAGTTATCAAATAAAAAAAATACCTAAGTAGGTACTTACTTACAAAAAATAATAAGAATCTATTAAAATTACCTATTTATTGTAAACTAGCTGTGCCCGGCGGTGTTACCCGTGGTTTATTAGGGGAAAAACGTAGCCAGCTATGTGTTAATCCAGGGTGTCAGCTAACTCCATAACAAGTTTTACGAATATTGCTCCAGCAGCCGTTTAGACGTGAGGAAGTAAGAAACATGCAAATACACTCACACTTTCACCTTTTCTAATATTAGTGTAGATTAGTTTATTCAAAGATCATGGTTGATTAATGCTTTATTTCAATGCAAGTGAGTCACAGAAACCGAATACAACACAAATCTGTTAGCACACAGATATACTTGCAGAGTACCTATACCATCCGCAAAACTATCTGGCCGGTCAAGTAATAAATCATCGGAATTGTGCTATCTCTTTCACACCTGCACAGCTTATGGAGAGGGTCGAGCTGCAAAAGGGCAGGTAGCGTTACGCATAAAAGGGAATGTCGATAAGGTAATGTCGACAAAGAATATAAATTACGTGTTTTATATAACAGTATTGTACAGTTACAATCAAAATATAAATAAGTATATTGATTTAAATAATCAAAATATAAATAAGTATATTGATTTAAATTATTACAATAAAATAATACTTAATCACGTATTTAGCTAATTATTTAAGAAATATGTTAGACATTTTAAATATTATTCATTAGATAACTTTAAAAACAATATCAATATCAATAACGATATAAGATTTCATTTGAAAATACAATAATTTTATCGACGATTACATTATAAGTTATCGACATGTTACGCCTCTAGCGGTAGCGGACGTTTATTACCCTACCGGCCAGATAGTTTTGCGGATAGTATAGTATCTTATGTTAGTGTTGTAGATGTAGTGTAGGGACTCAGTTACTCATCGAAGTCATTAAATCCTCGGTTGAGTTGTTACTTTCTACTTTTAACCTTTTTTAACTGACAACAGTGCTAACTATACATTGACGTTGCTTAGAGTAAACTAACTTGATCAATAGGACCTCCTACGCTAAAAGTGGCGTATGCAGAACCGGTACACCGACAAAACTAGTACGAATGTGCAGACAACTACACCACATTGTATTAATTTTTACAAAAAAAAAAAACAATGAAGCAGTATCTACAACAGCGTCATCTGCAACTTACAATATGTCTGTGTTAAAAACTTAAAGCAAAAAGCACTAAAACCAAATACTAATACTCGTAGTGTTGTGTTCTTGCCGGTGAGTAAGGTCGCCAGAGAGCGCAGACTCGGTAGTCTACGCGCGTGTGAATCCTCTAGAGTTAGGGGATACGGTGACTGCTTACCGTAGCATACCATCATCATCATCATAATCATTACCTTGCGGTGTCTGCAGTGGCAGCGTGGCAGCTATATCACAAACTTTCTCCTACTTTCCTAACATTTGAATAGCACTAAGACAATAGAATATAGGTTTAAAAGTCCTATGTTAATAACAATTAAGCTAAAATTAAATTAATTTCTGAATTCAATTATATCTTCTATTCTGAAATAAATTGGTTACTTTGTTGAATTGATAGTTAATAAAATTTATAAAGACATTAGTAATGGACAAAAAGCCAACCACGAACATTAGTGCTTATTTCGAGCCAACTGTTATGTACCTATTTGTTGGAAAACAATTACTTTATAATTAAAGTGACGTTTGTAACTTGCTAATTTTGATTTGCGTCAGGGCTGCCTGAGGCCTAAATCAATGATCTGGTAGAATTAGCTAATGTGATGCCGACTAGCCGTCAGAAAACTTCTTACATTTATGTAATAGTTGTGATCAATTTGTTATAAGGAGTTAACGGTGCATGATAAATAGCCTTATTTACGCGACTAACAATAACTGCCATGTTATAAAACGACTTTATGTTCTCCAAATTCAAATGCAGTTACGCCGGTTTGCTGGCGCCCGCGCAGGCGGTGGGCGCGTGAATCAAAAGCTGCTCGCCCACCCATCTGCCTTGTATGGTCTTGCGGGTTTCGCGACCCACGGAGTCACTGCTATTGGTTTAATGTATTTGCAATCAAGTTTTACTGCACTTCTAAGACGGGGCTTTATAGCCTTTTATAAGTAATTTCATTTACATGAGACAGAATACGCAATTGAAATCGAAGAAGTATAAAGGTTTATTATTATAGATAAAAGTACTTAAATAGTTTTAATTTAAAGTATTATCTTTTAAAAATTAAATTGGGCTGAATGACTGCAACAAGCGATCGACAGCCCGCCTGAGTCCGGCCGGGCGTCCCAACACTACATCTACATCTTTTAAAATATCCGTGACCCGTGACTAATTTGTTAGTACCTTATATTTAATATAATAAAGAAAACAATTTTACAGGAAATTACAAATAAACAGTCTTAAATACCTATGTGAATGAATGGACATTTGTTTAGACTACATTATGCAAGGAAAGTTTAGTTCTAACAAGGTTCCAACAAATTATGATTAAAATAACATAAAACCGATGATTTATAGCGGTACCTAACTATTTTTTTTTTGAACCTTACTTGGGCTTTATGTACATGTGTTGTGCTTTAGAGCAAGCGGACTGTGTGGGGGGAAGGTAGCCTGGGGAAAATCCAGGACCCTTCCGCGCCAGACTTGACTTGTACTACTGGATATTTACTAAAACAAGAAAATCCAAGTGGTTATTTTTTACGAAGTTCCAGAAATCGGGTCAATTGTAAGTCACGTAATTATTTACTGTCACAGTATAAAATGTATTGACAAGCACTGGAGGCCGGCTTGCACCAAAAATGTATGCAAATGTGGACTCGTGGGGTCCAGGCCGGAGACGTATATAGAAAGGTATGCTGCATGTAAATTGTTGCTAGCAAAAACCAAGGGTGTCGTGTCCTATGTTAAAATCGTAATCTAATGGACTTTACCGATTGTGTTTTTTTACTAGTATCTATAATACTCGTATTGTCTAAGATATTCTCTTTCAGCCGAATCAGGAACCAAACACATCAACTCTTAGTAATTAAGAATTAATAGATAGAAATGTTTTTTTGTTTATTTAAGATAAAATTGATGGATATTGTTTTTTGTTATTTATTTAACCTTTATTACACCAAATACGTACTTCTCTATTTATCTACTATAATGGAATATATTTTTGACGATAGACCCTATTGAGCTTACTGTAGCTAGGCTGTAATTACTGTAGAATTAGGTCGCTTTGTTAGTCTTTACATTCATCTCAAGTGTTTTAAATTGTAAATTAAATACTAAGACGTTCGTCGGCAATCTGTAAAAGGCCATAGTGACTACTGATTATTTTGTGTCCATTTTTTTCCTTTTTTATGAGTACAATACCTACTGTAATTAGTGTCTTTCATGGATCAGTGGTTAGAGCTTTTGTTAGAGATTCTATTTTATTATAGAAGTTGGCACTTCTTCACAATTCTTGCATTGCATATCAACTTATTGCGTAGAAAAGTAAATATATACTTAATGTAAGTCGCAGAATATAATTAAGGTGGCGTGTAATAGTTAAGACTCAAGGTCAAATATATAGATGCGGTCAAAGTGCCATAATTTGTATACATGCACCTTATTGTCTCTACTATTAAGGTACATGGATACATGTTTTGACATTTTGATTGGGTCGATATCTCTGAACTTGGTACCTAAATAATTAAATACATACTTACGTAATAAAAATAATAAAACGTAAAGGTAGGTGGCGTATTAGTGGCGGTGGGTCACTTTTTTCTTAGGCAAGAGTGACTAGGGCTCGCGGTCGTGTCCGTGATTCGTTTACCCGTAGCCGTGCGCCCGGTTTCGTGAATCACGGTAACGGTTTTCTGGTCCGTTCCGCACGTGACATTCGGTTACGTGAAATTAGGGTACGTGAATCCGTGTAGATCCGTGTAGGCGTGATCACGCCTTCACGTATCTTAAGAATAAAACTTAGTCCTTATTTATTATGTTCCCGGGCGTGGCGAAATTACGAAACGTGCGATAAGTATCCAACGGAATCGAGCCCGAAGCTCCACACACGGACGCAGGTACGGGCTACGTGTCACGGCGTGTCACGGCGTGTCACGTGAATCTGGATGCGAACGTAGGTACGTGACACGTACCTGGCCGTGTTCGTGAAATTCGTGATCTTAGTCCCGGCGGTGTTAAGAACACGTAGCTACGGGTCGGCGTACATCACGGATACCAGGAACCCTAGGCAAGACGGAGTCTTTCTTTTTCTTCATGAGCCCGAGGAAAATGTTGCACTGTTGAGACGGTAGTAAAGTGGCGGGAATTGGCTTGCAGGCATGTGGGATTGCAGGAACGCACCGCCGTTAGTATAGTATATATTATGTATATGGTAGCCACAATATGATTTACTTATACCTTATACCTCCCGGCCGCATTCGCAGTTCTACACAAAAATTTCCCATTTAAGTCTTAAGCGGTGAAACTCTCATTTTTATAGGCACCTTCAATTATACATTTTATAGTTGTCAGCAGTATCAAGTCACTTATTAAATGTTGAGTCATACGAAACAGCCTTCAGCTGAAGTGAGGCACGGCCACAAAATTTAATGTTTATTATTATTTTAATTAAACGATCGTCATTTTGTTAATGCAGAAAATAACATTGCCCTGAGTGTAAGTTTTTAACGTAATTTTACACTATCACTTACGCGTTCATAAACGTTTTTAAACGTCAAAAGAAACTTACACTAGAGCCTCTGATATACCTAAAAATGGTGTATATGATTTTTTTACGGAGTAGTACCTATGTTTAGCAAGTCTTTATGTAGGTAGAGCACATTGTGGTCTTTACTTTATTAATACGTACTGTGACATCAACGTAGAGGTAGAGGCAGTGAGAGAGATTATGACTTATGAGTTAATGTATTAGAATTTTTTGTAATTATTTTAGGTACTGTATATTCCATTTCTCATTGTTATTATTTGAAGTCCATTGTGTCGCACAGCTTGGCAAAGATCCCAACTTTTCATGTCATTCCGATTTTTGTCTGTTTTATGATAATCCTTTAAGAAGAAGTTCATCCCGCCATCCCGCCCCGGTGCCCAGATTTGAGTTTTTAAGCTCAATAATCCAACAGTCGCGTGACCGGCCAACAGTCCTCACCTTCAGAACTACATTTTTATGCGTCTGATATGGCTTCAAAGATTTTTAAACGAAACGATTAGACTATAAAGTTCAAATTAAAACGAAAGTATACTTTCGTTTGTAATGTTCATTATAATGAACATTTTTTTATTTATCAATGTAAAAAAAAAAATACGTAACTGAAAATATCAAGAACACCTATGAAAGTCATTAATTTAACGGTTCAAGGTTTGGTTATGATTATGAAGGGAAATTATGGTAAATTGCGAGAGAATTAAAGGATTTTTTTACGAGGGTGAGATTAAAAGTCGTCTGTAGGTATTGTTTCGGTATTAGGTAGATATTTCATCTTATCCCTCAATAAGTCATTCAAACTTGTCCTAATACTTTACTTAATTAAATTTTTTTGTCATGGATTATCAATAGGTATCAATAATCATCTTTATATTATCATAAAAAAACCCGTGGGAAATTATGTACTGAATGTGCGATTTTTTATGTTTGTGCGTAAAAATGTTAACCAAAGTAATTTTAGCAAATGATGAATAAAGCCACCCACATTTCCACGTCCTTCGATGACCGACAGCTCAAGTTTAACTGTCTGATCGCATCAGTATATTCTCTAGTACTGTGATTAAGCTGTGTTTATCGCGGTTCATTTACACCATTTTTGGTCCGAATCCAACGAGATGTAAGCGCTTACGTGTCTCGAAGGTTAGTGGGCGACGTGAAGGTGTGGGGGGCTCCGGCGCGGCGCTGGCGCCGGCGACGTCGCACGCGCAGAATCCGCGGCACAGTCGCGAGGAGCGCGCGCACCGCACCACGCGACAACGAACACGAACGACCCGCGAGATTGTACACGGCAATAGTTTGACTAATTATGTGATTTTCTATAAGACTATTTAAAAATATTTAATCGTAATTTAAGGATCTCTTTTACAGTTTTACTTTAAGTTTATAATCGTTTATTTATTAAAAGTGGGACCAATATGACGATAAAAAATAAAAAGACTAAATCGAAGACGTCCGAGGCGTCGACCAGTGCGAGCAGTGTGCAGAAGTCGAGCTCCAGCTCATCCACGACCGTGCAGCACAGCAGCAACACCCTGCAGAAGGTGTCGTCTGGCAAGAAAGTGCGCTACATCCAGGTGAAGGTGGAGGAAGATGATCCGCTCATGATCACAGACATCTCGGACAACATGTCTCACAGCGGCTCCACCGTGTCAGAGGCTTACAACAGCCATCCTCACTACATCATTGCCGAAGCACCTTCAATAACAGATTTAACCCAGCTGTCTCAGTCCCGTCAGGATCACCATGTCAGCGACATGGTCAAGTCGACTACTGGCGAGTTTGTATCGAGCTCTCAGCACGAGTCCTCGACTTCGCACCAACAGAGCTCAACCAGTGAAACATTCCAATCATCATCAACTTCTGTGCAGCGTTCTGGATCAAGTCACAGCCGCAGTCAACTTGAAAGCACAATCGATGCTACCGGCAGTCAAACTCTGAACACTGGTTTTATTGATAACTCAGTTCGTGAAAATTCAGGCGCGAACACACAATTTTTGTCAAGATCTCAAGGCGCTAATTCTACTAATTCGTTCCTTGAAATGGAACGTCAAGGACTTGTATCTCAAACTTCTAATGCACACACGAGTGCTACTACAGAAGCTTCTACTACTAGTTCAATTAATCAATCATCGCAACAACATCAACGATCGGACCACCAACACCGATCGGACCATCAAAAAAATACAACTGGCGATAAGATAACTGGCAAGAACTTCTCTCCAAAAGGTAAAAACTTGCAATCTGTGAGATCAGATTCCTCTAATTTCTATGGAGGTGAAGGTAGTCTCGACAAGAACATTAATACTAAAGAGTACAGCAGCACGTCTCATACAAGCGAGGCTAAAAGTAGCAGCGTGACTAAATCATCGTCATCATCATATGTTGTAGAAATCGTCGATGGTAAAGAACGAATTATCGACAGTTCTAGCAGGGAATGGGGCGATGCCCAAGAACAAGCCACCAGCGAAGCCTACGCCAGTGTAAGTGGCACTGGAATTAAGCCACAATCTGTGCACAGCGTACAAAACTACGACATGAAGTCCAAATACGATACTGGAAAACCAGGATCGAAACCTTCGAGTCAACTGACCGTAAAAGAAGATTCCAAGCTCGTTAAAGATGGAAACCAGATTACCACTCATTCAAGTGTCACTTCTGAAAACGATAATGTTAAACAGCGACAAATTAGCTCTACCCAAGAGCAGCTGCAATCTTCTGACCAACATAATACGTCAACTTCTGGCACTTCAAAACACATCGTAGATCAACAGCGTAAATCAGCAACATCTGACACTTCCAAGCATGTTCTTGACAAAGAGAAGCATTCGACTATATCTGATACATCAAGCCACATATTAAATGAACAGCGTAGCACAACCACTTCTGATACAACTAACGTTCAAAGGACCAGCAATGTAGTTGAAAACATCAACAAGAATAAAGAAACTGCCAATGAAAGAAGAAAAAACTTGAATCAAACTGATTCGTCCAACTTTTATGGTTACGATTCGACCATTCAAAACGAGCTGCAGAAAGTTGGTGACATTCTTAATGTAGGAAATGTGGAAAATCTTAACTTTTCAACTAAAATCATGAAGAGCAACACAAGTAGTGCGCAAGAAGCGTCAACATCCTCGTATAGAATTGAAATAATCGATGGAAAGGAAACAGTGGTCGATAGCTCTCACCGAGAATGGGGCGATAGCAAGGATCATTCCACTTATGAAAAGAGTCACGACGTTAGTGGCACCGGGATCAAACCAGAACACGAGTACCGTCGTCATGTACTCGATAAAGAATCTCATTATGATACGGGGAAGAAAGGAGTCCCTACTAGTTCTACTCAGATTACTGAAGAGTCGCTGTTAGTAAAAAATGGGCAAGAAATAGCTTCCACTAGCAATACTTATTTGGGTGATTTCACTAAGAAAAGAGCAATAACTGAACATACTGACACTGAAGATATTCTGAATAAGCGAATCCAAGATATTACTGATCATACTAATGATTCCACTACGTATCAGTCGACTACTTCCGACACTCAATCTTCAAATATAAACATTAAAGATACGACTGATTTTGTAAACACAGAAAAGCAGCAATTGACAAAAGAAACAAATTCTACGTCTCAAACCAAGGATACTCGGACTACTTATGAGCAAAGTACTGGTACCTGGAATGGTAAATTTGTTTACGAAACTGATGATGATAGGCCAAAGAGACCAAAAGAATTGTCACCTTTTGGCAAACCGGAACCCAGGCACCATCTAAAGCGTCAGGATACTGAAGAAAATATAATTTTATCTTCAAGGGATATTAAAGATTTTACATCCATAACTGACTTAAGAAAGATCATTGAATCCTCACAATCTAAGAAAGACATAACAGTCAGTGATAAGAGCATTGTTATCAAACGAAACATAGATGACAGAGTTTTGAAGGACATTCTTGAAACAGTCAAGAAATATCCATTCAAGAGAATAGAGAAAGTAACGTTCGGGACAAAAATTAATGAAGACGTTAAGGATCTTTATGAAGGAGTAGACACCGAGGAACAGACGACAGTCATTAATACCAGCAGTACTGATGTGATCAAGAAATCATTCCAAGTGGAGAAGAATAGGAGTCAGGTCGAGGTTATCAGATACGTTAATGAAAACGGAATCAAAACGAGGATAGTCACTTACGAGGATGCGAAAGAAGATGACAAAGTGAAAACAAACGTATACGTGGACAATACTTCGTCGTTAGACGTCAAAAATTTGGTAAGTATTATGTGAATAACTGAAACAATCTAATTTAGTGATGTTATTGAAATATCTTTTTATATAACACATCTTGTTTTATCTTTAGAGCGACGTTCGTACGACGAAAGACGTATTGCGCGAATACGACGTGGTAGATCACGCCATCACTGAAGATGTGACCACCGTCCGCTCTGTTTACGACGAGAGGATCGACAAGAAAACAGTGCGGGACGATAGCAGCTCCGTCGACACCGTCGTCATCCAGGAGACCAGGACTCGAGGTCCCAAGAAACCCGAGAAGATCGTCACCAAGGAGCAGTGCATTTGTGAAATCTGCACTTGTGGGTGAGTACTTTACATTTGTATTTATTTCTATTTTTGATATTATGATAAGGTATAAAACTCACTGTGTTCATTGCCATACTTCTTAGCACGGTCGTGCTTCGGTAAATCCGTAATAAAAGTCTGTTCTTACGTGAAATTGTATCAGTAACGTTAGGCCGCTATGTACGGTATTTGTTGACCGGCCATGAGTTAATAGAGCTCATTGTATAGCTGATTATGTCGTGGTCATCGCGGGTCATCCCTGCGCCCGACATAAATAAACATTCTATCAAGCGAAATTAAACAATCAATAATTACCAATTGTTTTATAAGAGCATTGGTAAACATATAAATATATACAAAAACATAATCTATCTATTCAAACATTGTTTTATTAATATTTCAAAACTCATCGCGTATTTACCGTGACGTGAATAAGAGGACTTGTAGGTATCACATTGAATTGAAATTCGTGACACACAATGATTTCATTTCTATATTCAGCAGATACATTCATTGCTTACAATTTATCTACGTGTATACCTACATATACACGCTAAATAAATAGACGTAATGTTCTTGAAATGATCGAACGTGACGTTTTATTGAAGTACACCGCTTTACATGTGAGACAATATTAATTGCAATATAAAATTACATGAATTCTGTGATCTGCATTCGATGTTTACTGTGAGATATCCTATCTTCAAGGCAGTGATGATATTCTGATAACAAAGAGTCTATTTTTGATAAAAAATATACACACTGCACATTTAACTGTAACAAACAAATGGCCGTGAATATTGTGCTAGTAAAAAGTGGCTTATGTCAGACATTCCTTCTCGCCTAGTCATCACATGTTGGTGTCGATAATTAAGTAATTTAACTTTCATGGTACACTTACGGACTGTAGCCACCAAAATAGTAGTTGCTACTAGATGTGTAAAGTAATAAATAATACCTATAATACCTATGTTTGTTAATTAACTGATTCGTTAAATACTTTGATGTCTAGCAAACTACACGTAAAAATAAACTATCTACAATTTTCATGTTATGCTTACGTACTGTTAAAAAACCTAGACGGTAACCTACTGTTACATAATTTAATCCATATGGAACCCTCTTGTTGTTACCTGTTAGGAACAATGGATTAGGTGACATTTAGTACGTTAAAGTTTACGCTATTATGCAGGTTATGTTAATATGTTTATACAAACGAGGTTGCCAGTGCCTCTCCGCCGTTTTCATAATTGTCCTCGTTTATTTACTTGTCTAGGCACAGTCTTGTGGTGTGGCAATTTTCCTGGTCTCGCAGTGTCCTTGCTGAACGTGACAGATTCAATAATCTTATGGTGGCATAAGTATAAATTCGTTCGGTTTTTCTGACGCTTACGCAACTGGCTCTAATGACTAATGTCTCGAACGTGTCTTGGTAACGTCGGTTATAGTAAAGGCCGTTTCTAGATTAACTATCTATACATTTTATACATATTTTAGCCTTGTTTATTATGCTTGTTAGGTAGGTACAGTCAGCAGCAAAAGTTGCTAAGCGTTTGAAGTGTTCAAAATGACCTACCCGCGCTCTTATTCTCTTGACAATAGAGACGTGTTGACCTCATTTCGAACACCTCAAATGCTTAGCTACTTCTGCTGCTGACTGTACCAACTATTTTATTATGTGTCTGATCTTACTAGGAGTATTATTCTAGAATAAATTATTACATACTCCTAAAAATACAAAGCACATATTTTTCACACTCATAGTCAAAGCGGTACGTTGGGATTTTTTGGGAACAATATTATTTGTCATCTTCTTCGAACGATCAAAACACGTCACAAAACATATGTTCACGCTGTAAATAAAAGCATTCTAAAATATATAATACAAACAAGTGATTATTATTATTATTATTACGAGCCCATATTGTCCCACTGTTGGGCAAAGGCCTCCCTCTTGCTCTTCCACGTATCCCGATCTTCGGCAGTTTTCCACCAGTCTCTGTCAAGTGATGTCGTCCACAATATACTGTGATTCATGGATGTCATCATATTATTTGCCGGGTACATTATTGGTTTTGTAAGACGTCGACCATTTGCTTGCTCTAGGGCCGTGGGCGTCGAGCCGAGTAAGTGCCATTTAACCGGCTTTAAAATAAGACTTGTTCAATAATAACAAGCTTTATATGAAAAGTACTTAATTTAGCAACTAAATAGTCATATTATTAAAAAAAAATGTTATCTTGGACCCGGGTATGTCCTTAAACTACGTCCAACAATGAGAGGTAGGGCACAGCGATGACCATCACGCTTGAATATGGGGCAGCCCAACTGGGGAAGTACCTCCTCCTTACAGAAGACCACAGCCATAATAGCACTGCTACCTTTCAGGTATGTAGTGTTGTGTTCCTGATGGTGAGTAAGGTTCCCAGAGCTCCAACCACCCTTAAAGGCCGGCAACGCGCTTGTGACTCCCCTGGTGTTACGGGTGCCCATGGGCGACGGTAATTGCTTACCACCAGGCAATCCGTCTGCTCGTTTGCCGCCTATGTCATAAAAAAAAAAAAAAAAAAAAAAATTCTTTTAAGTTTTGTCAAAATTGTCTCATTTATATAAAAATGTGCGATTAGCATATCTGCGTAAGAAACTTATTAGCTCGGAAAACCGGAAAACCGTGTGGCTTCTTCATAGTGTTTCCTATAAGAGTATTTATAAAGCAAATGACAACCGGAGACATACTAAATTTAGCGGCACACATTCGCTCTCGTTACCGATTTCAAAGGTCAGCCAAATGAGAGTGAAGTTCTGTTCTGGTCTGAGCCCTGAGCCCTGAGTGTAAGTTTTTAACGTAACTTTACGTTACGAACGCGTTTGCGTTTCCTATATAAATAACATTATCACTTACGCGTTCGTAAACGTTTTTTTACATCAAAAGAAACTTACACTAGAGCCTCTGAGCATACATTCAGCACAGAGTCCGGTAACAGCTCTGCTACTGCTTTTCATTGATAGTCGTTACACAATTTGTGAAGGTCTCGCAAGGTTCAATGTTCGCTAGCTTTTGTTGCATTTCTAGTAGCTATGCTCGTGTGCCATGTTATCACGCAATAAATTACAATTGTAAAGGTTTATTGCCTCTAAAACACCAGAATAAAACGAAACGTTGATTCGGGATAACGAGAAATATTTTATTCTTAATATAAGCATTTTAACTAGTGGAAACCACAACACTTTATTTGTGGTTTCCACTAGTTTAAGGATATCGTCACTACTTTTAAAACGTTTAACTTGTTCAGTCAATTAAATGAGAAATTTAGCACCCACGTATGTGATGCATACAGCTTTTTTCAAATTAGTGACGATAGTGACAAGATTATTCAAAATAGTGACGACTTCGTGATTCATCATCTTTGTCGAAATAATGTATAAGGCCGGTTAATTCGCCTGCCTTAACCGACTGCGAAGGAGACCGCTGACGGGCTATATTTCTCGGCTGCGAGTAGGAGTCCTCTAGGTCACACCCACTCAGCCGTGTCACTTCCTTACCTCGCACTATTCTCTATTTCCTTTGACAGAGATTAAACGATAAGTCAATGAAACGACAAGTCCTAATTGAACGAACTAATGTTAAATGAGAGACTGTGGATAGAAGCAGGAACTAGATAAAATATAGTTTAAGAAGCTAAGGTCAATGTGGCTAAGACCGTCTATCAGGAAAGACCGTACGTATACCAACCAATTTTCTACATCGGTATTTAGTGTCATATGACGGACTTCCCTTAAATATAAAGTATGCCGGTCTTATCCACATGGACCTTAGTTACTTATATCAATAATTAATAAGTACCTACTACTTACATCAATCGTTATTCATATATTTTTTCAGCATTTACATTTTAATTATTAAACTGCGAAATGTCTTAATGTAGGTACTTATATTCCGCCTCCTAAACTCCTCTAAGGAATTTCTAAAAGTGTTTTGCGACTAGTCAAATCCGCATACTCCGTTTATAAATAGCAAACGTAAGCGTTTGGTGTTTTCGCGATGTCTAAAACGCTTTTCGCTGAAATGTACACGTCAAAATATTACCACTGAATTGTCTAGATGAATATTAGTTTAAAAATGAAAAATAATTATTAATAAATGAATGCTAGGCTTTGAGTCATAAGATGGTGCGTTGTGTAATCCCATCGGAATTTAATAAGAAGATTATAATGCCATAAAAGGTCTTTGGTGAAAGAAAGATTACTATTATTATTTTTTTCAATAAAAAGCAACGAACCTATTGCTATACTTGCCTTCGCCGGTGGCTTCGCCTGTTTAATGTCGTTAAAACTTTTTCAATGTATGGTATGAGATTTCAGTGAAATAAGGTCAATAATTGTTGCTAACAAAGAAAATACGATAGAAGTATTCATAAATTTCCAGTTACCCTTATAAAATGTAGGGATCGCATTATTCTGGCTGCGTCACATCTGATCAAACAGCCATGCATTCAAACAAAACTAAACACTGTTTTGAGTAGCAGCGATTAAAACAGAAAATATCTAAGTATCAAACATTAAAGTTTAGGGTAGGCAACATCGGACTTGAGGTGAGGGTTTGCACAACGAGTGAATTGGAATTTATCAAAACTTTAAATCGGCGGGCACTAGTTTTATTTGCTTTTAGATAAATAATCTAGTTTTGTACAGCCTAGCAATTAGTGTAAGTGGGTCGTATTGCAACATGCTCCGATTCTGAATAGTATTGTTGCACTAAAGTTTGCGTTTCGTTACAGTAGCGGCAGAGTACTCTATCTGTTGGCACTGGCAGGGTGGTTAACGAGCACATGGCACGCGACACCGCTTGTGCCATTGATCGCCACATGTCGGGACTGTGGGCCATATGAGCTGAAATAGGAAAATCGTTTACAATATATTGTGTAATTACCTACCACTATTATTGTATACGTACTTTTAAACAATATATTTAACGTCACCGTGAGAAGGTTCGAAGTGGCCTAGAAATCAAATGGGTTGACTATACTTATACACTTAGGAAACTTATTTTGTCCTAGTGGAATCAATTTTACTCAAGGTCCTGACTAGAAATGCCTTGGACTGTATGAGGGCTAAAAAGTGTGGATTTCCTAATTGGAAATTTCTTTACACATATTCAATTTTTCTGGTGTAATAAGTAATAACACTTATCATTAGGTACCATGCCTACTCGTATTACGAGAAGTAATTAAATACTCTATTAGAATAAATATAAAAAGGGCCGCAATGCTGATACTTTGTGCGAGGAAGTCGCCTGCTCTTCGGTCGCCAGTTACGTCAACAAGACGCTTCGCTATTTATTAATTAAATCAAAAAAGAAAAATGTAGGTTGTTAGCTATTCATAAACAAATCTTGACGTTTACTGTTTCTAACGTAAATTTTTTATCATTATTGTGCATTAATTACTTACGTATCTTGCACATACGACATGAAGGTCGAATTCGGCAACCAATTAATCATTATTTAATTAAATTAGACGTGTAAAAATGGTGGTTGTTCTGTGGTCGGATTACTAGGGCTGCGGGATTATGGTGCCTGCAAGCGCCAGGCACGTGGTCGAAGCTATTCAATTTAATATCTTACTGACTAGACTACAGCCTTTAATGGCTTATAGCACTTTTATAAAGTTACATTGGCTTTTTATCTTAGCTGTCGTTATTTAATATAAGGTATTATTTGTCAAGTCGTTAACAAGGCAGTGTATCTATTCAAAATATGATTGTAGGGTAATACGAAAAATCATTGAACTATATCATTAAATCGTCATCATCAGCATACCAGTCGCAAGACGTCTACTGCTGGACATAGGCCCCACGAAAGTAACCCACAATGACCGGTTTTGCGCAACCAGCATACAGTGGATTCCCGCGATCTTTACCAGAACGTCGGCCCACCTTGTGGGGGGTGTGCCCACGCTGCGCCGTCCGGTACGTCCGCCACTGGAGATTACGCCCCAATGGCTATCAGTTCTCCGCCCATTGCTACTTAAGTTTAGCGATCCGGTGGACTATATCGGATACTTTGGTTCAGCTGCGAATAACATTATTTCTATTTATTATATATAATTCTGTAATTGTTAAAAATTCCAGTGAAAATAATATATTTCAGTATGCATTGTTTCATTGTACCTGTACAATGCAAGTGTAGTATGCATGATTCTGAACGCGCTCTTCTCATAGTTTTAAGTGTGAATGACAGGAGTCATCTTGAAATAAATTACGAAATAATAAGTTGTGGTTTTAATTAAATTTAGATATAAATAGCAAGCATCGCATATTTCTCGCGTCAACATAAATAATGTTGTTTTAAAGTAATTGCTGACAGTATGAACTGTACCCATGTACTAATATATACCCATGTATAGGACCCATGTATAGGAATGCTTGCAATATTCGCTCTGAAATAAACAGTATGACCGTCATCATCAGAGTGAACTAGCTCGCTTTGCAGAATATTAAAAACAAGGTTTCCATAAAGGAATGAAATGTAAAAGCCAGTTCCGATGAAGCCCGGGAAAGCTGATCTTGTCCGATACCGACTTTCCCTGATAGCCAAAGACAATTATTTATCTTATCTTTGTTGAATCACCATCAACACCATAGTTTTATCTTTAAGCTAATAGGTTTACTATTACTAAGTATATTACCTAGAGTTCTATGACAGATAACAGATAACAAATGTTTTCGCAAATATAGCCACGACGTTTTTTTCGGACATAGGCTTTCCCTGTTGTCCGCCACAGGGAGTAACTTCTTAGCATGGGGTTCAATGTGCGCTTGGCTGGCGGGTTGGCGATCGCAGTAATTTCCACCGTTGTAAGGGACACTGCCATAGGTTGATACAAAGAATATCTAAAACACATTAGTGGTACTGATAATGTAATATAGGAACGTAATTCTTAATTATTGACTATTAAGTTGACGCAAGACACAAAAATCAGATAACATGTCCTATTTCATAGCATTTTCAAGTACAAGGTTACGTAACTAACGTCTAACTAAAATGTTTTCTTATCGCCATGTTACGGTACTGATAAGCCAATTGAACTGTTTAATGTATATGGTTAGGTACCTGCCTTTATTCTTCGTACATGATCATTTCTTTGTGACATTGACGGGGACATAACATTTTCCCGAGAATAAAACTGTGCTTATTAGGATATCTTTTTTTCACTATTTTGTCTTTATAAGCCCATAAACTGCAAATTATAATAACGTTATAAAAAGCTACTTCCACTTTTACTTGCTGTAAGGTCAATGTGGGTAAGACCGGCATACTATATTTTTAAGGGAAGTCCGTCATATGACACTAAATTCCTATGTGATAATGTAGGAAATTGGTTGGTAGACGGTCTTTCCAGGTAGACCGATCGTAGTACCGATCTATAGATATACTTTATATTTAAACTATTTGGAGAAGTAAGTCCAAACTAAACTGTTTTGTACAACTTTGTTATTGTTTTTATTTCTCTGTATCAGTTGCATTGAATACAGTGTGTGGTTGTTTTATCCTTCCGAGTTCTAGAAAGTTATAATATATTATATTATATTATAAGCCTATAAGAGTATGTCACTGCTGGGCAAAGCCCTCCCCTCTTTCACTCCCATTTGGTCCTATCCAATGCACTTTCTCGCCAGTCTTTAAAAAATGTGTCAAGGTCGTCGTAGAGGATGACCAAAGCGAAAGTTATAATACGAGTACTTAATATTAATCAGGATATAACAAGAAAAGACTTTGTTCTATTGGCGTATCCATATAGTTCATCGGATTCCTATACCACACTATTTGTCATTTATTTGCAGGAAGTTACATTTTATACGGAATGTAATATATATTCTAGTTTCTCGGAAACATGACGCAGGACCTATAAGATGCGCTAACTTGTGACCTCACACAAGCCTTCATATTTATCTGAGCCCATTGTGAGCATCAGGCAAATATCAGGGCCAGCCATATTCGAAATGTAAAAACAGGTTACTGCCGGTTAAAAAAGTTAATTAAGGTCAAATCGAACGTTAACGTTAAGCTATAGTTCGTGTAAACGGTTATCAGAATGTGTACGAGCCATACTTGTACAGGTATTTTTTATGTCCTTGTTAAAATATTACTTTTTAGTAGGTAAGTTAAAATTTAAATTCCGTTAAGTCTTGTCAGTGGTCATATTTTACCAAACACTAAAATCAAGATTATAAAACTCAAACGTCAAAATAGCTCGTCACGAAGTATTTCGTTAGAGAAAAAAATGCCATGCCATACATACTCTAAAATTCATTTAAATAGGATACATCCTAAAAGGGATTACATTATGTATCTTCCTTGCAACTCGAATATTGAACAATAAAACTATCAATACTCTTTTAAATCGTAAATACATAATATAAGCAGCACTTTATAAATATCGTTCCCACTTCTCCCGAATCATAAGCACTTCATTTATATAGCAATGTTCCTTCCATTCTATCTTTGGATGCGCAGGCGCACAAAGAGTTGCGTTTCAGTCGGCATGACATCACGCAGATAAACTCTGACCATAAGCAAAACAACTTGGAGATCATCTTTAATCAGTCACAATATATGCATGTATTTTGAAGGTTATTATATTGATGTGTCATGTCTTATTTACAAAGGTGTAAATGTACTTAATTATGACTACTGATTGCATTATTTTTAAATGAGAAAACCTAAGGTGCAACACTTTTCAGAAAATCACCATCTCAATGAGTCAACCTCGTAAAACGAGCGTCAGATATACCTGCTATACATATTTGGGGCATTTATGATAAATATGACAACATTTTTTTTTTATTGAGCCAAGTATTCATATATATTAAAAACAGATATATGGATTTAACAAAACGTGGCTATAGGGTGTGTGCACACTATCGTATCTGTCCCGCGTACTGTCGGCGTTTCCATACAAATTTTGACGTTCGTGCGGCGCGCATTTTTATACAGGAACGCCGAGAAAACGCCGGACAGAAACGCAAGTGTGTACACATTCTCAACAACTGTAGGTACCTGCTAAAGCCGTGTTATATTGATTACTATGATATTGATTACTTTATAGTATATGGGGTGTAAAACTTGGTCGCAAGAACTCATTAGATATTTAAGCACTTTTGGGTCGATACGTCGTATCGTCTTTACTGTTTCTTCTGTCCCATTATTTACCTACTGGCTTAACAGCTACCAAAATATGTTGACCCAATTACGTTATATTCCTCAAGTTTGGGTAAGTCTCAGGTTTTATTTACGTTGATTGTTGTCGGTACAAGGTACGTACAGTCACGTCTAATAATATGTATACATTTGAGAAGGTATTTCTGAGGCATAAAGATCAAAATCGTTGACATATTTTTAGAGCCGACCGTACAAGGGGAGACTTTGTAGTTTTAGACTTTGATATTCGACTGACAGCGATTTGTGCCTCTAGAATAGATAGTTTTAAATAGGTTTATTTGTTAGGATATTTATTATGATAAAAAATAAGTTTTTCACCTCAGCAGCTCGAACATGTCTACTTTCCTCACTCCAGGGAGTGAGGAAAGTGCAACTTTCCTCACTTTCAGAGAGTGAGGAAAGTTGCTACTTTCGTCACTCCAGGGAGTGAGACAAAGTAGCTTTTTAATTGACGACCGGTCTGGCCTAGTAGGTAATGACCCTGCCTAAGAAGCCGGTGGTCCCGGGTTCGAATCCCAGTCAGGTCATTTATTTGTGCGATGAGCACAGATATTTGTTCCTAAGTCATGGGTGTTTTCTATGTATTTAAGTATTTATATGTATCTATTTATTACAATAGGACATAATGGACTCCCTTAACACCACTACCACGTTCGGACCCTCACAAATTAATCAAATATCATAATTTTGAAATGTACATATATTTTAAAATGAAAATTATTTAAACCAAATATTAAGTAATGAAGCCAGTGTAGTTGCAGATAAAACACTTAACTTAAATAAAAAACTTAAATATGGTTAACTTGATGTTAATTTTTTTACAAGATTTTATTCAACTTGATGTATGTATTTGTATATTTATCCGGGTGGAATATTGCACCTCAATTTTGAAGCAGATATCTTTAACCAATTGAGCTGAAATTTAGCACACAAATTTATGTAATTTCGGTTACAATGCAATATTATGGTACCACTGATCTGATCTGATGCTGGAATCAGAAGGTAGTAAAAGCAACACCTAAAATACACAAGATAAACCCGTGGTGTTTTAGGCTCATTAGAATCCTTTCGAAGAGTAGATGACGATTGTGAAAAAAAAATACAGTCGGCAATAAAAGCTTGTACTAAAAATGACATTTTTGGCAACTTATTTAACCTTTAATATGTTCTCACTACTGAGGTGAAAAGTTGTATGTGTCACACTAGAGTAAAGTTATTTTACATCTCGTGTTTTTGAGTGCCTCGCTACGCTCAAGATTCTAACACTAGAATCACTCGCTACGCTCGTGATTCAATTATAGAATCTTTCGCTTACTCGGGACTCAAAATAAACACTCGCAAGAAAAAACAACTTTCCTCTCTTGTTGCACAAATAACTATTATTATATATTACCTCAATTGTTTCTCGGTTATTAAGTATCCACTGCTGAAATCCAGATTTCTCTGGCCGCTATTTTTGTTTGCATATCGCACGATCCAAGCTAATATTTTTATTATAACACCACTTGCACCTATGTAATTATTCGAACACATAGTATAAAGTAAAATAATTTCCGATAGTAACATTTAATTTAATTCCATAAAATATTAATGAGTTTATCAATCAATCAATCTGTTCACGACTTGTCTTATTACCTTCAACAATGCCTTACATTATCCGTAGGCGTTCCGCCATTTGCCGCTTCATTGCTATTGCCGGTGTTACTGTAGGTGTAAAAGTTTCACATTAAATATACTTTATAAGTTATTTCCTAGTATAACTTGCCCTCAAAAGCTGAGATTCCCATTTGTACAGACGACATCAGATATATCGGAGCTGTGGAGGTAGTCACAAATATCGGAACATGCACTTTATCGCCTTGACATTAGAGGCGTTGTTCTTATATTTGTGACAACGTCCACAGCTCCGATATATCTGATGGCGACTGTATTCGGAGACCACATTTACTCTGGAGGAATTATAGCTTGGGTGCTTCATTCGCAAAAATGTGATACATAAATAAATTATATGTAGAGTATAGATACTTGGAAGGTTTTATGCGCTCTTAGTAACACAGTAATATATTTGGTAATACAAAACTCTTAATTTATCGCCGAATAAGCACCAGTAACACAGTTCTGACCAGCTGACATACCTACGTCACATTTTATTATTCGATTTATTTTTAGGCTTGACGTGACAATTTCTCCATGCAAATATTTTACACACACGCTAGCGAGTAAGTTTTGCTGACTCATTACTAGTGTATAATGCTGCCGGAAGATGGACAACGAGCATTCGACTGCGACACCGTGCATCGCAGCTATTCAAAAACAATAGAGCATAACACCTCTATTACAGTAAAAGTATTGAAGGCATACAACAGCCGATTATACCGTTGAATTTGGAATGGATTACAAATAGAGTTAATTCGATTTAATTTTAAGGCGTTGTTTACCTACCTAAGTGAGCCTGGTCGTGCCCAGCTACCGTAACCAGATACTCGGATTGCTTTAGTCCGTAGAACTATGTTTTAGTGTTGTTATTGTTTCATCATCATCATATCAGCGGAAAGACGTCCAATGCTAAAGTAACCCAGTGATCATTATCAGTTTTTGGATACCCGCGATCTTTATCATGTCCTCGGTTCACCTTGTGGGGGGTCTGCCCACGCTGCGCCTTCCGGTTTGAGGTAGCCGCTCGAGAACCTTTACGCCCCAACGGCCATCGGTTCTACGTGCATTGTGCTATTGTAAAAATACAAATAAAGCAGTAATACAAATGTTTTCCGTGGAATAACGGAAAACAGTAACAGAATAATTTGTACTTATTACTGCTTTATTTGTATTTTTGTTTTGCTGTTTACATTTGTATTACTTACATTAATCTAATTAATTGTAGTGGTCGATGTGGTTTTATTTAAAAATATTTAAATGTATCATCACTATCATAATTAGAAAATATTTATGTAATTGTATTACTTTAAAGGATGCCACATAACATAGGAGTAGGTATATGGGAATTTTGGAAAACTTTTTTGAGAAAACCTTTTGAGGATTTTAACGATTTGTGATTCTAAGATTTTTTCTTAATGGCTCATAGGCATGTTCTTTGCTCTGCAGTCTTGAACATTTGGTAGATGTGCAGCAGTCGACGATTTATTTCATCAGTACATTTCGTACATTTTCTTAAAAAAATATCGTCCACTTGATAAAAAGATCGTAATACATTCTTACGGTAGGTAAAAACAGAAATAGGCCTGTCTGCCACGGCCGCGGCCGCGCTGACGGCATACGTAAACTTTTGACCCTCTCTTAATGTGTCCTTAACGACACCTCATTTGTTTACATATATATGTATAAGTAATCGACAATCGTTAAACGAAAATAGTTAAACGTTAGACATACCTATGACTAACTTTTAACTATTTTGTACACAACTCCTGTGTATCATAATGTAATAGTTATTAAAGGAGCAAAGTTAATGTTTACCTTCTAATATTGAGATCCGAGCTAGCGAAAGGTTCCATGTGGTTCAAAGAATGGTATCTCCAGGGTCTCAAGGCATTAGAGGGGAACAAACTTTGCTGCCTAGTGTAATACAAAACTTTGTAATACAAAGTTTTTTTTAGAGTTGATATATGCCTTACGGTAGTGAGGTGAATCACTACCGTAAGGCATATATCAACTCTAAAAAAAATGTATGTCCAAATTACTATAGTATCCAATCATTTATCAATTATCAATCAAAACCATCATTTAAAATTACATTCATCCATTACAGCTATGAGCAAAAAACATCAAAATTTGCTCCCTTGTAAATAAAATGCAGCTAGCGAGATGAAAAATATATTAACGTTAAATTACATCTACAGATAAATGTGTGTGAATCAGATTTATCTACCATTGATACTATCAAACGGCTATTTTCGTAGGTGTTTAATTGACTTAATCTATGACGACGCCTACGTATTTTTGCCAATTTTACTGTTACTTCTAGAGCTATCTAGAGCTATAAGATTAACTACCATCAATCGCAAATCGCTTTGTATATATACAGGACCTGCTTTTGCTTAGTAGATAGCCATATGATAAGGTCACTTAAACCCTCAGTCATTCTCAACACGTCTATCGAAAACACTAGTGTAAGCTCTTTGTAAGGAAATGTTTCAAAGAATCGCAAATTCGAGACGTGAATGTTGTACACAGGTGTTTTAAAATTGTATGAGGTCATGCATCAGCAATGTCCATGACGTGACGTCACAAAGTCACAGTCGAAAAAAACGGAATAGCTAGTTAAATAATTCTTTAGGAAAGTTACGTAGTTATCCAGTACAGGCCCCTTATATTTTTGAGGTCCGTATATGTTCGTTGATGGCCTTTGTATGCAAATTAGAGCTGAGAAACATTCCACACAGTATTGATAATTTAGTCGATTTCTCGAAAGTATATTCGTCCCACGGCTAACTTAATAAGAATTAAGAAGTGTCTCTGTACGGTTATATCTAGACAAATTAAGTATTTTAGAAGTTAATTAGGTTGCCTGGCTGACAATTTGCAAGAGAAATATGCACTTAATCCACGTCCATGACGATAACATTAACTCGAAGAATGGATAAAGCGTTCATCTTACGACAGTCGCCCACTCGGCGGCAGTTCCTCAATTGAACTGATATACACTGCATTATTGAATTGACCTTTCCTTCGTCTTATGAGCAATCTCCTTGCAGCTAAATACATCCATTACATTACATTTATTTCTCGTGAAATGTTATTAACACATATATTTACCTACTTGAGAATGTTCATTAACATAACAGAAACTCTTAAATCGATTCAATGAATTACATTACGTCAACGCGCGCAGACTAAATTGGAAATGAGCTAGAATGTAGAGGCAAGACATCCTTAAAAGGCTTCGGCGTACTCTTTTCCAGAAGCCAAGCGACTGTTGTGTAGCCTCGTGAATTTAATCGTGATTTTATCGTCGGGTATCGCGTGAGAGCCGTGTGGCGATTAGGGATTGTAAACAAAATTGGTATGGCAATTCAGAGAGATGCGTGACGTGTAAGTGGTGCAGACTGCGACCTCAGCGAGTATTCGCGGCGGTGATCTCACCGTGCCCACGTCCTCGCTAAACTCGTTTCTTGTTTACTTGCCGGTGCGGCAACTTAACGTTGGCAACACAGGACGCTCTGTATCAAGATGGGTTACGTCACCTGCGGCCTATATCCAATGAAGGATATTGCAGGGCGGCAAGGGGACTAAAGGGCGTGCGTTTTTAAGGATTATTTAAGATCTACGAACGTAATACAAATCATGACACTGATATTAATTATAGGGGTTTAGGTAACAAAAAATGCAAAATGAATAAACTGCCATTTGTAAATGGTTTTCAGTTAGATATTAACGAGGCCTTTAGATGTCCTTAAAGATTATTGTAGGTCTTACTATCAACCTGTCAGTGTGCTTTTTAAACCTAAGCCATAATTGCTTAAAGCATTTGTGACGCGTAGAGGTCAAATTCATGAATTAACGAATGAAGTGTTAATGGTTTAAAAATGGCATTTGGCTTCCTGATTAGGCCTTTCGGTATAAATTATAATTTTGGATGCCGTAATATAATAAAACAAATATTGCAAAATATCTAAAGTATATGGGGAAATTATGCACTTTGTAATGCAAATTCTTTTTGAAGAAGTGATGCTTCGATGAATCACTTATTTCTCCACGTCAATTTCTGAATTGTTCAAGTACCAAGCATTGTGTAACTACACTTACGAAAGCTTGATTACCGGTTAGATTTGCCAGTAGCTTTGAGCTTTGGTTTGTAGATTGCGTGGAGCTTACAGACAGGTAGGCCATATGGTCGTCGACCTTGCGCCGGCGACTGGCGAGCTGTTCCTACACCCACACCGAGCTGCGGGCTGCGGAACCATAAACATCTTTCCGATTGTTCCAACATGCTAACCAATGATTAAATGTCATTTCTATCTTCTCTGTGAGCTATGCATCCCGTTGTATTATGAGTATGACAAGACTCAGTCGTCATGCAGTTCCGTGAATATTTTTGGCAGCAAATTTCACTACATTTATTCATTTTTAACAGTGAATACAGAACATGTTTAAATATTGTACTAAGTTAATGCTACCGGTCTTTTAAGTTGAACTCCCGACACAGGTATTTTTAAAATGGAACGTTAATGATGCTTATATAATTTAATAAATGTTAAAAAATCACTACCAAAGAGCCTTACACCTTAATCTTTCTCGTATCTCGTAGTACACGAGAGCCATAAATGTGTCTTTTTAAATTATTATATTTTCCTAATAGGCTAATTATATCAGGTCTATGGATTTCCACTTGTTCTTATAAACTTTGTTTACTTACTAGATTTGTTTTTATACTTGTTAACGTTTTACTTGTTAAAGAAGGACTTATGTTAACTAAAACTTGTTACTCTTTATTATTACTTAACCGTTACAACTATTACTTAAGACGGGATAGTTGCCATGTATGTTAATTTGAATGAGTTTCCGATATTTCGGCACTGTTGCACTATTGTCATTCGAATTAACATACATGGTAACGATCCCGTCTTAGTAATAGTTGTAGTGTGAACAACCATGTTAGAAATCTTAATTAACCGTTTACATTCATTGTTAAGTCGATTATTTTATCCCTTACCATAATATGACTATAAATTTGCCTATGAATGAGGCGTCAGTTTAAAATGAATTAACCTGTGTTTCGATAAGGGCAATTACTGTAATGTCGCTAGTGAATCTTATAACTTTTAGTTAGAAATATAAATATAAATAGAAATTATTTATTCGAGACTTAAACAGAAATAACAGATTACAGAAAGATACATAATTAAAAGATATATGTCACGGAATGGTCCCTACTCAGCATGAAGCTGGTGTGGTAACCAGCGCTGGTCTTTCGTAGGAAGTTAGAGTTACTGATTCTTATCGCTAACCGGAGTATATAACTCCCGAGACTTATGACAATTACATTAGCCTTATGTAAGTCGGGGCCTTCCAGCTCACATGCAGTTGGCGTCGTGCCGTTTTTGGCCGACAACTTTCAACCGCGGCCGCAACGGGGTCGAACTTTTTGTTTACCATATATGCTTCTGATACAACCTTAAATATTGCTCACTGTTTTTTTCGATGAATCGTCTTAACTATAGGTATTATTTATCAATGTTTTACTTTCCTCCGGTAGAGAATCTCCAGGTTAATTTCCCAGATAGATCTATCTGGGAAATTGCGTGTTTTTAGGCTCAAAACCCTTTTCCTAAAATTACACGATACACGGATATGGTTTGAAGTACTTAATCGTATCAAGGGCTCATAAAATTTACCTACAAAGGCCTTTAGGTAAGGCATTAAGCTCAATAATGAATATTTACATATTTAAAAAAACTATTGATTTTATCAAAATTAAAACAAGAATTGTGTTTATTACCCGGACTTAAAAAAAAATTTTTCCTTTTTCATAGCTAGTAAAATTCATAGTTAGGCTTTCCGACTAAGTATAATTTAGTGTTAAGCAATCATCATCTCAATCAATCAAAGTGTCGTCGTAATGACCCAAACCAATCCCAGTTACATCGTAAATGTCCACATCTGTCCGCTGATTCAGGCACAAGCGATGCTCAGTGCGCGCTATATCGGGTTAGTTGAGTAACTGATGGTGAGTAAGGAAGCTTGACTAAGCATGTGTTTTGAGAGCGCCCGATGTGATGTATCGATAAGGATTACCATATTTTGATGTTGAAATCTTGTATGTTTATGGTCCCTGTTTAGTTAAATCACCGAACGTATGTTGGTACGTACAAGAGTTCATTACTTCCTTAGGAACGAAAAACTTATTAATTTTCGTATGATATTTAAGTGTTTCTAATAGGAAGTTTAACATTTCTTATTATTTATTAAATTACGGATTTGCATTCGTGTAGAGTTTTCTTCTTCGGCGACTGCTTAAAAAGTAAACTATGCCGAATTTTTCAAAAGGATCTTGTTTCTGGTCTGTCGTGTTATATCGTAAAATGTAAAAGAACCACAATTTTATCCATTACCAAAACCTAAAATTCTGGTGCCGACATAATTAAAGTACGTAGTCATTTTCTTGGCTCAAATAGAAGCCCTACTAAATATGTTCTATATTGTTGACTAGCTCATAGTGAGTATACCGTCAGTTGTTTAGATGCAATCGACCATCCCTGAACGTAACGAGTACAATAGCGAACATAGCACCGACTGTTGTACAGAATGCAGTGCTTTCACTTTTGTTAGGCGAAAACTATGTGCATACGAAATTTGAAGATACGTACGTATACGAGAAACAATGAGACAGTGAATGACACAATGACTTGATTATGATGTAATAAGTATTGTTTTTAAGCAGTCTTCTGCCACCAAATTTTAACGCCAAATGTTAGCTTCGAGAAATAAGTATCTCATACACTATGTCTAGTCGACAGAATGTTAGTCGTTTCTAATCTAACAGTTACACAATAACAAAACATATTCGTTTTCAAATAAACACTAACTTAGCCCGTTATAATAACATGAAATGAAAATTGCTACTCATACCTACCAATAACCGACAGTGGACTAAAAATATGGGTATTTCATGTCACATGATCAACGGTCAGGTTTAAAATATGCCTGTACCTATGGATATATATATCCTAATTATTGTCTTTAGTAATTGTACACCGCGTCATTTTACTGATTTTTCGGAATTCAGTCTGTAAAAACCTCTAAAGTGGTTGCTAGACTTAAAGTAGTTATAATGTTGATCTCCCTTTATCAACTACTTCACAAACTATAAAGTGCTAACACTAACCTACCACACGTTTAATTGCCAACAAATGTCGTCCGCTTTGCGTTCCCAAAAGGGTGCTTTGTCAAATTCGCGGAATTTTGCCCTACTGACAATTATTGTGGTTATGGTAGAGAGACACATGCAGCTTTACATACATAATTTGGAGGCAAGGCAATTATGCAGTACGACTCAACCTGCTAATTATACGAATTCAACCCTTCGCTGACGAAGTGTCCCTACTTGTTTGCCACCGTTGTTGTATAAAAAAATCCTTAACTACTACTTCTCTGAATGCTAATAAATAAAAACTGTAATGTTTAATTTAAATTGTATTTACACGGTTTTTAGAAAGTCCGAGTAAGTTGTTAAATTAGCAACTCTACCTTACATTGAAAGTGCATCGCAATAAAAATGATAGTCGAATCAATTTCACTACGCTCAATTAAGTTATATTATTGTAATTTCTTAATGTTTATAACAGTAGAGAACGCCTCATAAACGTTATGTGTATTCATCATTTCTGTGGTAAGACGTCCTGCTGGACATATGGCTCCCCCAAATATGAATCGTATTAGATTGGGGGGAAGTTGCCATAGTCACCACGCTTGGCAGGTGGGTTGGCAACCCAGGACCTATTTATTGTTAAGACGGTCGCTGCTTTTCATCTGTCGGTTTTTATGCATTACCTAAGTAATAAGCATCTTATAACTTATATTATTGTCAGTGGGTTTTACAAACCATAGAGTGAAAGAATTAAAAACATAACTTCTGTAGGTACGTACTCGTATATGCCAATTAAATGTGTTGATGAGAAAAAATAACTTCTCTGTAAATCTGAGACGTGTCAGGGCCGCATTCGAAGAACCCTTCATGGCCACTGAATCATGATTGTCTCATTCACAGCTATTTTCATCACTGTCTTCAGATGTATAGGTTATTAGTTATTGCTTACTGGTAATGATGTGATGACCTAATTTGGTTTTAACAGATTTAACCTACATAAATAAATACTAACGACTCGAGTCATTAAAAGGAAAATTGTACAAGGTACTTATCGATCGAAGTCATCCAATACAGTCATGAGTCATCTCATCTAGTAGTTATGCAAATTAAAATAATACCGTGGGTTTCATATAACTTTGTTTTAATTCTTTGTATAATTTACGGGAGGCACCACCCCCTTACTCGTAGATCACAAACATTTGTAATCATTATGAAATAGAAATATTTTATTTTGGTTTATTTTTTATATTAAGTATACAAGTGGGCCTTATGCAAGGTAAAGTGTGGAAAATTGAGTGTTCCTTCGAGGGGTAATATGAAAAAGTTATCATATTTTACCCCGCATAAAAAATCATTAAATACATGACATAATTTAAGATTTTCCTCTTGCTAACACGAGGCACGATTTTTTTGCATGTTCCTATCATGCATGATGCAAATAAGTGCTAATTGATCTAGCTATAAATGACTGTTAGTCATACTTCATTTCATACTAAGTATAACAACAACGCGTATGAAATCTTAATTTGCTTTATTTTTACACAACGCAAATTGGTGAAACGCAAAACAGGTAATTTCAAAAAGCCTAACGACAGATAGATTTTTCAAAATTTCGGTTCATGTAATATAAATCTTATTTGACTGCGAAAGCTCTAAACACACTGAGACACAATTTAATTGATACTGAACCAATTAAATTGGTATAATTATATTAAATTACCATAACAAAGATTACTCATGATCATGATAGTGTATCGTAACAATACATAATCCAACCTAACGTTACCTGACTTAATCTGATAAAATTTATCAATGGACACGCCCGGCAGCTTTGTAAGCACCCAATAACTGCTGTTATCTAAATCTGAGCTGTAACCGTGACATTACTAATTCGCAAAATATCCTACCAACAGTATTTGGCTGGTACTATAAGCATCAGTACAGTTTCATACTGTGATGTTTCAATTATCGGCATCAAAATGATTTCACTAAATCAAGTTGTTAACGTAATAGCTGTGTAAGATTTATTTAAGTGGACTGGCAATGCAACACGGACTGGAAGAATGAATAAATAATAAAAAACAATGGTCAAAATGTCGAGGTAAATAAGTGCTGAGTCAGGGGCGATGAAAACGATTTGTGTAGATACCTATACTATTTATTTATATAAGTGTTGCTATTTATAAAAGCGGCTTGTGCAATTTGTTTGCATTCCCGGCAATAGTTAGGTAGGTATATAGTTACTTCTAATTTTTTTTTTGTTTTATCTAGTCCATATTGTGACGAAACGGATAGCAAATATCGGAAGACACTCTACGTATACCTACATATAAGACAGCAAATACCGTCTTGCTTACTAAGTTGATTCTTGAATAAATTATTTCCATACAGTCCTTGTACGATCGTAAAAGATACGATTGTTGTAGGATCGTAAAAGATAATAAATGATTACTACTTATACATTTAATGCACAACTAAAACTAGTAATAAACAAAGCAGCCTTATGGGGAGAGCGAAATTAACAATACGTGTATAAGTGAGATAATTGTTTCAGATCATTTCAATTACTCGAATATTCGTTGTCTTATAAGCAGTGATCGGCACTATGGGTGCAAAACTTTAACAAAACTTGTTAAGTGGACATAAAAGAGTGTATAGCGCCATAAAAACAATTATATGCTTACACCCAAATACATGCATATTGAGATTCCGATATACAATTAAATTAGACAGTAATTTGCCAAAGTTATTCGTATTTTTCTTGATGGTAAGTATTACTAAACCTCAGTTCAACAAGTTTTGTTAAAGTTTTGCACCGATAGTGCCGATCACTGCTTATAAGTAACGGTTGGTGTGTCCATTAAGGCACGCACCGACTGGTCAGGTTCAATATTGATCGTACTTACGGCCGGATTCAGGCCACGAGATGTGTTGCCCCGCCATCACTAGGCGACACTAAAATACGGGTAATCGACCCACTACAGTACGTACCAGTTCAGCCGTAATTACATGTTACTTCTAGGCTTGCAAGTCTACAAATTCCCCTCCATATCAGTCTAATACCATAATAGTCAGGTACTTTCATTAGCGCAATTTCACATTTCTTTGTAAGTCAACGTATTTGTAGTCAGATGCTCTAGTGTAAGTTTCTTTTAACGTAAAAAAAAGTTTATGAACGTGTAAGTGATAATGTTATACGCAAACGCATTCGTGACGTAAAGTTACGTTAAAAACTTACACTCAGGGGCTCTGGATTATAATAAACATGATTAGATTGATTTACTACTCTTACTGTAAATCGTTATTACATACAGGTGTCTACTGTTAGTTATGATATGATATGAAAGTAACGAAATGGAAGTTGAGAATGTTGAGATAGTAGGTACAGTCAGCAGCAGAAGTAGCTAAGCATTTGAGGTGTTCAAAATGAGGTCAACACGCCTCAATTGTCAAGAGAATAAGAGCGCGTGTAGGTCATTTCACACTTCAATCGCTTAGCAACTTTTGCTGCTGACTGTACTGTATAAAAAAAATTGAATTCCCAAATACGAAAAACATTTATACTTACAACGATAAGTGTAAGCTTATTTGCATCGTGTAAATATACGTTACAAGTGACAAGGTGGGGCTAAGCTTTTATCACTAAGACAATCCTTTGCAACGCGTTACAGTTTGTACATGTATATAATTAATACATACATATCACTTCAGAATAGTGTTCCAACTTGCCACATAAATTATTCAGTTTTTCGTGTAAGAATAAAATATGTAATATCGACTTATCTGACAGGTGATTTGACTTATCTACCAGTTAAGCTTATTTGAAGATTCGATATTTAAATCGAAAGAAAAATAGAACTCCGAGCGGGATTCGAACCCACAACCACTGGATTATTTGAAGATTGTGAAACGCAAACGATGGCTTTATTCGCCAGATAAGTGGCATTCAGGACTTTACTTGGACATTGTGGAACAGGCCCTATGACTACTATGTAATTTAATAGAATCAAATAATTACAGGCTGTAATTATGTAATTTACAGCCCGTAAATTTACTTCTTAATTTTCTTTCACGTCATCAAGTAATTCAATTACCTGGTACATTCGATCCTTTATTACCAGTTATAAGTTAATAATAGTTATTTGTTCTACAAGGGGGCAAAGTTAGCCTTGGTGTTTACCTTCTCGTGCTAATATTGAGACCCGACCTAGCGAAAGACTAGCATACCGAGTGGTTCAAAGAGTGGAATCTTCAACATTGGGAGGGTCTCAAAGCACGAGAGGGGAATACACTTTGCTACCGAGTGAAACACATATTTTTTCACCTCATTATTGCAAGGAAAAAAATACTCTAATACTTTTAAAAAATATTCAAAATTATTGGCATCATCATTCAGAAACATTAAATAAAATTAACATCCGACCAGATAATACCAAAAAAACACTCGATTAGTAATATGTAAATAATTGGTATGAAATGACTTTGCACTCTCGTGAATAAAATGCAACTTTGCTATCTGTTTTTAAAGAACAAAACGGTTATTTCCGAGCTAGTGAGGTGAAAAATATATTATTATTAGTGTAACTTCCAGCAACCGTCGAGTCGTGGCTCCTCCGAGGCTGACTCATGCCTATATCGGGCCGCAGCCCTCACCCACTCTTCCATGCATCTTAAAATGCAATAACGTCTGAGCTTGGAATAAATTAGCCTCCATTTTATAGAAAGCTGCGTTAAATTTGCATGACAACTTAATACATTATCTTGATACAATTACATGGTGGCATATAATCCGACATAGGATTCTGTGGGGCAAATTTTGTTAACAGGTAGAGACTTCCTATATGGACAAATTAAATTAACGATGTTTGTTCTACGAGTATACACTAGTGATTCCTATGTCTGCTTATAATATAATAATTATAATTGTGTATAAAACCTCCAAATTTATATGGACTGCGCCTTTTATATAGATCATTATTTGCATAAAACGCATTCTCTTTTCAATCAATGTTTGTATTCTTGCATCGTGCCCTAAGGCTAATTAGGTACATAGATGAGTTTGGGTAAATCGATTAAGTATAGTCGCCATCAGATATATCGGAGTTGTGATGTTCACAAAATATCTGAAAAACGCCTTTAAGGCGATATAGTGCAAGTTCAGATAAATATCTGAACTTGACCACCTCCATAGCTCCGATATATCTGATCGAGACTGTAGATACCACATGTACAAAGGATTAATGTAAAAATAGGATTACAGATATATGAATAGGATTAATAGCATTTCAGTATATTCAGTGTATCTCAGTTTTAGTTTGGAATCTAATAATTTAAAGTATAGACATAAAACAGAATTAATAACTTTTTGTTTATTTTAGCCGCAAGCTAATGATAAATCATAAAATGCACAATTATTTTACTCCGAGTTCCTGATCCCCATTGTTCTCTCCTTTTAAAGTACCTATATATGGTTTTATTTAATTCAAAAAGTCGGTAGGTAAACTAACAATAACATATATATATATACACTGTGTAACATGAGTCCGGCCGGGCGTCCCTACACTACATCTACATCAACATGAGGAAACCGAATAATTTTAACAGCGTATTCCTGTGCCCAACAGAAGTGAAAAATATTCTAAAAGGTTTATAGGACATTTTAGTCTCTGGCAAAATTATTCGGTTTCCTCATGTTACGCGGTGTATATATTAGATAGTACGCCACACAAGAAGTTAGGGGTTGAAATGTTTGGTCCCAGTAGGGATGGCATTATTTATGTAGCCGGTGTTGCCGGGCGACGGCAGTGGGTCACGCGGTCGTTGCCGCTAATAGGACGTTCATCAACACAAGGACATAACATAACTGAGCATTTCTCTAAAAATTGACACTTTTATAAGTTTTGTTATTTTTCGTAATTCTCATGTTTTCTACTAAGTATCTCTATTTTCCTATTATATTAGAAAGAGTTCTAAAATAATAGGAAAAAATATTGTCCCAAAGTTTTTTCTATTTTGTTACATTCTTCCATGTATTTTGTATGGTGGTAACAAAAGAGAAAATACATATAAAAAAAGTTTTTTCTTCCATTGGAATGGAAAGAGCTCCTGATTCTGAATAGAAAAAAAAATTATCATAAAAAAAAACACATTTGCTAAAAGTGTTAATTTTTTAGAGAAACGCTCAACTAGCGAGCGGGTCAAATTACTCTGCTAAACTAGATGCATGCATGCGTTGCGCAACTGATGCTGTTCTGTTGGTTAATGTAGTATCCTATGTTTTGATGAAAATCATGACTCATAATTATTTTAATGGTTTCTTAATATTTATAAAGGCTTCAAATTAATTGCTGACTCCCAATGAATAATACTTGAAAAGACGATTATTAGACGGTAGACGAGTTATTAACGCTTCATGACCTCGTCCGGTCTGTTTAAAAACGAATACTTATTACTTAAAAATACATAAGCGGGACAGAAATCCAATATGTAGTTCGACAGCAGTTTGGATAGCCTGAATCTGTCTAGGTACGTGCTATACGTAGTTAACGTAGTTAGTTTGAACTCAATGTCCAGGCATAGCCCGGAGCGCGGCAGTACGGCAGTGCGCCGCCCGCCTCCCGGCTGAAGACACGGTAACGTGACAAAACGCTTTTAAATTTATTGTTAATCGTAATAGATTTATTGAAGCACGTGTCCCGTGACATTGATAAGTGAACGCGAAGCTACGAAGTATTTGTTTTGAATATTTTACAGCCTACCGGTTGGGAATATCTAACTTTTCGCCTCAAAGATGATAGTCACAAAGTTTGCGTGTTGGTTGTCTGTAAGAGTTTGTTATTATCGTTGCGATTCGTACTCGTAAGAGCGGCCGGAGGCGAAGCGAGCGCGATGGACGCGTGCGATGGCCGAACCGCTCACGCTGCCGCCTCTGCCGCCGCCCCGACGTTTCCCTATCTCGCTGCATCCTTACCGTGTCAAAAGGTGTGACATTGAACACAATCGTAGACGTGTAATCTCATGTTTTAATTTTATATACGATATAAAAAAAAATGAAGTCAGTTTTACATGACTTTTTAAATTTTTCAGGCGTCATCGCTGCCCACACAACGATGTCCCGGAGCCATTGTTCGATGTGGCGCACACGACGAGCGTGGTCTCCGCGTACAAGCAAGACTACGACGAGAAGCATGTCAGTCGCACGACCGCCGTCCATCACGAGGACCATCTACGCCTCGAGGGCGATTTTGAGAAACCCGAGCGCCCCGAATGGCAACCTGCCGAGCGACCCAAGCCCACTAAACCAGAGGATAATCTTAGACCCGAGGGCGACTTTGAAAAGAGGCACCCGGAAGAATGGCGCCCCGGCGACAGAGCTCCCGTGAAACGGCCAGAAGATAACCTCAAACCAGAGGGTGATTTTGAAAGAAGGCGGCCTGATGAGTGGCGTCCTGGTGACAGAGCGCCTATTCGACGTCCAGAGGATAACCTCAAACCTGAAGGAGAGTTTGAGAAACGTCGCCCAGATGAATGGCAGCCAGGTGACCGAGCCCCTGTCCGCAAGCCGCAGGACAACCTTCGTCCAGAAGGTGACTTTGAGAAACGCCGTCCTGAAGAATGGAAACCAGGTGACCGAGCACCCGTTCGTCGTCCCAATGATAATTTAAGACCAGAAGGCGAATTTACTACTCCTGAAAAAGAACAATGGCGTCCGGCCGAAAGGCAGACACCGCAAAAACCAGAAGATAATTTAAGGCCTGAAGGTGAATTTGAAAGGAGACGGCCTGAGGAGTGGCGCCCAGGGGACAGGGCACCTGTACACAAACCCGAAGACAATTTAAGACCTGAGGGAGAATTTACATCGCCGGAGAAAGAACCTTGGCGCCCAGCTGAGAGGCAGAAGCCCACAAAACCGGAAGATAACTTGAGGCCTGAAGGTGATTTCGAAAAACGCCGACCCGAAAAATGGCAACCAGGTGACAGAGCGCCTGTGCGAAAGCCGGAGGATAATCTCAAGCCAGAAGGAGATTTCGAAAAACGCCGACCCGAGGACTGGCAGCCAGCGGATAGGCAAAAGCCAAAGAAACCCCAAGATAACTTGAGACCGGAAGGTGACTTCGAAACCCAGAAGCCCGATGAATGGCGCCCTGCTGAACGTCGTGAGCCAACAAAGCCTAAAGACAATTTGAGACCAGAAGGTGAATTTGAAAAGCCAAAACATGATGAGTGGCGTCCGGCTGAGAGACAGACTCCCAAAAAACCTGAGGATAATCTGAGACCGGAAGGCGACTTCGAAACTCAAAAACCAGATCAATGGCGCCCGGCTGAACGTAGAGAACCCACTAAACCTAAAGACAATCTCAAACCAGAAGGAGACTTTGAGCAGCCGAAGCATGACGAGTGGCGCCCAGCAGAAAGGCAGACTCCTAAAAAACCTCAGGATAATCTGAGACCGGAAGGGGAATTCGAAACTCAAAAACCAGATCAATGGCGTCCGGCTGAGCGTAGAGAACCCACTAAACCTAAAGACAATCTCAAACCAGAAGGAGACTTTGAGCAGCCGAAGCATGACGAGTGGCGTCCAGCAGAGAGGCAGACTCCTAAAAAGCCGCAGGATAATCTGAGACCGGAAGGGGACTTCGAAACTCAAAAACCAGATCAATGGCGTCCGGCTGAACGTAGGGAACCCACTAAACCTAAAGACAATCTCAAACCAGAAGGAGACTTTGAGCAGCCGAAGCATGACGAGTGGCGTCCAGCAGAGAGGCAGACTCCGAGAAGGCCGCAGGATAATCTGAGACCGGAAGGGGACTTCGAAACTCAAAAACCAGATCAATGGCGTCCGGCTGAACGTAGGGAACCCACTAAACCCAAAGACAATCTCAAACCAGAAGGAGACTTTGAGCAGCCGAAGCATGACGAGTGGCGTCCAGCAGAGAGGCAGACTCCTAAAAAGCCGCAGGATAATCTTAGACCGGAAGGTGACTTCGAAACTCAAAAACCAGATCAATGGCGTCCGGCTGAACGTAGGGAACCCACTAAACCTAAAGACAATCTCAAACCAGAAGGAGAGTTTGCTCAGCGTCAGCCTGAAGAGTGGCGTCCGGGTGATAGAGCCCCAGTGCGACGTCCCGAAGACAATTTGAAGCCAGAAGGAGAGTTCACTTCTCCAGAGAAAGAACCTTGGAGGCCGGCAGAAAAACAGAGGCCCAAAAAACCGGAAGATAATCTAAAACCTGAAGGTGAATTTACAACTCCTAAAAAAGACGAGTGGAGACCGGCTGAGAAAGCTGTTGTGAAAAAACCAGAGGACAACTTGCGACCAGAAGGAGAGTTTACTCAGAGAATAACTGACTACACGGTTGTCACAGGTGAAAGGGCTGAAATAGTTCGCCGCACCGACAACATTATAACAGAAGGAGAGTTTACAGGTACTTACTGTTTTATTAATCCATTTTCTGCTTGTGCCGATGGTATCTTATAATTATTATAGTTTTGATTGGCATGTCCCATTGTTGACTGGTACAAAATGCCATTGTGTTTTATATGCAATACCAATAATCAATAGTTTTAATTTTCTCGGCGTATTATATTAAGTTACACGCTGCGACGTGAACGTGAACGCTCACGCGGCGTGTCGTTTAGTATGGAATCGCCAGCAAAACGTCGAGTGGCCGCCGTTACTGTGCACGTGTCCATAAAATACAAATAAGTAAGCTAGTCGAATTAAGCTTAGACGAAAACAGAATTATTGATTAAAAATTTACTAAAATATTGGTTGTGGTAAAATCTGTTGTAGGCACCTAATATGGTAAAATTGAATTAATAAAATAACCGGTAGCAGTTGGTAAACTTACCAATTTAGAGTCAAAATTTTACTCATAGATAATGTATAGTATAAAAAAGTGATGCTCACTGAACTTAAACAATTTCAAAGAGAAAGTAATTTAATATATTTAATTCTTCATTTCAGATACTACGACATCACGCACCGAATACACAATAAAACCTGTTGAAAGACCAAAACCTGTTCGACGAAATACTTGGACTAAGATTGAAGGAGAAATGACCACAGATACAACATCAAAATCAGAATATATTGATTATACAGATATTGTTGAGAGAACTGTCATTGCTACAAAGAAAACTGACAATTTGATTCAAAAGGGCGAAATTGAATTCGTTACATCGAACCAGGAGGACTACACACAAAAAATGACACCGGTTGAACGTCCACAAAGACGCCGTACATGGACAAAAGAAGACTTTGAAAAGTTCTACTCAACAAACGAATTGCAAAAAGTTACTACTACACAACAAGAGTATAGGACGTACGGAGAAACCGATGTCAGACAGCAACAGATTGTTAGAAAAGACAACCTTCACATGGAAGGAACTTTTGAAACACATACCGTCTCACACGACGCTTTCCAAGGTCCTGAATTGACTGAAAGGCCGAAACAAAAGAAGCCAATAGATAATCTTCGACCTGAAGGAGAATTTGAAACTCCTAAGCAAGACAAGTGGCGTCCTGCCGAGCGACGAGAAATCACTAAGCCTAAAGATAATCTCAAACCCGAAGGTGAATTTGAATCGCCTAAACACGAAGAGTGGCGTCCGGCTGAACGCCAAACGCCTAAAAAACCACAAGACAATCTACGGCCCGAAGGTGATTTTGAAACCCAGAAACCTGATGCATGGCGCCCTGCTGAACGACGTGAACCGACTAAGCCTAAGGACAATCTGAAACCGGAAGGAGACTTTGAGACTCAGAAACCCGATGAATGGCGCCCAGCTGAACGCCGTGAACCTACTAAGCCTAAGGATAATCTTAAACCGGAAGGAGACTTTGAAACTCAGAAACCCGATGAGTGGCGCCCCGCTGAACGCCGTGAACAAACTAAGCCTAAGGACAATTTAAAGCCTGAGGGTGAATTTGAAAAGCCTAAGCATGACGAATGGCGTCCGGCTGAACGGCAAACTCCTAAGAAGCCTCAAGACAATCTGCGCCCCGAAGGTGATTTTGAAACTCAGAAGCCTAATGAATGGCGCCCTGCGGAACGTCGCGAGCCGACTAAGCCTAAAGACAACTTAAAACCAGAGGGTGAGTTTGAGAAGCCAAAACATGACGAGTGGCGGCCAGCCGAGAGACAAACTCCTAAAAAGCCTCAAGATAATCTCAAACCCGAAGGTGAATTTGAATCGCCTAAACACGAAGAGTGGCGTCCGGCTGAAAGGCCGGAGGTTAAAAAACCGAAAGACAACCTTAGGCCGGAGGGTGCATTTGAGTCACCAAAGCCTGAAGAATGGCGCCCTGCTGAAAGACCTGAAGTTAGAAAGCCTAAGGACAATCTTAAACCGGAAGGAGACTTTGAGACTCAGAAACCCGACGAGTGGCGCCCCGCTGAACGCCGAGAACCTACTAAGCCCAAGGATAACCTTAAACCGGAAGGAGACTTTGAGACTCAGAAACCCGACGAGTGGCGCCCTGCTGAACGCCGTGAACCTACTAAGCCCAAGGATAACCTTAAACCGGAAGGAGACTTTGAGACTCAGAAACCCGACGCGTGGCGCCCCGCTGAACGCCGTGAACCTACTAAGCCCAAGGATAATCTTAAACCGGAAGGAGACTTTGAGACTCAGAAACCCGACGAGTGGCGCCCTGCTGAACGCCGTGAACAAACTAAGCCCAAGGATAATCTTAAACCGGAAGGAGACTTTGAGATTCAGAAACCGGACGCGTGGCGCCCCGCTGAACGCCGTGAACAAACTAAGCCTAAGGACAATTTAAAGCCTGAGGGTGAATTTGAAAAACCAAAGCACGAAGAGTGGCGTCCAGCTGAGCGACAAACTCCTAAAAAACCACAAGATAATTTGAGACCAGAAGGTGAATTTGAAAAACCCAAACCGGATGAATGGCGTCCAGCTGAGAGACAAACTCCTAAGAAACCTCAAGACAATCTAAAGCCGGAAGGAGAATTTGAACATCCGACCCATGAAGAATGGCGGCCAGCAGAAAGGCAAACACCTAAAAAGCCGCAGGACAATCTGCGACCTGAAGGAGACTTCGAAACACAAAAACCTGACCAGTGGCGGCCTGCTGAACGTCGTGAACCTACTAAACCTAAAGATAATCTGAAACCTGAAGGTGATTTCGAGACACAAAAACCTGACCAGTGGCGGCCTGCTGAACGTCGTGAACCTACTAAACCTAAAGATAATCTGAAACCTGAAGGTGATTTCGAGACACAAAAACCTGACCAGTGGCGGCCTGCTGAACGTCGTGAACCTACTAAACCTAAAGATAATCTGAAACCTGAAGGTGATTTCGAGACACAAAAACCTGACCAGTGGCGGCCTGCTGAACGTCGTGAACCTACTAAACCTAAAGATAATCTGAAACCTGAAGGTGATTTCGAGACACAAAAACCTGACCAGTGGCGTCCTGCTGAACGTCGAGAGCCAACCAAGCCCAAAGACAACCTAAAACCAGAAGGTGAATTTGAAAAACCCAAACACGACGAGTGGCGTCCGGCTGAGAGACAAACCCCTAGAAAGCCCCAAGATAATCTAAAGCCAGAGGGCGAATTTGAGCAACCCAAACATGACAAATGGCAGCCCGCAGAACGCCCTGAAGTGAAGAAACCGAAAGACAACCTTAAACCAGAAGGAGATTTTGAAACCCAAAGACCTGAAGAATGGCGCCCCGCTGAACGTCGTGAGCCAACTAAGCCGAAAGACAATCTGAGACCTGAAGGCGAATTTGAAAAACCTAAGCATGATGAATGGCGCCCAGCTGAAAGGCAAACGCCTAAAAAACCTCAAGATAATTTGAGACCAGAAGGTGACTTCCAACAGCCAACACACGAAGAGTGGCGTCCAGCCGAACGGCAAACACCGAAGAAACCTCAGGATAATTTGAGGCCTGAAGGAGAATTTGAAAAACCAAAACATGATGAGTGGCGGCCAGCTGAAAGACAAACTCCCAAAAAGCCTCAAGATAATCTCAAGCCAGAAGGTGAGTTTGAGTCACCCAAACCTGAGCAGTGGCGTCCAGCGGAGAGGCCTGAAGTCAGGAAGCCTAAAGATAATCTCAAACCAGAAGGAGACTTTGAGACACAAAAACCTGATCAATGGCGTCCCGCTGAACGTCGTGAGCCTACCAAACCGAAGGATAATCTTAAGCCAGAAGGTGAATTCGAGAAACCCAAGCATGACGAGTGGCGTCCGGCTGAGAGACAAACACCTAAGAAACCCCAGGACAATCTAAAACCAGAGGGTGACTTTGAACAGCCAAAACATGACAAGTGGCAGCCCGCAGAACGCCCTGAGGTTAAGAAACCGAAAGACAATCTGAAGCCTGAAGGAGATTTCGAGACTCAGAAGCCAGATCAATGGCGTCCCGCTGAACGCCGAGAGCCAACAAAACCGAAAGATAACCTGAAACCAGAGGGTGAATTTGAAAAACCTAAGCACGACGAATGGCGTCCAGCCGATCGCCAGACACCAAAGAAACCACAAGATAATCTCAGACCAGAAGGAGATTTCGAGACACCAAAACACGATGAATGGCGTCCAGCTGAAAGACCTGAAGTGAAGAAACCTAAAGACAATTTGAAACCCGAAGGAGAATTCGAAAAACCTAAACAAGATGAATGGCGTCCAGCTGAACGGCAAACACCTAAAAAGCCCCAGGACAATCTCCGACCCGAAGGTGAATTTGAAACTCCTAAACATGATAAGTGGCGGCCGGCTGAAAGGCCCGAAGCCATAAAACCAAAAGATAACCTTAAGCCAGAAGGAGAGTTTGAAACACAAAAGCCCGACCATTGGCGTCCTGCCGAGCGTCGCGAACCTACTAAACCGAAAGACAATCTGAAACCCGAAGGTGAATTCGAAAAACCTAAAACCGATAAATGGCGTCCAGCTGAGAGGCCAATACCTAAAAAGCCTCAAGATAATTTACATCCTGAAGGTGACTTCCAAAAACCGAAACATGACAAGTGGCAGCCAGCCGAACGACCTGAAGTTAAAAAGCCTAAAGATAACTTGAAACCAGAAGGAGAGTTTGAAAAACCAAAACATGATGATTGGAAGCCTGCAGAAAGACAAACTCCTAAAAAACCAAAAGATAATCTTAAGCCTGAAGGTAAATTTGATAGACCAGAGAAACCAAAACCATTGCCTGCTGGTGAAAGGCCTGTTCAAAAGAAACCTGAAGATAATTTGAAGCCTGAAGGTGATATGGAAGTGGTGCGACGAACTGATTATACAGCAACTCGAGGAGACCGCGTCGATGTCGTGAAGCACGAAGATCATCTTAAAATGGAAGGCAAGTTTGACGTACACCGATCCAGGGATGACTATAAGAAAATCGAAAAAATTGAGAAAGTGGTGGTCACTAAACATGAAGACAATTTAAGAACTGAAGGAGAATTTATTGACCTGCATATCCGAAATGACTATTCTGCAACCAAAGGTGAAAGAGCTACTGTAGTAAAACCTCAAGACAATTTGAAACCTGATGGTAAATTTTATAGACCTGAAGCTGTTCCTTCTCAACCTGCTGAAAAGCGTAAACCCTTTAAGTATGTAGACAATATTACAATTGAGAAAGATACTGATATTAGACGAAACCAACACCTAGAACGAGTTGATATAATTAGACGTGAGGACAATTTAAAAATAGAAGGTGAATTCGTAGATCTGAAACAGAAAAATGATTACACAGTTGTAAAAGGTGAACGCGCTGCAATTGTAAAGCATGAAGATAACTTAAAGATGGAGGGCATAATGGAAAATACTCGATCATCTGATACTTATCGGGTGGTTAAAGGACAAAGAGTTAAGCTGACTCGCAGAGAAGATAACCTTAAAATTGAAGGTGTATTTGAAGATCACGTTCGTAGAAATGATTACAGTGTAACAAAAGGAGAAAGATCCGCTATAATATACCATCCCGATAATTTAAAACCTGAAGGTACATTTGAAAAGAGACCTGTGGAAGAACCAGTCGTTGGTGAAAAAAGAACACCGATAAAGAGTACAGATAATTTGAAGCCAGAGGGTGACTTCGATAGACCCACAAAACCAAAGTGGGAATCTGCGGAACGACCCGATGTAGTCAAACCTCGTGATAATTTGCACCCTGACGGTGAATTTGATAGACCCGCGAAGTCGAAATGGGTTCCAGGTGAAAGACCAGACCAAGTTAGACCAGTGGATAATTTACATCCTGATGGAGACTTCCAAGGTAGGCCCAAGGAGCGCTGGCAACCTGGTGAAACTCCTTCGCAGGTACGTCCAAAAGACAACTTGAAGCCAGAAGGTGACTTTGACCGCCCTGAGCGTCCTAAATGGCAAAAGGGTGATAGACCCGAACAAGTTAGACCCACCGATAATCTGCATCCTGAAGGAAAGTTCCAAGATAAGCCTAAGCAACGTTGGCAACCTGGAGAAACTCCTTCACAAGTTCGTCCAAAAGACAATTTAAAACCTGAAGGAGACTTTGATCGCCCGGACCGACCAAAATGGCAAAAGGGTGAGAGACCTGACCAGGTTAGGCCAACTGATAATCTACATCCAGAAGGCAAGTTCCAGGATAGACCAAAAGAAAACTGGCAGCCTGGTGAAACTAGATCACAAGTACGCCCGCGGGATAACTTAAAACCTGAGGGCGAGTTTGATAGTCCAGAACGGCAAAAATGGCAAACAGGAGGTCGGCCAAGTGCTGTTAAACCAAAAGACAACTTACACCCAGAGGGTCACCATGCACAACAAACTGATAGAACCGATACTTCACAAACAAACGAATTCTCGAGAAAAACAACCGAGTCAAAAACCATTACTGGCCAAGATATTAGAAGTGTGGACTCGAAACGTACAAATATTGTAAACAACGACACAATAACACGCCGAGACGATACCATTCAAGCTTTACATTCAGAAACCCATCTACAAAAGTCAAGCTCCCATACTGAACACTCTAGCGTAACCAATATCCAATCAGGAACTCATGTGACGCGTTCAGCAGTAACATCACAAAATGTAATTGATCGCACAGATTCACAAAATAATGTCGACAAAACCACATTGAGGCGTAAACAAGACGGAACCGAGACAGACAAAAATACGATCAATAAGCAAGATTCTAAAAATATTAAAAACGTCCAATCTTCTACCTCATCGACAACAAAAACGATGAAACAAGTCACAGAAAAGAAGCTGGTTGGTGGAAAATGGATTACTGTAACGAAGAATGTAGAAACAAATATTTCAACCAGCGGGGCAGGCGACCGCCCCACGGGTAAGAAGCCTAAAGATAATTTGCATTTAGATGGCGATTTTGAAGGCCGTCCTAAGACTCAGAAGTGGCAGCCAGGAGATACTCCAGCTCAAGTGCGCCCAAAAGATAATTTAAAACCTGAAGGCGATTTCAATCGACCGGCGAAGACAGAATGGCAAGCGAGCGAAAGAGCAAGCCCAATTAGACCCAAAAATAATTTACATCCTGAGGGTGAAAAGTATACTAATGGTCATGTTATACACGAAGACAATACGAGAGTACAATCACAAGACGTGTCCAAGAAAATTACTGACAGTATGTCCCAGATAGGTCGCGACGATTCTAATATTCAGACACGAGATTCACGAGTACAAACTACAACTGGCTCGTCGGCTCACCACGGTGGAAGGACACAGCAAACTGAATCTCACACAACTATTCACAGTGGTGTCCAAAGCTCAACAACCAAACATTTAACATCTGGATCCCAAACCACACACACTACTATTACTTCTCAGGGTACTGATCGGTCTGGATCACAGCGCAGTATCAACAAGACATCACAAGATGTTACTGACAAATCCTCATCTCGGGCTGATAAAAATAAAGTCGTACAACATACCGACTCACGAAACACCAAAAACGTATCCTCTTCAAGCAATAAGACTATGAAGCAAGTGTCTGAGAAGAAACTGGTGGCAGGAAAATGGGTCACTGTCACTCGTAATGTTGAAGTCAATACGACTACACATGGTGGCGATACAAATCTCAAAACAGCTCAGGATAAAGCAAGTCTTGATAGACAGACTAGGGGTGATTCTAGTCAAAGAATAGTGTCGGATGAATCGGTTATATCTTCCTCTTCACAACGCGGAACATCAGTGAATAGTCACTCCCAACGCAACTCTTCCAATATCATTCATAGCGGCAGCCATGCAGAGGAACATAGCTCCAGATCAACTCAACAGACACACGTCACTGGCAGGAATCAGCTCAGCGATAGCGTAGCCAGAACTAGTATTGAGTTCCAAAAAGCCATGCATGGAGGCGATTCTTCATCTACGGTAATTGACAATTCCAGTCGTTCCGGGCATCACAAGAGGACATCTGAACTGGTGACTGACGCATCTAACACTGTTCTCCATCGCAAAGGAATCTCCTCGGCCGCCGAAGCCCAACATTCTATAAGTTCTACGGCATCGGCTCAGCGTAAAAGTATCGGAAATCTAAATGACCGGGGAGAGTACATCAGCAACTCGACCCACAGCACTGATAGAAAGAGCATCAGTTCCATGCACCGTTCAGCTCGTGATAATATGGGTGTAATTTCTCAACACACTGATAGACAGCAAAGCAAACGTGATGGCCAGTCGACATTGGTTGTCGAGAGACAGCCAAAAGTGGTCGTACGGGATAACATACAAGTTGGTGGGGAATTTTACGGGCGTTCTGAAGCTAACTCATACGGCAGTTTTTCACGATCCGAGAACTCGCAGAAGGTACAACGCAGCGAGCGCACGGAGCGCTCAGAGCGGGTGGTGCGACACGGGCACACGTCGCACTTCGTCTTGGGCGGCGACAGCACGAGCTACAAGCAGGAGTTCACCTCGCACGTGCACGGCCCGTGCCCCGCCACGCTCATCGAAGCCCCACGCACTCCTTTTAAACACACGCGTGATTCGCGTGAACACAAATTCTATTCCTCAAAAGTAACACGATAATATGTTTTAATCTCTGATGTTTTAAGCCTTTGTTCATTCCTTTTGAATGTGCCTTACTAGAGCTTTTTTTTTATTCAAAATGGTAATTTAAAGAATAATTAATAAATAATTTTAATACGCAAGCTAACATTGCTAGTCCTATATAATAAACATGCCCATTTTAAAGCATTATTATAATTAACATGTTGATACCTATACAAAACAAATCATTTATTATTATTTTATTAAGTATATTATGTATTGATGTCAAACATTGCCATGTAATAAATTTTATATTAAAAGTGAGTGTTTTAATTCCTTGTGCCTTTCAACCCACAGTATTAGCAGGTATCAACAATTTTTGTAGATATACATATCGACGCAACGGATACCTATCAACCTAGTGTACTCTGGTGGATTCACTTGACAATAAAAGACATGGATAAGGCCAAGAGTATTATAATTCCTAACAATAGATACCTACCAACAACATCCATAGTAAAACTTAATACAAGCTCTAAAATAACTAATGTAAAATAACTAAAACTATTTGCTCCGAGATTTTTATAAAAAAAACTTACAAACAATCGATTATTACGTGACTATTTTAGTTGTAGAGATTTTAGTCGCTGACTGTTTTAATCGCCGTATTCTCTTGTAACGTCCCAATTCTCCATCGTAACCCTTAGAAGGTGAGGCAAAAGCATCATTACTGCTGAAACTCACCCCAAAGATTTCAGGTCTGCCAATATCACCCATTAAAGATGAGCGCGAAGCATTAGGGAGCAAGTTGCCCTTAATGATATCATCAACGGGTTCCAATTTAGTGATTTCCTCAGCGGCTCGTTTCTTGCGACTCCCGCCACTGTACATCAAATTATCGTTGACCCCTTCAATTCCAGACAAAACGCCGTCTGTATCAGATCCGATGCTCATAGTGTCCCTAGCAAGGTCTGAGACATGCCCGTCCTCAGCGCTTGACCGCTTGAATACGGTTCCAGTATTTCCATCAATATTCAAGTTAAGGCCACTGTCTTTCGCGTCGTCCAGTCTCTTGTTATTATTACTCTTTGCAAAACTGGCTGTTCGGTCAAAAAAACCGTTATCATAGATTTCATTGCCTTCATCATTATCCTCGTCTTCATTTTCGGGAACATACGCTACTTTAGATTCTGGTAAAATAGCAGCTGCTCGCTTTTTTACCGCATGCTCGTGATTTTTCCTTTTGACTCTTATTAATGGCATCATGTTTGAGTCACCAGTGTAACCCGAATTCTCATAATTATTGTCAGAAAATGACTCCTGTAAAGACTTGATGGATTCTGCTAAGTTTTCGCTGTTTTCTTGCATTAGATCCCGTTTTTGTGGATTGCGATAGTCATAATGTAACTGGGTATCATCTTCCATCAATTGTGATAAATCCTCATCTTGAGAACTAGCATAAAGCTCGTCTTGTGAACCAATTATTGAAGAATCTTGAAGGTCATTCATGTTCAAGTTGTTGACAGATCCCTCATCATGGAGCGCCTCAGAATTTACTTCTCTTTTACTATCACATTTAGCCTTCACTATGTCAGAGTTGATTGCCGTAACCGCACTGACTTCTGATTTCTCTGACCCTGCTTCTTCACTGGATCTTCGGTTTACTTTACTTTCTCCAACTTTGGAGGTGGATAAGTTTTCTGCAACGGCCGGGGTCGATCCCGTCAGGTCATTGTCTTTATTGGTGATTCCATTGGCCATGTTAAAATTTACCAGGGGACCAGAAATTTTATTAGAATCCGATTGGACACCTTCCATGAAATTATTTTCTTCTACGGCTTCGGCTTTTTTAGTTATTTCTCGTTTGTTCAAGCTAATGGCTTCATTTCTCTCATCGCTGCCGATAATTTCTTCTAATATTGCTCTTTTATCATCGGAGACAGTTTTCATTAAGTTGTCCACTTCCTTTTTGTTAAGTTTTTTAAGATATCTCTTTATAATTGATTGCTCAGCTACATTTTCCTGGTCTTTTTTCTCTTTATTATCATTACCGTTACCATTATTGGTCTCTTCAGGTTCTTTAGTATCACGCCGGTCGCGGTTAGCGTCATCTGCGCTAATTTCTTCGTATGGACCATCTTCAGATTCTTTGTCTTCAGTGTGTAGTCTGGTGCCGTAATGATTATAATAGTTGGGAAGACCCATGGGTTCAGTACTGTCTTCGTTTCGTTTATTTTTTTCATTCTTACTAACGTGTTGTTGACTTGCCTCGTTTTCGTACAGCATATCGTTGCTTTCTTCTTGCATGGCATTGTCTCTTCTTTTATTTAGTAGAAGATTTCGCAAGATACCATTTTCTTTTTGATTCACCAAAGCTTGGATAAACTGATTCCTGGGGTTACTAGGTTCATTCGTTCTGCCATATCTTTTGTTAGTAGCCTGTTGATCGCGCTCACTTTCGGTGGCATCTTCTTCTGGACCTTTTTTGAAGTCTGAAAACTGATTAATACCTGGTTTATAAACGTCAAGGGCTTTCACATTGGTAATGTTTGCGTACAATTTCTGACAATACGCAGCTTAATATATTAGAAATGGTAACTTTACCTATGTTTTGTAAAGTGCTTACTAATTAATCTTAACGAGATAGAAACCTAGAGACGAATTAATCGTAATATATGCTATATTACTTTACTTACGTTTTCGTTTGTGTTCTCCTTAACGCTTCGATACTCAGGACTCCGGTTTGCAGTGCGATGTTTGAAAAAGTAATTTCTCTTTTTATGGGGCTCAATTACTTCGTCTACTTCCTTATTAGTCTAAAAGTTAAATAATTTTGAATTAAATTACTACTTACCCACAGACAAATGTATATTATAAATCTGTAGGTACCTAACATTTTATTATTCAGTAAAACTAAAATATTAAAATAATTACTTCTACGGAATAATAAATATCAAGAAGACTTGCTTTGTGGGTACTCGTCAGCCAAACGGTATAAATAATATACAAATACTTAAGTACTTCGTACTTCGACCCCTTGGGACCTTTTGTGTAGAAAAACATCCATGACTCAGGAACCCTTTTTTTTAAGTACGACTTCATTTCAGAATAAACTTACTTAATAAAATTGTTTCTGAGTCATGGTTGTTTTCTATGTAGGTACCTATTTAAGTATTTGTCAAATAAATGCCCTTATTGGGATTTGAACCCAGGACTGTCGGCTTCTTAGGCAGGATCACTAAGTCTAAGTACCCTTAGGCCAGACCTGTTGTTAAGAAAGAACGTGAGAACGGAAAGATATTGAAAATAGTTATTTTCACCTCACTCGCTCGGAAAACCTTTCTTTATAGCGCGAAATCTGCGTGGAAAAGCCTATTTTATCCGCTGGCGTGGAAAAGTCATTCGAATTTCGAAGCCGATGATTGTAATTCTCTGTGGTGTATGTAACTTTTTTTTAAGTATAAAACTCCTTCAACGCGTGACTGGGGCGCTACCGCGAAAAACGATATTCGTAAATTTGGGACGATTGTCTCTGTCACTTTCATTGGAGTGAAAGAGAAAGATGCTCGCAATATACGAACTTCGACGTTCGCAGTACCGCGGTGAGTTCATAATAACCATAGATAATAACCTATCACTTTTTTATTTATACCTACACTTTATTTTATGTCAAATAGGTTTTATTGTATATACTAATAGTATTTCAGTTAATTTACATATTTTGACTAATTTTATTAATCCATTAAATAAAACACGATTTCAATGTTTATTTGATAAAGAAATGCACCTTTGCGCCTGGAGTGACGCGGGGCGGGTTATTTGACTAAATATGATTGTGTTCGTTTTTTGTGTATTATTGTATTTTTAATGTATATTAAATTGTGTAAATTACTTATAAATATTACAATGTTATTAATTTCAATTTTTATAAAGAAATTGAAATATAGGTTTAGGTACTTAACATTGTAATTACTCAACGCAACCGAAAAAATTTTTTTTTAAAGTTTTAAGTTATCACAATTCACGTAAATTTGTCGGATTTGTGTTTTAATGATTCTAGTAGCGATGCCGATATGATTTCCCTGAAAAATCGCGCGATAAGTTTTGTTTTATTGTTTTTCTTACCGCTTGAATTTTCCTCGCTGTAGTGAGGTGAAAAGTTGTGTGTTCCGCATGACTGCAAAATTATTTGGCGTCTCGTGTCTTGAAACCCTCGCTACGCTCAGGAATCTGTCTTTGAACCATTCGCTTCGCTCATGGTTCAATCTTAGCTTCCTTCGCTTGCTCAGCTAGGTTCCTGAGCGTAGCGAGGCTTTCAAGACACGAGACGCCAAATAATTTTACAGCCATGCGGAACACACATCTTTTCACCTCACTACAGCGAGGAAAATTCGAGTGGCAAGAAAAACAATAAAAGAAACATATCGCGCGATTTTTCAGGGAAATCATATCGGCATCGCTGCTAGAACCACACATTTTTATAGTTCAAACATTGAGTTCAAAGAACTTAGCACAGGACAAATCCGACAAATTTGCGATTACGTGAATTGTGATAACTTAAAACTTTTTAAATTTTTCTTTTTTTTCGGTTGCGTTCAGATATTACAATATTAAGTACATGACAATTTCTTTATCAAATAAACAATATAATTGTGTTTCATTTAATGGATTAATTAGCCAAAATATGTAAATTACATAAATACTATAACAGAAATACTATTAGTATTTACAATAAAACCAATTTGACATAAAATATTAGTATGTATAATAAAACCTATTTGACATAAAATAAAGTGTAGGTAAAAATAAAGAAGTTAAAAATCTGTATTCAGATCATGTTTCTGATTGGTTATTATCTATGGTTAATATGAACTCAGGCTCGGTACCGCGAACATCGAAGTTCGTATATTGCGAGCATCTTTCTCTTTTACTCCGATGAGAGTGACAGAGACGTTAGTCCGAAATTTACGAATATCGTTTTTCGCGGTAGCGGCGTCAGTCACAAGTTGAAGGAGTTTTATATTTAAAAAAAAGTTATTTGCACCACAGAGAATTACAACAATCGGCTTCGAAAATCGAATGACTTTTCCACGCTAGCGGATAAAATAAGCTTTTCCACGCAGATTTCGCGCTATAAACTAAGGTTTTCCGAGCGAGTGAGGTGAAAAATATATTATTATCATTGTGTGGTTAAAGGCATATAATCTAATTATATAACAAGTTGTATTACATGTCATATTCAACATTTATATTGATAAATGTTGAATATGACCTGTAATACAACTTGTTCTCGTAAGCAAACTTTTCTCTCTGCCTGTTCTACCGACGCGAAGTACCTATATAACTTACCTTTTCATCGATAGCCGCATCTTCATCTCCATGAGGCGAATCTTCAGGTGAATCCTCGTTCTCATATTCGGCTTCCTCAACGTCCCTGTGAATATAGTATCTAATACAGTTCTCACTTCATCAGGATCTCTCTTCGTCTACTAAGAATCTATTGATGTTCTTGGAATAGGCGATACTAGTTGCGTTAGCAGGGCATAATGCGTGATTCGCTATACTAAACCTGTCGGATAACATCTGCACCCGCTTAGCTTAGCACCTGCTTAACTGGGCTGACACTACCAACGTCAAGCGAAAGAAAAAGTGAATTATACTAAATAGACATGTACCTACTTATGTAAGATTACAACCATTCCTTAAAATGGGATAGTATCACGTTTGTTAACTTCATGTTTGAGTTTATGTAAGCTACCTACGTAGACCCTAATCAGTATAATTAATTAATGTGGCGTTCATAGAAAAAAATAACACTAACTTGTAGTCTTGTATTGCCTGGGGTCGACTGATAGCTTCCTCCAAACAGATGCACAACAACAATAATATTAAATAACGCATTTCGTATATATCGTCACCTTGTATAAATGATCGTAAGTTTTTGAGTGACGTGCGAATTCAAATGATCTTTTTTCTTGCAGCCAGTGGTGCAGAAATAGTATAGTATTAATACAGAGGTTTGCATTAGGTTGCATGGCACATTAGCTAAGAATATTGTTTTTTAAGGTAATTTGCCTTCAAAGACTTCAAAGGGATAAACATATCTACTCTTTCATTTTACCTTATTTATTTATATTACCCTCACTGAAAATTTGTCGTGATCACTCAGTAAGTCAGTATATTCAAGTAAAAAAAAAAAATGTGTCACCTAATTTTACATTGAATACCTATACAGTCACTGTCAAATAGTAGCCGCCAAATATATCTAGATCTTTGTGTACATAGCTGACAATAGATTGACGGTAGAACCTCAAAATGGCGAAGTCGTCTTGAAAATATATTTTTTGTTTATTGTTCTAACGTAGTTTAGTGTGTAATATTGCTAGCGTATTATGGAGTGATCTAACGCAGAATTCTGCAGCTAATGAAGAATTGATTTCAAAACGCATTTCACCACTATTTGGCCACGGCCGCCTCGTGGCTTTCTGCAAAGTCCAGCTACCACTTTTCAGATCGCAAGGCCTACTACCGAATACTGGCATGTTCTAAGAGCAAACTTGTTACTTATTTGATTGACTTGCTCCAATCACTCTGACACTGGCGAAATCATCAGAATTGATGGAAGCCATTTTTATTTAAACTATCTATCTATTACGTATAATGAGGTTATTATACTTGTTATAAGGATAATACATAAGTATATTTAGCCACTTTGACTGCTACTATATGACGTCGGCCAACAGCTACTGATAGGTAAACCTATGTAAGTTAGCTCTGCTAATAATTATTTTGATACATCTAATGTGGCGAACTGCCAGTGTTAGGCCGAATGGGAGTGTTTCAAAAAGATAAAATGTTAAGAATATGTAAATATTTATGCAAGGGCTCAACAGACATGGGGTCGTCGGTGGGCCCCGACGTTTAGGACACTAGTTGCCTTCCAAGATATGTGTGGTGTGTGCCATAGTAGACTACTCTAAGATGTAAAGGATAGTTAACGCATAAAAAATGTAAGTGTCAGAGCGGATAGGTAAATTAAACAAAACAATAAATGTAGGTACTTACAACAATTTTATTTTAAATGAGACCGTTTCATCTCTATCACACTTATTATGTACATGTATTTTGGTTTAAATAAAACAAACCATCGAAACATCTTACAGCAAAATTCTCAATAAGTTTGTGCACATTTGAGAAATAAGAAACAAATTTTTATATCATACAAATTGATTGAAGGTCAAGATTGTTAATAAGTAATAACATCACTCGTTTTGGTGTATCGTTGCCTTCAAGAACATTCTTGTCACTGCTCAATTGCACATACATTATACACTAGATAATATGATCTAAATCCAAAATGCTAATCCAAGGCAAACGCCTACGTTACAGATAGAAATCCTTCATACCAATTTTCTTGACGATGGGCTTAGCTAGCGAATTTAAAAACTATCAAATTATATTACGCGGCAACGTCGTAAGCGTGAATCTGCCTCTTCTTCAAACTGGCCGGTGAGTAATGTTTTTATTTACCTATTCTATCATTTCATTGCTTCTGGACGCCTCAGACTGTCGCAACGCACATGTTAAAATAATAGGTTTAATAATAATAAGATAAAATTACAGACTCCTTAACTTAAGAGATTAGATTGGAGTAGTCAAGTCTGCAATATGTACAGATATGTTTTTTTATGAACAGTTAAATTTTTTTTTTTTTTTTTAAGATCGGCAAGACAATTTTTGAGTAAAGTACCTATGGTTAACTCTGTTAGCAGCCCAACGAAAGAAGCATTGAATTGTTGTTGAAAGATGAAGATTAAGGTGTGCACCTTGGTGTCTATATAGGTACATATATTGACCCCCAGAGGCTAGGTACTGCAAACTCAGTAGAATAATTTGTATGTTTATCACTCTTGATGAGATAATATGTATATACTGTGAATCATGTTGTGTATATGAATTTGATAGTGTTTCTCCTTCGTTAGCCAAAACGCCGCATCAGCCATAAAGAATTATTTTTTTCAAAAATCTCATCTTTCTGTTAAGTAACATTTATTGGCAATAACGCACTTGGCATATTTGTCGAATATTCGATAACGTCTTTTTCTTATTAAGTAGTGAAGAAAGAAATACGACACGAATACATGGAGAAATAAGGCCAAGTATTCAGATGGGGTAAAGTTCCATCATGTGCAAAGTGACACCACTAGCCCGAATTGACACTGATTTCGTGGCCCTGATTCATAAGTCTTAATTAGATTCGGTAGATATCTGTCAAAACAGTAGGTATTATCAAGAATATTTATTTGTAAAACCATACATATTCTTTTTTTGGCTGTTTACAAATGAAAATAAAAGACAGTACCTACTTATGATTGTCATGTAACAATGTTTCGCTGCACTGGGAAGTGCGAACCCAACATAACTACAACCGCAAACACCTGTCAAAAGCAGCATTTCTACAGTTCATAGCGAGACAAAAGTAACAGATTTTTATGTAAATTTTCCTCGCCATTATGTGATTACAACTATTTATAACAAATGTAAGAAATGGCAAAGTGCTCTTAATACCAATAACAACTAGGCACAGGCATCAAATAAATACATTGGGATTCTAATAAGGCTTGTTATAGGTACTAGACGACGATATATAGATACATATAAATACATAAATAACGTCTTTAACCAAGGAACAAAATATTCGTGATAAACCCACAAATAATGCCTAGTAGGCCGGGTCCGACTAGGCTAAGAGCCGTTACCATGAAAACACTAAAATATTAAATACCCAAGTCGTAATTAGTCCTCTCAGAAGTAATAATTCATTTCACTATTTAAGGTTCCTTGGTTGTTTCAATTAATTGATTTGGTTGATTTTTGCATCTTAATCTGGCCATTGGTTTCAGCAAAAAAAATATGTAATTTTAGAACAAAAAATATAGTAATTATTGTAAATTAAGAACAAATATTAGAATGGCTGGTTAAAAATACACCTTATGGCACATGTTAAAGGTTAGGATTCGAACGACGCGACATGTGTAGACAGTTAAAAATCCTATCCAATAAATAATAATATTGGCTTAATAAAATAACTGAAAATGACACTTGTTTTTTTTAAATAATCTTTGTTATCGACATCCTAGCTAAGTAATCCATTTACAAATAGAGCCACGACAGCACACGTGTGGAAAAACCACATCAAACGTCATGATTACATATAAATTTGACGTTGCAAAGTTTATTCGTACGCAATTTGTCGCCTGCAAACCGATGCAGACTTAGTCGGACTCTTAATACTTTTAATTTCAAGTATAATAGACATAGAACAAATATAAATAAAACCTTTAATTCAATAAACCTTTTAATTTATGTATTTTTCATCTGATCAAAAATATTAATTTATTGAAATGTATAACAAATATTTAAAGCCTATACTTTTAAGAAAATGAATAAAAGTGCCGTAAATAATAAAACCTTTCAGACTTAATGTCACTTGCACGACGAAAAACAATAATTTGGTTTCAATATTTTTATATTATATTACAAACGAGATAATATACAATGAGCCATGTAACCAAGTCCATTAAATTTTAATATATAAAAAAACCATATTGCACCTTATCCAGATTGGTTACCCTCGACTTTTAGCCTACTCTGTCCGGCAGGGCCCATTCCTAAGTATACACAAGAATATTGGTAAAATACTTGAAAAATCCTTTTATTACTAACCTGATTGACTTGATGTTTCCCATCACAATTGACGTGTTACTAATTACCGTAGATAGTTCATTATTTGATCCCACAATATACCGGCATTTCTTACAAATAGGCCCTGATAGACGCATTCTTAGGTACATAACATGTACGTAAAGTATCAACTTTAGAAAAAACTACGATGAACTTTCAAGAAAAGAAACTTAATTTATCATCAGATTAGGCTTTTCTAACGATTTAATGTTGTGCTTTTTCCTTTATCACAATTATGATACAATAACTATTTTATACATTTACCTGTTATACAGTACACTATTGCGGTGAAATTAAACTTTAGACCACATTAACAATATTATCTGTGAATATAAACAATATTATAAAATTTAAACAACACTTTAAGCATTTGGTTCTTTGATTCTCTAGAGTTCAAATTATAAGCAAGCTATATTAAACTGTACAATTAAAGTTCCAAAATCATTCGAACAATGATTAGAAACAATAGTAAAATATGCCTAACGACATAAAGAAGTGTATACTCGCGTAACATAAAGTTACCTCATCATTAATGACACCACATAACAAAAAGACACTGAACTTGTCATCATTTGCTACGGCGGCGGCGTACTTGTGTAACGCTCTTTAAAGTACAGGAAATGTCAACAATAAAATGAGAGGAAACATAAACACACGCCTCCCACCGCCAGTGATAAGGAGTCCCTCGCAGCTAGTAGCAGATGACTAATACACTAATACGGTATGTTGATCATATCCAAGTCAAATGAAAGCGACTTGCGTATAGCGCTCCACAAGTACGCTTCACCGTATCCTCACGTATCGAACCATCCCGTATTGGACTCACCCACAATGTACGCAATCAAAATTCAAATCGTGGAATGGAATGGAAGCCGCTGGTGGAACTTTCTATTTCGTTTGGAACTCATAACTTGCTGACTAGATTCTTAAAAAATAATATAATGAGCATTTTCACAAAACGAAAAATATAAGTGCCTACTTGAAATCACTGCATTCGCAATATTTGTAAAAAGAAAATTTAACTTTAAAATTAATTTGTACTTTTAGTGTCAAATACACCGATTAATGTACAATATATATTAAACCGAGAAAGAATATTGCGAGTAGATTGGGTAAGAATGTTACAATAAACATTTAAAACTTAATACCTATTACAAAGTTAAACTTCGGATGGTCTATATGCGATTTCGGCGTACTACAGGCATGCTTTCGAGTATTTATTACCCAACACAAACATAATATTTACATTACAAATTTCACATAATAATATTAATGTAGATGTCAACTGATATTTCAAGTGTAATCCTAAGTACAATCTAAAACGTATTCTGACGTTATTTCGTCAGTAAGACTTACCTGGAATATGCCAATGTTTGAACACTATTAAAGACCTTTCCTTATGTTCTGCTAACACTCGTGTCTTCTCTCGATATCAAAGATTTGTATACATATGTCGCCTCATTACGATTTAACAAGGTCCCATATAGTAAACATATATTTGAATCGGAGATAGGAAACGGTCGTATAAACATGGAATGAAACACGGTAAGTCGAATAGCATCTGGCAAGTGGTCAGTTACAACGTTTAGCCTATCATTAACGTGCTTACTAAAATTGACCTCCACACAGAAACGAGTCTCGCAACCACACATAAGTACATAGATATGTTTGCGACAGAAGCTTAGTTTTTTTTTATAACATCTCTAAAATTACATTGAATATCACTGGCCGTACAACGGGACGGGATCAACGAAAATGCAAGCTTGAAAACCAGAATAGTCCAAGCTGTGTTAGCGATCGACCGCCGAATACATGCCATCTTTTTCACACTAACTTGGCGTGTGTGAATAAAAGTATCACAAACCCGGCTGATCATTCGCAACGCGATGTCTATCGTTTTTTTTTCACTTAATAGAACAAAAGACAAATGAATTTTCAAACTTAATTTTTGAATCCCGATAAGGTCCGATGCAATTCTATGGCAAACTAACGGTTTTACATACCTAGGTAGGTACTAACTTATTTTTGAGATATTGTCCATGTAGGTACGTGAAATACGTACATTTCAATCAATTTGGTTTTTGCTACTAAACGTGGATTAATATAACGTGAAACCTTTAAAAATTCAGACTGTTAAGTGAATGTGTGCAGTCAGCATCAATAGTAACATGAAACAACGCGTCAAAAGTATCTGCCATTCTGTTTTTTTAATGAAATATTCTTAAACGTGAACTGTTTCATTTTCTGAGGCATTTCAATTGACAAACACGCAGAAAACTCTTTATGTGAAGCAATTAAAAAACGGTGGACACGTCAGGTGCGCTGTTTCATACGCTAATATTGATGCTGACTGCATGTAAACATATGGCAATCTGATACCGTAATAAATGGTTTCACATAACATAGTGGGTACTGTTGTAATGTAATCTAATAAATGGTAGGATAAGGACACTATCGAGTAGTTTAAAAACCCCGCCATGACGAGTGGCCATTAATTTTATGAAACCTTAAAAAAAGTACATACAAACTTGAACACAACCACAAGTATCATTAACGGCACATAGTGCCAGCTATATGCAGTCAAGCATGGTTTAATTAAGCGTGTTGAATATGTTTAGGTTTTCAATGATTTTGTATTAAACTACAAATTCAATGCTGTTTGCTGTATTATTACGAATTAACTTACGTGGGCAGTTACTATGTGGACACCTTATTCGGCCGCGTAAGTTAAACCTTAGTAGATAAATAAGTTTGGTATAACTCACGATAGTTTAATAACTGTGGAATATAATTATGAGGAATTGGGGCATATGTATTATGTATGTTGTACAAATGTGGTGCATAACAATACGTGTAGGTATATTACATAACTTCACGCTTTGGGGTAAAGTTTAAATGCTTACATCGGCGTCTCGAACGTTCCGGACAGATCAGTCAACGTTTGAGCAATCGCTGAATGATAATGCATTACCAAGATCAAAAGAGATTAAAGTTTCATATTAAAAATTTTAGTTGTAATTGTTAACGATTCTTGACCATTTGCCGATACACTAGCATGCAACATTAGCGATTTAAATGCGATTTTAATAAAGTGAACACTTTCAAATTTTATCTATACGGAGACGACCGAAGCGGCCTTTATACAAACGAAAATATCTCCATTATTTCCGAATCAAATTCCCTAATGATATTCGAGTAAATATTCACAATACTTATTTAAAAAATAATTACTCCATGCTGTACAAGAATCATCGATAAATTAATCGATTTTAATAAAAAAATCTATAGCCTACATTATTCCTAACCCCTCGAATATGAAACTTGAGTAAAACATTTAAAAACACAGTAAACACGCACTCAGACGGCCCGGGAATGTGCCTACACGTGTCCCTCGCACTACGCTACACCGACTACGTTCACTAACTCAGACTTGAAACGATAGAAATTGTCATGAAGTTTAGGGAGTCCCGTAAACGAGCTGCGACCGCGGCCGTAAGGTTTCCTCGAACCTCTGGTACTACAAGCGGTCGAACAGCTCGTGCTCGACGGCGGAGTCGGGCAGCAGCGAGCCGGGCTGGTCCAGCAGCGTCAGGTCGTCCAGGTCCAGCTCCGCGCGCAGCGCCGCCTCCTCCGAGTAGTCTGCGAACGAATGGTCTGCACATTACGTAATTATGTTAATTCACGGCGGGCGACGGCGGAATGTTAGCTCGGGATCACAGATACCCTCGTAAGGCCCACAGGCCTACCTATAGTACTAATTATTATAAAATTGGAACAGAGTTGAATTTCATTTGTTTCCTTCGATTTAGACACAAAAGAGATTCTACTTTATTTCCTACACTAAAAAGAACAAATTCGAGTAGGCCTTAGGAGGATATGGTAGGTACACTGGTGAAACTGTGACGAGTACGCCTGTTAACACGACTAATATGCAGTGTGTAAATCCAATACGGGTGAATCTCTTAACAGTGGTTTGAGTTGCGATTTAAATTTTATTTCAGCCCATGTCATTTTGTAATGCAACACGCTCGAGTTAAAAGCTCGTTGACAAATACTTTTAAAAAAGCTGATATTAATAAATTAATTACTCACTATTAATTTGCTCATTCCCTTATATAGTTGGATTCACTCACTGTATAAAAACACCGCGCCCAAGCAGTAAACAACATACATGAGTTAAATGTCACAGAATTATAAAACCACGTGAGGTACACCTGACACCACCAGTGTTTCTAGCAATGGGTTATGCTCGGCGCGGCAATTACAAAAAGGCCATAGAGATCGCATCGTTGTCGTACCTACAGTGCGGGGCGTTGAGCTCGGTCATGGTGCCACTGTAATAATATATAGATTATGCTCGAATTGATAGTAACGCAGAAAATATAAAATACATACTTTTGTAAATAATAATAGTATTAAAGTCTAACAACATCTGTGTTGCGGGTACATACTAGATAATGAGACAGTATTATAGATACTTACAATATAAGTACTTAAATAGATCTCCGGAAACAAGTATTCTTTCTAAACAACATACATGCTTGTATGGAGGCGCGGGGGAGGCGAGGGGCGGGAGGAAGCCGCCGCCGCCGGGCACGTGCAGTGCTCACCTGTGAGGATGATGTCGGGTATGCTGGGCGGCGTGGCGGGCGCGGGCGCGGGGAGGCGAGGGGCGGGAGGAAGCCGCCGCCGCCGGGCACGTGCAGTGCTCACCTGTGAGGATGATGTCGGGTATGCTGGGCGGCGTGGCGGGCGCGGGCGCGGGGAGGCGAGGGGCGGGAGGAAGCCGCCGCCGCCGGGCACGTGCAGTGCTCACCTGTGAGGATGATGTCGGGTATGCTGGGCGGCGTGGCGGGCGCGGGCGCGGGGAGGCGAGGGGCGGGAGGAAGCCGCCGCCGCCGGGCACGTGCAGTGCTCACCTGTGAGGATGATGTCGGGTATGCTGGGCGGCGTGGCGGGCGCGGGCGCGGGGAGGCGAGGGGCGGGAGGAAGCCGCCGCCGCCGGGCACGTGCAGTGCTCACCTGTGAGGATGATGTCGGGTATGCTGGGCGGCGTGGCGGGCGCGGGCGCGGGGAGGCGAGGGGCGGGAGGAAGCCGCCGCCGCCGGGCACGTGCAGTGCTCACCTGTGAGGATGATGTCGGGTATGCTGGGCGGCGTGGCGGGCGCGGGCGCGGGGAGGCGAGGGGCGGGAGGAAGCCGCCGCCGCCGGGCACGGGGTCGCGGTGCCGCGCCACGCCGACGCCCCCCACCGTCGAGCTGCCCGACCCGGGGGCGCCGCAGTTTCCGGGTGACTGAAGTTAATAATAGTTTATGCAACCGAGACATAATGAAGGTCTTTAATACATGATACATGAGTTTGGGTTGGGACACGAGTGTATTAAGGCCTAATTTTACTATTTAATTAATTGCCAATGGTAGTGCCGAAATTTCAATACCTAATATCTGGTGATTTAGAAAAAAACCGTATAAACTTCTAGTAACCTAAGCATAAGTGTATATTTAAACAACAAATCGGTACTACAAATGACAGCAACAAAGGCTATTACGTTTTTTTAAACATAAAGTAATGTTTGTTTAGGTTTTGGAAGACGTTCCAAATTTGAAATTCATTTATCATTACGCCATGATTTTGAAGACGTAATCACAAAATAGACAGATACAGAAGTCAATCAAATGTATGTACTTCATTTTTCATACCTACTCCCGGCGGTCGCTCTAGGGTTGCCAACTATGCTTATGCACGAAAAACTATCGTGGTACTGGTGCTCCTATCTTGTTTGTGATTAATTGTCGAGAATGAAACGGAAAGTATCCTGACTATATAACTATCCTAACTAATATTATAAATACGAAAGTAACTCTGTCTGTGTGTCTGTGTCGCTTTCACGCTATTTTTAATAATATTGAACCGATTTAAATAAAATTTGATATGGAGAGTGTCTGAGTCGCGAGAAAGGACATAGGATAAATTTTGTCAATCATCATCATCATCATCATCACCTTGATTTTATGCAGACGAAGAATTAATAATAACTAGAATATTTTTATTTTAATGTTATTATTATATTACAAATATGTCACAGCAAATATCTTGCGACGATTTCGACATTGGCAAAAAGCACGATTATTATATTTTAAAGTGTAATAAGTTCGCATTAAATAACGTAACCAAGAAACGGATGTCTGAGGCGCTACCGCCCAAAACGATATTCGTAATTTGCGGGCATCTTTCTCTTCTACCCCAATTAAGACGTCATGAGAGTGACAGAGACAATCGTCCAAAATTTACGAATATCGTTGTTCGCGGTAGCGCCGCAGTTATAATTGGAGAAAAGAGAAAGATGCCCGAAATATGTGGCATTATCTATGAAGAGGAACCTTATGGTCGATGGCACTTACGTCGAACCGCGTTATGTTTGTATCGCGTCATCTCTAACAACGTCATACGCGCCATCGACAATAACGTCCCTTTTCATAGATAATGTCACATATACGAACTTCGATGTTCGCGCTACCGCGGTACCGCTCCTGAAGAGATGAAGTGTCTCTTGTCATTCAATAGAGATTTTGACAGCCATATCTTAGGGAATAAGGGCTAATTTATTAACAATTTGTAAGAAACTATCGCCTTAACAACTTTAGTGCTGGAATAATATAAAATACTCGCAAAGAAGCGAAAGATGTATGAAATCGTGCGGCGCTTCTGCCTTTCTCGAACGATGATAGCAGAGACCATTTTACCAAAACGCGTAAGATGTAAGAAATCCTGCGGCGCTTATTGTTTTTTCGAGTTGATAAAGATTGTATGGGAGAAAAATATCTTCGTTTTTCTTTCGGATGGCACTGCCGCTTGCAGTGGTCCGAACTGGTCCGAGATATCGTGTCTGTGAGCAGTGTCTATGTGTGCGTTGATCGAGCGCGCTTTGTATGGAGATTGATTTCTGTATCTGTCTATTTTGTGACGTAATGCTGCAATTGCTAAAGTTACTATAATAATTTAATAAATACCACGACACGTAAATTGACGATTGTTAATTGTTTAATTGCCATTGCCTACGTTGTTTCAACACGTTATAGAGGACCTGTGACACGTGCGTAGATAAATAGTTATTCTCTCAGACTGCTCGGACTGTTTTACATCTACTTTTGCTTCTCTCACTTATAAAGTCGCAAGCAGGCGTTAAGTCAATATTGTAAGCTGTTTGCGATAAACCTATCCAACATAAATGATGAACATAGTACTTATGTTGAATGCGCTTTTATTATTGAAACCGTCACTTCCATCCAGTCTCTCATTTTGGACAAAAATACCCAATTTGACCAGGAAGTTTCTCACTTAAAGCAGACACAGAGTGAATCCTTTGTGAATTTCTAACGCTAGTACTAACACCCGACAAAAAGGTATGTAGTTTTTTTTTTCACCTACCGCTACTGATCAATTTGATTTGGCAGTAGTCCTTAAATATAATCCGTTCCAAACTAACTAAAGATTCCCTAAAGTTTTTTATTGAGACGTTGAAAGTTTACGAATATAAATATTACGAAAATAATAATTCAAAAACAAATGCCTAAAGCAGATGACTAGGCAGAGATCCATCAAGTAGGTCTTAAAGAATAAATAGTAAGGACAACACTACAAGTTGATTTACCTGTGGATACGTGTGTTGTGAATTCGTTGTCTGCGGTGAACTGTGGTTGATGTACGTAGCGTTGTAACTCGACACCGGCGAGTCCAGCTGACGATAACAACAACACATTAACAAACAATAAACACAACAAAACATCTTAGCAAGCAAAAATAAAAATACGATTAAAATGCAGCAAACCCTGAAAAAATAAAGGACATGACGGAACTACTATCTACCATGACAGGATATAATTTAAAACGAATTCGAAATATGTATAAGCTAAAGATTGAATAACGCGGCGTCTTGCGATTATGTATTCTCATTTCTATATTTTTTTCTAATTTTGCAAATCACAAATGCAAATGGATGTTTCTTATTCCTATAGCCAAAATGTCTAAATTTGGTTAATCCACCCGCATTTGGGAAATGCATGAACTATGGATGTTTTAATTTTAAAATGTAAAGACGACGAATACTTCAACCTTGTAAAACGAATTGGGTACACGTAACTACAAGAAAGATATTACATGGAATACCATCTTAGTGCATAACAAAATTAATTTCACTCGGATTGATATAATAGTTTATAGACAGAATAATAAGCGTTCATATGATATACTGCGGCAAATTATCAACTTTACATGACATGAGTGCCGGCAATAGGCTGCTGTTACGCTGAGACGAAGCTAAACGGAGCTAAGATAAATATTGGATAGAAAATTAAATTGATTATTTCAACCTCTAGCCACCCAGAGGCCAATAAAAAAGTCTCCCATTGAATGCCATTTTGAATTTTAACTATGACAAACCAGAGTTGCATTTGGCCTGGCAAAAATTTTGATCTCTGGGCGGCTAGATGTTAGATGGCTGTGTTTTTTCCAGTTGGATCCTTTTATTCCTCACTTCCCTTCATCTCACCATGAAATAGAATGCAACATAACTAAATTAAAATATTATTCGATTATATTGATATTTTTCGTGTTTGAGCCGTGTCTTTAACCAGGACGTTTTAGAAAATGAGTCTAAATTTGGCTTTGTACAGTCAAGTGTAAAAATTCGTTCACTGCCAAAGTTTCAAAAATATGTACCGAGCAACTCTATTGTACAGTAAATAAGGTTGTAGGACGTATTTATGAAACTTTTCGTGTTTGGGTCATGAATGTGTCTTCAACCAGGATGTTTTAGAAAATGAATCTAAATTTGGCTTTGTATTTTATCAGCTGAATCTTTTCTTATCCCTTCGCATACCTCCGCCTCAGTGGAACCGCAGACTAAATTGTGCCTGTGCCATTATACATATGAAAGAACATGCTTGTTCTGAATCTCATTTCTACAAACTTATTTTTCCATGCGTCTACCATGAGAACTGTATCCTAATTCCTTATAACTACTTAAACTTAAGAAGTTTATTCAAGTATTATAAATAATCGATACGTACTAATTAGAAGTAAAAAAAAACTATTCTACCTAGAGAAGTACACTTTTAAACCAAGAAGATATATAAATGCAAATAAATATAATTAGACTGCATAGCATGCCGAATGTGTAATGTACGATATCGAGATATTTACCGAAGCTAAAAATCGTGTAAAAAATCAGTCATTATACTACTATTACCGTTAAATGTCTATATACTCTATTTTAATATTATCTTGATACCATCTATAATTTTATGTCATTTAATTTGCTAGCGTACAGTCAGCAGCACAAGTGTCTAAACGGGCAAGGTGTTTAATATGATCTTAACAAGACTTTATAGTTATAAGAGCGTGTCAAGATCATTCTGAATACCTTACAAGTTCAGCAACTTCTGCGGCTGATTGTACATAGTAAACAAACGATGACCTTTACTTGGTGATCGAAGGTATTAATTTGGTTTTTCGTACATGTTATCGATTGCTACACTAAGATTTTTTTGTCATAGGTAACCTATTAATTTTTAAGTTGTACATAAATATAAATTACTTTTCTACTAACCTAACCTAACCTAACCTATTAATTTTTAAGTTGTACATAAATATAAATTACTTTTCCTCACCATTGGTTCAGCTTAAGAATCTGAAACCTCTTTCTAAAGTAACACCCATACTAAAATAAGACTAGCTGTCGATTTATCAGTATCAAAAACCCCGCGAAAACGATGGCACTAAATGTAAATCTTCCCTTTAATAAAAGTTGGATGTACATGTGTATATTATCATCATCATCACATCAGTCGAAGGAGGTCCACTGTTGGACATAGGTCTCCCCCAAGCGACACATAGTGCGGTCACTTGGGGGTTTTGCGCCACGCGCGTCTAGTGGATTCCCGCGATTTTTACCATATCGGTCCACCTTGTGGCGTTGTTCAAAATGATGTCAATACATCTCTATTATCAAGAGAATAAGAGCGCGGGTGCAGGTCATTTCGAACACTTCACCCGCTCAGCCACTTTTGCTGCTGACTGTACGCGGTCGCCACTCGAGAACGACCATCGTAAGTGTATACTAACTGTAATTCATTAGATGGTAAATAAACCGCAATAGATCGCGCTTCGTTGAATCTATTTTGATTTTGGTTATTGGTGATGAATAAATATTTTTCAAGTCCTGATCACCGAATAAACTTAACCGTCTATGTACAAAAATGCACAAACGCGCATACTTCGTTTTAAGACCGTTTAAAGATAATAGTAATATATAATTAATGACTGCTTGTGGAGTACGAGGAAATAACCACATCTTAAATAAACAATGGGTTCAAAGTAAGTAAGCGTCGTATGCAAATACATGATACTATTTTCTTCCGAAATAGTCATTTGCAAACCTGGGATAACTCGAGGCACTTAAGTGACGTGGCAAAATGTTTTATCGACAATTAAATATATCGTTGTTACTGACAACATCTAACTTCTAATGGAGAAATATATTTATACAAATCGCTTTGTATACTTCTCAACTACGAAAAACTTAAATAAGACAACTGAAACGGACGACTACTTCGACGACGTTCCAGTTTTTTAATTTCATGAGGACGAATTATCGCTGCAACCAAAAGGTGTTTTTTTCGAAAAACCAGGCTAGTATTTCCACATTGGCACTAAATGTTTTATTCTAATCATTATACATCGTTTTTTTATTATTTCTTATACATGACTCCACTTTCATTCATTGCTAAGAGTACATAAAAAGTGAAATTTAGCTTAAGTCATAAAAATACGATTAGGTCAGTCAGTCTTCATAATGAACTGGACACGACTATGGTGAACTTAAAGTTACGAAGAAGACCGTGTCAGGTTCATTTTGATTACCTGGCCCGCTTAGCAACTTCATAAAATATGATTCATCATCATCTTCCTCGCGTTGTTTGTAGTAACAGTAACTTTTCAAAAAGCACATGTATTATTATATATCGACATATTTTTTATCGATATCGAATCCCTAGAATGTGCCCCGAGTTATCACAAGTTAAGTCATGTGGCATTATACAAGTTTCACTTGTAAACTACGACAACTTTAATGTATGCATTTGCTTTTAAAATTCAAATAGCATAATTTTAAAAACTCTTTACATACAAATAATTCTGTTTAAGCACATTGTCTACAAGAGAATAAAGCTGTGGTTCGTAGGATATGGCTGCTGACGTCATAACTACGTAGAATATATATTTAGAACTTTTTATATTCCTTACATATTGAATGATTTTGAATTATTAGCATTCTTAGCAAGACATTCCGATTTCAATAGGCCTTTGTAACGCGCTACGCAGTTCCAGTTACTTTAATACTCTGTATCTGAAATTTCACGCTACCAAATTAACTGGATCAAAATTTCACAATCTTGCTTTTGTGTTACATTGACAAAGCTTTCTGAAGCAGACTGTTGTACACACAGCAACACTCTTAGCTGCACACTGTTGGACCTTATTATGTAAGGCATAAGGTCCACCAATGTCCAGCTACGAGTGTTGCTGTCTGTACGTGCAAGTTGTGACGTCAGTATGTATTTAGTGAGTGTGTTTGTGTGAGTTGTGTCGTACATTTTCCGCGACCTGGACGGTTGCCGTCCAGCCGGACTCCACCAAACTCTGCACCAGCTGCGCCCAGTCCTTGGCCAACATCCACCAACGTTATACTCAGGAATACTCGCTATATGCAACTCGCAAGCTGTCAAGCTAATAGCGACTTTATGGGTACGACATAAAGTTGTCAATCAGTTTAATTATTTTACAAAATATATTTAGGACAATCTTACACAAATTGTTTTAATCCCACAGTATGCTCAATGAAGCTTGTGTATTAGATACTAGATGAAGATATATATATAATAGACAAATACGTTTAAATACAACAAAAATCCACTAGACAGGAATCAATTTTTCGATAAACACACTAATATTTTTATCAGGGTTCGAATTCGAACCCGAGACCTAGTTTAGTTAGTTATGTTCATGAATCTGGAATTATCATTTTACATGTTGCATTATTAAGTTATGTCGACATTTGATGACAGATTGCGAGTTAGTTTTTTATTAGCTTTAACGTTGCTCACATAACTTAATACAGGGTGAGCCCGAATAATCAGACCAAATTTAACTGTATATCTCAATTCCCAATTAAAATATAACAAGGAATTTAAAGTAGCGAAACATGCCAAAAAGTCGCCAAGCAATCCCACTGTAATCAAGCAAATGCTATATAAGGATTTTTGTCATTATCACTAGTAAAATTACGTAAGTTGCCGCGTATTTCGTGCCGGAAAACCACGGAAAGTGATTTTTGTCTTTTTCCAATGTAATTATTGATTAAAGTTGGTTGTATTATTCATCCCCACCCTGTACTTAGGCATTGATCACCCACCATTTCCTATCAAAAGCATAATATATTTTATTGCCTCTACTTTGTGCCTTCTTATGATGGTGGTGCTAGGTTTTCAAATAGTGCATTAATTAGGTCTTAGTGAGTCCTTTTTTGGTGAGTAGGTTAATAAATTTTTCCTAACTAGTGCGTAAAAGTGCACTTTGCGCACGCTTCGCGTACGTAAATTTCGCTTTTTAAGGCACTTGTTATGAAAAATTGGGTTCGATACACGTGAAAAAACTTCTTTCAGACTCGGGTGATTGTCACCCTCGTTTCACTCGGGCTCCAAATTTCACCCACGTCGAAAATATATTTTTTTTCACTAGTATCGAAATGTACTATTTTAGGACATTAACTGAATCTTGACCTAAATTAGGGTTCAGAACATGTATTATAAATTTTATGATTACTTACAACTCCTTGCTATTATTCCGTCGAAGCATAGTAATTTGTAACAGAGAAATATGAGTTATGACCGGGTTTCTATAAAAGGTTATTGTAATGTCTACACAAGTGAAATATCGTTGTAAAATGCTAAATTATTATTTTACAAAGACATATCCTGATTAAAGCTAGGTCCGCAAAGGCCTGGCCACGAGATTTTTACTATGATTGAATTTTAAAGTGAACAATGATAATTAAAACTCCCGGGAATTCTAACGGTAGTTTTATATCCATAAAAACATTTAGCTTTTAGCCAAGAAAAGGTGCGTCCAGGGGCGTATTGTATAAAATCTTGTAACTTGTAATATTAGCGGACATCCATTTCCAATTCCATTTATTAGAAAGAGCGTTCCGCTAATAAAATTAGTTGTAAAAAGAGCAGCTGGCGTGTTATTCATAATCTATTTAAGGAAGTTTACATCAGCTTGCGTATCGTAGTTCTATGATATGTGCGCATAGTGCTCGCGAAAATCACCAATGGAACCCGCTCATTCGCCAGTCAGGACACAACTTTACTGGTAAAGCTGTTTCATTAATGTCTGGGTGACTTTATACCTTGTCACGATAATAATTAGCCATGAGCGATCTCATACGTCTTAAGGCACCGTAATAGAAATATATCAGTTGAATTGTTTTTTACGGTTCACAACACAGCTAAAAAAAGAGATGCACCTCTGTAGGCCTAGCACAGGAAGGGCGCGACAGTCTCTCGAGCCGAGATAGTCTACCCGCCCCTCTTTGCATAATATAGTAAGAAAATGACGGGTAGTCTATCTCGGCGCGAGATACTGTCGCGCCTTTCATGGTCATGGCAACTACTACAGATATATCTCGAGTCCTTAGAAGGATATTATTACTTTGACAACGTATGCGGCCCAGAATGTTTAGCTGAATATATCTGCTCGTGTCCAGGCTAAAATATATTTATAAGAACCCGGCAAGAACATTATAGTATAGGTACTGGCTTCTAAGATGTCAGAGTATGAGTAATGTTAGTAAATAATGTTAAGTGTGCGTGAGGGCTCACCATGGTGATCTGCTCGAATGGCTGTAGTAACGTGGAGTGTAAACTGTAGTCCGTCTGTGGGGACTCCGCCGGGCTGCCTGGACTGTGTACCATCTGGAATAGGTTTTTTTTTATTTGTAGAATCATAGCTATAATTCTGGCAGTAGGCGGCGCTAGAACCTTACCGTCTTAAACTTTGGGCAGAGTTCAAAATACTAAATGTATTAACACAACTTTTTTCTAGTTGTATGTTCATTAGTTGTGCTCTGTTCCCTGCTATCAATTACTAACTGTCCCGAGGGAAGACTAACGCTATCCCACGTAGCTTACAAATTTATTTACGTGTATACAGCCTCTTAACCTCTAGCCGCCCGGAGACCTATAAAATGGTCTCCCATTGAATGCCATTTTGAATTTTAATTATGACACACCATAGTTGCATTTGGCCTTGCAAGTTTTGATCTCTGGGCGGCTAGAGGATAAGGCTCACGATACAAGAAAAATGCCAGTTATTTTTTTTTTTCAATAGTGTTGGAAATAAAGTAGAATTTATTTTATTTCAATATCGTACGAAACATAAGAAAAGCAACTCTGTTATAATTGCAAAAGTTCCAAATTCCATCTAAGCAATTGGTACCACAGATAAGCCCGTGGGGCTTGGAAGCTTAAGTAGGTATCGACAAACTTACCGTTGGTGAAGGTATATTGATATTTGAAGTGGAGGAATATTGCGAAGGCGGACTACATTGCGCTTGGTAACAACTCGATGGTATCCAGCTGTGATCAAGTGGGGACATCTGGTTCTGAAACCAGACAGAACGCGACGCTTGAGGGAAATACGGTCTTAATACTAATGTCGTAAAGTGGAAAACCGTGTGACTGTTGAATTGGCATAAATATATCGACATAAATTATACTTGTAATTGCAGTGGTTTTAAACCCACTGGTTGTATGTATGTATTATTCTTAGTTCCATATTTAAAGACCCCAGGGTCGTGATTAATCACGGCAAGACCGAATGGCTTAAGCCATTCGGTCTTGCCCATATTAGTACCAATATAACATATTAGTACAATATTAAAAACCATAAAAAATAATTGAAAGTAAATTATGGAGGTCATATGGCAAATATTGAACGATTGGATGTTTTACACAAAAATCTCTTTCAATTGATTACATTACATTTATTTTAATTGATTTTTGGTATTACACCAAAAATACACTAGCTGGAGTAGGTAAACTAGTTTTATAGTTTAAAAAATGTTAGAAAGTTGACTGTATGTCAATAGGGCTCTAATCTTTATTCTAAAAAAAACAAATTTATGAAAGTAAAAAGAAAACTTATTTCACTTACTAGATTGAGATACTGGAAAAATAAGAACGGTGGTTCAAACGAATAATTATACACTCGAACAGTGTCGTTGTCGATAGTCACACGGTTTTCGTATAAAGCGGAATCATGCAGTTAGCACCAAGGAAGCTTAATGTATAAATTCTTTGTTTCTTGTCTGTAGTAAATAGTGACGAACAGTAGATAATGTGAGCTTTTAAATAACGGCTTTCAGATTTATAATGAAAAGATTTATGTTTTTTGCTTTTAATGATTATATGCCGGATTAACGGGAGCAAAAATGTACCAATGATTTTTGGTACAGTAGCCATCAAATATATTGGAGCAGCCAAGGTATTTGAAATATCGGAGTATGCACTTTATCGCCTTGATAATAGAAGCGTTGTTCCGATATTTGAGGCCTCCACGGCTCCTATATCTGATGGCGACTGTACTAAATGCGTTCGCTGACAGTATGTAGACAGGCGGGGTAGTTGCTGGCTTCACCACGCGTAACTGGCGTACTGTCAGCAAAAGAGTTAATGTACATTTTTTCCCCGTCAATCGGAGGTAACATTATAATATAGCAGTAACATCTAAATAGGATATTATGAAATTAAGGTTAGGTGAATATCTATCCATTATAAATCCTTGTACCGCTTTAAAAGAATGAAGTAATGTATTTACTCCATATAATGTAATGTACGTCACATGAGCGAATAAAACAAGGACTGATAATTACTATACAGAAACGCGTTTCAACCATTCAGGCTATTGTCTCTGTTCAATACATTCTGTTCGAGTTTTGAAGTGTAGTCAAGTCAAATAAGTAGTCGACATTAGATATATCCTTTCCGGTGGCGAATGCACTAGTCCCAAAACGCACTATTAGTCAATATACTCTAATTTCGAAAGCCCCTCTGCTCATAAGAAACTAAGCCCAAAATACCATATTTCCAAAAAGGCTCATTCTCGATTTACACGAGAACCATTGAGCACTAGTCCCAAAATACACTTTTCCCAAAATACCCCAAATTGTGTTCACCTGTGAGTATCGTAATACTTTATTCTCATAATGCATAGGTCTCAAAACACTCTAGTTCCAAAATACCCTATTTTTTTAGAATATCTCTTTATTGTGATTGCTTTCATTCGAAACCATTACCCGTTTGATGCCAAAATAAGGATTTATTTAAATAATTATTATTTTGATCTACAGGGTGTCCAATAAATGACACCTCACAGTGACTCTGGAGGTCATCGGAGTTGTGGAGGTGGTCACAAGTATCTAAACAACGCCTCTATTGTCAAGGCGATAAAGTGCATGTTCAGATTTTATGACCACTTCAACCGCTCCGATATATCTAAAGGCGACTGTACAAATATAAACCTTATTTAAATGGATTAAGGTCAAGATATGTACATATTTATGAAACCGACTGTTAAACAAAATGTAAGGAAGTGAAACCTGTTGGGTATTTGACGTCATAGATGGCGCCAGTGCATAACTCTGAATAATGTGGAAGGCAATTTTGTATAAACATGGCCAGTCCTCAACCTATTCGTTCATGATGTATTGTTACGTATATATTGAATGCAGATTTAACCCTTTAGTAAAATGTACATTGTAACATATGATAAGTATAATAAAATCTAAAGGGCATTTTTATAAGTCTCGTACCAGTTTCGGTTTGTATATTATAAAACAATTTCGTTTGCGTTACAATACAAATATAAATCAATACTTTTGATATCTGTATAAACAAGACCAAAAGTGTAAAGGTAATTCTGAAAAATACGAGTATTGAGCAATTGAGCATGTCTTATATGTAATAATATTAACAAAACCATCAAAATTGGTTATTAAAGCATAGTGAATAATATTAAAAAGTTAAATCATAACCAAACACAGAAATAGTAACGATTAAAATACGTGGTGCGTCAATTATAAATTTATTTTATTAAAGCGTTAGTATATTTCTTAAAAAGAAAATGTGCTTCAAAGTAAGCATTCCAGTTTAAGAAATTTTGTCATGCATTTGTTTATCTTGACATATAAAAGAAACCAATGAAAGCCTGTAATATGTAATAAATGGAAGGATTAATTTCAGTACGAATGTTGTAAAAATCAGCAGCAATCACTTGCTAAGTGTTAGTTTCCAAAGAGTTTCCAGAGAGCTAGTCCTGAAAATTGTATACAATTTTGAGAGTAATAGAACCTTTTTCTCGTGGACGTTCGTGGTTGATAGAATAGCTACAGACGTCCACTGCTGGACATAGGCCTCACCAGAGGACCGCCACAGAGTCCAACCATAAGCATAGAAGGTTCAATGCTATAATTGCCACGCTTGGCAGGCGGGACGCTGCTGCCCGTCGTACGATGGTCGCAGTTTAGTGACTTCTTTACTACATTATTACCAAATCCAGGAAATCCAGGTGTCATGCAGCTGTCCGAGTGGAGTTTGCGCTGTTGGCTTACGTCAATCCGCTACAAAATTGCGGATACAGTATAAATATATTATGACGAACTAACCAGACGTTTATTGCTCTCAAAATAGTAGATAATTTTTCGAAGCAAGCTCTCAGTGTAATACAAGATTTGTTAAATCATGAATAATTTGTGTTCAAATTGAGCTGAAGTAGACACATCGTCATGGATAGTGCAAATCCACGTAACTAGCATTCGTTAATACCGCGTAACTAACTAATAGCTAAATTAACATTCCCCGCCAATGTACCTAAGTGAAATCCTGATTAGATCTGTTCAAGTTTGGTGTTATGTTGATATGCAGTATTTACTAGCATTTGTTATGCGGATTTGATCTATCGCCGGCGACTATATTAAATAATGTGTTCAAGTGCCGAATAATTACAAAAGGCACTCTTATTACAATGGAATATAAGTGAATTTCGAGTAATTTTCGAAATTACCCGCTTCTAATACACATTCGAAATTATCCAAATAAATAAGTTGTCGTCGGTTTTGTTTGGCAATAAGTTGACAACACATACTTCAGCTGTATTTGTAACACGATTTATTCAAACTCAACTGATCTTTTATCACCAATAACTCTCTAGTTCATGACAACAGCATTGAAGCACTGAAGCAAACGCTCGATGAATCGGAAATACTTTAAAAGGAGGTTAAAAAAGAAAACGAACCTTATTATGATGGAGATAATTATTTGTGTTTGGTACAGATAAGTGATTCTGAAATAAACAAAAAATGGTTTGTGTAGAACGCAAATAAACACAAACAAAAACAACATAAATGTTAAATGCCTATCTGTAACTAGTGCTCGTTGGAAACAACCAGATTATACTCCAAAGCCAAGTGTTAGGAATTACTTTATCTATTAGTTATATAAAAATTATGTAGAATGATAAGTTGATAACTTATAATATCTAGATTTAACGCAGACGTAGTACCTAATAAACATTGTGTATACACGATAACTTATTATTTCGAAGCATTTACTAACAATGACAACATGACTTATAATAAAATATCACCAATGGCTCATAATTCCTATAAAAGTAACACACTTATCACTTATTCTAATAGTTGCACACACCGATACCCGTGAAGGCTAGTGCTTAATCGTTGGATAGAGGGAAATATATACATTTACAAGTCAGACACACGCCGCATAATAAAAGGTTTGCAAAGAGGTCACCACTCAAGAGTGCAATTTTAACAGAACCGAGTATTTAAGCATAATTGTAAACAGCGAAACTTCAATCTTAAAACTTTTTTGAAATACTTATTTTTAAATTAAAAATGGACTCAAGTAAAATTGTTGTTTAATCATTAACACGTCTTTTTATTATCCGACCTGAATTCAATCGCACAAAAAAAAGGATGAAAAGAAATCGTCGTTGATTTTGAATCACGACAAGGAATTTTTAACCACACTTTCCATTTCAGCATAATAAATGATGATATAAAGTTGTTTAAAATAATAATATTTTACAACATAAGGAAGTCTCCGTGGCACGGATCAGGGTTATGTTTTCAAAATGACGGGTGTTTTTCCGAGCATTGAAGATTAGCACGTGAGCGCCTATGCGTGGTGACCCCGAGTTGCCTTAGTGTAAGATATGAGTGGACGCTCGAGTAGGGCGTGCAGAGGGCGGCGTGCATTTCAAACAAATGCAAACGCTAGGGCGCGGCCGCAGTTCAGGCAGCTCGATGCAACTTTACACGGTCCTCCGAACACGCGTCCACTCAGGCCTTACTACTCCTCGAGTTACAGAGGACTCTAAATTGTCTTTAATATTTTAAGCCATTTATGGCATTTATTCTGACGATGGCAATCCTTCAGGGTGTATTCGTAAAGATCTAAAAGCTTTTGAGTAGCGTGCAATAAGGCCGCTGACATTCGGTTTCATCTCTTGAATATGGACGCCGCGCAAATGCCGCCGGAATCCTCGCTATTCATATAACATCGTAATCCTCTGTTGAAATGTCTCTTTCAAAGAGCTATTGGTATCAAAATGATGATAAGAGCGATTTTCGTCTGCATTTTAGACTCGACACTCGTATATAATATAAAACAAATACATCATTACCCCATCGTACGGATCTTTTAAGCTACGTAAGGCACTGGTCCCACCGCGAGCTAGTAAGCTATGAGCTATCAGCTATTTCAGAGCAACAAAAGATAATCGATCCCGTGTAAATAAAAGAGACACATATGTCATAGCCGGGCGATCGTAGTTCATCGCCGGGCGATGAGCTATAAATATATATATCTCTCTCTTTTTTATTTACACGGGAGCGATTATCTTTTGTTCCTTGAAATAGCTGATAGCTCATAGCCAGAGCTCGGTGGGGGTGAGCTGTTTTTAGAGTTTGCACAACATGGACATGCCTTGTTATTCGATGAGGTGTAATTTGATAACTAAAAAATATTTTATTTAGGCTGCCTTTCCGCTACGATATATTCGTCGCCATTTTGTTGTGTTTTTTTATTTTAATAATTAATTGGGTTTTATTTTCTTTTGTTTTAATATTCTTACTGAGGTGTATCTATATTAATATCTACACTTGACAAAAGTGACGTCAAAATGGCTCACCCCTGCCGAGCTCTGCTACTACCCTACTAGCTCGCGGTGGGACCAGTGCCTAAAGGAATTATATGTACGAGTGTCGAGTCTAAAACGCAGTCGACAATCGGCAGCGGTCGGACGCGGACGCGGTCAGAGTAGAGTAGAGTACACACCTGCTCGTAGAGCTGCGTGTGGTCGTGCTGGTGCATGGCGGCGAGCGGCACGGTGGCGCCCACGGGCGAGCCGGAGGCGGGCGACAGGCCGCCCGTGGCCGGCGAGCCGCTGCCCGCCGCCGGCGACACCGCGCCCGGCGACGTGGGGCTCTGCCGAGTCATGGACGCCTGCTCATTTGTGTGTTTTAACACGTCAAACAAAACTATACAAATCAATCCAAATAGGTCAGTAGGGGGAAGTCAAGACACTATGAGAGATAGCGAAATCTGTTCTTAGGAACCACGGGTTTGATTTTAGATTTAATAATAATGGCATTCAAACTTTTTTTAATCTCTCATACATAACCGGGAATCGAAGTCTTGTAAACAATGTTAGGCGTAAAATGAGTTACAACGAGTACATTTTAAATATTGTTTAAGTAATTGACTAAAAAACCCAACAAAAAGATTATTATTGAATTTTAATGAATCTTCAAAATGGTAACCATTTTCCGGGATTCAAAAATCAATTCTTCTTAAAAATTTTGAATGCCATTATTATTAAATCTAAAATCGAACCCATGGTTCCTAAGAACAGATTTCGCTATCTCTCATAGTTTCCGACTTTCCCCTAGATACCCATTTGAATTGATCACCCTGTATAAGTTAGATGAAGGTGACATAGATTCAAAACTGAAAAGGACAGCACGGGAATGCAATCGTTCTTGTAATATCAGTCTTAGGATGAAGAAACGGAGCGGCCCCAGGCACCATTGAAGCATAGTAGATTACTGTAGAGGCCAGGAAACGAGGGTTTGCAGGCCAAGTAGATGTATACGCGGTATTAAGGATAGGGTAGATAGCGTACGCAGCCGGCAACCCTGTTTCTCGCCGAGACTTAGTGCTTTTTTCAAACTTGCAATGAAATAAAACAAAAATTTTAGTTAATTTGTGAGTAGGTAGAGATATATAACAACAAATTTCGAATCCAAGTGTTTATGCCATTACAAGCTGTCATCTTCATACTATTTATAAATCTCAAATTGTATTACAGTTTTTCATTCATTCTTATGTTTTTTTTAATGATAAACGTCAAGATCTTGTGTTATATTTTGAAGTTAAAAACAAAAGAAAGTTGCTTTGGAGTCTTAGGTGTGAAAAGGTTATTGAAATCCCTTTACATATCATCTTCACTCATCGCGCCGGACATGTAGTATTACCGAACCTAATTAGAATTAATATCAATATTTCATTGCAAGTTTGAGAAATAGAGCTTTTCTCAAACATACAATTAAATAGAAGAAATGCTTCAAAAAATTAAATTATTAGCAAAATCTCAAAAAAAGCTGTTTGCTATGACAACTGCCATCTTTGCCTCTGTATGGATAATCGTCGAAAAAAAGTTATTTTGCAGGCCTAGGCCTGAAAAGTTATATGAAATTCCATTTCTGTCCCCTTCAGTTGCCGCGCCCAAAAAAATAGTAGATTGTTAAGCCACCCATTGACGACGAGGTAGTTTGGCTAATAGTGCGAGTCGGAAATGGGTGACTTTTACCCGAGTTAAGCATATAATATCATTTCGAATGCGAGGAAAGTAAAATAAGAGCAAGAAAAAAAAAAATGTCTCTTAGATAATGATAAAGAACAGACTGAATAAAACACTAATCTTACCGAATCAGCTTATTTAAGTTGAAGCGTGTAGTTGACAGTTTATGTTGTATCGATAAATCATTGAAATATATAAAGAATCAGCACACATTCTGACAAAGATTTCACTAATTTCTCGGACCACCATTTCATACAAGTTGTAGATTTTCTTGAAACTTGCGGTAGCAGGCTTTTCGTGATAAATAGAGCTCTATTTCTAATTCCATCAGGCGTTAGGTCCATTTTAGAATATGTATCCAGATATTGACTCTGTCAGTAACCCGTAATTATTAATTTCAAAATATTCCTATAAATTAAGAGAAAGAACTATTCTCATATATTTGTTTCTGGCGTCGGCAAATAAGGTTATTTTTGCCACTTTGTTCTACTGACCGCTCACAAGGGGAGAACTAATAGGAACATGCCAAATTGCGACCCTAGGGCGGAAACGTATCACTTTCCACCCGCATAGTAGATAAACAATGACCCACTTTCCGAACATGAGAAATGAAAACATACTTCCGAGTCTATTATAAGGAACGTAAAGACAATATTTCATTGCATGTTTGAGAAAAATATGTTGGAACAACCAAAGGCGAAGTAGAATGTCCTGGGGACTATTTCCGTCTCAGCCGCACTCACATATCTATTGGTGTAGTCTTGCTCGCGCGCGGGCAGGTAGGGGAAGTGCACGGAGGTGAGGTCTGGCAGCGAGCCGCCCGGCACCTGCAGCTCGCCGCACGCCAGCCCGCCGCCCCCTCCCCCGCCGTCGCCGCTCGAGTACACACTGGAAATATTCATTCACACATTCAGTATCTTCTGGTTCTCTTTAATAGTTAAGGCTCGGGCACATAGGCGCGTTTTGCGAGCACGGCGCAGAGGGGAGCGACACCGGTGTGCCTAGTGTAACGAAATAAGGCACACATTCGGACGGCAGCGTCGCGCCCCGCTGCGCCACGCTCACAAAACACGCCTCTTCCGTCGAATCGCGTTTCGGATGTATTGTTAACATCTTGAACAATGACATAAGCGCCATCGACAATAAGGTCCCTTTTCATAGATTATTGCACAATTATACATGTCTGTTTGAATATAATAGTTTTCAATATATATGTACAATAATAATAATAATCCTATAATTTCAGTGTAACTTAGAAATGGAAATGTTGTGACCAAAAACTCTTAGGTATAACTAAGTATATGTGTCATTATCTGGGAAAAGGGACCTTATTGTCGATGGCATTTACGTCGAATCGCGTTGCGTTTGTATGGTATCGTCTTGAACAACGACATAAGCGCCATCGACAATAAGGTCCCTTTTCGTAGAATGTCACATATACTTATTGCAGAATGAAATTGCCTGTAATGTATCATACATTTATGAAATAATGTAACCTGAATGACGTCGAAACGATCATACGATACGGTGATTCATCATTTGTTATTACATATATATCATGGGTTTATCACTTTTACACGATGTGTACATTACGGCCAATCAAACTAGGACTGACATTGTGTATACAAATTGGGTTCCCAAAAGGGTGTTATCCATAGCGATAGTAATGCAACATGATTTAATTCATTTAACTTTGTTGCATGTACAAAATAATTACGTTCCCTCTGGGGCCTATTTCTTGTAACACAAGCGGAAGTCTGTTTCTAACAGCAGGTATCAAAAAGTGACATCTGCTTGTATTACAACTTACATGTGCCAGAAATAGGCCTCTTGTCGAGAGATTAGCCTCTATATATTCAGCCTTCATGGCTAATAATACAAAAATAAACTGTCAATATCCTACTTTTTGAACACCAGTATAAATTTTGTAACCCATTTTACGAGCTATATTTTTGTATAAGAATGTTTCGCTCCTCGTAAGGCCCACCTACAAAAGTTATAGTTAAAATCAATCTTATTATGCAATGCATTGGGTTGAATTTTCTTATGCTCGAAAAATAATGAAACAAAAGAAAATGTACTTTGTTCACTTTTATAAAAGATTCAAATTTCATTGAAAGGGACTGTATATTATAATGCACAATAGGTCTTATAAGGTTAACTACACCTATTTCAATTTAATTTATTTCGTGTAAATAAGAATTACGGAAGATTTTATTATCAGTTTACTTTGTGAGAGCTTTGAGGAAAAATGGGTAACAAATTAAGATTTTTCCTACCTATTGTAAAACAAATGAACTGTCATCTGAAGAGCAATGAGCTAGAAATAAGGAAAATTATACAATATATGCTATTCATATAAAATATAAAGAAGTGATTTACATTGGACATTTTAGCCGCTACGACTGTTTAATATAACTTGCAATAGTAAACCTTATCAGTAGAGAAGAAGGAACACTTTTGCCTGTATGTGTCACGCCTACGTATCTGATAGGTTGGTGTGGTAGGGTGAACGAATCATGTTATGTATTTGTAACACTATAAAAATATAGTAAAGTTATTGAAATGGATGTAATTTTAGAATTTACCTAATTGTAATAATAAAGTTTCGAATCATTTTGCAGCATTACCCGTCCTATTTTGCTGCCCCGTGAACAAGAATGCTGCTAAAGGCCCCAAAACATCGGGATGAAATTTAAGTATACGCGATATAATTCATTTTCAGTTGCACAATTTCATGAACAATTAATTATCACGGCAAAGATCATATTATAACTATATTGATCCATTCTAGAGTTGGTCGTGTGGTGCCGGCTGAGAATACCACCACCCTATATCCTCCCGCTGGTGTCGTAAGAGGCGACAAAGAGGAAAAACTGATGGATGGGTAACACCGTCCGTCGGAACCCAATCTACAGCTACTGCCATTAAAATCGCCATCCACGCGCGGCGACTACGGCAACTATCCCCCAAGATTATACAAGTTATATTTGGGAGAGTCCTATGTCCAGCAGTGTACATCTTACGGCTGAAATGATGATGATGATGATGATTCTAGAGATTTTTTTTTCCTATAGTTCTTTATTCCTTTGTCTGGTTTATTTAGTTTTGCTAGTTTTTATGATTAAGTTTAGTGTAAGTATCTGATATTGTTCAATAAACATCTAGTTATTTACATTATCTAATTACTATTTACCATTAATGATCTACACTAATTATAACAAGTTTAATGATATCGTAAAAGATAACAAGTTAATTCACGCTTGCATGCTTAGAACTAATGCACGATTTGAAAGGGTTATCAATGCAATAACTATGGAAAATTAACAAAACTTTTATTTATTGTTCCATTAGAATCAACTTCGTCACTAGTGGCGTCTAAATGACATCTATTTCCTGACGACCGGTCTGGCCTAGTGGGTAGTGACCCTGCCTATGAAGCCGAAGGTCCTGGATTCGATTCCCAGTCGGGGCATTTATTTGTGTGATGAGCACAGATATTTGTTCCTGAGTCATGGGTGTTTTCTATGTATTTAAGTATTTATATGTATCCATCTATTATATATATCGTCGTCTAGTACCTACAACACAAGCCTTTCTGAGCTTACCGTAGGACTAGGTCGATTTGTGTAAGACTGTCCCGAAATATTTATTTATTATTTATTTCTGTTTGTGAAAGTTTAATTCAATATGTATGTAACACGCATTTTTTTAATACGATGTCAATGTGGGTAAGACTATCTTTCTGGAAAGGTCTTTCCAGATTTTTGTCTACCAACCAATTTCCTACATTGTCTCATAGGTATTTAGTGTCATATGACGGACTTCCCTTAAAAATATAGTATGCCGGTCTTACCCACATTGACTGTATTTATTTGGTTGTAATAAATTATTAATATTCGTTTATAATAAGATTAAACATATCCGTGTATTCATAAGACGAAAATATTTTTTCTCTTCCTCCGGTTATCACGGAATTTTCTTATCACATAAAATCGGAAACTCAATGTAGGTACAGTCAGCAGCAAAAGTTGCTAAGTGTTTGAAGTGTTCAACACACAACAAGTGTTCACACGCGCACTTATTCTCTTGACAATAGAAACGTGTTGACCTCATTTTGAACACCTCAAATGCTTAACTACTTCTGCTGCTGACTGTACCTGTAGCCGCCCAGAGGTCTATAAAACGATCTGCCAAAACATGTCATCCTTAATATCCATTATGATAAATCAAAATTGCATTTAAATTGGCATCTTTTGACCCGTAGGCGATTAGGGGATAAATTAATTAAATAAATCTCAGTTGGAAACTTACTTAGTGTTGTTTGGTATTCTGGGTATTTCGCATGACGAACGCGGTCGGTTAGCCGGGTTCATGCCCAGTGCTCCCAATACGTCTAGGTGAATGTCGTTAGCTGAAACAAGTGAAACTCCTATAGTATAATTTGTTTTGTGGTAACTGTTAAAAGTAGACAAGTAAGCAAGATTATCATCTTCAGCGGACTGTACAAAATGTTAAATTATTAAACCTAAGACATTTTTCAAGTATTTATCACACGTACAAATATTATGAATATGGCAATTAACAATTATGATAGGTACAGTGACACGCTACAGTTCCCAGGCGGCATTTTTAATTATATTTCGAGACAGTTTCATGTATGAATAATATATGACCCCGACGCCTGTGCGATGTGAATTGCATGACGCTAAAAAAATGGAATTTGCACCTACTCCATACTAGTTTCACTCCATATATAAATGACAGTCATACTAAAGCCCGTTTCACATCAAGCGCGGGCGCGTGTTAACGCGGGCCCGCGTTGACACGCGCCCGCGCTTGATGTGAAACGGGCTTAAGGCATGCGCTCTCAAATTCCCACGGAAATTACGGTAACCATTTTAATATGAACCCTTACTACTGAGAACTAAGTTCAAATTCAAATTCTATACTATAATAAAACACGCGGTAACGTTGATCGTTGAATGTGAATGTATAAATCGTGCATAAATGTAAAGATGCGTCCATATTTGCTAATGGTTCTAATGGCGTGAAAAGCAGTAACCGATGTGAAATTATTGTGCACTCGGATTCTCCTGGAAGTTTTATTGTCTGTAATTGTTGTTTATAATCTAATAAGATTTGGCATATACTATTACATACCTCTCCCGGTGGTTCTGCTGCGTGTGCGGATGCACGTACGAGTCCAGCTGGTGGTACGGTTAGAGCGGTAGGGACGCCCTTGGTGGTAGGACATCATCAGATCAGAAGTGTCCGATGCGTAACTACTGTGTATTGTTAGATTTGACATGACTACTACATACCTCTGACATGACTACATACCTCTCCGGTGGTTCTGCTGCGTGTGCAGGTGCACGTGCTGGTGGTACGTCGAGAGAAATTGGGGCGCGCTTGTTGCCAGAAAACCACGAAGTCATAAATAACCAACGTGTGACTACTATATGCTTGCATCAAATACTACCCGTAGCTTGGTTGTGCTGATAGTATTTGACAGTTATTATTATTACATACCTCTCGCGGTGGTTCTGCTGCGTGTGAAAGTGCTGGTGGTACGTCGAGAGAAACTGGGGCGCGCTTGTTGCGAGAAAACCACGAAGTCAGAAATAACCAACGTGTGACTATTGTATACTTGCATCAAAAATAGTTGCATGGTTGTGCTGATAGTATTTCACAGTCATTATTATTACATTCCTATCGCGGTGGTTCTACTGCGTGTGCAAGTGCTGGTGGTACGTCGAGAGAATCTGGGGCGCGCTTGTTGCCAGAAGAACATGAAGTCAGACATAACCAACGTGTGACTATTGTATGCTTGCATCAAATACTACCCGTAGCTTGGTTGTGCTTATAGTATTTGACAGTCATATTTATTACATACCTCTCGCGGTGGTTCTGCTGCGTGTGCAAGTGCTGGTGGTACGTCGAGAGAAACTGGGGCGCGCTTGTTGCGAGAAAACCACGAAGTCAGAAATAACCAACGTGTGACTATTATATGCTTGCATCAAGTACTACCCGTAGCTTGGTTGTGCTGATAATATTTGACATTTATTTGTATGTCTCTTCCGTACACGGAACAATGGTGTTCCGGACATTTGGGAGGCGTACGCGGAGCCAGATCGAGCCAACGCGCAGAGGCCCTTTCGACAATTTAATGAAATGTAAGGGGTACACTAAGCGGATGTTGCCCCTGTCCGTATCATGGGACGCGCACAGAGACAGCACCCGCCATGGTGTAAGGACTATTGAGTTATAATGAAATCTAAAATGTACTAGGCTATTGGGTGGAAAGGATGGACTAGCTACTGGGCTATTGGATAAAAAACCGGACGTCTGCCTAATAAAATGGTATTTATTATTATTACATACCTCTCGCGGTGGTTCTGCTGCGTGTGCAAGTGCTGGTGGTACGTCTAGAGAAACTAGGGCGCGCTTTGTGCCACAAAACCACAAAGTCAGAAATAACCAGTGTACGACTATTATGTGATTGTATCAAATACTACCCGTAGCTTGGTTGTGCTGATAGTACTTGACAGTCATTATTATTACATACCTCTCCGGTGGTTCTGCTGCGTGTGTGGGTGTGCATGCGAGTGAAGAGGGTGGTGCGGTGACAGCGGCTGCGACGCCGCCGGCGCCTCGCCGCCGCACGACTGGTGGAGCGCCGAGTCGGAGTTGGTGCGGCGCCAGTTGCTATCTGGCGGTGGACTGGAACAAACCAGACATTTTGTTATGATTTTAAGAGTCGCTTGTAACGAATGTCTGTCAACGTCATAATAATCGTAATCATCGTGTGATGCCGGCTGACTAGAATAGCTCCACCCTATCTCGTCCCGCGGGTGTCGTAAGAAGCGACAAGGGGAAACATCCTACGAATGGGCAGAAGCGTCCGTCGAAACCCAATCTACAGCTACTGCGGTGGCCAACCCGCCTGCCAAGCGTGGCGACTATGGCAACTACCCCCCAAGATGATACAAGTCATATTTGTGGGAGGCCTATGTCCAGCAGTGGACTGCATACGGCTGAAATGTACATGTATAATTGTATATGTATGTAATAATTGAAAAGTTAGGCGTTCTTTATGGGATGGCAGCTGTAAATATTCATTAATCAGTCCGTTTGAATGTGGATATGTTAATGGTGCATAACATTCTTAAATGAATCAATTTCTGTTAAACGCCACAACTGGAACTAGGAAGGCGATTTATCAGTTGTGGACAAGGAACTACTGAATGAACCATCCACGGTGGATATCATCTTGCATCATTGGTGAGACAAAATCGCGAACTTCGCCATTCTGCCGCCGAAACCGATGAAGTCTCCTCACAAAGTATCGAGGACCTAACTATATTATTTTGTCGTAACTTCGCCCACACATCATCAGCAATCACCGTCAATTACACGTAACAATAATTTAAATCTAGATAAAAAAAAACAATAGCAAATGTTTTAATTGTTTTTGCTTATCAGTTTTCGTCAACAAGTCTATGAAGACATATATTTAAAGTCGTATGTAGGTACTAGGCTTGCACAATGCAGCATTAATGTTTGAAGATTTATTATTTTGGGCGTTACACCAGGTAGGTGCAGCTAGTATAAATAAACTACAAACATTAGCTTCGAAATTACACGACGTTCTTACTCAGAACTGAACGCATTTCAACTTGATTGTTGGTGTGACCTACTTTCTTTATTTATTACGAATTCATTAAAAGTTGCTATATATAGGTAACCTATAGGGTATCAGTTTGTACATAGAAGCAGTGTTAGGCTCTTTTAAGGGGTCAGCAACGCGCCCTGCGGGCGTTACACGTCGAAGTAAACAAGGCTAAGTGACTCATTACAAAACAACCCTTTTAAAGACCGTCAGATGTAGATGTAAAATCTATCTAAGAAGTAAGAACCATCGCTGGTGTATTCATTAACCGTTGCTCAAAACTACAAGCATATCGGATAAGCCGTTTGAGACGTACCTAAAAGAGAATATTTGTTTAAGTATATGCCCAAACACAGTAAACAAACAACTTCGTTGTACGGCGCCATTTTCATTTCGCTGATCTGCAGACGATTATCTTCTCCTTTCCTCATAAAATCAATAAATGTCTTATTAATTTCACCAAATAGAAGAATACCTATTGTAAAACTTAATTATATGACTCAATAAGCTGCAGGAATTCGCGTGTAAAATGACAACTGACGTTGAATACTTTCAAGTTTTTGACAAGATACAAGTAGCAAGCAACAAGTAGACTCTTCTTTAAACATAAAAGCAAGGATTGTATTTTTAAGAAGTCTCAATAACCAAATTGACAGTAAATTTTCAGGTCCTTGTACTAGTTATTCAGGTGTGATTGTATAAACATTTGAATCGACTAACGTTTATCTAACTATTAGGCTTGACTGGCGTAGAAACTGTTTAAAACTTGCAACACACCCATTTTGGTGAAATTTCCAAAAAAAAAACTTTCTTATTACATGACGTAAAAAGATTCAATGATTAAAATTTCAAGGGTCTACCATAAACGGTTTAGGATGTGGTCGTTTGTCAGTCTCTAGGTAACCCGTAGATTTTCAAACATTTGTAGTCACAGAACTTAATTATTTCCAATATTTAGATGGAAGTCGCAAGAAATACATTTTCAAGTAGATAGACGGTCTAATTATATTGGTTGCAGCCTTGAAAATAACAATAACATTCATGCCTTCAAATGCAATTATTAAAGTACGTGCTACGACAAAACGATTGTGGTACACAAGGTATAACAAATTTGATCCGCCACGGTCAATGACTTTTATAATTATAAGGTAACTACAGTACCTATATAGTGAAAACCCAATTAATATAAACATTTAATGAACGCAAAGTATAGGTTTGTCCCTTCACCTTTGGGCTGTATTAACTAATTACCCTTAATTTAATTGAAAGCCCGTGGGTGTATAATTTGGGCCTTCAAAATTAGACCGCAAATAGTCGAACTATGAACTTCCATATTTATTGTAACAATGAATATTTAAAACGAATTTCCTGTTTGTACCTTTTTGTATACCGAAAAGGAAACAATTATTAATTATGAATGAGGTTCTGTAGTGAGTAGCATGTAAATACGTGAGGTGTGTCATCAAAATGAATAAACCGAAACAGTCATCTACATTTCTACATGTTGTTTTATAGCATCTAACGGAGCAGGTTTTCGCTTGTTTCCTGCTTTAGGTTTGAAACTTGTATAATTTCAATAAGCCACAATGCGTGATACTGGATCATTACATCACTATGTATTCTACGATAATTGCGAATGAATAACAAAATAAAATCATATAACTGGTTAGTGGACCCGGAAAAAGTTTCAAAGCTGCCGCCGCGCTAATTAATGCCGATTTTTGTATGTATCTAAATTTCGGAAATCTTACAAGTCTTAAAAAAAAATCTGCTATATAGTAGTTATACACGGTGTAATTCTTTACATGATACAAAATATGTTTTTCTAACTACATATCTTGCAAGTGAATGCTCCTTCCTACTCTCGCTGAAATCACAATATTTTAAAATTTTCATGGACTGTTTGAATCATAACTGTCAAACACATTTTTTTTTGTGATTTATGCCAGTTTGAAAAGTAATTTAGTTAAATTTACATTTTAAATATCGTCTAAAAGTTGTATTAAGTAATATCATAATTTACAAGTAAAAAAATACAAAAAGAAAATGTATAAAAAAAATTGTGTTATTTAGTTATTTTAATGAGAGTTACAGTTTTCACTTGCTAGTTGATTATGGAGTTCGAAATAGTATACCGGGTGTGGCCTGTAATAGGAGCATTAACTTTAGGCAGCTGGCCGCTTTGGATTCAATAGAGCACCGTGCTCGCAGACTCATTGGCGATCCTGAATTACTGAGTGTAAGGTTACAAAGCCTTGAGCACCGTCGCAGGGTTGCTAGTTTGTCTGTGTTTTACAGGATACATTTTGGAGAGTGTGCACAGGAACTGCACGATTTAATTCCGCCATCTCCGTTCCTCCACCGGACGTCCAGACGAGGGGAGCGGTTTCATCCTTACGTTGTGAATATTCCATTCATTCGCACGAAGCGATTCGCTTCTACCTTCCTAATGCGGACTGCTAAGGAATGGAATTCGCTCCCTTCGTCTGTATTCCCGGTAAGATATAATTTGGGTCTTTTCAAGGCAAGAGTGAATAGGCTGTTACTGAACCAGCGTGCTACACCCTCGACCTCGTCGTCACTTTCCATGCAATGTATTGCGAAAACTATGAAATTTGTAGGCTGACAGTAAACGTCAACTAGACTATTGGATGCTGTTCAATGAAAATACTATTTAGTTTGTTCGAAAAAATCACAAGTAATAAATTACCCAATTATTTAAAGTTGTAGAACAAATGTTGTTACGTTCGTGGTGTAGAAGCGATCCCTAAATTTTTTGCTCCTATTACAGGCCACACCCGGTATTACGTATACGTAGTATATTGCGTTTTACCGCCCTGGATAGGTCCAGGGCGGTAACACAAAGAATGGCTCAGATCGCGGGTATTTATGGCCCAAACCGGAGGTGAGCGATCTGAGGCGTTCTTTATTACCGCTCGTGGTGCGTACATAGTTTTACGTCTTCATCTGGGTGTAAAGTGAGATATTCCGTCGCGCCCTAGGGCGGTAAATCTCTCTTACCGCCCAGTTTGACGTAAAACATATTTTGTATCATGGAAAAAATTACACCCTGTTAGATCCCCTGATCGATATCTTCCTGTCTAGTATTTTGATAGTAGTCACATTCTAATAAATAGGTAAGTTAGGCTTGTGAGGCTGGTTCAGATGCCCGAAGGGCAAACTGACCAGGAATAGAAACCCCGAACGATGGGGCTCCGTCGACTTTGGGAATGAAGAAATGTCACGTTTCACGATACCAACAGTTACATTATGCTTGAGTCGCACGCTTGGCGATTTCCGCGACTATTCTCAACATATATCTATTTTTTGCAAACAAGGTTAAAATTTCTATACCACAAATAAGGGAGTAAGGGTCGCATAGATTCAGGTAGTTTGAAGTGAATCGTATGTCTAAGAACTGATCATCTTGTTTGCCGAGGTTTGTTGCTCTACATTCATTATAGTTTAGGTACCTACGTTATGCACAGTATTTGTTACGGTAAAACAAGTAATGTGTTTTTAAAATTGACTTTTCGCTATGAAACATGAGCCGATCCGAAACGACAACCACACCAGTTGTTTCACACTGTTACACAAGTAACATTTAACCAGCATAAATCGATTGCGAGTCGATAATCGTGGCGGCTGGCTCTCTTAATGGTATTTTCATCGTCGTGTTACCAATTAAAAACTATTCGATGGGAATAGTGATTGCAGAATTCTCATTGTCTCATTAATCGATACCTATTTTGTAATGATATACTGTCCTCCCAATCGATAGCAACATCCTTGTTGACATATTTTTTCCGCAATAAATGATTGATTCCCATTTAGTGAAAATTACTTCAAAGAAATAAAGTTAACTTGTTTACACAATTGCAACTACTAATGTCTAGCCTGCTCATCTTGCCGTAAAGTTGACATTTGTCATACGGGAATACCTAATCCAGGAAAAATGTCAAGAGTTTAATTCAAATTTACCCGTAAATCGAAAATAGCTGACTTCCTGAGAATGAATTGATATAAGCACTCAACTATGTAGTTCGTGGACATTTATACCTCATTAATAGTTAATATTAGGTTTTTTTAACTATTGTATAGCATGTTTGAGAAATGCACTATACATAGGCGTGAAAAGGGGTTGTCATCCTCGTAACAATCCTACATATACCCGGCCGGCAACCCCTTACTTCCCGGCCTCTGTAGTAATGTACTATTTCAACTGTAATACACTGCGGAATGTCTTGAAAGTAACCCATAATTTTCACAATGATTTTGAGTTGCTGTCCACTGATACTTGGTGATAGTGGGGGCATCCCCCCATCATCGACACTTTTCGATTATTCACGAGTGTCGACGATAATTGTCCCTCAAAGACGATTACGCACTTTACACACACGTGCATATTCGCCCATTACGGCGAACCATTGTGGCGAGCTGTGATAGGTAATTCGGTACTCACCTTAGATACACCGTGCTGCCGTAGGGGCTGGTGTCGTGCCGGCGGTCGGCGGGGCGCCGCATCGGCCCCACAGAACTGGAGGCCCGACCGCGCTGCGTCGGCGACCGCGAAGGCGACGCCCCGCCACTTCGGCCTCCGCCCATGCCATATTGTGTCGCTAGCGTTACTTCTTCAGGCTGCAACAATATCCGAAATGTTAACAATCCCGTAAACTATTTACTGTGTCTAGGATTTATTTTTGTTACGGTTCTATTCAGAATTCGACCGCAAGCAACAGAATGGCAACGAAGCAAGTTTTGAAAGGCTTTTCTGCAGTACTACAGTTACTGCACGTTAAAAAGGCTGTCGCTGCCGATCGATTTCGGACTGACACCTTAATAGTACATCGGGCTATTAGCTAACTATCCTATTGTGAAGAATAACAAGTGTGAAATCGCATACAAATTCACTCTTGTTCTTTTTTCTTATTGATTTCTATATTGAAGTTTCAGAAATATCTGCTAACGGTAATTGCATTATGACAGGATTATCCCTTAAGACGTACTTATATGTTGTCTTAAAATCACCTCTGCCTTCATAAGGGTTAATAAATGATAGTTATTAGAATCTATGAACTTTGAAAAATTTATATTGGTTTGAGATTTTGTTTGTTGTTTATTTTTATTTATTAAGAAACTGCTAACGAAACCACAATTTTGAGAAATCAAGGAAAAATGCGCTAAGCGTCTCTAAAGGCGCGCATAAATTCGCAGGCTTCGCAGCCAACGCGGTTGAGTCTTGGTAGCTCAGATGACAGAGCGAGGGTCATGTGTCCCGGAGACGCGTATTCGAGTCTCGCCTGGCAGTGGTTTTTTTTTCCATTTTTCCTTTATTTCTCAACGGCATTTAGTTCTTAAGTAATCTGGTACCTACTGATCAGGCAGTGTCAAATAATAGCAACCAAAGTAGCCAAATATATCGGCAGTATCGGCACAGATCTTCATTAGTATAGCAATAAGGATGTGACGATATATTACTAGGTTAATAATAGTATATAAACTATATCTAGAGGGAACATAGACCACACTGTAATACAAAAACATGTAAGTGCATATAGGTATATTAAGGTGGATTGATCTTGAAATCTTTACAGCTTTGTTTACATGGGACAGCTGGATTTACTATTTTCTAGCATGGTAACATCTTAATCTTTAATCTTGGCATTCAAGAATGACTAGATAGATTTTGATGAAATTGGTATGAACATAGCTGAGACCCTGGCTGGCTACTTTTTACCCGACTACCTTTAAAAAAAGGACCGGAATGGAAGGCGTTATTTAACGTATATAACTAGGTCACATCTTTTAATAACTGGTTTTATTAAAATTTTACTATTATGGCGTTACGATTTCAATATATTTTGCTAAAAAAGATTTTATTTTTTATTTTGGTGTTACACCAGGTAATTTCGTATGTATATTTAATACCTACTGATAACCTAGGTATTTTTTTAACACCCCAAGTACTTCAGAAACACATTTTTATACTTACTTTCTGATCATATAATATATATGAAGATAATTGGCAATACCAAGTTTACCAAATAGTAAAATAAAAATACCAAAATGGTAGGAATTTTCTTGTCTGGAGTCCAGAATTTTCATGGTAATTTTAATCAAGGAGACTTATTATTTATTAACTTTCTAAGCACTTTTTAGCATTAAATAAATAAATATTTCGGACAATCTTACATAAATAAACCTAGTCCTTTGGTAAGATCAGTAAGGCTTGTGTTGTAGGTGCTAGACGACGACATATATACGACTTATAATAGCTAGATACATATACATAGAAAACACCCACGCTCAGGAACAAATGTCTGTGCTCATCACACAAATAAATGCCCTGCCTGGGATTCGAACCCAGGACCATCAGCTTCTTATGAAATAAAACATATGGAATGGTATCGTCTTCTGCTCTATCTGGTCTTTTGTCTAGAAACTTTTTCCTAGAAAATAATATAGATACATTCAGTTCAGTACTGTCTTTTTTTCTCTCATGTTTTAGTGCTAAAAAGTTTTTGATTCGTTTTTTTAATTAGTTACTGACAATCAACAAGACAAGTTACTGACAATCATGTTAAAAGTTTTATATTATATTTAATTGATCAATTTTACTCCCTATGATTAATCAAATGTAGCACATTAATTCCAGCCTCAGATCATATCAATAGAGAGAACAGATATATATCCCTACAGTAAAATACTTAGCTATAATGAATCCAGAAAGTGTATCCAATCATGCTTGTGCCTTGATTTTAGGGACACTACCAAGTATGTTAATTAGTGACCATGACAAAGTGATAACTCCTACAAATGGTGCTACAAAAACGAGGTTGTTTTAATTAAAATTACTTTTAGGTCTGTTACAATTTTCGCATTGTTTGCGATTTGTAAGTAGTATAATATCACCAAATCCAATCTATGCCATAAATCAATCTCAATATTGAAAAGTAATGAACTCATAAAACTATTGGCAACCAAGGCAGTAAATTTTCAGCCTTATATGCATGCACATAAGGACTACAATATCCACATGCTGGTATCTAGCACATCCTACAACATAAGATCAACAAAAAAATAACTTTTAAAAGGGCATAATTAAAAATGTACATTACATGGCAACATTCATGGATTAAAAAACTTGGTAGACATGTTATAATTAATAATGGTATCTTTAACAACATTGATGTATTCGGTAGTGTACAGATGAAACCAATGCCATGGACGAACAAAAACTTTTCGACCACATGGCACTAAGTAAATATGAGTAGTCTTTCTGCATGCTTCACATGTTTGTTAGCCGAACTATGTTTATTTTGACAATTATAATTTAAATTTAGTATCTTAGGCATATTTTATAAGGTGTTAAGTTAACTCAATTCACACCTTCTGTTGATTAATTATTCAAATTGCAATTCAGTCTTAGAATAATTTATAACCATAATTATGTTTACATTGTGATATACAATACTTTGAACAGGTTCTCAGAGATAAATGAAAATTTAAAATATAAAAACAAAATAGGGAATCAATATAGCCGTCTACAACTGCACCACTAGGTACCATAAAGAAAAACACAGCAGGTCTACTACAATTGAAATGCAACGAGCAAGAGTCCAGAGGAACCTTAGCATTTTCTGGCTCCACACTGGCCTGTGGTGCAGCCACATTTGGCAAAGAGCCACTGCGGAACGAGCCCAGCCCAGGCTGCGTGGGCCTGAGCATGGAATCATTGTTCTCCACGGGTTTAGTGGCTTTGACTCTTGCACGTCGGTTACTTGTGTTAACCTGTAACCATGACTCTTGAACAAACTACTTTCTCACTTACAAATACTTGCAAAACATACACTGATGTTAAAACTAGTGACCTTGATACGTACGCGTAAAGTAACATTTATAGTTAATACCAGCACAAGAGGTTAATACTCCAATGTTTATAATGGAATTGAATGAGAATGAATTAGATTTTGCTATCTTGATAGCATTATTATTACTAACATATCACAATGGATCTAATTTAGAATCACTTTGCTAACTCATAAAATTTTAAAATGCTGTATTGTTGTCTTCGTAAATGAATAGCACTGACAATGACAATTATCTATTCGTGCACAGTACAGCTTCTACATTGCAGTTATTGTAGAGCCTTTGTGTTTAGATAACATTTAATTAATCAGTTAAGTTATTGAGTCGCAATATGAATATTGCAAAGATTATTGTTTACGTCTCGGCCGCACATTTGACGGCCAGGAAGCGATTGCTTGAGTAAATAGGCGACATACCTTATTGGTTGCGTCTGAAACTTCACGCATAATCTTTTCAAAAGCGGCCGTCTCTTCGGCCTGCTTTTGATTGTGAAGGGCAATTTTTTCACTAAATTTCCTAGGGTTCGCCATGATTACTGACGAACAGGAATTTTCCTTTTTTTACATCACAATTTTATGCGCTCTTAATATACCAAAACGCGCTTGCCTGTCATGTCGCACACAAACTTAATGTTGCTATTTTGCAAAATTCTTTACTTGTCTATTGACAACATATTAACAAAGACAAAAAAAAAACTCCCAAAACAAATAAAGCTCATTGACTTTAATTGAATGAAAACAATTTAAATCATCCTAATTACATATACAGCTTTAAAAAAAACGAGATTTTTTATAATATTTCTGTTTGTATCATGTTTGTATTGGTTTTTTTATGTATTTTAGTTTCAATCTGTCACTGTTGTCTTGACTGAATCGTGAAGTTGTCAGTGATGTAATGTCAGTCCATAGACATGTCAGTCAGTCAGTCACCCAGTTATACGTCATGGTGACATACGAACTGACAACGCGTGTTGCGAAAAATAAATTATGCAAATTAATTCATTATCTTTTTAATAATATATATTCGAAGACACAGTGCTTATAAAATATTAAACGGTCTGACCACAGCATAAGCATAATGGCGGAAAAATATATACTAACTCTAGATATAGGAACTACTACGATTCGTTCTTTTATATATAATTCTAGAGCCGAAACTATTGGAAGTGCTGTTGATCAGGTATGTTTTTAAGATTTTTTACTAATGTAACCTTATAAACTAAGCAGACTACTGTGATCACTTTGGAATTCCAAGGTCTAATAAGGTTTCATTTCCATAAAAGAGGTAATACCTATGTTTTCAAATAAACTATACATTATAATATTTTTTTTTACTCATAAAGTTTCTTTCGCAATAATATAGCAGCATGTAGCTTATAAATTCTTCGAGATTCAATGGTCTTTATTCATCACTTACATTGTAAGTTATCTTGGCAAGGTGGCTAATTTAAATTTAGAATTATTTGTGCACTCTATACAAGTTTTATCAGATAATGACTGGCTTAATTAATACAAATCGAAATATAATTTACACAAAATGGCCCAATCAAGTGGCTAATTATGGAAAGGTCCAGGGAAATTATACTAAACTAGCCTCATAATTTTAATTCCCAAACATTATGCAAATATAAAAAAAAAAAAGGGTTATAATGAGTGCTCATACTATTGTAAATTGAGCAGCTGGCAGCATGAGGATAAAAAAATAAATATTTGATATGTATACATCATCTTTTTACTCACCATTCATCCACTTTAGTACAGTCGCCATCAGATATATCGGAGCTGTGGAAGTGGTCTCATATATCTGAACAGTGCCTGTATTATCAAGGCGATAAGGTGCATGTTCAGTTATTTTTGACCACCTCCACAGCTCAGATATATCTGATGGCGACAGTACAATGTGATAAGGTCTAGAAAAAGTAAACAGTGTATATTCCTGTTAGAACATGTTACAAGTAATCTTCAATTGCAGGTTAAATTACACTATCCAAGTCCAGGGTTTGTGGAAATTGACCCTGATGAGCTATGGACATCCGTGGTACAAGTTGTATTAATTTCAATCAAAGGTAATTTATATTTTGATTTTTAAATCTGAGCATAGAGAAAGTGTTAAGTATATGTCTAGAAACATGAACAAATTATTAAAATTAATATTATTCAAACTATTATTTACCAGTATGTATCTATACTAGAGGCAAAGCATGTAACCTGTGTTTGCCGATTAACTTTTGATTCATTATTTTATTTATAATTGACAAGTTGTATGTTGGTAGTTTCTAAGTCGGTTAACGCTTCCCATATCATCCTGTGAAATGTTATGTTATTGTTATGACAAAAAACACATCTCCATAAAACTGAAAACATAACTATTAAGGCATTTCATCAAGTGCAACTTATAATTTTCAATACTGGATAATTCGAAAAAGAAGTATCAGCCAAATTATTTTAAATTAGGTATAGTGAAAACAGTGCCCATTAATTCATTTCAATTTTTTGTTTATGGCTCCATCAAGTCCTTGATATATATCTTGACATATCTATGAGTCATTTCTTCAAATCTCTGTTAAAATACTTGGCTTGAACTTGAACACCAGGTTAAGCCCTGGTCCATATTAGCTATATCCCTAGGTAATCGTCATGATTTTTTGTTTCTATATATTTAATACAAAACAATTTTTAGATGCAAAACTATCGGCAGCACAGATAACTGCAATGGGCATATCCACACAAAGGAGCACATTCATCACTTGGTCACGGCATTCAGGCAAACCATTTCACCGATTCATCACTTGGAAAGATCTTAGAGCGGACAAGCTTGTCAATCAATGGAACGAGTCTTATACGTGGAAGGTACTGTGCAAAATCTAATTTGTAATTATGGTAAATCCGAAAATTATAAAAAATAAAAATATATTAAATTGAAAAATATAAGTATATAAAATTGGCCGTGGGGTGACCGGCTTTAGAATTGTCCCCCACCATATCTTCCCGTGGTTGCAGTAAGAGCCTGCTAAGGGAATACACCGGGAGATGGGCAGCAGCATCTCCTAAAATAAAATACCAATTAAATAAAAAAACTGCGCGCGCCAACCCGCCTGCCAAGCGTGGCGCGTATGGCAAACCCCCCCCTTAATGAAAAGTCAAAAAAAGCCACGGCCCCGAGGTTCCGGCGACCTCCGGTGCTCTGGCTATTGTGGTAGCGGTCAGAGCATTCGCGGGGTCAGGGGTGCTAAGAATCTCCGGAAGAGATCCGGCTACCCACCCCAACGACCACTGGCCCTGGTAACACACAACATACGCACTATGAGGACTGACGAAAAGATCTGCGAGCTGGAAGAGGAACTGAGCAGGTTACACTGGGACATTGTAGGGTTATCTGAAGTCCGTAGAGAGGGGGAGGACACCATAATCCTGAAGTCTGGTAACTTGCTCTACCACCGGGAGGGCGACTAACAGTCCCAAGGTGGTGTCGGGTTTCTCGTTCACAAGTCCCTCGTAAACAACATAATAGCCATCGACAGTGTGTCGAGCAGGGTGGTATACCTAATACTCAGAATATCCAAAAGATATTCGCTGAAGGTCATTCAGGTATACGCACCGACCTCGTCACACTCCGATGAGGAAGTAGATGCTATGTATGAGGACGTAAGTAGGGCCATACATACTTCGAAAACCTACTTCACTGTTGTTATGGGGGACTTCAACGCTAAGCTGGGCAAGAGAAGCGGTGATGAGCTGAGAGTGGGGCAATTTGGGTATGGGCAGCGGAACCCTAGGGGACAGAGGCTGGCCGACTTTCTGGAGAGAGAGGAACTCTTCATGATGAACTCTTTCTTCCAGAAGCCGCCTCACAGGAAATGGACATCGATGAGTCCGGACGGTTCCACGAGAAATGAGATAGACTTCATCATGACCGACAGGAGACGGATATTCAGTGATGTCTCTGTGATCAACAAGGTAAAGACCGGTAGTGATCACCGAATCGTAAGAGCGTCACTGAATATCAATGTTAGACTTGAAAGGTCCAGCCTGATGAAGTCTACCTACCTACCCGAGCCCATATTCAAAACCCCGAGAGCTTTCAACTTGAGCTCTGTAATCGCTTTGCCTGCCTAGAGAACTTAGCTTCAGTGGACGAGATCAACAACGGGCTAGTGGAAACTGTCCACACAGTAGGGTCTAAGTTTTTTAGACCCCGCCGTAAGGATAGACCTCAGAAACTAACCGAGCGAACCTTAAACCTCATGGCTGAACGACGCTCTCTACAGCTGCAGTCTCCCGATGACGCGGAGTCGTTTAGGCAGCTCAATAGACGTATATCTAAGTCCTTGCGACATGATCTGCGTGTGTGAAAGTGTTCGTAAAGGATAAGTCTATTGGGCAAAGCCAGCTGACAAAGCTGAAACGGGAAGATGGCAGCATAGCGTCGACCAAAGCAGAGGTTTTAGGCGAGATTGAGAGGTTCTATGGACAGTTATACACTTCGGTCGCAAAGCCCGTTGACAGCTTGGTAGGAGATCCAAGAGCCAAGCTGTCCCGACATTATACCGAAGTTATCCCGGACATCAGTCTGTACGAGATTAGGATGGCCCTAAAACAGCTTAAGAACAACAAGGCGCCGGGCGAAGACGGAATCACTTCAGAGCTTCTGAGAGCGGGTGGAATACCGGTACTTAAAATCCTCCAGAAGCTCTTTAGCTCCGTTTTGTCCGAGGGCAAAACGCCTGAAACATGGAACAGAGGCGAGGTGGTGCTGTTCTTCAAAAAAGGTGACAATAGCCTATTGAAGAACTACAGACCCATCACGCTTCTGAGCCATGTCTATAAGCTGTTTTCAAGGGTTATCACGAATCGTCTCGAACACAGACTCGATGACTTCCAGCCTCCCGAACAAGCCGGTTTCCGAAAAGGCTATAGTACCATAGACCACATCCATACGTTGCGGCAAGTTATACAGAAGACCGAAGAGTATAACTTGCCATTATGCCTAGCGTTTGTGGACTATGAGAAAGCCTTCGATTCGGTGGAAACAATGGCGGCGCTTGAGTCTCTTCAGCGATGCCATATTGACTATCGGTACATCGAAGTGTTGAAGTGTTTGTATAGTAACGCCACCATGTCAGTCCGAGTACAGGAGCAGAGCACGAAGGCGATTACATTGCGAAGAGGCGTAAGGCAGGGAGACGTGATCTCTCCAAAACTGTTTACTGCCGTAATGGAAGACGCCTTCAAGCTCCTGGAATGGCAAGGGCGTGGCATCAACATCAACGGCGAATATATCACTCACCTTCGATTTGCCGACGATATCGTAGTCATGGCAAAGTCGATGGAGGAACTCAGCATGATGCTCGATGACCTCAACCGAGTTTCACAACGGGTGGGCTTGAAAATGAACATGGACAAGACGAAAATAATGTCAAATGCCAATGTTGTGCCCACCCCAGTCTTTGTTGGGAACTCGGTACTCGAAGTTGTTGACTCGTATATCTACCTAGGACAAGTAGTCCCAATTAGGTAGGTCCAACTTCGAGAAAGAGGTAAACCGCCGAATCCAACTCGGTTGGGCAGCGTTCGGGAAACTACGTAATGTCTTTTCGTCCGACATACCTCAGTGCCTCAAGACGAAAGTCTTTAACCAATGTGTGTTACCAGTGATGCTGATGACTTACGGCTCCGAAACGTGGTCTTTCACTATCGACCTCATCTCAAGGCTCAAAGTCGCTCAACGAGCTATGGAGAGAGCTATGCTCGGAGTTTCACTACGAGATCGACTCAGAAATGAGGAGATCCGTAGGCGAACTAAAGTCACCGACATAGCCCACCGGGTTAGCAAGCTGAAGTGGCAATGGGCAGGCCACATTGCACGCAGAGAAGATGGCAGATCACAGGCACTCACACTACAATGAATTTTGATCACCTATAATGTGGCCAATTATTGGAGGGTGGCCACTAACTAGAGAATTACTTACAATCTATTGCTATTTTATGCTACTAGTTGATATAGTTAATGAATATGATATAATTTAGTGAGACCAAATACTTTTTATCTAGAGAGATTCATCTTTAGTAATAAACCTAGCGATTAGTAGAATAAATATTGTCTGTGTATTATCAATTAATTATTTTTAAAAGTTCAAATAGATGATATATACTTAAGAAAACGACGAATGCGGAACGAAGCGGTCCTCGTAGTAATATATTCGAGTAGTAGTATATATTCCTTACAAAGAAAATCAAAATATTTCATAAAAAAATATTTGATTTGTTCTTAGTTTTATCATTTTTAACTAGCTTGAATCCCAGGTAAAGTTTTTATAAATAAATAAATATTTCGGGACATTCTTACACAAATCGACCTAGTCCTACGGTAAGCTCAGTAAGGCTTGTGTTGTAGGTACTAGACGTCGATATGTATAATAAATAGGTTCATATAAATACTTAAATACATAGAAAACACCCATGACTCAGGAACAAATATCTGTGCTCATCACACAAATAAATGCCCTGACTGGGAATCGAACCCAGGACCATCGGCTTCACAGGCAGGGTCACTACCCACTAGGCCAGACCGGTCGTCGTTTTATATTGCTTTGTAATTTGTAACTTAAAACAGAAATGAGTGTGACTGTGGATTTCCATCCTTATCAGTGACTTTGAACTCTATGTCAAGGTCGTAAAGATCTAATTGTTATTTTACCAGCCGCCACGTTTACTAACGTATCTACAAAACGTTTACTTTGTATGCTCTGTAACGAAAATAGTATCCGCTTTATAAAGGAACTGTCACAAGTCACAATAAATTAAATATAGCATCCACATGTTTATCAATTGTTACCGTCTTTGTTTTACTGGATCGAAACCAACCATATTGCACCTTGATATAAATAAACAGAGATTATTATTTAACGATGCAACTTAAGTCCTAAAATTCCTTGCAAACTCAATGATTTCACATGTTTTCATTACAATTATACTCAGTTTAAAATTATACAACGTTTCATCTCCAACGACTACCTTTTTATAGCATATCGAGTCTTGCGTCCCTTTTGCCTTTAACTTGTTAGAATGCGATCGCTAAGGTGAAAGTTGATAATTTCATGATCATCTTAGTTTAGCAGACGTTGTGCCAGATAAGAGACGCCGGTATCACTCAGAATAGTTATCCTCGAAACGCCCACCATCACCATACTAAAATATTTAATAGTTAAAAACCAACCTTAATATGCAGTGAATTGGGTTGAATTTTCTTTTGTACGAAAACTAATGAAGCAAAAGAAATTCTACCCTATTTCCTTTTAAAAAGATTTCAACTCAATTGAAAGGGAGTGTACATTGTAATGCACACTGGGCGTTACGAGGTTAAGAAATTCTCGCAAGCAGTGTCAGCACCATCCTCTTACTAATGGGATTCAAATGCACCATTTATCAGATCGTGACCTACCTATTATAGCATCTTTTGATTATCGTACTTATTGTTGAATGTAGAAGGTTCAAATTTTATAGCTATAATCAGTTTTATGTTTCAGCTGTTCAAAGCCGGCGCATACGTACTGTATTTAATAATGAGGAGTCAGAAGTTCCGAGCGGGAAGTGTCCTTAAATTTATGAATACACAGGTAAGTTCATTCTTTAGTTTAGTACCTACTTAGTCCTTCTTCTTCTTCATCGTCGTGACCACCATAAGTCGCTTTAGCTTGCATTGCTCTCCAACCTGGCCGATCTTCTGCCTTTCGGAGAGAGCCCTGGAACTTAACGCGCGTGACTCCTTCAATGGCATCGAACCTACTTAGTCCCCTCCTGACCAAATACGGTCTTTTGTAAGGACCACCTTAACCTGTTGAATACCAGACGAAATATGTCATGTCCGTGATGCCTTGTTATCGCAATTTGTTGAGCGAAATTGAATTTTACGGAATCTCCCGTCGTTGGCCACACGGCCACAGCCGTCCTTAGTGGTCATAGGGTTGAATGATATTCATACATAATAAGCAACACTATTCGTTCGTACACAAATACATAGTATTTAGCACGCCCCACGTCAACAGATGTAAATGAAAAGTTTGAAAATCTGTTCCGTTGACAATGAGTATGATAACGAAACTTTAAAAATACGTGTATTGTGCGTTTGACTTGTTATTTTTTTCTTGTAACATTTTGTAATGATTACGCGAAAATGTACTCGATGAGTAGTGTGTAAGTTACCTTACTTACACACTAATGTTGATGTAGGTACACTAATTAGGAACTATACCTATACAAATGTTCCGAAATGAATAGTGCTTTCCGGGATTTGATAAGTATCCGGTTCATTCACATACGAGTACATTGGGTATTTTCATTTGGGACAGGAACATACCTAATCAATTTTATCTGCTACCTAGAGAAAATTGATTAGGTATGTTCCTACGTTCCTCGATATGGTAAGTGGCGGTGCGATAAAAAGTAAGACAGGCAGAGCTTATTTGTTTTTCCTTTTATTTTCGAGCTATAGGAAACATTAAATTGGCATACAAAACCGCGAAAACGCTAAATACACCCTGCCACTAATTGTTAGGTAATACCTGTAATAAATAAAATAAATAAAACAGCTAACTAGTCAATAAACTAATCAGTTAATTAATACATGATTATAATATTGTCTTCGGTTGCCGCGATAATTACTCATGAAATAAAACAACTAAAACGGATTAAATCGCGTATACTAATTTACACTTCATCCCGACGTTTCGAACCCTTTAGCAGCGTTCGTGGTCATCGGGTGGACTCACCCACGACGACCACCCGATGACCATTCCGTTTTAGTTGTTTTATTTCATAATACATGTTTGTTATTGTCTTAAAGTTATACAAGATAAGATATTTCGTAATAATAAAGTTCCCTGTCTTGTGTAGGCCAATAATTATCTTTCTAATGATTAAGAGTTCTTTTTGTAAACTGCATCTTAACACAAGGAGTTAAAGCTGATTATAGTATGATTGAAAAATGTACTTTGAAGTTGCTTAGTTACAAAGAATTAGTTATGAGTTGTTACCGCAGACTTAAGGTTCAATAAAGAGGTAAACCGTCGTCAAAATTATGTACACATTTTTCTCCTTATAGCAATGCAGAAAAAGGTTCAAGATTGTAAACTGTAATTTGACGTCCCACAACAACAATGTTTGCGCGTTCATTTGTATGTAAATGTTATAAATTATACACAACCTTTGACATCTTTGTTCATATAAATATACTACACACACTCAAATTAAATATAATATTACTTCATTGTTGCTAACTGCATACAGTCAGCAGCAGAACTGACTAAGCGTTTGAGGTGTTCAAAATGAGGTCAACACATCACTATTGTCAAGAGAATAAGAGCGTGTGTAGGTCATTTTGAACACTTCAAACGCTTAGCCACTTTTGCTGCTGACTGTACCAGTACATACCAGTATACGCGATATAATCCGTTTCAGTTGTTTTATTCCATTTTGTAACATTAAATAGAAACGTCTTCTAACGAACTGTCACCCCGAGCTCCGAGGCTGAGGATTTTTTCTTTAGTTCTAAGCAGAATAATCCTTAAGTCTATATTAACATTGGCGAGGCAACGTGTAAAATGCGACAATGATCGGGTGACATGTACCTATTGTAATCGAATCTAGCTCAGTCCCTTTGTTAGGTACAAGTGAAGTCTGCTCAGCCGATCTGAAATAAATTCTAGTTACACCAGTAAAATTACCAAAACCTGGATATAATTCGATAACTGTAATTTTCTTTTCCTATGAAATAAAGTATTGTTAGTTCTTTTTAAAATGTAAAAAAATTAAGCATTTTAGGGTTTCGCGTCAATGTGAAAAACCCAAAACCGTGGGTTAATTATAATTATTAATAGAAATATTATCAATCCAATTACATTTTGGCGACCTTAATGAGGTCGTCTGTCCATCTTGTGGGTGGACGTTCTACGCTGCGCTTGCTAGTCCGTGGTCTCCACTCGAGCACCTTTCGCTGGATGCAGGTCGCTTTCAACCGTTATATGTTGAAGGTCTAAGGGGGAGGCCTATGTTCAGCAGTGGACGTCTTGTGGCTGAGATGATGATGATGAATTAGATTTTTAATTTCTTATGTTTCTTATGTTGTGTAAAACGCGATCATAGTACCCAATACGGTCTTGGGTTTTTTTACATTGACGCGGAACCCTAAAATGTTAAATTTTTTATATTTTAAAAATAACTAACAATACTTCATTTCATAGAAAAAGAAAATTACAGTTATCGAATTATGTCCAGGTTTTGATACTTTTACTGATCTATTTTCGTACATATATTTTTTTCCACACTTTTACTGTTTAAGGTTTCTTTGGAAAGTTTCCTGTTCTTTACAACTCTTGAGGCCCTTGAAATGTCTTTTATGATCCCCTTTCTAATAAAGCTAAAGTTAGACGTGGTTGATTTCTTCCCGCTAGAAAGTTTTTACGTCTACCATGTTCCGAGTAATTACATCATCAGATCAGCACCGTGTTGATATATTATTGAATTTACATGTAATTACGAAAACAATGTAATCTCAGTTTTAGCTACAATAAATTGAACTTGAAAGGTTCAAATTAACAGCAACACATTCATACAGATACCTATAGGTATCAATGTAGTTGTGTAGGTAATAAATATGAAACGTACGTAATTTAAATATGAACGCCAAAATGCTTGTACAGACAGGTTACATGATTAACATGAATTTAGTTACAAATCGGTGCTTGTTCAAGTTGTGTTGTAATTTAAAAAGCTATTTGGGTTCAAAACGCTTTATTTTATAATTGCAATGCTCTTGTATACGTACAAGATTGTAATGTTTATTACGTCACACTGGGCGTAAGTGAGATTTACCGCCTTAGGGCGTGACGGAAAATCTCACTTTACACCCAGATGAAGACGTAAAACTCTGTACGCACCACGGGCGGTAAAAAGAAGCTGAGGCCTCAGATCGCTTGTTTATGGCCCTCGCCTCTGGTTCGGGACACAAATACCTGCGATCTGAGCCATTCTTTCTTTTACCGCCCTGGGTACGTAATATACTATTGTTACAGCGCAATAGAGATACCTACACGTTTTGAAAGTATCTATAGTAAGCATGATTGTTTTAGACTACCCTAAGACTGAGTTGGGCGCTACAAAACATCGCACCGCTGAAAGAGGCCGCGAAAAAGGATGACGTTATGTTCGGGACCCTGGACACTTGGCTACTACACAAACTTACTGGTAAATTTAACATTTTATGTCACTTTTTATAATTATGATACCGATACATCAGAATCCTAAAAGTGATTCGAATAGGATGTGCAAGCACGTAATGTTTCGCCTTAGAGATGGTTAACGACGCCCAAAAACAAGATTACATATACTTGACAAATTTTGACGGGTTCCGCTTTGTTCGGGTGATCCAGCAATTGGATAGGGCGGCAGCCGCGATAGCTGGATATGCGGGTTCAAATCCTTCCTCGGACTCCGGAGGACCTCATCACTTTTTTCTTAAGTATATGTCATCTATTTCAATTTATACAGTAGTGTTCCTACCAGAAAATAAAAGCAAATTAAAATATTTAATAAAAACAATTTGATTTATTCTTAGTCGATATCGATAAACTTACTCTATATTTAGACCGTCTGATGATAAGACTCGTTCAACTACAGGGACGTCACATCTTCTGTGGCCCTTGAGAAATACGTTATAAGTTTTATACAAGATATAGGGGGACTTGTAGCTTTTTAATGAGAATCGAGTATAATATGTCACGTACTATTGCCATGATATCTGACAAACTGGTTAAACTAGTTAGTAAAGATACTAGAAGTCAAAAACAGACCCTACACTCTACAGCTTGTTGTGTGAGGCGGCTGATGCCCGTGCAAAATTGTGGCCTGCCATGTGATTATTTATTTTTCTTCTAATATCTCATAGGTATAAGTATTATAGTATAATATAAAAAGTATTATAGGCAATATTTTAAGAAAAAAATAAATTATTACACATCCTGGAACTTGGAACAAATCAAATTATTTTATTCTTGTTTTTGGTAGTACCTAACACTTTCAATTCAATTTATGATATGAATCTTCTTAGCTACCTACTTCAAAATAGTGCGAGTATTCTAGAAAAATAATCGAAAACGAGTACGGCTTCTTTAGACTTTTATCCACCCGAAATTTCGACTATTTGAACTTTTCTTTCCTCTTCCTTTGTCACTCTATTTTCCTTTCCCTTTACCACGTACTGTCGCTGTTGGATCGCCCCTCGTTCATCAACTGTTGTAAAGTAATTAAATTAAATTAAATTAAAAATCATTTATTTCGAACGTATTTCAGTCCATAATTAGGTTAGTATACACAAAGCACAAAACAAAGACAGGATTAGTAACAAATACAAAAAATAAAAAATTAAAACTATTATTTAATAGCGGCGGGAAGGGATACGAACTGGAGCGTGCAGTCCGTCCCAGTGCCGCAAAATCGAGCAATCCACCCGTTCAGCAAGCAAATTCAGGAAGCTGTTGGTGCCACCCCGAATACGACCCATTAGAGAGGCATTTCTAAGTGGTCCCTTACGTTATAGTTTATGCGTTCTCCGTCACAACGCTAAGATGACATTGACTAAATGTTGGTTAAAATATCTTGAATTATATGCGCAGGTGACGAAATATGTTAAACAAATGAACAGGCAGCGGAACTTTGGTGCCGATGACAGACGCATGACGTAGCGGCTGTACACAGAGTGTTTTTATCTAGATGATAGATAATCATTAATCACTAACAACTTATTGGCCTCTTTAGCTCACGTATGTTTTATTGACACTTGAGACGGCCAGTACTTATAAAAACATAATCACTTAACTGTCTTTGTAATTGTCATCAGAAAATTATCGAAAACAATATTGTACATCGTTATGTGATTTTTTGTTCGTGAATTTTAGAAATGTGAATTGATAAGGTACAACATTTATAATTAACTCATTATCAATATCGCTTGACCGCAGTCGCCATGGAGTCGATGCAGCCGTTTTTGCAGACATTTCCCTTCTTAGTTGTTAAAGATAAAAAAAATGTTTTACTGTTGCTGTCAGCAAAATATAACAGCTAAACCTAGTAACATAGAAAAACATACATCGAATCACGCAAGTCGAAACTTTCCTTAGTTTATTTGAGTCAGGTTGAATATCAAGTTTGACATTGCTATTAACTCGGCGAGCTAGTGACAACTGTTGCATCTGTCAAAGCGTGATAAAAGTTAATAGTTATGTTGTGTATAAATAACTTATAAGAACATCCTATATCCCTATTATTTTGCCTCATAATGATGTCATCGGCACCAAAGTTCCGCTGCCTGCAAATGAATCTGTACAATTGTCTTGATTACAACAGGAGGCAAAATCCACGTGACGGATGTATCATCAGCCTCCGCCACTGGTTTCTTCGATCCGTTCTGCATGGAGTGGGGCGGATGGGCGCTCTCACTCTTCAAAATACCACGCAGCGTGCTACCTAGCATAGTGGATACGGCGGGCAAGCACTTTGGGACCACTACGCCTGATGTCTGGGGGCATGCGATACCTATCATAAGTTGTGTGAGTATGAGGAAGAAAGAATGTTACGATCATGCTATAGACTTACTATTTAACTAGACGGAGCGTGCTAATAATAATACCACGAACGGGGATGGTCTTGTGTAACTTTCCATAGGTATGGCAGAGGCGGCGGTATTTTCGTCTTTCGTTGTCATAGTCTCATATATTTTTGTTCCCCTCCAAACTGGACCCTTCAGAACTGTCAACTTTGGGGGGCAACAAACAAACACAATTGGAGTTTTCTTGGGTTTTCAACCAAAGTTGCGGTAATTAATACAGAATAAGCTAATATTTTTATTATAAAGAATGTTCTGTAAAGCAAAACTATAGGGAATTGTTACATTTTGGGCTAGAAAAGACAAAATATCTTTGTCCCATACTAGCGCTCGCGGATGCGTCTCCAGTCATTATTCCTCCGAGGATCCTGCTGTTTGCCCCTCTTTCCTATAAGTAATTAAGTAAAGTAGTTGAGAGATAACAGCGATATCATAACTACGAGTAGTAAAATACGACGCGACCCTGGTGGAGTTGTTTTATTATATACTTAAAGAAAAATTACCAACATTCAGATAAAATACAATACCTGAAGGCTACAGGGCGGATAAATAGCCGGTTTTATGATTTGACCTAATGACATACACGGCTCTAAGTACCGTTAAACGTTAGGTAACAAGGTTTCTTACGAAGTTTCTTGTATCAGTTTCGGATCTGTTTACTCTCTAAGTCGCCCTCGACTCCTTGTCATTCCGCACTAATTTGAATAATGAATACAGATTGGCGGGTGGAGTGCAGCTACGTGAGCAAACATTGTAATATATACGTATGAAGTTTTGGGTCACTGCCCTTCTTACATACCTACATTTGGATATGTAACTAAGTTGCATTTTCATGGATGTACAAAATAACGACCGGTCTGGCCTAGTGGGTAGTGACCCACTAGGCCAGACATTCAGGCAGGCTTCATAGGCAGGGTCACTACCCTGCCTATGAAGCCGATGGTCCTGGGTTCGATTCCCAGTCAGGGCATTTATTTGTGTGATGAGCACAGATATTTGTTCCTGAGTCATGGGTGTTTTGTATGTATTTAAGTATTTATATGTATCTATCTATTATATATATCGTCGTCTAGTACCTACAACACAAGCCTTACTGAGCATACCGTAGGAATAGGTCGATTTGTGTAAGATTGTCCCCTAATATTTATTTATTTATTCATTATTTATTTATTTAATAACAATGTAGTTATTATTCGTCGGATAAAATCAAGTTTGTAATATATTAAAAATGTTAAGTATTTTGTCCATGACATGTACTAATGAAAGGTTAATATGTTGTTGTAGTACCTACTTAAATGAAATACTCTGGTTTCATCGAAAATCACTGCTTCGCATGTCAGAAATTAAATGCCAGGGAGAGGGACAGTAAAATAGCACTATCGTTATTCATACATAACGTTTCTTTATTATAAACTAGCCTCGTCACATTTGTTCGATCATATACTTCTTCTTTCGTGTTCAGGTTTCGCAGTATCCTCTATTGAACGGAAGTTAGTGAGAGAGACAGAAGATGCGTTATTGGCGCAAACGTGAAACGCTGAAAAAAGTAGATTCAAACAAATTTAATATTGTTGTAATTTAATGCCCGACTCCACCGGAAGGGTTTGGGTGGCTTTTCACAAGCCGCGGTGCTCAAGCCTCCGACCTGAACTAACAGGAGGCTTGTGACTCTTTCACGTCATGCATCACATTCGCACTTACATACTTGTTAAAACGTGACAGCTGTGGTGATATTTAAATGGCCCAAACCCGACCATCTTAGGCAACTAACGATTTATACGGTACTACTCACGTTTATTTAGTCACTCGCGCGACATGAACATAGGCCTCCATTTTCAAGCACTCAGCACTCTTAGTGTTTGAAAATGGAGGCCTATGTTCTCCGAAACATGTCGCGCGAGTGACTAAACGTGAGTAGTTCCGTATAAATCGTTAATTATTATGTCTCCCGAAAGTTTAAATACAAATCTTAGGCAACCTGGTTTGGTGTGTGTCCCACAGGTATCTATGGCCAATCTGACGCTGTTACAATCTGAACTTTCTACAGATGGCTGACCAGACAGCATCAATGTGGGGCTCCTGCTGCTTCGATGTCGGAGACGTAAAGCTCACCATGGGCACGGGGACCTTCTTCAACATAAACACGGGCTCCGTACCCCACGCGAACGTGGCCGGTCTGTACCCAATTGTGGGCTGGCGGTTGGGGGAAGAACTGGTGTACTCCGCTGAAGGCTCCAATAATGACACCGCTTCTATTATCAAGTGGGCTCAAAACTTAGGTAAGTCACTGGCTGATGTTAACAAATTCTTATTTACCTCTTAAATGCCATTCTTCTCGTGTCAATATATGGCGTACAGTCAGCAGCAGAAGTAGCTAAGCATTTGAGCTGTTCAAAATGAGGTCAACACGTCTCTATTGTCAAGAGAATAAGAGCGCGTGTAGGTCATTTTGAACACTTCAAACGCTTAGCAACTTTTGCTGCTGACTGTACATATCTCGTCCAGAAATCATGTGATAGTTTTTGAGTTTTTGGCCTTGTGGTCTTTGACCCCTTCCCTCCACCATCGTGATAAATCATAATTTTTTCTGACCCCCTCCCGCCCAAAAGATCATATGGTTTCTTGACGAGTCCAAATCAAAAACGTATATACGCCTTATAATGATATGACAGTTTTAGGTGCTGTTGGCGTGGTAAGCACGTGGCAACTTTAGTTGTTGCTGACATGACATTCAAAAATTTCAAGGACTAGGCTTGCTGTTTAGCAAGTGTTTAGTTTGTTTTGTTTAGCTTGTGTTTGTTTGTTTGCGTCAGTTTTGGGCTAGTTTTAGCCCAAAATATTAATGTCTAAATCTTGATCTCAGCATTCATCATCATCATCATCTCAGCCATAAGACGTCCACTGCTGAACATAGGCCTCCCCCTTATCTCAGCATTAGGTATCCTTTAATTTGTAACTTCTACTAACCAAACAAAACAATTTGGTACAGTCGCAGCAATAAATATCTGATAGCACATTTTGTCAAGGCCATAAGGCGCTAATCAGATATTTTTGCGGTCTTGATATCGTAAGATATTTTTGCCGGTGACTATACCATTGTTTGTATATCTCGCTGTTAAATAATATTTTATATGGGCATCCCTAAAATCGGAAGTTTTCATACAAAAAAAAACCGAAGAAGTTATCACCTTCGGTTAAAAACAATTTTTTAGGTACATATTTTATTAAGTAGTAGGTAATACTTAACAGCGTTAGAATATACATACTTTGTTTTCAGTACAAAATGGTTCTTAAAAATGACCCCAATATTCTCTTTACCCCCCTCGTCGGCATTAGATATCATTCAATAGGCAAATTCCCGCTAATTAAAAAAAGTTGTGATTGGTCCATCAATTTTTTTTTCTTATCTTATTATTAAAAGCTAGGCATCAAAGGAAGTTCATATGTCAAAATTACATTTTTTCGCAAACTGCATGTTTGTTGCATTCAAAATCAACTTAGTAAAGCATAATTTGGCGGTGTATTTATTTACGTTTTCCGAACAGCGTCCATGACACGTACTTGTTTATCGCGAGTCAAAACAACAGGCCACATGAAACTTGTTTATCGAACATGGCGCCAAAAGCGAAAAACACGTGTGATGTGGTTCACTGTACAGTGTACACGTCACTCATTATTATGGTTTTGTAAATTCGCAAAACTTTTGTTTGTTCAGTCGCCATCAGATGTATCGGAGCTGTGGAGGTGGTCACATATATCTGAACAACGCCTCTATTGTCAAGGCGATAAAGTGCATGTTCCGATATGTCTGATGGCGACTGTACTCGTGAATCGAACCCAGAATTATTCAAAATAATTCTTAATCAGAACAGTTTTTGTAAATCTATCATTACAGTTTTTCTTATCACTAAAATCGACATGGTTCCTAAGGACAAAAATTTCTAAATTTTCAAGTTTCAGACTTACCCATACGGATCGATGTAAACGGTCTTTTGTTAATTCCAGGACTGTTCGATAACCCGCAAGATTCTGCGAGTATTGCCGAGTCAGTTCCGGACACAGACGGAGTTTACTTCATACCAGCGTTTAGTGGATTAGGGGTAAGAATACTCAAGTATAATATATTTAAGAAATAAGAAAATTAGGTAATCCTGCAGAGAAATAAAGTCATCGACAAAGCCCACCGTATTAGCAAGTTTGAAGTGGCACTGGGCTGGCCATATTAGCCGTAGAACCTATAACTGTTGGGGTAAACGAGTTCTTGAGTGGAGACGTCTCGGTAAGCGTAGTGTAGGACGCCCTCAGGCAAGGTGGAGTGGCGACTTGCGCAAGATGGCTGGCAGGAGCTGGATGCGAACAGCCGAAGATCGAACGCGATGGCGTGAAATTGGGGAGGCCTATGTCCAGCAGTGGAATGCGATAGGCTGATGATGTGTGATGCATGTGATATACTTCAGCTCGATACTATACCGAATTGGTAATCGCATAAAATCGATACGATTATCTGGACCGATACGACGTTGAAACCTTGAAGTAAAGAGCGTACTCTTGTCCTAAAACCAGGAATGCACTTGCAACCGTTCTGATGTTGATGATGAGGTTTTTATGGGTAATTGGATAGTTGTTTATCATCAGGCGATTCGTCTGTTCGTTTGCCTCCTAAAAATTTGGTAGCATTAACATGGCTTCCCAAATTGATGGACTAAAGTGAGGAGGTTGCATAGCATTACAACAACTCATCCATGTATAATAAAATAGGATTTTATAGATTATAAATCATAATAGTATAAAGGGTTAAACACAAAAGTATCGTGATATTCAACCATATTTCACTCCGTAACGAAGAGCATAATCATGTGCCGTTCGCGTTAGCTGACCGGCCAAGCCTGTGGGCCGCAACTCTCCTCTACGGCACTCGACGCCGGTAACAGCTGAGGGCGAGGAGGCGAGAAAATTCCCTCCCCTCACCCTCATTTCATCATTTCATTTCTTCGTTACGGAGTGAATTATGTCGAGCAAAATTCGACTTATAAAACGTGAGTTACCCGCTTCTATACAAGTAATATAGTATCAAGGGTTAATTGGATACTTAACTATGGTGCTAACTAAGTGCTAACAATCATATCAGCATTTAAGAAATAAAAGTAAAACAAAAATAACTCCTTGAACTAGACGAAAACTAAGACGAGGTATTTGCGTCACAAAGCAGGGCGTAGCAGTGAAGCTAACATAATTCATTTATAAGAAGCTATGGTATAAGGCACTGGTCCCACCGCTAGCTAGTAAGCTATGAACTATCAGCTATTTCAAGGGACAAAAGATAATCGCTCCCGTGTAAATAAAAGAGAGAGATATATATATATATTTATAGCTCATCACCCGGCGATTAACTACGATCGCCTGGCTATGACATATATGTCTCTTTTATTTACACGGAATCGATTATCTTTTGACCTTTGAAATAGCTGATAGCTCATAGCTTACTAGCTCGCGGTGGGACCAGTGCCTAATGGTGTACCAAAGAAGGGTACACACAGCAACACTCTTAGCTGTACATTGGTGGACCTTATTATATATGGCATAGGGTCCACTAACGTATAACTAAGAGTGTTGTTGTATGTACAAAGTACGAACTTATTTTTTAAGGCGCCATACAACGACGGCTCAGCAGCCTCGGGCTTCGTCGGCATGAAGCCGTCGACCACCAAGGCGCACCTGGTTAGAGCTGTGCTGGAGTCCCTCGCGTTCCGGATAGCGCAGCTGTACTACTGCGTGCGCGAGGAAAACAACTACGAGTTCAATATAATCAGGTAGGTAGTGTGACCGCTGGATGTGGAAGGCGCAGGATCGGTATTCTTGGGTCGTTCTGGGGGAGGCCTATGTCCAGCAGTGGACGGCTGACATGATGATGATGAGTGTGACAGATGGCGATTCCTCGTTTAGTATCGTACCATAGCCGTCAGATGTCGTTGGAAATGTCATGGGTTTGGTCTGGGTGGCACTATTTCAATTTTGACCAGATTTGTTTTGACTTAATCCTGGATTTTAGATCAAAAATTAAATGACATAAAACAAGTAAAAGCGGATTATAATGCGCATACTGAAAATTTTTTTTCTGACGTTTCGAACTCTTTAGCAGCGTTTGTGGTCAGCGGTTGTCCGCCCTAGTAGGTATAACTATATAATTATTATAGCGATATAATTCGTTTATAGTTTGGTTATATCAAGAATTATTATCGCGGCAACCGAATACAATATTAAAATAGATGAATTTGTCTATTAACTCCAATTACAATAAATTGAAAGTAGATGACATATACTTAAGAAAAAGTGACGAAAACCTCCAGCGTCCGAGGGGAGATGCGAATTGCGTGTGTTCGGGTGGCCCAATTGGTTAAGGCGTCAGCCGCTATAGCTGGAGATGCGGGCTCTAATCCTGCCTCGGACGCTGGATGTCCTCGTCACATTTTCTTAAGTATATGTCATCTATTTTCAATTTATAATCTATATAGTAAAGTGTTACTGCTTAACCCTTTATAAGGCCCCATTCACTGAGACATGGTATCACAGAATTCGTTGCAGCTATCGGATGCCTACATTTCAAAGCCTATTTTAAGAGCAAGTTAAATTTCCAATAAGTTCAAGCGACATTGTGCCATAATAGTTAGACAGTATGGTTGAATTTTGTGTGAAGTGAGCACATGTGGTCGATGTATCTGCCTCTGCCTTATAAAGGCTTAAATCAAAATATTTAATAAAAAATAATTTGACTTGTTCTTAATTCCAAGTTAACTTGAATATTTAACCTTTAATGACATGCTCACAAAAAGATAAAAGATAAAAGATCTTTATTTTTCAATTTAGGCACATTACATGCACTTATGAACGTCACATACTAGATATCTCATTTTTTTATTAACATAAGTGAACTTTGATGACTTCAGAGTGGACGGCGGGGTATCGAACAACGACTTCATCGCACAACTAGTGGCGGACCTGACCGGGCTGCGCGTGGAGCGGCCGATGCACACCGAGATGTCGTCCTTGGGCTGCGCGCACGTCGTTGGGCTGCAACTGGGTACAAAAAAATTAAATAAAAACCAATAAAAATCTAAATTTTTGACATTGTTATAATAGGGCTATCTTTTGAGTTAACGCTCCCCTATCTAAGTAAAAAGTGACCAACTGAACAGCCTTTCACATTAAAAGCCTAAATGCATATACTGTAGATCTATGGCGACACGATCGGACCATTCTACACTATTACTACTATAAAATTTGATATGGAGTGAATTTATTTGAATTTGACACCCCAGGGTGTCAGCTATGTGTGTGTATTAATCCAGATTAATACATAGGCAATTTTTTTTCCCTAATAAACCGTGGGTAACACCGCGGGTCACAGGTAAAATTATATAAATTCACAATGACGCCGGTTGGCGATGGCGATTATATCACATAAATTTCAATGTATATCTATGCGTTCGCTCCTCGTTTAAACGCTTCAATATTGTATTGCTTCATTACAGGTATATGGAAATCGAAAGCGGAATTAAAATCACTTCGCAAAATCGCTTGCGTGTTCAACCCCCGGCCTCAAGTCAAAAGGGCGTACGACGTCACGTTCTCTCGCTGGGAGGACGCCGTCAAACGAATGTGCGGTTGGTACACAGCCAATAAGTCTTCACAGAGCCTGTCCACAGTCTCTGACTCCAGTAGTAGTTCTGTCACCCCACAAAGCAGTTTCAAGGTAGCTTCGAGGAGAAACGGTAAATACAAATAGCGGTGGCTTCTCTGCTTGCTCGCTTTGTTCATTGCGTGCTTCTTGAGTAGGTGATATATATCTTGCCCTGACTTTTTTAGATTAATTCGTAGGGGTAATTACTGAAAGTACAGATGGTAGGGCGCCTCTTTCTGAAGCCTTTCATCAGAGTTTAACTAAAGGTGACTTGGAGAAAAGGAAAATTGAAATCTATACCATAAAAGTTAGGTCATTCATTTTTAATTGAAAAATGATTGATAATATTTTTTTCTGGCAAACTTCGTCGAAATTGTCCAACTTGTTGGATTTACCTGTTTCTGAGGGCGAATCACGAAATTTAACCTTTTGACAGCTACGGTATTTTAGTATCAATAATACACTAATTAATCAGTGGTCCCACCAAGGGCGAGTAATCGGTGAGCTTTCTGGCCCAAGACACGAACAAAAGATACATGCGTGGGTAATAGAGAAAGATATAAATATTACAGGACACCATGATGTATTTTATAAAAGAATGTCTGTTGTGGCAGAAGGGATATTTTAATAAGAACGAGAACATTTTGTTTATGAGTTTTATGAGTTTACTCACACAATACATTCTCTTACGTTTTTCATGTTCAGCCGCCCCGTGGAGCGAGTAATAACATAATATGTGAACACTCGCTTGTATCCGAGCGACAAACTATCGAAACTATACACTCACTTCTCGCCGCTCGCTCGCCCACTCGTTTTTAGTTTGTCGTTCTACTCGTTTATCGCTCGTTGCCGGCGGTGCGACCAGTGACTAAAAGCAACAATTGACTGTGTATCTCAAAAGGTTAAAAAACTAAATGTATAGACCTTCCTTCGATCTCACTCTAGACGATTCTCGAATTTGCCCTCTATGATGTGAAAGTGGCGCCCTCTGTATTACTAGTCTTTTTGTTTTACTAGTCTTTTAGTTGGCAGCGTAAGCTTTTTAGAAATTGCCATCCTGGATTTCGCCGTTTTTATACGTACCGTGTAAGTGTTTTGAGGTTATAAGGATACAATACTAGCTGTAGGTACCATTTAGTCATGTAATTATATTAATTTTAGTTCTAAATGTGCCTTGATAGGTATCATCCCTACAGTTTATTTCTAGTAGTGGATTTACACCCATATTTAAACTGGATTTGGGTATTATATTTAGATTTTAAGCATTCTCATTACATTATACCGCCAATGCAGAGTTTAGAAAGCTGTCATATTTAAACGAAAAAGTTTATAAGTGAAAAATTTAATAAAATCAAACTACCTTTTAAATATTGACCTTATAACTTACTTCTTTCGTAAATATTATCTAATCTTCTTAGTTCTTATGATTGACACACAATTAAAAAAAAACTATAACTCCGTGTGGGAATGTAGGACGTAGCGTCCGCTACGTTTGCGTGAAATAATACTTTTTTTATGAGCAAGTGTGATGAAAACTGATAGCGATTGAGTATTAGGTTTTTTTTATTAAATCAGTCATTAACATATTAGAAGTAAAAAGTTTAAATGCATTTAAAGTTGCAAACTAACCTTACATCATTTTATAGTACCTATCGTGTCATGTTTACTATGTAAACCAAACGATGAATGGGTTACATAAAAAATACTCTTCTTATGATACATCCTCGTGACAAAAAGAAAATTGTATATTCCCGTTAGTTCCCGAGCATGAGAGAATGCCTGTAAATATGTATTTTGTTACAAGGTTCTAATCTCCATTAAGGTTACACATAACATAACATAAATAATCTTTAACCTCTCTTTAACTCTCCAAAAATAAACTCACAATCATAAACTGAGAAACCGGTTAAACTTTCTAATCATATAATTTTATTTGCTCAATAAATGCACATGCAATTGTATGCTCAAAGTTTTGTAATGGAAATGACAATTCAAGGGCCAAAATTATTTCAATAAGTTAAAGTAAATTATAATAATATGTATTCTGTGTTAAGGGTATTACTTATTTCTTTTAGGCTTAGAAAGGTAAGAAAAATTGAAATGCAAAAGAACTATTCTGTTTTATCTTTTACTGTGTTAATTTGTATAATAAAGTGTTTTACTATTATTTTGTTATGTGTCGAATAAAAACAATATATTTTCCAAATTATTGCCGACTAAATTATTAAGAAAAAAATATTGTTAGTTAATTTTTTAATTTTTCCTGGTTGTTTCTCAATATTGTAGAATATTGCTTACCACTTTGTAAAGTTGTTGAATAATCACCGAGTTTTATAACAATTATTTTTTAAAGGTTTTATTAATATTTGTACAATTTTCATACCTCAGAAGTCATAATTATAATTCGCTATTTAATTAAATCCTGCCATAAATTGAAGTTCATTATAAAGTCAAATCAATCAAATTGAAAACAAAATAATTGTAAGTAGATTGTTGTGATTTATAATAATCGATAGTGTAGGTTAAGATCAATTTCGATTGTATATAGCGTAAAAATAAGCAAATAATTAGTTATTTAATTTGTTATTTGTAGCAATAAAATAGATATTGAAGTAATAAAACCTGGATTTGAGATTTATTGTTACAATATCGTTTGCTTTGTTATCTGTAAGGTGGCAATACTATAGTTACCATTATAGTATACCTCTAATTATTTAGAAAAAAGGTATTTTTTTTAAGGAGAGAAGTAGTAGGTTGCAAAACAGAGGGCCATTACTAGTGCAAAGGTTTTGCGCCTGAACTGACGACTTGGCGGGTTATTTGATTAAAGGGGATATAGGGTTAAGTGTATGGAACTTTTTCTTTCTGTTTATGTGTATTGTTGTTTCTTGACAATGTAATTTTTACATGTAACTTATGTTATGTATGTACTATGTATATTATTTAGAATATATAAATGTTTAACTTTTTAAACAACTAAAGGAAAAGTTGTACTTTTAGGACTATCCCAGGGCTCTACAACCGATCCAAAGACAAATAAATTGCAATAATTACCTATATATGTATTTCTGTTGGTGCCAGGTCGCCAATCAGTATAATTTACCATTAAGGTGACGGCACCAGTAATGGACAAGGAACCAATCATGAACATTAGTGCTTATTTCAAAGGAGTTAAATGTTGTGCATTTGTTGGGACATATTCAATTTATAACTTTATGATTTTTGAAATAAGAACTAAGTGTCCATCATTGGTGCCTGTCAGCTAAAGTGTCCAACATTGGTCAAACCGAAAAGATCTATGAAAAAGCCAAATATCTCATAGTTTTCCTATATTCATTCCTTTATTTTGCAATAAAATGTGATTTTTAACATTGCAGTTCGTGGTGGTGTTATTCTAAAGTATATTAAAATCATTGGAATATAAAATCCTATGGCTTGCGATTCATATTTCAAAATTCCAAAGTTTTTAAGGTTAGTAGTTTATGTATTGTGTCTTATAGCGAAGTATTTAGTAGTTTATTTTTGTATAGTTAAAGTTTATTTTACCGAATTTATACCGACATGAATAAGAATAAGCAATTTAGGTACAGTCGACGTCAAAAATATGTTTACGCTTTTGAACCTTATTACAAAAGATTAAGGTGAAACAGTGTAAACATATTTTCGACGTCGACTGTACGTGTACAATTTCCATTGGTGGTGGTAAAGGTGGTAAAAAATTCTGTGATTTTCGTGTGGATTGCATTAGTCTCAAGTAGATACTAAACAAATTCTAAATGCTATGCCACCTACATTCTTAAAATAAATATAAATATAACTTTGGGTGTTTTCACTTTGTAAGTTATAGTTAATGTATCAATTCTGCTCACGATTCTGAGGACGAATAATTTCTGAGCTGAATCTGAACTTACAAAAAAAAAAGTGAAAGTGCTTAATATTTCGTGCATATGTGAGTAAACTATATTTCTAAGAAAACAAACTATGTATCAAGCTATCAAGCACCAAACACATTGAAATCAGTTTACGTATTATTTACTTATTTATTTTACATTACATTTATTACATATTTTATATTACAATTTATTTATTTACAATCTATCGATTGTTGTAAATGCATTTTACATTTGTTTAATTTTCCCTACCTACGCAGCTTTCATAAGTTACAAAAATGAAAATATGTAAATATGATAGCACTTCTTGTTAACATATTTGATAGGCTGTATATCACTATATTTATAATAATATAAGTTAGATGGATCTAGATGACAATATATTGGTTTACCATTTAGTAATACGATTTTTTACCTAAATGCTCAACGTATTATCATTAATATTTATTAAATGTTTGATTTATATACTTACGTAATATTATTGTTTTGGTAATTTTGGTAGCTTTTAGTTTAGAGGGTTGTTAAGGGTTGCAATGTAGTCGGAAGCGTAATGTAATGTTCCTCAGATTTTGTTAATACATCATTGTTAAAATGATATATTTTGAAAATAAAAATGACATGACAAATAAACTTATTTATCATTTCAAACCAAAGGCCAGTCGCACATTAGTTATGGATTAGGTATGGATTGCGCGGACTAACTGCGCACTCAAAGTGTGGTTACCTGTGTGTGTGTGTGTGTGTGAGGATGACGAGTGTACAGCTAACATCAATAATTGAATACAAAACTACACAATAAAACTATCTAAATAGCTGCAGTCGGCCACCGACTCCCAGCGACCCGTCCAAGATCATCCGTCTATATCACTGACATAAAGAAAGAGACTCCTACAGGCGAACAAATTATGTACAAAAATATGGCACACATTTCTACCACGTTCCAGTTTATGCTAATAATAATTTATAATCTTTTAGATAATATAATCAAACAAAAAAGAACGCAGTGTTAAAATTATTAAGTATCAAACTTCACTATTGATAGAATAATAGCTTTTTAGTCATTGTCGACAGCGGTTCAAAGAAAACTAACTAAATTGTTTCAAACGAAGTTGTTCGAGCGGCTGTTTTTAGTACCATTTTTTGGAGCTGATTGTGAATCTACGTTTATCATACATCGATGGTCTATATAGTTTGTGGACGTCCGACGGTGCGGCTTCGTATCCGTGTAGGTACCTAATCAATAATCATAATTCTACCTAATGTTTGAACATTTAAATCTGAAAATACTACAAAACGATGCTGCTATGTGCCTAAGCCATTCTTAGTTCAGCAAGCGGATTAAAAAACAGTTAATTTTTTATAGCAATACAATTTCCTACATTCTTAAACCCATTGTTACTATTAAGCCTCGTCAGCTTAGGACCATAAAAAGTATGGAGTTCATGGGATATTTCTTCATACTATATTATATGAATTAAAAAATACGAGTCATTATATATATAGTTAAGAATTATATTGAGAATCCGATATAATCCAAATAAATAAGTACCTATTGAAAAACCCGATTAAGTACCTACTTACCTAATAAAGAAATGATTTTGCGGTTTTAAGAAAGTACGTTTATCTTTTCAAATTATATTTTACATTATTATAGCTATTTTTTTTTTTTTTTTTTATGACATAGGCGGCAAACGAGCAGACGGATTGCCTGATGGTAAGCAATCTGATTATTATGAACTACTTGCACATTAACGAAGTTACATTCGTAAAAGTACCTAGTATTATACATATTGTCTTTGGTTATATTACCGTTCTTACGATCTCAACAAGAACGGATTGTATCGGTTTTCAGAATCACACGTACGTATACGTACGGCCTTTTCACTTCCAATAAATAAAAATAAATCAGCAAATATAATTTTCCTCACTAGTGCGTAAAAAGTGCAGTTTGCGAGTAGTAGTGTGTGCGTGTTTGCGTGTAGAGTGAGTAAATTTTACATTTTAAGACACTTGTTATGAAAAATTGGGTTCGATACACGTGTAAAAACTTATTTAAAACTAGGGTTATTGTCACCCTCGTTTCACTCGGGCTCCAACTTACACCCTCGTCGACAATTTTTTTTTTTCTAGTATCGAAATGTACTATTAATCACTTTACAGTTGCCTTACCGGTTCTACATTAATTAAATATTAAGTACACTAAACATACATTTTAGACAATAATATAAGATACTCGTACTTAAACTTAAAATAGCACATTGAACGCTTCTTCTTCTAAGTAGTCCGTGGGTGTCTGTTGTCATCGTACGTGTGAAATTGTAGCGAGTTAAAAACCTTTGAAACTAACTTGCGCATTAATCTTAATCTTTTTTTTTTAAGAATTGGCCATGATCATCTTGCTCCTGACATTTTATGAAATGAGTAATTTCAATATGACGGTTACTACTAACAGGTAGTTATTTACCTACCTCTAATATAATTATCAAACATTAAACGACAAAAACAGTTGAACCTACTGTTCAACTATGAATAATGGTTGTAATAATAATAAGTACCAACCTACATAGGGTCTTACTATACAAGGTGATCAATCCAGATGGGTCAGTAGGGGAAAGAAACTATGAGAGATAGCGAAATCTGTTCTCAGGAACCATGGCTTTGATTTTAGATTTAATAATAATGGCATTCAAACTTTTCAAGTAGAATTAATTTTTGCACCCAGGAAAATGGTTACCATTTTGAACGTTAATTGAAATAAAATAATCTTGTTGTTGGGTTTTTTAGTCAATTATTACGCCTAACATTGTGTACAAGACTTCGATTCCCGGTTATGATGTATGAGAGATTTAAAAAAGTTTGAATGCCATTATTATTAAATCTAAAATCGAAGCCATCAAATTTCGCTATTTCTCATAGTTTCAGACTTCCCCCTACTGACCCATTTCGATTGATCACCCTGTACAATCATTATATGTAGAATCAGTATAGAATTACATCCGTATTTCTTAACAAGAGGCTCATTGTAGCTGTTTTCTACGATTATCTTTTGAGAATGGTACTTTTACTTAAAGTTCAAACAAATGTTCCATACATTTTTGTTTCGCTCTTATGACTTACGGTTAAGTTTATATCAGATATTTTAGCTTAGGTACCACAATGTATTACTTATGCAACCAGCTTTCAAAGGCGCAAGGTAGCCTGTATAAAGTACTTTTTCCCCTCACTAGCTCGTAAAGCGCTTGTTTATCCTTTAATACGAGAGGGTAAAAACGCATTTTATCCACTAGTGATTAAAGTAAGGTGACTTCTCATAGCTCTTATTGCTATGGGTTTAAAGTATAAATTCGCGGCGGCGGCGGCGGGCTCGGGCGAGCCTCGCTTACGCACTGAGTTGAAAATCGAATTAGAACATTCGAAAATCGTACTGGCCACCACAAGCTAACCAAGCTAAAGGCACCTTTTATAAAAATGTTGAATGTATCTAAACGCAAAGAAAAAGTCAATGCGATTTCAAAACGTTTTTTTGCATGTTTCACTTTCCTCGCTGTAGTAAGGGGAAAAGTTTTGTGTTACACACGGGTGCAATTGTAATTTAATTCTCGTGTATTGAAACACTCGCTACGCTCAGGATTCTATTTTAAAACCGCTCGCTTTGCTCGTGGATAAACTATAGAATATCCATTCGCTTGCTCGAGTTTCCTACACTCGCAGTTAAAATACAATTTTGCACCCTTGTATAACAAATAACTATAAATATTAGTTTTTGTTATGTAAGTGCATGTATCATTGTACTTATATTGTATGTGTTGCTTACAAAAAAAATAAAACAAAAAAACACAAACTACTTAGGTATTCTATTCTGCCCCTAACGTTTGTGTTTAGATCTAGGTCTAGATTTAATTAACGAACGGGTAAGTTTGACGTCTGTCATACCAAATCTCAATAACAAACGCGACCACAGAAGCGGCGTATCCCACTAAGAGCAGACCGAAGGCAATAACTTGCTCTTCTATCGTTATCGTGGAGACCGGTCTTGGCTCGGAGTACAGGTTGGGCAGCGTCACCTCCAGGCCCAGAGCTCGGCTGGTCCAGGTGTAATACATCTTAGTTAAGCCTGTTTCCGCGAGACGCATCATGAATAACCGGATTATACTCATGAATGGGAATTCTGAAAAAAAAAACAGACAAACGAAGAAAATGAAAACTTATTCCTTTACCAACTATTATATCCATTTTTTTAAAGTCCCTAAATTTTGATGTGGACTTAACTTTTAGTCACCGACTGTATACTTTTGTTTGCCAACTTATTGCTCATAGAAAATAATCTAAAAACCTTTTTATTCCTTCCTTATTTTTAATGAGATACGAGTTCACTTGGCCTTCTTTCGGTTTTTATCTTCCGACCAGCTCAATGACATACTAATATTGCATTGTACCTCATCCTACTCATCTTACTCTCTCTTATAACCGCGGTTTCATAATCACAACTTTCATCTAATGTTTTTATTTCTCTTTCTCTATATTGGCACCAACTGCCTCATCATCATTTCAGGCGTAAGACGTCCACTGTTGGATATAGGCGTCATAGTCGGGGGTTAGTTGCAATAGTCGCCTCGCTTGGCATGCGGGTTGGAAACCTTAGTAGCTGAATATTGGATTTCGACGGATGCTCGTTTTTTCATAAATTAAAACTGTTGTTAGTTGCCATCAGTTAGCAGAACGTTATTGAAGTACGAGTAGCTATGAGTCAAGCAAACTTTCAAATGCTAGGATCTAAGGACATAAAAGACTTAACGAGATAAAATGCGACTTACCCACGCTGGTAATATATGATAAATAGTAGAAGGCAATGCATTCGTCCAGTACATATAGTTTAGGTTTCCCGGTCTCGTCTGTATATTTCATTAAGGTAAGCATTATAGCATCGGATTGTCTATCCAAAGTAGCAGCATTCGGGTGGTGAATGACGTATTCAAACGAATCTGTGTCTTCCATTACAATGGTCCGGGATAGAAGAACGTCTTCTATAGCGTTAATAGGGTTATCTATTAAGGCATATATGGATGGAGATGTTTGAATTATAGTTTTAGATTTCGCTAGATCTGACAAACTGTTTAAAACGTCGTATCGGACGCGGGTCGTGAAAATGTAGTTTATGTAACTCTGGAAACATTAATATGAATCAAACATCATTATTAGGGTTTTAATTGATTATATTTTTTTCACCTCAGGAGCTCGAACATGTCTACTTTCCTCACTCCAGGGAGTGAGGAAAGTGCGACTTTCCTCACTTTTAGAGAGTGAGGAAAGTTGCTACTTTCGTCACTCCAGGGAGTGAGACAAAGTAGTTTTTTAATTGACGACCGGTCTGGCCTAGTAGGTAATGACCCTGCCTAAGAAGCCGGTGGTCCCGGGTTCGAATCCCAGTCAGGCCATTTATTTGAGTGATGAGCACAGATATTTGTTCGTAAGTCATGGGTGTTTTCTATGTATTTAAGTATTTATATGTATCTATTTATTATAATAGGACATAATGGACTCCCTTAACACCACTAACACTTTCGGACCCTCACAAATTAATCAAATATTATAATTTTAAAATGTACATATTTTATAATGAAAAATATTTAAACAAAATATTAAGTAATGAAGCCAGTGCAGTTGCAGATAAAACACTTAAATGAATGTGGTTAACTTGATGTTCATTTTTTACAAGATTTTATTTAACTTTATGTATGTATTTGTATATTTATCCGGATGAAATCTTGCTACTCAATTTTGAAGCAGACATCTTTAACAGATTGAGCTGAAATTTAGCACACTTGTGTAATTTCGGTTACAATGCAATATTATAGTACCACTGATCTGATCTGATGCTGGAGTCAGAAGGTAGCAAAAGCAACTCCTAAAATACACAAGATAAACCCGTGATGTTTTAGGCTCATTAGAATCCTTCCGAAGAGTAGATGACGATTGTGATAAAAAGTACAGTCGGCAATAAAAGCTTGACATTTTTGGCAACTTATTTAACCTTTAATATGTTCTCACTACTGAAGTGAAAAGTTGTATGTGTCTCACTAGAGTAAAGTTATTTTACATCTCGTGTTTTTGAGTGCCTCGCTACGCTCAAGATTCTAACACTAGAATCACTCGCTACGCTCGTGATTCAATTATAGAATCTTTCGCTTACTCGGGACTCAAAATTAACACTCGCAAGAAAAAACAACTTTCCTCTCTTGTTGCACAAATAACTATTGCAGCATCAAATTATCGAAGGAACATTTTTAGTCTACTAGAGAAACTTCTACGTAGAAAAAAGATTTACCTGATATTCCGCGAGCACCATAATTGAGGCATACAAACAGCAAATTCTCAATAGAAGTAAGTCTCTTCTTCGTTTAAAAAAGCTTCCAAATAGGCCAGCATTCACAGAATTCAAGATATAAGAGGGTAGCGAATCAGCTTTCCTATTATATATTTTAGTGTTGATTTTTGCAAATACCCACATGAGGATTCCAAGGCCAGTTAGGCAGGCAAGAATAAATAACCACTGCGGAAGGGAATAAGAGTTTACAGGATAAAGCCAAAGGGGTTCATCATCTGGTTGATTTAAAATAACGCATAGGGCGTCGTGTGCTATGTGATATATGTACACATACTGCTGGGGCGGTGTAGTATACATCACCATAAACCTCGAGTTGAAGGATATGTCGATTTCTTTTTTCACGATATGCCCCAAGCTGCCAGTCACATTTCCATCATGTAGTTGGTACCCATACTTGTTGTCTGCTAAGGTTGGTAACGATAAATTAAATTCAAAATGTGTCACTATGTCCGACATAACGAGGCCATCCAATCCACAAAACCCACCACTGTTATTCTGACTTGTTTTTATGTAAATATCAGTACCCTCACAATCCGTAATAGCAGTCGGGAACCGGTAAAAGATATTTCCTCTAAGAGGATAATTTCGGGTGAGCATTCTGTTAATTTTACGTGAGTTATTTCTTGATAATTGTTCTTGTCGAACGAGCTTAATGGTCCTATTGTACAAGCCTCTGTTGGTTGCTTTTGTGTCATTATAGATAACATATCTGTTCGGGCAAACGTATGGCAAATTCATAACAACATTCATTACACGATGTTTGTACCACAAATCATTAAGGAATTCTTCAATATTCTTAAAAGCGTTTTCATTAAAGTTTCCGTGATCACAATTATACATGTTTTCTTCGGTAGTTACTATGATAAACATTGCTGACCAATGTGACTTCAGAATAAATACCATTAGTGGACTATCGAGTATATTTGTGTTTAGAAATTTTGTTGTAAATACGAAATTCGGTTTCACGTCCAGCAACCTCAATTTCCCATCAGAACCTAGTTCTGGAATTTCATTCACCAAATAAACGGAATTATTGTGCTGGTGTATACTTCTCAGTAGTGTGTCTTTGAATACTACACCGCTGTCATTGTCGATATCGATGAACACTGTTTGGTTTCTGTCAGTAAATGCTAACATATTAGCCCATATCGTGTCTGACGCTAAAGAAACTGTCAATTTATTAAAAGCATGGCAGGAAATTGCTAGTAACAAAATAATACTGAAGTGTGGGTTATGTAATTTCATCCTGGTACTTATATTTGCCAGTCAAGATTGCTTCTAGAATAATACTAATCGACGAGTAAAACGAATGAGAGTACACGCGAATAAGAGACTCGCTTGGTTATATAAGTAGGTAGTGTTTACATTTTGGAATGGATAAATTAATCAAACTCAAAACCATTACCTTGGTTATCTTTGAGAAAATCAGAAACAACTTTTATCGGTCCTATGATCGCGAGAAAAGGATTCGTACCAATGCCACACAAATAGATTCGAAATCGATTGATGGTAAGATTGAGATAGATGTGTCGCTACTGACAAGTGACAACTGTCGAGGGTCGACAAATATTTGCCAACCAGACCGATTCTGAATGGTATTTACAAGAGGAACATCCGAACATGCGGATTTTGTAAATATTATGTTGATTGGATAGTAGTAGGTATAATAGTAGGAAGCCTGTAATGCGTGCACTAGTCTATGAGTTCCATTAATTTTCCGATCTAAATGAGTCTCTGGCAAGTATGACTCCAATACAATGAATAACGCTAAATTATATTAGTATGTGGTTCGGTGCCTATAGATATATGGTAGACAGACACACCCACCCCTCTTCATGCGTCGGGGGTTACCTAAAAACATTATCTAACTTATCGCGAAACAAGGATACATCCCATAATTCGTGATAATATATGCTTCATTTACTCTTTCAGTTATAACATCCACATTGCCACTTATTCTAAATACGTAGTTCGTTATTTGTTTAAACAAATACGTGACTTTAGAATTAAATTAACACTATCGAAGTATAAAACCTTTGTTGAAATGTTTTGACCTTACTTGCTCGCTCAACGTCGAGGATGGCGAACATTTGGATATTCTTAAGCCTCTTCATAGTTTTTAAAATTGCAAATGGCAGGATGTTGGACGGTCTATTTATACACCCTGAGATGATGAAGAATCGAGTAGAGATTCGAAGTGGAAATGATTATTTAGACTACAATCCTGAACATTTTTCCAAGGATATTATTTTAGTGGAAGTGCCGGTAGCAGCAAACGATGTTGATACGATTATTGAAATAAAGCAACAGAAAAATGTATTTGAGAATGATAATCATATTGACTCAGACGGGCCGAAGCAAGAACAAGTTATAGTCATAAGTTCTCCTTAAAATATGAATTATTTAATGTAAGTTTTCTTAAGCGAACTTAAAAAATAAACTTATTACGACTAAAATGTGCGTTTCAATTCTTTTTTTTAGATAAAAAATTAATACATAGTTACATGCAGATGATGTAGAGTTACATAAAATATTCTGAATACGGTTGTTTTATTTGGAAGTACATACTTAAATACAAAATGTATCTAATGAACAAGTTTCATATATGTGTCTGGTCTTGGCTCTTGACCGAAAGGTAAACTAGTTCAGTCATCTCACTTGAAAGTAAGGGAATTTTGCTATCCCTTTTTCAAGGCCATTTGTTTCTAAGTCAGTTTTAAAGCTATATCTTTATACTAAAAGTCCTTGTTCATAAATAATTAGACTATTAAATAATTTAAAACGGCTCATTTATTTAGGTACCATTCGTTTTTTTTTAATACAAACATACAAAACCTATAACAAGTCATAATTTTAAGTTAAGAGCTTATGGCAGAAGGGCCCGGGCATCATTCAATGACAATAAAGAAGAAAGAGATATTTTAAGCTATTTAGCTATTTTTAACGGTCGTCGTTAGGTGTAGGTACCTACTATATAAAGTTTATATGCAAAACATACTTACTTATAATAGTTATAATATAACAGTTATAACGTCGTGCGTTATATCAGAGTTTTAAATAGCTAGGTAGGTTTTTGTTGCAATACGGTTGGTAGGTACATTTACTGGTTTAGGTACCTATCACTTTTTAGAAAAATAGTGCTATTAGTAAATGAATACTAGTCCGGTTCGACTCCTTTTACATACCTATAACGAACAAAGTGGGTAGTTAACAAGTAAAAAAATGAAATCATGTAAAATATAGGCAATTTATTTAACGTAAATAATTTTCCAATATGATTTAACAATAAAAAATATAATTTCCACACAATTAATAAAAAAAATTGTTATAGTATATCGCGATCAACATTGTCATGTCTATTCCTAAATTTAATGTAGTTCATATATCATTTAACTTAAGAACAGGTTTCGATTAGTTTGATCGACTTGTAATCTAGATTAGAATAACTTAAAATTACCGCTTAAACTTAGCCCAAAAAAGTGGGGAGGTACTTTATCCTGCGGCCAGCCAAATTGGACAATCCGTTTTCATACTGCTGCGCTTCAATATCCGTCAACAGATCGTTGCTCGGGTTATCGCCGCGTAGGGACCTCCTAGCCACCTTATGCTCGGGTGCTTTAGTGTTAACGTCTCTCTCTGTGGTCTCCGCAGTGTCCACAACCAGTGGCACCAGTACAGGCACGGTATCTACTACTTCGATCACCTCCAGCAGCGCCACATCGGAGGCGACTGTGGTAGTCTCGCCGTCGTCTGTGGGAACTGGGACTGCGGTGGTCACCGCCAGCACCAGCGAGAGAAGGACACACAACGAGGAAGCCATGGTCTTGATGGGCTTCTAGAAACTTCTCTGCTTGTTGGGAATAAATCCCACGTAAATGCTCTTGGTATTGAGTCTTCCGACTGTTATTTGTATTTGAGACATGGGTCGTCCGTGTAACGTTTTATACTCGGAGGGTGCTCAATTGTGCTAAATGAATTATTGTCCAGAAAAGGAAGCATTGACGTATTGTGCTTCATGTCTGATAATGACCCGTGTAAACATGTTCAATATCATAATGGCCGTGAATGTGTTTTGTTGTGATTTACTATGAAATATGATGAGGAATAATTTGCATAGTGTATCACTTCAGTTTACTAATATAACATTGCGTGATATTGTTGAAAATAACAAGAATAGATAGAAATCTATTCTTGTTATTTTTGTTATTATGATTGCTTCTGAATAGTTATTGTTGGTGGCATTACTCATGCTTATGTGACTAAGGCTTGATCATCCGGTATAAGGTTCTTGCATTCTCGGTACCTAATGGAGCCAAGTCATTAAATTAAATAAGGAGCACTGATTAAACGATACGTATTTTTTTTTATGTTTTCGCATTCGGACTTTATCTTATGAAGAGTTATGAGTCTTATGACACCGTTTGATAGGGCCTTTCGGCGACTCACAGTACATCTCGCACACAGCTTGATTGAGATAATAAATATGACAGGTGAAGCTCTCGCTCGCCATAATTGCGATCGTGTCAAATCTAAATAGTAGGGGAGCCCACGATGCTAAATGTGTTGTCACTCCGACCCGTTAAAACCTTAAGGAATCGAGAAGATTAGATGTTAAAAAGAAAAAAAGTTCATATGAGGTGTACCCTTTTAGTGGTGGGGGAAGCGTGTATGTATTTTCAAAAATGTAAAAAAAAGTAGTCAGATAAAAATTCTCGAACCCGTCAGAATTGACTAGCGTATACGGCCTACGAACTTCTGACCACACAGAGATATTAATCTGCCGGATTGCTAGTGGGAGATGGCCGTACAAAGAGGTAGAAATTTGAAAAAAAAAAAAATTTTACTCGAGCCCGTCAGAATTTCAAAAGAGGTGTTAAGTGAACTCTAAAAATGTCCTATTATAAAGACTGACGATTTGAACGTGACTGAAATGCATAGCCAATTTTTCAAAATGCAAAAAAAAATCGTGACATTGAAATACTCGAGCCCGTCAGATTTTTATACAGACCGTATAGTTTGATGTACTGTTCATGCTGACTCATAATCTGACAATTCTGTGAAGGGATTCCTTAAATCTGACATTTAAAATGTTTTAATCATTTTTTTTATTGGTGTATCGTAAATAATTATAATGCAGAGAAAATATGTATATAATTATATTCTTAATCTTCGTCGTCTGTCGAATCTTCCTCGTATTGGCCGTTTAAATCTGCGTCATCAACATCTTGCGTATCTCCAACAAGAAATACTTATGATAATTAAAAATCTTTCATATATTTCATGATATTATTACAGCAGTGAAAACATACCTGAACCTGGAGTATTTTCTAAAATATCAGGAAAATTGGAGATGATGTAAACCAAATCATCTCCAATTTTCCATCAACATTTTTCCATCCGAAATTTGTTGGTGTCATCTCACTAACGATACGGTAGTGTGCATTTCGCCATAAGACAAGCATGCGATATATTTAGTTCTCAACAAATGCTGCCGTAGCTCCGATTGACACGGTGGCAAGTTACATCGAAAAATATTAAAACCGAAGAAATATCTAAACATCAAACTTCGCACTTATTTAAGTTGTCGGAATATAACAAAAATCATCTGCCAATTTCCTTTGTCCCCACCATACAAATTGTTGCTTTGAGCGCCCTCTTGACAATACTCACAAAGTTCTGGTTCACCTATACACACTATACTCTATTAATAATTTTAGATAGTTCGGCTCAAGAAAATCGGCAGATTATGTTATTCCTATAATTTTTCAATATTTTACTTTCAAATGAAAAAAAAAAAGAAACGGGCTCGAACATTTCGAAGTAATGATTTTTTTTTGCAACTTTGGGACTCGTTTATTTCTTTAGGTCAGATTTAAATCGTCAGATTATTAATGAGATTTTATTTTCGGCATGTAATTAACTTATTTTGTTTAAATCTGATGGGCTCGAGTATTTTTAAGGATCGATTTTTTTTTACTAATCTGATCAACTCCCCTAGACGCACACCCCTATATTAAAGGCTCATATCTGGTAGAAGTACATAACATGGTGCAAGGTTTCTTCTCTTATGTTAATCTGTCGGGTTCAAGTCACTTCCAAAATCCCCGCTTGGGCTCCCCTACTATAATTATAACATTTATAACCATAACAAGTAGCTGCAATTTCAGTAACTCGTATGTCATAGGTAGGTAGTTGACATGGAGAATGGCGGTGGTTAGAAGACAAATCCATAAATATTTTTCACCTCACGCAGCAAAACTGCATTTTCTTCACAAGGGGGCAAAGTAATTTCATACCAATTTTGAGTGGTTTTTGCCCCTAGCTGGGTCGGATTTACCTAATATTACATGATAATATTTTAAGCTTTTGCCTAAAAATATTAAGAGCGATGAAATTTGCCGCACTCGGCGCTCATGATTGTCATGGTAATAAACAGTTGAGTAACTTGATTTTCACCTCCACTAATAAACACAGCACCAAGTGTAATAAACGTGACGTATAAGAAAATAATGTATGGTGGTATTTTCTCTTACTTACTTTTGTCTACAGCGCCGTATTAGCTATGTTTTTTTTTTATATTTTATTTACTAGTTTCATTTCTAACTTCGAATATCATATATTTATACTTTGCAAGAGCTACATATTTAGGCAAGTACAGTATGTGAATATTTATAATATAATCCAATAAAATACGCAGATTCATAAATTTAATGAATTTATTCAAGATTAGAAGAGACAACTTTATATAAAAATATGTATTATTAGGTTATCAAAAATTTAAAACTACGCTCGTGGCAATAAGTCAAGTACACCAACTTGATGTAGTTAATGTAACAAATTCATACTGGACGCTACAAGCCGATGTAAAGAATAGATATCGATGTTAAGTTGTTGTAATTGAAGTAGATGCTTCACTACCCATGCGACTCCGGGGCGAGAAATAACAAGTAAAAGATTTCATTGTCTTTAAATGGAATACAATTTTCCGACACTAGCTCTCCAGTGCAGTGTGAGTCCTCAACGATGTTGATTTTAACGTCTCTTGCACCTTGTAAGGTTAAATAGTGTAGTGAATCAACACGTACTTTAACTACACTATTTATAAACTTGGTAACTTACTGAAATATTAAGGACGGGTTATACACTTCGCATAACGTACAGGTGAATATCAGATAATGTGGTGGCAGAGACCTTACCGCTAAAAAAGATATTCGTAAATTTCGGATGATTGCCTCTGTCACTCTCATGACGTCTTTATTGGGGCAAAAGAGGAAGATGCCCGAAATTTATGAATATATTTTTGGCGGTAGCGCCTCAGTACTTGTCCTATAAAGAACTGGCAAACTAAAATTTTAATCATCGCTAAGGTATTCGCTAACAATCAGCTTGGCTCAATCAGCAATCCACTCAGATTCGGTTGAGACCGCCTCAACTAATCTCCCTGGAAGCGTATACTTAGTAGGAGTATTCCAGTAGTACAAATCAAGTCTGGTTTGTAAGGGTCCTGGATTTTCCCCAGGCTATCTTCCTCCCACGCAGTCCGATCGCGCTAATGTTCCGAACGTTTTATAGACCCTAAATCACTTAAAAAAACGGCTTGGCGCAATTGGCCCTACTAGAACATCATACACATATTTAGATAATGTGACTCTGGTCACGTTTTATTCTTTACAGATACTTATATAAATCGCTATGTGTATGTCTCTGAAATGCGTAAGCAAGTGCAAAGCATCATAAACATCGAAGCTTAATATTCCTGTTAGTGTTTTATAAACTTAACACATTCCCAAAAATGTCGTTTCAGGCGAGGTGCTAAATTCCATGTTATCTTTTATTTTTACCATATTCATCGGACGAATTTGGTATCGCATTAGCATCTCTTGTGAAACGACGCAGGTGCTAGCCAACGAGATCACGCGTCAAAGCGGCTTCCACAAACAACAGTGCATATTATCTAGTGTACAGTTTCAATCAAATTAATGCCTTGTGTAAATCTTCGATTTGCTTATAAGCCATAACGATGCGTAACGAGCATGTTATTTTCAAGATTTAGTCGGGCAATATAGGATCTATCAGAAATGCGTTCAATGTTCTTAGTCGTCGCGTCGTTGGCGCTGCTGGCCGCCTGCGCCTGCGCCCCCGCCGATCAGGATGTGATCCAACACGTCCCCCAAAAAGCAGAAGCAACACCATCAGCTACAGGAAGTGCTCCATCTGGTGCTGCGGTAGAAAATGGATCTGAACCGAAGAGCCCGGCCGCGAGGGTCCGCCGTGACGTCGGCGGGCAGGAGAGCGACCTGCTGCCTTCTGCCAACCAGATCGACGCCTCGCCCTTCGGAGAGACCTCTAACCTGGTAGGCCGCGGTGGCATCAGGGTACTCCCCGCTTATCTCGGCTAAACTACTACGACTCAGGCTGTTCAGAGGACTTCGGTACAACGAAACGTGTACTCCATTTAAAAAGCAATTTATTCATGTAAGCCTTAAAACAAAAACATTTTATTTGTCTATTTCCTTTTTTTGTTAAATAAAATAGTTTATTTCTACACCATTTGTTTTTTTTTTTACAATATTCGCCTCGACTTTACTTTTCTCTGAAACAACACATGATAACACGATAATCCTAGGTAGATCAATACTAATTGATACAAGTGAGTTGCTTATAATTAACGTCTAGTTTCTAATTATTTATATAGAAATAAATATCTATCGCGTCTAATGGAAGATCTGGTTTTATCTTGTTGAACGATGAGTGCAGTCATAGTGAAATCAATATTTATAATATTTTTTTTCTCAGTTACCATAAGTAATGGGCTTAACATACCCAGCCGGTTACTATTAAATGAGCAATCTGTATATCTACCTAACGACAGTCTAACAGTAAATCACGATGTTAAAAGAAGTGAAATTATTGACGAATCTATAGAACCTATGCTAGATAATAAAGATGATATTTTTGAAACAGCTGGAAGTAACAACGATTTTGTATATCGTCCTCTATTTGTGTACAGACGCATAGAGCACAGCAAACGAAGAATTAATATGTACAATGCATTTGCCGGTTAATGTAACTAACAGTTTACGCGTCACTAGCTGTTAGGTGAGTATAAACCATAAAAGTAAATTGCCAATTAATTTAACGAAGGAATTTCGAGATCAATTTAACTGTTGGAACATTTATCGAATGCTACCATAGGAGAAGCTCAGGAACAGAGCAAAATGAGGGCAGTGACAAATTGTATTAAAGTACTGATGGTTCTAGTAAGTGCCTAGTTTTAAAATATATACCGGGTGTGGCCTGTAATAGGAGCTTTAACTTTAGGCATCGTTTCTACACCAAAAACGTAGCAACATTTGTTCTACGACTTTTGAAAATAACTTATAGTTTACAAAATATTAATAAAAAAAGATTTTCCAAGCAAGCAATGTAATGCAAAAACTATGAAGTTTGTAGGCTGACAGTAAACGTCAACTAGACTACTGGATGCTGTTCATTGAAAATACTATTTACTTTGTTAGAAAAAATCATAATTAATATATTACGCAATTATTTAAAGTTGTAGAATAAATGTTGTTACGTTCGTGGTGTAAAAGCGATCCCTAAATTTTTTGCTCTTATTACAGGCCGCACCCGGTATATGCTGTTTTGTGTTACATGAAGGTAAAACTTATGCATATTTCCAATTGTTTTAGTTTACTGCAGTTTCTGCCGGAATATCTCCAGTACATGATCTTAAAGCCAAATTGGACTCGAAAATTGTTGGAGAATCGTTCCTGCTAAACTCGCCCCACAAAGTTTTAAAGCATTTGGACAATTCTATTTTAAAAGCAACAAAAAATGTAACTCAAAATCCCCAAATGGAAGAAAACTTGTATCAGATATCCAAAGATCTCGTATCAGCTATTTTGTCAAAGTTAGAAATTCAAGATAAGATAACAAGAGTTACTAGGGAGGCCCTGGAAGCACCTGGAAAAAGTAAAGGCATTACGGCCATTGAAACACGGAGAATTTTAGATTACATATCACGGACATTGTCGGGAAATATTCTTAGTGTAACAAGGGCATCGACGGAGCCGGAACTTCATCGTTTAGTTTACGGTTTAGCTCAAATCGCTGCAGAGGTATCCATAGTCTCTGCATTAAAAGATATCACCTACGCAAGCGCCTTATCAAAAAAGCAATCTGTAGATTTGTCACTGCGTAAAAAGAGAGCTATTAAATCGGGACCAGGAAAAAAAGAAGATCAACCTGTTTCTGTGACTAGTTCTATTCCGACTGTTTATGCGGCTGTATTGAATAAATCCGCCAGCGCAGTTACACCATCGACAACAATTAAACAAAATAATATAACAATACCCCTGTCACCATTTTCTGTTTTACCCCATGGTAACTCTTTACATATATTGAATTCAAAACCTACTAAATCAACTAATGTCAAAGGATTTTTAAATCAAACTGCATTAGACATTGAAAACAATGAACGAAATGGCAATAAATCAGCGGAGCCGATCCTAATAGAGAAATCCGTTAATGGAACTCATGACTTATTAGTAGACTCACCGACCCTCGAAAGTCAAGACATTCTAGTAGATGACTGGCTTGACCCAAGGGATAATATTTACAAACCTGCACTAAATCCAGAAGTAGTAGCTGAGATAAACATAGATCAGCCTGATTATGAAGAAGATGCAAAAAATGAGAAGAGGGCAAAACAGAAGATGGATAAACTAGAGGCAAAGGCCAAGAAAGCAATTCTGTATGCCGGCGATGTAGCGTATTTGACAGCAGCTAGCGTCGTGGCTATGCGACGAGCGTTGACTGCATCTATTGAGGTACAGATGTCCGTAAGGTACGCTAAGAATGGAATGGCTAATCATCAAGAGCTGATGATGAATCTGGCTAAAACGGCGGCGCAGCAGGCGGGCAAGGAAGCTAAGAGCGCCAGTTCTAAATCGCTTGCTTGTGAGAGGGTTATAAAACTTGCATTAAAATACACTGCTCAGTCGCATGGAGCGAAGCTGAACCATGTCGCAAACAGGATAATAATGGACTCCCTGTCATTAGCTACGCTAGCAAAGTCTATGGCGTACGTTTCGTCAGACATCGCGATCAATTCCCTGTATCAAGCGACGGATGTCAAGCCTCCATCTTGAAATCATAAATTTCGCAATAAATAATAATCTAATAAATTCCTTGGACTTAATATTATCAGTGGTACTTTATTTAGGGTTGTTTCACACGGACCACAACCACACCACGTCGCAGCGTCAAAATGTGGTCACGCAGTGGTTAAGTGTGAATTGTGTAGTTGCTGGCCGTTGCCACAGACGTGGTCGATAATGACTGCAAAATGTGGTACGTGTGAATTGTACTATTTATTTCTAATACAAAATTTGCACCTGACCACGTGGTTACGCTTGTCGCGTGGTCGTGGTTGTCGCGTGGTTGTGGTTCGTGTGAAATGACCCTTATTGTAGACCTCGTATGTAATTGGTGCATGTTAAATGAAACCTAATCTTGAAAATTACTCAAACTGAAAATAAAACTAGAGGTAGATAAATACTGGTCCACACATAAAAATCGTAAGTACCTTTGTGTAAAACCGTTCATTGATTTGAAGGAATATTTATATTATTTTTTTCTGTATTCCCAGATTCTGATATTCCAGTATCTATTAGTTTTTACTTATACATACGAGTAGCTACTTAATTTGAGTTATATTTTCGTTTTTTTCATTGTAAATTAACAATATTTTCTCATGGCCATCGGCGCTACCACGTAAAACAATATTCGTAAATTACGGACGATTGTCTCTGTTACTCTCATGACGCCTTAATTTGAGTAAAAGAAGAAGATGCTCGAAATATAATATGAACTTCGATGTCCGCGGTATGTACAGTCAAGTGTAAAAATTCGTTCACTGCCAAAGTTTCAAGAATATAATATACGATTAATACGGTACTAATCACGTTTATTTAGTCACTCGCGCGACATGTTTCGCGACATGTTTCAAGAATATGTGCCGAGCAACTCCATTGTACAGTAAATAAGGTTGTAGGGCGTATTTTTGAAAAGATTCTTTCGGTACGTATTTTTGCACTTGGCCTCATTAAAGAATAACAAAACTAACTAAGTTATCTAAAAAATGGATCAAATCAAAAACGTATAAATACAGTTATCACATTTAATTATCTTTAACGTGAGTACCTATACACTATATACAGTCATTGTAGAATTAA